>CM033032.1:15216093-15923593 GCA_019207045.1 Branchiostoma floridae x Branchiostoma belcheri | reverse complement strand
AAAGGTCGGATATAACAAAGCAGGATGGACATCATTAAGGAACAGACCAGGAGGGATCGTGCGACTGGAGATATCATTATATTATCAATGGATGCAGGGCTCGAAATACTGGGTGCATGCGCACCCAGGTGCACCCAAAACTGGAGCTGTGCACCCAATATTTTACAGTGGGTGCACAGGGTGCACCCAAATATTTTCTTACGTTTACATTTGTATGTATGTAAAGATATCAAAGTATACTAGTATACATCATATTCTTGACATCCAACTGTTATAAAGATAATAAAAATGTCTGTCATGGTAGTTGTTTAGGAATTTGAAAGCTTGTAACTAAGTTTTGTCATTAGGTTTTTCTGACATTCTACTTAAATTTAAGTGGTGCACCCAAAAATTTTTTGGTGCACCCAATTTTTTTAGCTGGGTGCACCAGTGCACCTAATCCCAAAAATGAATTTCGAGCCCTGATGGATGCAATCTTAACAGGTATAGTCGATGCATAAGTTTTTATCCTTTATATCTTGCATAAATGATTGCTTTCAGGTCGAATTTCTTTCCTTCAAAATCAGTCATACATACATCTATGATCCATTATGATAAGTTTCTACACCTCTACGGTAGTTATTGTGTTCAATTATGTCACAGAAAAAAATGAATCATGATACATTTGTTTATCACTCCTAAGTGGTTGACATTCTAACGGTTTAGCTGTCATTATCCTATAGCTAGGCAAAGGACAGCATCACAACAACATACTAGTATGACGATAATGAACCTATGATAATGTTACTTCCTGGTTACCTGTAAATATTGTGTTTCGTGGCGCACGTACAAAGCCAATGATTACAAAGGGTGTTTTTTTTTGGACATGTACAATGTGAACATACAATATACAGTATGTCAGGATTAATGTACTAGTATATTTGTAGTACATCTGTAAATTTTAGAAGAGGAGATATGGGGTTAATAATAATAGTCTACAACTTCAAGTTGTAAAAGACTAGTAATGTTCTTTTATTACAAGTAACTGGAGATGTTTCTCTTCAACCCTCACGTATGAAATATTTCCCTTGCACAATTTCTGTCTACCTTGTTTTCACCATGCGTGAATACAACAGTCCCAGATGTTGCTTGGCATGAGTATAAACCCCTCAACAATCAAGTGTTTGGCAACAGGTTTCCACTCTACCAACAGCTGGTCCCTTAATTTTTGTACTCCCGCCTCGACAACAACAAACAACACAGATCTATAGTAGAAACACTGCTTTGAAGATGGCTTTATTCAGACTGATGTTCTGAAGACACCACCAGACAAGTCAGATGAATGTGTGCTACGTGTAGGACTTATTTGGTTTTTAGAGTCTAAATGTCAGGATGTCTTTTAGAATCCCACATAAGGATTCCCACGGGGCACAACTATGTGATTGACGCCCAAAAGAAAATCAAGAATTTGAGTCAACTTAGGGTTGGACAAGTTTTTTAAAAATTCACTGCAGGGCTCGAATTAACCACTTGCCCACCCCTGCCGCGCAAGTAGTTTTCTCTGTGCGCAAGTTGTTCAGAAAGTCAGGTTGCGCACGGCGCAACTTGATTTTTGGGGTAAACAAAACGATCTTCAAGTTACAGGCCCTTTACTAAAAAGATATCAGAAAATATACGCCCTGTTTTGGGGATGAACGCCTTTGGTAAGCCCTAATTTTCCACCGGAAACTTCGCTCAAAGTTAAAAATTTGCGGATTTCGGCCGCTATAGAGCCGCCATTTTAAATCTACCTTCAAGTCTCGCGCAAAATCTCGCACTGAGTCATACCCCATTGGCCATTTCGGCATGACGTAGCTGACCCAACGCTGTGTTCGCGAGAAAAATCACGTAGCAAGGCATGAAACTTTGACAATGTAAATACGAAAACTCATCGACTGCCTAACGTCCTTGCCGATAAGTACATGTATAGGTTTATTTTGAAGGTTTTTTTTTGTTGCTTGTTTGGGACAATACTGTCGGTGGAATGCGGGAAAAACAGCTAGTGTGACGATGACTATACTGGGGAGGGGTGCACGGTCGGCACTGTTCAACGGAGGTCGCGATTTTTTCACGGTTCTTTGAGATATTATTTTTGTTGCAGTCTTTATTTTCAAAAGATCGATAAATGGATGATGTTTATTGAGAAACGTGCGCTTAATTTGCCCTGCATCTTTTTTTTTTTGCTATATTTCTTCAACTGAAATGAACTGTTTTTACAGATAATTGATAATTAGCTAATTTGGGGAAAGTAACAACTTGGAAGTGGCGCAACCTGAAATGCTGATAGCGCAAGTTGGTTTTTGATTCAGGTTGCCGCCTGCGCAACCTGGCTAAAAAAAGTATTTCGAGGCCTGTTCACTTGTCCTATAATTGGGCAACTACATAAAGAATTTACTTGCCCGAACCAACTTTAATTTTCACTTGCCCGAAATCTAAATGAAGTAGTTGAAACTTTTCACAGTCATGACATCAAGCATTGGACAACACAGAAAAATAGAACCTATGATAAACAAAATCCATTTTCTCTGTTGACCAATGCTTGATGTCACAACTGTGAAAAGTTTCAAGTACATGTACATCAAAATTTCACTAATGGAAAAGTGGGGTAGAACATGGGCTTGTCTGATCGGCACTTTCACTTACCCGAGACAATAGGGCTTAGCCTAGTGGACTTGTCCAACTATGCAGCTGCTTTAAGGTAAAAGAGTTGGTACCGTCATCTGTACTAGATCATACTCACCATAGTTATCGCTAGCTGTCACTGATCACTTGCTCACCAAAGAAAGCAAACATTCACTGGATCACAGAGAGAGAGCCAGCAATAACGAAGGAAAATTGTACCCACAAATTAACGCAGTACAATACAGAGCACATGCTTGTAATATGATTAGAGACCTCACCATGCACATAGAAGAATTGTGAATATTTTACAACATACAGTATGTGGGAACATTCATAACAGGTCAGTTTTTCCAATACGGAAGATAACCAAAAGATCAGCGCTCCAAATCCAGAAATGTTACAGACGAACTTGATATGTGTATATGGTAATGGCACAGTTAGCCAGATTAGTAGTACAATGTACTATGCTTCTTCTAAATATGAAATGCCTACCTTCCTACCTGCCTAAGTGCTTAGGAATGAAATACCTTTATTTAATATCTGTAATTATAGAAAGTTTCTTTCCAGCCTGAATTGAGTGTGAAGTATCCTTCTCCAGTCCAAATCAAAATATTCCTTTCATAAAGATATCAATCAAAATCACACAATGAAGAACAGAACACTCAGCATATTACCGCCGAAATACCATTTTGAGTATTGCTTTTCCTACGGCATGACAGGGAGTTTCCAGTATGGGCTACAAACTAACACCAACACTGTAACAGGTCAATAACCTACAGTGTACTTACACAATAATGCCAATGGCCATGAGTGGCCTCTATTCCAAAGTGGTTTAAATCTGGGGTAGTCCTAACATGGGGTTTGACTAGGTTGTCAGTAAGTCAGCTGCACCAACATGTTTGGATCAGGGCAAATTTGGAAATAACCTTGACATGAGACCTTGTATGTAGTTCATGATGCAAAAAATGAAACGGTTCTATCGGTTACTATCGGTTAGGCCAGCTGAAACGGATAAGTTTTGTCATCATGGACGGTCCGAAACGGATCTGAAGCGATAGGAAACGGTTTGTTCGGAACCTCCTCGCGAGGTAGTATTGAAATGGTTTCTTCCTTATCCGGAATTGTGAATTTGCATCATGAACGCAAAAGCAGCGCAATCCATTTTACATCCGGGCATGTGCGTTCATATTTGGTGGCGCCACGGGGGAAAAATACAATTTTTAACCTGTCATTCGGGTGTTTCGGCCGCGTTTTCAATCGTACGATTCGTTTCTATAATCGGGCCCCCTCCTGGTCGACTGTGGAGCTAGCAGTCCTGATATCGCAAGGGGAATGTGTCAGGAGATCCAGTGGAAATGTCATAGCATGGCATATATCGGGACCACAATGTTTTCAGAGGCATTTCCAAGGTCATAACAGAACCCAGCTACGAATTCAGTAAGATATTGGTTCAATTACGATCAAAGACCAATAATCTGACACAGAAGTACAAGTTTGGGCAAGATCACAACAACCTCAGGGGTCAGAGGTCGCATTACCTTGCCTTTTCAAGGAACTGAAACGGTTTGCAAGTTTGCATCGTGAACGCAAAATGCAAACCGTTTCCTGTCGTTTGCAGTCGGATTTCCAGGCCTAACCGATAGAACCGTTTCATTTTTTGCATCATGAACGGGGCCTTAGTGGGCTCCTATGGACATATATCCTATACATGTATCAATAAAAAAAATTTTCTTGATACCATTAGCATTACAATGCAGCTGAAGCCAATGTTTTGTATAAAACTTAAAAGGTTAACTTATCATTGGTATATATGTAGTAGTTGCAAATGTATTTGTGCAATTAAACAACAGTCTCTGGTAGCTTCTGGATGACTTGCTTTCTCGTCAAACTTAGTTGTCTTACTCACAGTAAAGCCGAGGAAAAAAATGTTGTGTTTCCTGTTTCCCTACCAGGTAACCTACCCTAGAAAAACCTGCCGACCCAACTTTTTTGGGGGGGTAGGGATATATAGCATCACATAGCTTCCAGTTAGAATTTTATTCAACCTGCTTCCTATTGAAGCAAAAACACTGCTTGTCCTTTGTAATGAAGGATAGATCATTAGATGTATGTATTATGCACAACATTCAAGTTTGAGATTTTTCAGGACTGAAACAAGAAACACAGTATTTTTTTCCTAGGTCTACATACTTCCTACATACAACATCAAACATTTCTGTAAGGTACATGCACCAACCAAATATGGTCACTTTCCTACCACTTCCTTCCAATTCCCACATGATCCAAGATAATTACATTGGCACCAAAACTAGTGCAACATTACCATGGAAGACTTAAGAAATAAGTGCTGTAATTAGATCAACCTACACACAAGCAGAGGTAATTGGAAGTAATTTGGTACATAAACCAATCAAACTGTGATTTCGGCATTTCTTCGGGGTTTCTTGGATAAGGCTAAAGCTTGAAATGTTTTAAATAGAAAATTCAAAGTTCACAAAGTTTAAGATACAACTTACTAGTACAAGACTCCATGTACAGACATTTCACCCTATGTCCTTATATCATAATTTCTTTTTGAGTATTCATATATACTAGTAACTCAATCTTTACTTTTGCAAAACACACAATATGACACATTTCTGCACACAAAAGTATCCATTGTTTTCCGAAGTATGGGGGAAACTTTGGCCTCTAGACATACACCAAACATTTGTACATTAGGGAATAAGTAACATGTCTAAACTTACTTTGATTTCCAAAAGATAATATTCATATAGACAGATTCTGGCAAGTGCTAGACTTAAACAGTTGAGAAGTTTCATATGTTATACTTTTGTTACTTCACTCTTTAATATTGTCTTAGATTAATTAAGCTTGCAGTCCAAGCAAGACAGCCAATTTCCAGATGTTAACGAAAAGGAAATGGCATATTTTTGAATTAGGAAAGCTTTAAATCCTGTCTGTTGTACCTATTCATATGTAACTGTACGTCTCTTCAGTTATAACAGGTGTATTCCCAAGTATCCCAGCAGTTTGGCAGCCAGAAATTGTAAAAATTTACGAATCAACTATCTGCCTGGAGATCAAACAGTTGCTTTAAAAGGCACAAGTGTCTACTCCACAAAAATAGGAGACAAACTTAATTATTTACCTACAGGTAAAAAACAAGATTAACCTTGCATGTGTCACAATATTACTAGGGTCAAATGTCGGAGAAATATGTATATGTGACTACTGTGAGGAAGCAAGAAGCATGAACAAGTAGAACAATATAATCACACTGACATTGAATAAACAATCTGATGACACCTGTGACACCTAGAGCCAGAGGGGTAAAGGTAAGTCTATGGTAGCATGGAAATTGTCACCATCAAGTCCTGTAGTGTAGGGGATTATCGGTAGTTATTAGTTACACAACGCTCACAGCTACTGAGCTAGATATGCAAAGGTAAGGTATGACAGATCGTTTAGACACAAAGCTGATATGTGTTACCAAAGGGGGGTTATGTCAGTTATATAATATACCGATACAGAAGTCCACCTCTGTAAATCATACCTTCAAGTCTCTCACAGGAAACAATTTTATTTTTAACAGGAGGCACTCTGTCCATTTCAACAATGATAAATTCATGATAAAAGTTTTTTTATTCTCTTTTTCTCTACTGGAAAGTGTTTTGAAAAATAACGTTACCAAAGGTTTAATTGCAAGAACTATATATTAATGTAGCAACAGAAGATCAATAATTTGCAAAGTCACTGGCATCCAAAGGGAGATATGGCTATCAAAGTTCCTGGAACATCTGCTAACTTCAATGACAAGGATCACAACAAAGCACTGCCACAATACCACCTAATTATGCAGATATCTGAAGACAGTAATCGTTATCATGGGAGCATCTGACCAAGCCTCGCAGCTGCCAGATTCACAGATAAACTCATCCACTAAGCTGGGAAGGGAGATAACAGCCACTTCCTTACACTTTAAAGCTTAGACAATCACCTTGAAGAAAGGGCACTATGAGTTCATCTCCAAGCAGAAGTTGTAAGGAGGGAAGATCTGACACACACACGGTACACAGATGTCAATAATAACTTGTGGTTATGATATCCCTTTGTCTAGATACAGTACTACTTTGATTTTGATTCAATTTTAAAGCCGGTTGGGATTAATTTGAATCAAAGCAAATAAGCTGTATCTGACTTTTAAAACTTCATCGTACATGACCAACCAACTAACACCACAGAAAAAGTCACAAAAATGAATCACTTTATCTATTAGTGTTACTGGCATTATCATCAAGACTGTGTTACATTGATCCTTGTTGTTTGGCTTCTCAAATTAAATTCTATATACTGTATCATAACAAGTACACAAAATAAACAATTCAAAGCTCTAACATGTCAATTTGTACATCGATGCAACTAAAGCAAAGTATAGGACATCTTTGACAACAAGTCGTAAAACAACGCCAATAGTGAACATATTGTGACAAAAACAAACCAAATTGCCCACTTGTTATTATTGATCTGTTTGTAACATCTTATCCAACAGCCTTTGGCAGTGGCATAGTAAAAATTTCGTGGCAAGATTATGATCAAAATTACCTTTTTGCTTGAAACCTGGCACTTTTCAGTCTTCGAATCCAACTGGACTGTATTTAGTCACGATTTCCAGCACTTGTTGTAAGAAAAACAACCACATCCTTCACAAACAAGGTTGCTCATCAAGCAGAAATTTCATAGCAACAACAACAAGATAGCTTACCGTTACCGTGACAAATTTTCCATCCTCCACGAAATTAGTTTTTTTAGTGGTTCTGATTTGAATCTTTTTCATATCCAGTGTTTAACAAAGACCAAATACGGTAAAATCGAGCGTTTCCTGCGTTCTGGTACGTAAACAGTTTTCTTGAATCTTCCAAGCGTCACTGTTGACGGTGAATGTAACTACGTGACTCACACATAATTAGCCAGTGGGCTGTCGAACCGGCGTGTCTGTATGTTTTCCAGATTTCCTGAACTCTACTCCAAGTCTGACCCGGCGTTGGTAGGTACAACTATTTTCTACAAACATAGACTGTCTAAAAAGGAAACATGAACCTCTACCAAACTATAAGTATCCAAGGACAAAGCTTTGGTGACTTTTGAGCACCAAAATAATATTTTAGCTAAGAAAAATTATAATTTACTAGTACGCCCCTCCCAAGGATTCGTCCTACTCACCTTTCAAAACAAGTCCGCATCCTCACACAAAATACCTAGCTTTCTGCTGTTCCCGGCGTTCTGAGGATACTCCACTAGGTGCATAACAAAGCTCTTATTCTCTGGTGGAGTCCCAAAATAGATCTACTGCTGGTGCACTGACGTGAGTTTTGCTATTTAGGAGTTTGCAAACAACTATCGTCAAAAACGGAAACAACACGCCGCCATCTTGGATTATTGATTTTCCCAGCGGCCTTTGCGAGAGTTCCCGCCAACTGTTCACACTGTGACAACCACCATACATGCACGTTATATCTGCTTGGAGAATATAATGGTTTCTCACTGTGTTTTACTAGAATTTTACCCCCCCCCCCAAAAAAAAAAATCATTTCTCTTTGACCAGAAAACGTGTCATCGTACATTTTACTGAGAACCCATAAAAAAAACAAATTAAGATCTTGTTAACAAACATATAACTGTGATTGAAGCTGTGCAGACATAACGTTAAATGTCATTTAACGGCAGCGGTCTGAACTGTAGTGAAAGCGCGCAAAAGTTGCAATTGTACTTAACGTTATCATGTTTAGACACTTATGCATATCTCCGCAAAAATGATTTAAATCTTACCGGAGTTTGGACCCCTAGCGGACTTTGTATCCCTCCCGTTACTGACTGTGCGGCAGTGTAACGTTAACAGTTATATGAGCTTATATGTCTCGAGAAATATTTGCGGACCGTGAGTGGTACGTTCAATCTCATATGACAACAACAGATATATCACTAGCAAAGCTGGTAATATGATATTTGTACAACTGACATTTGTAGATGCATTTTTGTGCCCTTAGGAAATCCAACCTGGAGGTCAGGAGTTTTGAAGGCTTCCTGTATAAACGCATTACGGATTTGTTCCTAAGAGAATATTGAGCTCTTTGTCGTTCAACTAAAAGGTTTTTCAGCTATTAAGCCATTGTTATTGTCACAAAGACAAAAGCATCTGTTGCAACGGATTGCTTTCATAGAATGTCTGCAAAACATAAGAGGCAACACGGAAAAGGTCATTCCGTTTAAAAAAAAAAGTTTTTTTCTGTTGTTCCTTTAATTTTAACACTTACATGATTCTATTAGCCAGGGGCTTGCAAAGAGAGGTGCCACGAGTATTCATCCACGGCATCGCCAAGCTCACTAACTGTCCAGCGTAGAGCCGTCAAGAGAAGTCCGGGCACATTCAGGCTTAGGAAATTGGAAAAGGGGGCCCTGCCGGGCAGTTCACGGGCTGTTTTTAGTCTCTACCAGACTCCGGGTCGCTGGAAAATCGTTACTGAGAGACAAACGTTACCCTGTCGGACCCCGCAAGGGTGACTACAGGGCACCGTCGACATCTGACGGGTGTCTGCCGAAGACGAACCTGGGAAGGTGGAATTTTTTTTTATAAGAGTCCGGGACCCCCACGAGGCAGCGCGAAGGCAACATTTGATTGTGACCACGACAGCCGGTAAACAGCCGGTGTCCGCCCGACTTCAGAGCCCGGCCGGGGCTACATCCCTGACGGGCACCGGGCCAGTTCTGACCTAAGCTTTTATAATATGAGGAGACGCGCAGTCACCTGCGGTCACGGAGGTTTCGAATTTCCAAGGACGTATAACGGAATCAGTAAACGTCCTTGGAAATTCATGTCCGACGGAAATTGTCACAGCCCATGATTCACCTGAGTACCAAGTTACGCCATGACAAAGTCTTAGAATCTCGTAAAGCCGGGTTTACAATTCATGCGGACGCCGGCCGAATTTGTCGCTCGGTCAGAGCTCGCCGAATTTCAACATCGCCCGAGCATCGGCTGTACTTTTTATCAAATAATCTGCACCGTCACAAATTGGACGGGGCTCGGTGTTTCCCTCAGGAAAGTTCAAGTCATTGTCTTTCCTGCTTTTTTGGCGCACAACTGACATCCCACGGAGGTTTAAACCACAACGGACGAGCTGTTAAAAGTCGCCCGAAGCCCGCGTAATCGCCCAAACGCCGGTCATACTCCGGCCGAAAATGCCCATTTGGAGCTCGCTGACAAGTCGGCCGAGCTGAATTCTTGATTTGTAAAGGGGGCTTAAGGAACACGTTTCTTAGTAGCGGATTGAATGAATCGAGTAAAAATCGTTTGTTTTTCGTGAGGATCTTGTGCATGAATACGTAAGCACACCTGGGGTTGATACTTGAAACGGTCATGTGACACGCCTCAATAGAGCGCTTCGGTAACGGATAGCTGACACGCCATGATAGCTCAACGTCAAGTGGTGAGGTGTAAAGGTGTTTTGAAGATCCAGGTGACCTAACTAACTTCCTTGAAGAGGCAACGTTCACGGTGAGCTTGAGACTGACTGGTCCTTGTTGCAAGGTCTGGTATGAGTTTGTGTTTATAGAAATTGCTAAAGTTTCTTTCCAACACTGAATTAATACACGGACTTACCCTATGGGAAATTGAAGATTTCTAAAAGAATCACTTGCAGCAATTTTTGAGTGCGTCGGGTTACATGGATTGTGCTGACGTAGGTGTTGTTCTGTTCCTAATTCTACAACGTCCCAGATTCAGTCTTATTGCCTTTATTCCTGGCTCTATTGATTTTATTTTGTCCTTCAAGACTGTTGTAGACATAAACAGTAGAAATGCATGTCCCTGGTCCTCTCTGGGCCAGACTGTGTCGCCCGATGTAGGCCGAGAAACCCAGTGACTTCGAACATAACGTTATAAGCAGCTCTTACTAGCTGTGACAATGACCAAGAACTCACGTTTGGGATTATTCTTTGTTGGAATCGTTTATTCATGAAAGCTCAATTCGGCCCACAGACCGCTTTTCATTCAGGTCATGAGGGAAGAGGTAAGGGTCAGACAAACTAGATAACAGAGATACAGTTTACAATCTAAAGTCCCAGTAGGTCTGTAGCATGCATTTATCTAAAAGTGTTGAAAACGACAGCAAAATAGCATATAGCCTGGCTGGGTTGTGTTAGTAGGTAAATAGGCGATAGAGACGTGCCAGTAACAGACAGGCACACAACAACAAGGCGATATGTGCCCCAGGTAACTAAACTACCCTGAAAAGGCAAACACAACACAACCCATATATTGTGTAAACATGAACCGTTGTGACATTGAATCAACGTCATTTCCTTCTCTTGGTAACTGACTGGCCCTTTGTTCGAGGCGTGGTGTGTGTTTTGTTATAGTAAAAGTCAACAATGACTATAGTCAATCAGGAAATAGCCTGGCCCAGGTAGACAATGGACCCGGGAGTTCAGACATTTGAAGTTATATCCCAAACTGAACTATGTTAAACACACAATATGAAGAGCTTCACCACATGTACTGTAATAAAGCATATGTAAGTATAATGTAGGTATATCCAAGAATGCTTAAACTTTGGACATGATACGTTAGAATCAGCATATGTTGATTTATTTGTATCTATTACTATACTAAGTACACATACGTAGGTAATTCATTTGCATATACTTGTTTGTTTATACTTAGACCTGACAAAAGTCGCTGTACGTCTGTTGTGTCAATAACGACTTGTCAAATAAACTGTCCTTGTCTGTCAGTTTCATCTATCGAGTCTCACAACGTAATAGTAACACTTTTCCAATAGACCTCCTTTTGATTCATCAGAAATATCAAATACCCCCTGTTCTTTTTTCTCTCACTTGTCTTGATAGAGGCCTTAAAAAGTACTTTTAGTTGGATTTTTTGGTCATTTTTAGACCATAAGTATGTATTTTGGACCCCTGTGCCCTGGTATTACAACCTAATGACCTGAAATTTGGTACAGAGGTGCATCGGACATATGCCCACAGGACGTATTTTTTTTAGAAGGGGGAATTGGGGCCAAAATTGACAATAAATGTATATTAGTCCTTTGCCCTTGTATTAAAACCAAATGACCTCGAATTTGGTATGAAGGTGTGTTGGTCATATGCCCAAAATACTTTATTTTCACGTCTGGCATACATTACTTGAAATTGTTGAATCTTGGGATTTTTTTGCCATTTTTGGACTAAAAATACATAGTTTTGGCTCCGATGCCTTTGTATTGAAACCAAAGAACCTGAAATTTGGTATGAGGATGCGTACAGTATGCGCCCACAGGAATCCATTCACTATTATGGTGTATTTGGGATTTTTGCCATTTTTTACTTAAGATGTATATTTTGGCTTCCCTTGTCTTGAAAAAAACAAATGATTATATGGAATTTGACATTGGGGTACCTTTAGCACTGGGAATGGAATATTGGCCACATATACCAGTCCGTTTTGCATGGATGGGGGGGGGGGGCGCTTTTGAGGCCCTCCACTTCTAAGTCCTATAATTCTTGAACGACGTGTCGTGTGGCCACCAAACTTTTAGGAAATGATATAGACATAATATCTGACAAGTATGGGACGTTTGACATTACGATGACGTCATCAATATGATTGTATTGGCCGGGCCCATGAAAAAAATGTATTCTCAGAAAACTTATATATCATTACCATGGCACGTTATCATCGTGAATATATAGAATAACGAAACAAGCTGATCTATTGAAAATATACGCCTTTTTAAGTCCGCCGTCTTAATTTTACTGCTGAGGTCACGTAGTCCAACAAATCGTATGTTTATCTCTTTATTGCCTCTTATTATTTTGTCCAGCAGATCTTACAGCAGAACCAAGCCAACAACCGCCATGTTCCGTTCCGACGACTACGATGAGTCTGGCGGGTATTGTGACTCCGACGTCAATAGCGGGAGCGACAGAGAATCAATGGAAGAGGGCTCTTGCTATGTCGATATCAAAAACAAAGCCCAGGGACGCAAGCTTCTTGCTGAACTTGCCAGCCAGCGTAAAAACGGGGAATTCCTTGATGTTGTGGTACAGGTAGAGGGTAGGGACTTCCCTTGTCACCGGGCTGTGCTGGCATCTACAACATACTTTAAAACCATGCTGTCGTCCAACTTCACTGAAAGTACCTCAAAGGCCCTGCAACTCCATGGCATTGACTCCTCCAGCTTCTCTAAGATCCTGGACTTCCTGTATACTGGGGAAATACGCATCAGGAAAGACGATGTCCAAGACGTTCTGCAGACGGCACACATGCTACGGTTCGACACGATTCTGCAGTACTGCAAGAAATTCATCCAAGACAACCTTTGCCCGAATAACTGTTTGGGCGTCTTGCGCCTGACAGACATGTATGACGATCTTTCTGACCTGAAGAAGAGCGCGAGGACCATGGCAATCTCAAACTTCTCAGAGGCCACACAAGATGAGGAGTTCCTTAGCCTTTCGCTGGAAGATCTCTTAGATCTACTCGGAGACGAAGATCTGAAAGCTGAAGACGACGTTGTCAATTCTGTGATAAGGTGGCTCGACCATGCCCCCGAGAACCGACAAACAGCAATCTTAAAGATTTTGCCAGAGATCCGTCTATCTTGCGTGAAAGTCAGCGTGCTACGGAAGCTCGAATCACACCCTGCAATACGGGACTCCGCAGAATGCCTCGCAAAGATCACAGCAGCCAGAGAGAAACATATTTCCGGTACACAGGTAGTTAATGTTATAGAGAAAGAAGAGGCAAGAAGTAACAGACGCGGGGTATCGGACAACCTGGCAATCATCGTCGGCGGTTGGAAGGCAGTCAATAAACCACATCTCCGCGATAACGACAAGTCAGAACCCCTTCCAGTACACCCTTCGCCCGGACCCCTGCAAAGCATAATTTGCTTAGATCCAGATAATCAACATTATTACCACATAGCTAACCTTCCAACGCCTGTCAATGGGTACATGAGCGTGGCAAATGCAGGGGAACACCTGTACGTGACAGGTGGGCGGGAGAAGCGTCTTACCGCCAAGGGTCCTCACCCTAGCCCATCCAGGCAAGCATTTCGGTACCATTTCCCCTCAGACAAGTGGCTGAGGTTGCCCGACATACCCCTCGGAAGGGCAGGGCATCAGTCGGTGGTCGTTGACGGGAAACTCTTTCTGGTCGGCGGTGACGCTGAGGAGACGTCTTTGGCGACCATAGATTG
Organism: Branchiostoma floridae x Branchiostoma belcheri; assembly: GCA_019207045.1. Taxonomy (NCBI): domain Eukaryota; kingdom Metazoa; phylum Chordata; class Leptocardii; order Amphioxiformes; family Branchiostomatidae; genus Branchiostoma; species Branchiostoma floridae x Branchiostoma belcheri. The sequence continues at coordinate 15,909,692 of CM033032.1, read as the reverse complement.
CTATGATCCCGACGAAGCAGCTTGGATAAAGCTACTCGTGCCACCTACATTATTCACTCAGTCATTCACAAAGATGACGATGACAGCTTTCGGAGACAAGGTTGTATTCATCACGGTGACTCCAACTGAGTCAGAGAGACTCTTCAACCTGTGTGTGCATTTGTTTGATGTGAAAACCAACGGCTGGAGGAAAGCCGATACATTTTTTGGGAACGCTTGGGCGATGGTCCCAGACGTCTTTCTTCCGACTTCTGCCAATGGCAAGCTTTACATCCGTGCCGTATATACAGCGACATCACATTATCACGACGTCATATTATCGTCACAGTTCATTTTCGATAACGAGAAGGAGACCCTCAATTGTGACGATAAACAATATTTCATAGATGACTTCCTTCGCGCGCGAAGGGAGTACCACTACTTCTCCACGAAAGGAAAAGAAATTGTGGATACCATCAGCAACTACGGGTCAGGAAACAACTACTTTCCAAAAAAGTGCGGGCCTCTTCCCTTTGCCTTATTCGGCCAAAGCTTCCTTGAAATCCATAAGAGCCGAGTGGGATGGTACTGCCGGGATCTTGCTGTACTGGAGGAAGAGGACGAATGAGAGGGTTCAGATTAGGACTTTTGTAATCATAATACACCAGCAATACGAACAAAGGTGTAGTTTTGTTCTGTTGGTGGAAGGTTTTCAAACTGAGAGCTGATCTTGTGCTCAATTTTGGATGCAAGTGACTTGTCAGTTGTAACTGCCTGCCACAGCAATTTCTTTGTAACTTTGCGCTTGGGAAGTCTTATGCTCAGTTTGACAGTAGCAGTAACAATACGATGGTCACTTCCCACGGGGTTTGATGTAGAGAAGGCTTGGCAATTCACAATGCTGTTGCGCTAACGGTTACGGTACATACAAAAATCAGTCATGAGAAAGAAAGTCCGTAGGTGATCTATGTGTCCACATACACAGCGACACTCGATAAAATACCATTTGCAAGGATGCAACAATCGATGTTATTATGCATTCACAACACATATCACATTGTACTTGCAAGTGTCAGCTTTCTTCTGACGTCAAAGATGTCGAACGAGCCAAATATTGTACCAGAAAGTATTGAAATATTGAACAGTCATCATTACGTAGGTAACGGTATCACCGCATCGAGCACCGGCAAAAACAAGACAGATCGCTAGAGGTCCCCATTGATACATGTAGATCATTTAGATGATATACTGCGACAAGGTTACGAACTTGTTTCCTGATTGAACCAAGGAGTTTCTAAGCTCCTTGATCGATGATTTTGTTGTTCGTGAAGGCCAGGTGAGTCGTCAATCTATCGGCCTCGTTCCGCAGCGATCGAGTACATGTTAATTATCAAAGTTGCTTTGCTGTAAAATCTAGTCTCTATGACAGGGTCACTCCGGGGGGCCTTTCTCCGTCTTTTCTTGACTCATAAAACACTTTTTCTGTCTATTTCTTTTTGTACCGGGTCGCTTGACCATTGGCCCAGTACAAAAAGAAATGGTCAGCAAAAGTGTATCATGAGCCAAAAAAAGACGGAAAAATTCCCTAGAGAGCCTGCTATGGAGGCTGGTAAAATTAAGGAAGGACGGATGGGACTCTTCGCAATGGTAAAATTCATGTTTACGCGGATACATCTTGTTGGGAAAATCGTACAGAAGTTCAAATTCAGTCTGCCTGAGATGAAGAGGCAACCGTACCGGTACCCACCCCTAGTTTATAAAAGTTCATAAAGCAACGGTTCAGTGACAAATGTGCAATCCCTAACAAATTATGCCGAGAACCGTCATGGTGTGAACTGTGCCTGGTAACTCACGTATAAAGTTTACGGAGCGTGCTGTATATACTTTATATATGATAATGTATAATACACTTTAAAAGGCAACAACCGTTTACGTTTATTAGCGTCGGCGCTTCATAGCCCGTTACGTGCAACTCCTGTGGTTCTTCCTTCGTCGTCGAAGACAGTCTATACTTTAGACTGTCGAATACAATGGGAAGCTATTAGCTATTCTAGCCAGCAAGTCATTCGCGTACATATACAGAGAGTTCATTGAAATTCCTCCTACGTCAATCTTCCAAATGGCAACGACTCCTCCGCTATGATGATGCCCAACGTTTTGACCTTTCTGTACATTATGTCCTGTTCTCTTCCATCGGGTTTAGAAGTCATTACCAGCCACCGTAGTGGGCTATTAGAAGCCGGGAATATTTCACGACACCCACGCTGATCCGTCAATGCCCGTCTGGCGCCAACTTCTCCTCCGTCCCTGACACTTGAGGACGTGCTCCACTCCGTCTAATCAGGCCGATAAACTACAGCAATTTAGCGGAGCGTTCGTTTCGCATTTTACAGTGTTGGAAAAGATGATCATCATTTTTATATTTCAGCCATACCACAGTTATGGTGAAATATATTGTATTCGTAATGTTTCTTCTTCTTTTTTTTCTCTTTCTCCTGTCAAATCTTCAAAACGCGTTATTTCCGTCGTTCCTGGACCGAATAATTTGAAATTTGGCACAAGGGTAGAGTGGCCAATACCCACTGGCGTTGTTTCTTTTTTTTCATATCTCCACCTAAAATGATTTTATTGTTTTTTTTTGTCATTTTTAGACCTGGACTGTATATCTAGGACCCCTGTACCCTGGTTTTACAACCGGATGTCCTGAAATTAATTTTACTATGTAGCTAGTTGTCTTGTACAAAATTAGTTTGCCTAACATTGCACCCGTTGCAATTGTTGTGCAATAAACGTTGACTTGACTTTGACTTGCCTTCCTTCCTTCCTTCCATCATTTCTTTCCCTCTTCTATTCTTTTTGTTACTTTTCTGAGATGTTTCCTTCCTTCCTTCCTTCCATTTCTTGCCTTCTATTATTTTCGCTACGTCTTTCTCAGCTGTTTCCTTCCTTATGATTTTAAGCATCAGTCCGTTCAACTCCGTACATCAGAGCCATATCCTTATTCCCTGTCTGATTCTCAACCTAACCCCCAAAGGTACTGGCCTTTTCTTCTACTCGTCTCAAGTGGAGTATGAAAGATTCCCGTGCACACGCTAGTGATAATAGTTCGATATCGGAGATTGTAATTCCTCCTCTCTGCCCAAGGCCGACCCGAGGGAGACGGGAAGGTTAACGAAGATCAATACAGTGTGTAGCCGGGAGGGATGAGTGAGTACGGGGGTGACAGTGATAAGTTATCGGTACTCCGAGACAACGCGAGTCTGTATTGTCTTTTATACAAGTTCTCATAGTTGAAACAATCAAGAAACAACACAAGATTGTTAACTTGATAGTTCAGCTGTGTTGGCAGACGTCATTGTTAAACTAGTTAAACTGTAAGATCCAGCACAAATATTGGACTCACCCAAATTTTTTACTGAACAGCACCAGTCTTTGTCAAGGAATGAACAATCCACTGCTGCCGTGACGTCACGCCATTAGGTGGGTGCCATAGACTTCCTGCAACCTATGATCCACTGCTTACTGAGTCACGTGTTTTATCTGCATAACGTGACGTCACGACAGCAGTGAATTGTTTATTCCTTGACAAAAACTGGTGCTGTTCAGTCGAAAATTTGAGTGAGTCCAATTTTTGTGTTGGATATTGCATTTTAACTAGTTCAATAATGACTTCTACCGACACAGAAGAACTTTCAAGTTCACAATCTTGTGTTGTTTTACTTTTTTTTACCCCTCTATACAAAATTAACCGTGTCCATGAAAAGCAACTCGCTGGTATTTTGCTACGTGCAGCATATACCAACATTAATTTCAAGCCCGCTATCAAATGAATACCACCAGACATCTCGTTGCACCAATGACTAACTTTGCCTGCAAACAAGAGAATTCTGTATTTACGATACACTTCACTGGTTATATCTGAGATTGACAAAGTTAAAAAAAATTCTCCTGATCAGAAACTTACGGTCTTCTCCTTCTTATGGGTAATGATGATTTTGTGTTTTATAACCGTCACACCTTTCATTGGCTTCGAATGGCTGAATGACTAGGCTAGCGGACACTAAATCTGAAGGTCACAGGTTCACTGACTCCTAGTTTTCCTGGCTAGGCGTTGTGTGGTTGGGAAATATACTTAATACGATTTTCTTCACTACACCCAGGGGTAAAAATTGGCACCTGACTTCGATTGTGGAGGTAAAAGGCGCCAGAGGGAGAGGGATGACAACTGCTTTCCAATACCGTTCCCTGGACACAGTGGATAGCAACCCAACGGCCCCCAAACGGCTATTGGACAACCTTTACCTAGTAGATCTAGACCTTTAAACTTTTTTATGGACCATAACAACTGAGAGACTATCCGATTTGGTGATTAATTTTCAAAGGACAGGGTGTCATCCTGGTTTTCAGAAACTCCCAGAGAAAATGTAAGGGTACTGAATTATCCGAATCTTTCTGTAAAATTTAGCGAAGCGCCCTTGCAATTGCCAAACGGAAATAAGATTTATTCTCTCCCATCTGGGAGTAGGAGTAATAGCTGAAAGGTTCAAGTCGTCATAAAATGTTTATCTCTTTCACGGGTGAGCGAGTAATCTACAGGGTTATAGCACACGCCAATCTACACCATTAGCTCGAGCGATAACCTTTGCTTCGGTCCGACAATTTTAATATCTTATAGACTCGCCGTAATCTCTACAATCACACTCAGCCTGCTGTTGACTTGCGGCCAATATAGACGATCCCTTTGCACCTACCCTTACTCCTGCAATCTTTGGGTCATTTCCATCATACCTCGCGTCAAAAGTGCACTACAGAAGAAATCATGTCGTATGCCTTCAAGTACCAGAGTCTGAGTTACTAACCTAGAATTGATATGTTCAAAAATTCGTATTTTTCCAGAGATATAGTAGAGTGGAATTTGTTATTACCAAGCACAGTAGGGTCATCTTCTCTGGATAGTTTTAAAGAACGCTTGCAGATAAATGTGCAAAGGTTAAGTGTGACGGGTCGTTCAGTGTAATATAACCAGCTGCTGCCGCGCTGCGTGCCTGCATAGAGACAGAGTATGTGCAGCCAGAAAATGCAGCCCCGCGGTCGAATGACGTCGATGGTGACATTATGTCTTATTAACCTTTTATTGAAGATGATATCGTATATCTATCTTCGGGCATGGTTTGAAGCTACCCCATGGGAGTCATTTGGCAACATAAAATAGGGAATGTTGGAAACACCAATGTTTGATACCCTAGTGGCAATAATTTGCCAAGCAATATCAATGATATGTCTCGTGTTGATGGTTCAACAATGAAAACCAGATTGTTCTTATACAGACTGCCGGCAAGATATTTTACCGGGACTACCATGCGTTTCTCATGAGCTCACATTTAGCATCATATTGCTACGTTCAAGGAACATAAAAATATACAAGGAACATACAAAATAATGATAATTTTTATTTGCAAATCCACATCCAATGGCTAATTGCAAGGGGGGGGGGCATGGATACGATAACATAGGGAGGTAAGAAACTCTAGTGTACAGGTCTATCTGATTTTTCCGTTCGTTCCGTGCAATTTGTCCGTACGTTTTTTTGAAAACGCGTCGCCCGTACTGGCACGTACGGGGGGCGAATACACAGCCCGATGACACAAAGGTTTTGCCTGCAAGTAAAGTTTTACGGCGTGTCTCCGTGCTCCATAAAGCTAGGGGCACAACCCGTCGTACGTGCAAATACGTGCTGTCTACGTGCCAAAACGTGGGCAATCTTTTGGGATCCGTTAGTGGTCAGTACCGCTTCCGTACCAACTTGTAGGGAATCCGACGGTTTTTGGAGCACGCAGACACGCCGTAGAACTTTACGTGCAGGCAAAACTTTCTGTGCCACCGGCGGGCTGTGGATTCGCCCCAGTACATGCAGTAAGGGCGACGCGCCTGCCCGGTACAGCCTGAACGTTTTCAGAAATACGTGGCGGACGTGGCCTCCCAAAAAAACGTACGGATAAATTGCACGTACGGTGGGTTGTGCCCTTAACTTTATACGTCGGATTTCCTACGAGTTCGTACTTACCACTTACGGATCCCCAAAGATTAGCCACGTTTGGGCACGTAGACAGCACGTATTTGCACGTACGGCGGGTTGTGCCCTTAGCTTTACAGAATCCGACCAATGCGCATTATGTTGAGGGAAGTCAAGCATGACTTTAATATGGAGCTCTCAGCCCGGCTAAGACTCAGGAAGCTAGAGTTCAACCGCCTTTAGTTGTCAACTTTTCCGAAGTCTCCACTTCGATAACGCTAAACTTAACTTCCCCGTCCCATCGCTAGTAAAACGCCTTTCTAAAAACTGTCAGCGTTTCAGTAGAAGCACACAAATCAATCCTCGACACTCCAAGTGGCTCAGCTCGTACGTATGGCTTCTTGCGTCACTGTTGAGCCATAGGAGTAATGTTCGTGTGTCTGTGCCTTGCGATGATGGCTGTGTGACGACTGACAATAAAAACCCGCTCCTGAAAGTACCAGAGATATAGGGAGGTCAGGCCGGCGGCGGTGTGTCTGGGAGAGCTCAGTAACAGCCACACATCAGTGACAGCGGATTCACCTAGCATGTTAATGTTCTGTACGGACTGCACCGTCGTCCTGTGGATTATGTTGGAACTGGGAGTTTTTCGTGTTATGATGTATAAGAATCGGAGGAGGTGTGAAAAATGACAACCTTGTTATCGCTTTCTATCTATACGCCTGTAAGACTTAAAGTGGTTTTGCCACTTTTTAATGTACCACAGCATCATATCTCCTATCATATTTCGGAAGTAACCGTAGCAGGAGATCAAGGAAAGCCATAGCAACCACCATACGTAGCTTAGTACTTCAAGAGCAGTGTCTTATGCGATTGTGCGATAGTCTGTGTCTTTCGTAGAACTTTTATTCGATATTGCAATGTCGAGATGTTCCTAAATAGCTTCATATACAAAAGTTTTGTTGTACCACTATCTATTCTGTTTGGAGACAAATAAGGATTTTCGACACGTAAGATAGATTTTTGCAGGCTGCTAGTATCATTACTATTTGATGGTGATCAAACCACAAGATCTGTCATAGACGTGGTGAAGGTAGAAATGCTCCTTGGATCGAGTGGTATAGTTTAGAATAATAACTTTAATGTTACGTTAGAACCAAGCCACTACTTCTCCCTTAAGCTTGGCCACTTGTATCAAAGCTAGGAAAATTACCCCACTGAGGTAAGAATCGATCGACAGCCACAAAGGGTTCTTGCTAGACTACAAAAAAGCTCTCATTCTTTCCGTAATTTGTAAAGCCACCGACGAAACCATGTTGCTCTTGCCCTGTCATTATGCACATCTGTAAAGGGTTGCCAGCTAAAGTTTTCGTCTAGCCTGGGTGGTAGCCTTGTTAGCAAAAGTTGCTCGCTCCCATTGGCCTCTCCTCTTGTTAGATCTTGTTAGGCTAACGTTATGTTTCCAAACTGGGACCCGGTCAGGCTGTTTGTCTTTTATATCATACTTTTCGTTCCCGAAATCTGTCCGGCCGGGTCCCGAGTTGGAAATGTGACGTAGGCCTTAGCAGGGAGCGATAGCAGTTGGAGCTCGAGCGGACAGAAAGCTGGACCTCAACAGAGGCCCTTATTTACTCTTGTGTATCGCTCAGTCCAGCGTGTTCACGTATGTATGATCTTCATCAAATTGCCTCAGACTTCCGTGATCTCTCTCTATAGACCAAGCGAAAACCCCACCAACTCTCGAATCATGGGTAGTCGTGGATTTCCGAGTCACCGAAGAAGGCAATTTCATGAAATAGCGAACGATAGCATGTTGCTGCAGTGGGCCTTATATGACGTCAGGTTATTCCTTACGGCATTTCCAACTGATCTACGTGAATCGGAGGCCTGTTCCCAATACTGCCGTAATTACTCGTTTATTTCAGGTTAATAGTTCGATAGCGGGAGGGTTAGCGAAAATGGAATCAGGGGCTTTGTAGGGGTGCGTAGGCGGGAAAGAAAATATATGCCAAAAACGTTTATGGAAAGAAAAAAAAGTCATAACAAACTTGACTGATAGAATTTGTAAATTGGCAGAAAAAAAGGTAGTAGTAGTGGATCTCATCACTAAAATACATCCGTTTGCTTTGTATGTTAATGCTGTCTTCTAATGATATCGATATTTCCCTTATAGGCTTATCATTTGATGTACATCTGATGTATAATATGTTCGTATGTATGTTCGATGACATTCCACATCAGCATTGCGGGATGCCACCTGTATTGCCTTCTTACTATTGCCTTGTCAATAAAATAAGATAAATGGAATATTTGGCTATCAAAGAAGGTAGGGAGCAGCTCAGCCTATTCAATACTTATGAATCAGGGAACTATAATAATTTATCACCTATATCTGTGGTCGTTCGTTTTCACTTCTCTGGCAGCAGTGTTAGACTAAAGGTGGTATCTCACTGCACTTGGGGCACCTGTACAGCACTGCGGGGGTCAAAAGATTACGCAACGTATTTCAGAGAAAAAGAACGAATTTTCTTACATTTTTATTTTATTTTGTTGTCTTCTAATAAATACTTTTACGTATAACGCAATATCTAAATCATAAAAATAGGCAAAAATAGCCGCAGTGAACGGACCCCGTAGTGCCACACCGGTGCCCCAAGTGCAGTGAGTAAGTGTTCCAAATGGTATGTAATGCAGCGCTTCCCCGACCATAGCAATGGTGACGCAGTATGCACAACCACATAGGACGAAGATTAATGACACAATTAAGTCAGACAACTGATCAGCTTAGACTCATTACTTGCACCGGTCCATTGGGAACTTCCTTGCGCATCCCATATGCTGTGACAAATACTACTAGAAGAAAGTGCAGCATGCGGCATTATTGCTCTGGTGATGAACTGAATCTTTGTGATGTACAAAGTCTCACAACAAAGAGGGCGGTACCAGGTGATCTAACGCTAGTTCACCTTTATTTGCGGGGTAACCTATATCCGTTGTTTTTTTTTAAACAGGGTATCTAACGATGTGAAGTCAACGGACGATGGTTTCAAATTGCATCATCTGAAAATGCATTGAAGATATTACAGCTTGAAACCACCGTTCGTCGTAACCTGTCGTAATTTCCTCAATACATTTTCTCTCACGATTTTCCTACACCGAGCCACGACGACGACCTATATACGAAGATGCGAATTTAGCCCAATTTAGCAGTTTCCCCAAGGCACTACTATTATAAAAGCCGCGGAAGAGAATGTCTACAGCGAGATTTCTTGCAGTGAAAGTCTAATGGTTATAGCTCTGCAGTAACGAGGACTTTTGTTTGTGTGTTAACGTGATGAGCCCCGCAGTGTAATTTGATTTCTACTTCAATGCACTTTTATTGATTTCAAAATCTACGTAGGTGTTTGTATTGACCCGGTTTCATCTTCAATCTTCGATTGGTCTGTTTTAAGCTACGATTTCAAGTGGACAGGATTCGGAGGTCATAAACAATGATGTGTGGTCTTCCGAGATGGCCTGGAAAAACTGAAGTATCGTACTAACAGGACAGCAAACAATACATCGTCCAAGAGAATGTTGTTTATGTTCTCAAAATAAGTGAATGGTCAACTCCTAAAATAATCTACTCTATATTACGGCAAGCTATAGAATGCTTCAACATCGATCATATCTATCGCAGTATCAGAAGAAACTAGAATTCAAATGCCAGTTCGAGAACTGCGGACACACACCACTACAAACAAGCAAATTTAGATAGACGAACTATAATTATAATACGTTCATTTAGGAAGTTTGGTTACAATCTCAACAGTCAAAAATGATTCAATTCGTACCATTTGTCTTTTAACGTTTCTGTTATCATCCAATAGCGCATAGCCAGAATCAGAGGAAAACGAAAACCTGGAAAAAGATGGCCTCCTTAGCAGGCTCTCTGTGTCTTTTTTTCGTCTTTTGGGGCTCATAATACCCTTTTATAAAAAGGAGCGGCCAGCAAAAGTGTATTATTCGAGGTCAGATCGGCAATGTGCAAACTTAGAATCAGCGCGCCTACCCCCTTGAAATTGAGAGAGGGCGGTACAAAAAGCTACCTGTGGGCGAAAGAACCTGTAACCATTGTATTGCAAAACCGGTGGAAGACGAAATACATTTTATTTCCAACTGCCTCTCTAATGACAAGGAAAGAAAGGAGTTATTTGAAGAGGTATGCAAAACACACAAAACTTTCCAAACGCTTACCGATGAAAACAAAGCTATAACGCTGTTAACGTCACATAACCCACTCATCATAGAAAAAGTGGGGTACTTCGTCTTTCACTGCTTCCAGAAAAGAAGTCAAACCCCAAATGCGTAGATTGTAGCTCTCAGCAGTCCATATCATTGATAGAATAGTCACTTGTCTACATTTTTCAACGTTGTTATCTATACCAAATTACTTTATTTTATGTATGTTTACTATATTTTATGTATGTTTCATGTTGCAATTAGCCCTCGGGCAAGAACTTGCAAATAAACTTTATTATTATGAGACCAAAAAGACGTAAAAAGGCCTGCTATGGAGGCTAGAAAAGGGTGAAATACGAAGTGTAGTATGGACTGTTATCCTTGCTCCATCTCGACATGTTGAAAACATACCTTTGCCAAATAAACCAGGTTTGTTATGTAGAATGATGTCTGCAGACAAATGCGTTACTCATTTCATTTTCTTTATAATTATATGCTTGGAGTTGGTTTATAAAATTTCGGCATTCATTATGCAAATTAGATCCCAAGTTACAATTAATTGATATCAAATTGTATCAAGCATTACTTAAGCTATCAGCATACCAAAAATCATGATGATCCTTTGATCCATTCTCTTTCAAAGTCTTTAAATACACCTCTTACTCTCTTCCCTCTTTCTCAGTTACATATGTGACAACTTTGATGAAAGTACTATAATGGAATGCAGTGGATTTATTAACTTTTCCTAATCAATTATGCAAATTACCTGTTTTTTTTGCATAATAAGTCTCACATTATATAAGTCTTCACTTGGGCTATCTACATGCCAAAAATCATGACGATCCGTCAACACGTTCATATTTTCTCATTAATTATGCAAATGAGATCATCATTTGCATGATAAATATGTATTAACATTTCTCTCTTTCTCAGCTACATATGTGACAAGTTTTAAAGTCCTATCATGGAATGTAGTGAATTCATAAAATATCCTCATTAATTATGCAAATTAGCTGTTGATTTGCATAATTGGTATCTCATTATGTAGGTCTTCACTTACGGTTCCGGGTCGGAGTTCAAATCTGACCGGAGTTGGCGGAAGGGTGGTGTAATAGGCCGGAAGTGCGCTGTTGTCTCCCTAACTTTTGCTCCCTATGGCTTGGTGATCGTTATAGCTGAGCATAGATTTGTCGTATTTTCTGAAAAGCCCGTGGGTTGTATTGTTTTTGTGCGAGGAGTAGTTGGTCGGCCAGCGAAACCATTTTGTATTAGTCCGCTGCAACGGTGATGCGGTTTTTTCGCCTGATGACCCAAATAGCGGCGTTTTTCATGCGATTTCGAAGAAATGACGTCATCGGAGATTGCAAAAAAGTTATCACATGGAATTTTTTTATTTTCATTTTACACAAACATGAAGAATTTAGCTTCTCTACCACGTAGGCCATTATCCTGGGAAAATTCGTTTTTTCCAAGCAGCTTCCATCAAAAAAGTGTTAAAAAATGATAGTTTTCGGGTCCAAAATTAAAATTTTACTACATATTCTAACCAAAATAAAGAGGCAACAGACGGTACCAATAGGTTTGTCGGAAAGAGACAGTAAACGGCTTTCCGCCATACTGATTAAGTTTCGCGTCCTACGTTTACTAGCGGAACTGTAGCCCTTCGGCCTGAGGCTGCCCGCCAACCTCCGAAATCGTAAAAGAAACTCCGGTCCGATACCTTACGCTACCTACATACCAAAAAACATGATGATCCGTCAACATGTTCATATTTTCTCATTAATTATGCAAATGAGGTCATCATTTGCATAATTGATATCTATCGACATTTCTCTCCTTCCCAGCTACATATGTGACAAGTTTGAAAGTCCTATCATGGAATGCAGTGGATTTATGAATTTTCCTCATTAATTATGCAAATTAGCTGTTGATTTGCATAATTAGTATACCATTATGTAAGTCATCACTCATTCTATCTACATACCAAAAATCATGACGATCCGTCAACACGTTGTAGAGTTATTCTCGTCCAAAGTTTGAAAGGAAACCGGCGCCTGCAGTTCCAAAAAAGCCGCTAGGGGGCCCAAACTCACAGCACTTACTCTCTGCCTCGAGGACTATCTACCACTCAAAAATCATGACCACAGCACGTCCAGAACACGAGATATAAAAAATTGAGTTTCCGCTGCAGTACCTTAGCAAGCCGCTAGGGGGCCCATTATCGAACTTGACCTTCGTTTTCCCGACCCCTACCCACCTACCAAATATCATCGGGATCCATCCAAGGCTTCTCGAGTTATGCTGTTAACACACAGACACACAGACTCACAAGCCCAAAACATAACCTTAGCCATTCTGGCAAAGGTAATGAAGCCATATCTGTCTACTCGTCAAGCCCGCGGCGCTGTAAGTAAGTAAGACAGGAGGTCAGCCGTGCCCTGACCCCCTGACCCGGCACGTCCCCCGTGTGTGAAGCAGGCATTATATGTTCCCTCATAAGTTAATAACCGTAATTGCTGTGGTCCCGGTGTCGCTGAGGTCGGTCACGTTGCTTCCGCAAAAAATAATTCAACCACACGCAGGCTTGGAGAGACGTGCAGAAAGTGCTTCGCAGTTCAATATTCTGTAATTTCTTCGCCTTCTTGTTTTCCCATAGTCGGGGATTGTTATCTGCGGATACACTGGAAGCATTTTCCTTTCAGAATGGATTCATTATGACTTGAACGAAGCAAAAGTCACGCGTATTCACGAACACAGACACACCCAGGAGACAAGATTAGACACCGTAGACAGACATTAAGCCAACACCTTAATATCTGTCTTTTTTATCTGTGGTATAAAATAAACGCGACCTTTTACAAATTACTACCGTATTTGTAACATGCCGTTTCTGAATAGTTTAAAATCAAGTGCTCGCATGAGTGCTGCTGACAAAAATTATCCTCACCATTTACAGATTTCACTTTCAATTTGTTGTACAGGTAAATCTTTCTTAAGCATCCGTCAAGGAGTCTTTGCTTATCGCAGTATCCCATCTTAGAAGAACAGAATATAGGTAAGTACTTGTATTATGACTATAAAGCAATCGCGGATGGGAAGACAGAGTAGACATCTGGTGGCGCTGGATAAGGAGGCTATTAGATAATCACCGTCGTTTACAGGCCTTTTGAGATTTACTCAGTAACTTCTTCGAGGAAGGAGGAGCTGGAAAGTGGCGTAAAAGCAGCTAGAGATAGGGGCTTCCTTGTATAGAGCAATCATCTCTGAACGTCAAGGTAAGTGGCTCAACCTTTGCGGAGAATATGTTCACTATGCTTCGCTAGATGATGGAAATCCACAAAGGTACGAAGATGAGGAATGATTCCTTGCCCAGCCTCCGTAAAGAGTCATAATGAATCGTCTGCATAGGATACTCCAGTAGACTCCAAAGCAACCGTTGATATTGGCCTAGAAAACAGTACGGCTGACGGTAGCTCTGGTGTGACTTTGTATGGATGGACGTTTCTGCTTCTATCTTTTACATGTCCACTTGCAGATAGAAGCAGAACGGTACACCCATACAGAGTCTCCAGGGCTAGGCTGATGGAAATCATCATTTCGAGCAGTTCTAGCCTGGAATCCAGTCTTGTTAGATTTGTTCCGGCTCCCGAAGGTCGCTACTCGTCGTGTTGGCGAGTAGCGACCTTCGGGAGCGGAACAAAGCTAACAAGACTGGATTCCAGGCTAGAGCAGTTCGCCGTGAGTAGTAAAATTTCTAAAACGTTGTTTTTACTACTCCCCAAGCAGAGGTTAGGCTCCGACTTGTTTTACACGTACTTTTAGGCGTTTTCATCGATTTTTATATTTGGCCAGGTTTTCGATTTTTTGTTCGCCAGCCTGAGGTAAAATGAAAATCTGATAAAATAGAAAGCCCAATGAAGATGCCTACAAATACATCTGAACCAACTCGGAGCCTAACCTCTGTTGGAGAGCATTTTCTATGTACTCGGCGATCGGTGATCATATATCCCAATATCCCTGGCAGCCGGACAAAGCTAGAATACAGTTCAACTATTAATTAAGTCTGAATATAGGACTCTTTTTGCCGGGGCGCCGCAGGCGCCCGGCTTTGTCCCCGGTTTAATGGTTCGTCCTTGGATGGGTCTGCTATGGTCGCAAAATGTACCGTGCGTTTTTACGACAATTCTCAGCCCTTCTCAGCCCTTCAAATAAACGCAATGTACCGTGCGTTTTTACGACAATTCTCAGCCCTTCTTAGCCCTTCAAATAAACGTTGTAAGAATACTGTTTATCCATGACCTCTACTCGTACAGAAAACATTGCAGCGCTCATTAGCAAAGTCTAGGAAAGGAAAATGTTTCTTGATTTGCAGTAAAACACTGGTCATGTAACATTTGAGGAGTTGTCGTTAAATCGCACGGTTCATTTTGCGATAGCGTTGACGGGTCCGGGTATTTAGCGGAATAACCCGGAATAACCCGGAATAACCCGGAATAACCTTAATAAAGGATGAAAGCTACCGAAATACAGTGTGCTTTGATAAGTTAAGATCGCAGAATGCAATATTTTGGCATAAAATAATGTATATATGGCCATGGGAACAAGAAATATTACGGTTATTCCGGGTTATTCCGGGTCATTTCGGGTTATTCCGGTAAATACCCTCACGGGCGTTGACGGTGCGGAGGAGGTGAGATTTTTATCGTACAGAAATTGGTACAGTTTGTAAAGTTATCTTTCTGGAATTCGGATGTATTAAAATATAACATTACATTCTAAGGCGTAGTGTCATGTGAGTAAAATGAGCACGACATTTGACGAAAGATTTTGTGGAGGGTATACAGTCAAGTTTATTGTGCAACGATTGGAACAGTTTACGTGCGGGTGGGAGGGGGGCGTGCGTCTATATATGCAGCTGCAGGAGGTCCTGCAGGACATTTTCGATCGTAAGAGTAACGTACAATTTGAAAAGATAGTGATCATGAATTCGGACACATTGAAACATATTTCCAAGGAACGGTATATAGTTTTTTTAGTAAAACCAGTGTGTGGGGATTGACGAGAATTTAGATAGTTTAATGGTGCACTGTGCTTGAGCCGATGCGAGGCATTATGCAGGGCATTTTTGATTGTAAAAATATCGTACAAGTTGAAAAGATGGATCGGATTCTAATACATTAAAACATACATTTCCAAAGAATAGTAGAAAACAACGGATTGTAGCTAACTGTTAAACAATCAGCAAAGCAGTTGGCAAGATGTCACACCTGAACTTTTGTAGATTTTTGCTTTTTGTTGGTACTAGTAAGATGTTATGTGATCAAGACAATATTTTCTTTCTGTTTCAGTGACGCCTTAGACTGTTCTCTGCTATATATACAAGTGACACAGTAATATACAGAAACTTACAGCTAGCAAAAGTCTGTACTCAATAAGATTTTACACAGTACACATTTATACTTCTTCTGCTGAAATCTACGCATTACATTTTGCATCCAACCAAAGAGGTTTGAAAGAGAGTCCTTGATCCAACCAAATTAGACCTTGAGACCTATTAACAGATCATTGATCACTGTGCATTTTGCACATACCAGACTCAATCGTGCCACTGAGCACTGCATTTTGCACACACCAGACCAATTGTGCCACTGAGCACTGTGCATTTTGCACACACCAGACCTATCGTGCCATTGAGCACTGTGCATTTTGCACACACCAGACCTATCGTGCCATTGAGCACTGTGCATTTTGCACACACCAGACCAATCGTGCCATTGAGCACTGTGCATTTTGCACACACCAGACCAATCGTGCCATTGAGCACTGTGCATTTTGCACACACCAGACTCAATCGTGCCACTGAGCACTGTGCATTGTGCAAATAAAGTCAAGCAAAGAACACATATATTGTGAACAATGTGTGAATCTATTTTATCGGGAAAATACCACCAAGGTGACATCATTTTCAGTGGAGATAATAGAGGCAAACAATGCACTGCAAATGCTTTAATGGCAGTTGTTAACCACAGTACTTGCAGACAAGCAATTACCTGGACAAGTACAGACCTTGATGGTGTACTTTTTCAAGGAGATGCACTATACACCTACATAAAACCATCACTAAGATCTGGTGTGGAGTTCCTCTCCGTTGATGATATTCCAGACTATTTGCAACTTTACAACAATACTGTACGTGTATCAATAAAAGAGTCTTACACTGGAGACATATTTGCCACAGAAGCAGTCTATCCTTATTACACCTTAAAGAAAGCCCTAGAAGCAGCATTTGCTGAATCCAACACTTGTCTTTTCATAACAGCACATGGAATAACTGGTTCAACAGTAGCATTGTTGCACGCTGATAACAAGTATTTTGTTTATGACTCACATGCCAGAAGTCCCATAACAGCATTGCCAGATAGCCATGGCACTTCTACTTTAAGCATGCACAGTTCAAACAGCAATCTAGTTTCATTCTTGCAACAACTTAACTGGAACACAACATGCAATTTTGAGGTTGTCCCAGTACAAGCAGAAAATGTTTTCTTATCAGTTGAACCTACTGGTATACACATTATCAATCTGACTAGCAATGTTTCTTCTATGATTGAGTCAGAAAACTGCTTTCAAGTTCAACAACAACACACATACACCTTGGTTAAACCAGAGTTTGTATCTACGAAAGAGAACCTACAACAACCAAACACAGCATTTCCATTTGCACCACATTGTAACCAAAGTACTGGGAAAAACATTGTGCCATGCACCACAAGCAAACATCCAAGTGCTATGCCAGAGAACAGGAATGAAGGCCTCTTGAATCAATTAGTAATGTCACCAAATGCAGCATCAAATTTAAATGATAAAAAAGTGCAAGGTCTTGCAATCCAAAGCGCAATATGCAAGGACAAACAAGAAAAACAAACCTATCAACAGAAGACAGAGAGTCTTGCAGAACAAAGAACATCATACAAAGCAAAGAAAGCAAATGAGACCTGTGAGCAAAAAGCAGCACAGCAAAGAGCATCATATAAAGCAAAACGAGCAAATGAGACCCCTGAGGAAAAGATGAAAGACTTGCAAAACGAAGAACATCATACAAAGCAAAACAAGCAAATGAGACCCGTGAGCAAAAAGATGAAAGACTTGCAAAACGAAGAGCTTCATACAAAGCAAAACAGGCAGATGAGACAACTGAGCAAAAAGCAGATAGACTTGCACAGGAAAGAGCAAAACGAGCAAATGAGACCCCTGAGCAAAAAGACGATAGACTTGCAAAACGAAGAGCATCATACAAAGCAAAACAAGCAAATGAGACCCCTGAGCAAAAAGCCGAAAGACTTGCAAAACAAAGGACATCACGCAAAGCTAGCAAAGCAAAAAGAGCTGAACAAGAATCTTCACAAGAAAAAACGCAACGACAGAGGAAAAACTGTGATAGAGTGAGAAAAACATTGGCTACAAAATATGTTAGAGAACATAGCATAGACTATACCAGTGAACAATACAAATCAGACTTTCCTGCATTTCATTGCTATATAAAACAGCAGCCAAAGTACTACTGTAGCATATGTAGACAATTGTTATTTCATGACCAAGTGCGAAACTGCAACAATGCTGTCATAGACAAAATAGTCAATGATATTTCTGGTCAACATCATCTCTGTTCAAAGTGTTTGATTTGTCTTGAAAAAGACAAACCCATACCCAATGCTTGGACTAACAATATGGATCCAGGTGACATTCCATCATGCCTGAAACAACTCAGTAGAATGGAAACAAGACTTGTCAGTTTGAAATACACCTTCATCAAGTTAATTGTATTACCAGGTGGACAATTTGGTGAACAAGGTCAAGCCATAAGTTTCCCTACCAACATTGAAACTACTTGCCAACTGTTACCACATAGCCAAGATACAGCTGGGCTAGTAATAGTACACCCTTGTCAGACAAATGAAAGTAAAACACAAAGAACAGACCCACAACACATTGTACGATTTTCCAAAATGCATGAAGCTCTTACATGGCTGGTAACGCATAATCATCTATATTCACATGTGAACATAGCTACCTTTGAAAACTGGGTAAAAAAGTCAAGTGAATTCAATCCAATGATCACAGACGCCAATGAACCAGACTTCTCAAGTGCACCTTCTACTGTCCAAGAACTCTCAGCTTTTCCCTGTAACTACATTAATCCAAATGTCCAGTTACAATCTCTGTTGCAGAATGTAACAGACAATGTCCCAGTGATATCACTACCACGTGAAACATCACCACCACAAAGCATATTTAAAGAGACTGATCTTGAGGAACACTGTTTTCCACAGTTATACCCATATGGTAAAAATGGCTTCAAACAGACGCGTGATGTACAACTAACAGACTTACAGTACTTCCAATCACGTTTGCTCAATATCAATGATTGCTGGAGAAAAAACATCCCATGGCTCTTCTTTGCCTTGAACTCGTATGAAATCAAGAAATTGTACAGTCAGATATCCATTGTATGTAGAATGCAAAAGCAGAGTAATGTTAGATCACAATCCATAGCACAGCCACTAACAGCAGGCGATCTGCATCATGAAATTGATCAACATGTTGAAAGCACATCATACACTTTTATGAAGAATATACGTGGAACAGCAGCTTACTTCAAGGACCAACTGCTAAACTTGCTAGCAAAAATAAACACTATTGGACCACCAACATGGTTTGTCACTGTGTCTGCTAATGATTTAAACTGGCCAGAATTGTTCATGACCCTGAATCCTGACCTGACCTATGAAGAAGCTAAAGCATTACCACAACAAGACAAATGGAACCTAATGAGATCAGACCCTGTCATGTGTGCGATACACTTTAATAGACGCACTGATGCACTTCTACGCTTCATACTGAAGAGTCCACAACATCCCATTGGTAGAATCAAAGATCACTGGATTCGTGTGGAATTCCAATTAAGAGGTTCTCCACAGTGAAATTTCTGTCACGAAGAAAGAACGACAATGCACATCCGGGACCTCTTCCCGCCTTTGGCTGTGGTCTCGCACCGGAGTTTCTTTTACGATTTTTATATCCGGCACACAGCGCACACAAGGGATACAATTCCGCCCACAAAAGTACGCCGGAAAATCCAATTATACCAGTGAACAAAGGTTTCCAGCCAACTTCCCATAGATTTTAGATATAAACTTCTAGTTTAATAATGATGCACATTTTACTGGAACACAACATGAAATTTTGAGGTAGTCCTTCCAAATGCGCCCCGGCCAGCTTTTTTTAAAAGCTTTCTTGTTACACAACCATTGCTTTAGTCCACCGACGTTTCGGTGACGGTCTGTCACCTACTCTCCAAGCGGAGGTTTGGCTCCGGCTGTTTTTTAACGTTTTTTTAGTCGTTTTTATCGGGCTTTCTATTTTGTCATTTTTCTTAAAGTACAAGATACAATGCAAAAGAGAAAGCCAAATAAAACGCGACTAAAAACGTTATAAAAAACAGCCGGAGCCTAACCTCTGCTTGGAGAGTACTGACACCTTCCTCAGGGCAATTCTGACTGTTTTACACTGACATTTGTACTGCAGCACTAGGTGTCGCTGCTTAGTTACAGATGCGGTCACAAACATAACGTATTTTTTTGTCAAACACAACGTATGTACATAACGTAAACATAACACAAACATAACGTATGCTTCTTTTGTGAATCAGTTTAAAAAGCGGTCCCAAATGTAATTGAATTTGATATATACATAACAGTAGTCAACTAATAGTGGTCAATTAAGAATGACAACGGTGTATATGTTTTTGTTGGTCAATAAATCATACATGAAATGTCTATATCTGTTCTACACATTTGCTATCAAGTATCTTTGCTACTGTAATTGTTTCATACGAACTTCGCGTGCTAGCTTTGAACATTAAGCTGGTATGTTACGCCGAACGGCGGTTATACCGGCTATATAGATACAGATACAGAACACTGGAGAACTTGTACCCCGGCATGAAAACCACACCCATAGTATGACTCTACTATGTCGTTACAGCCGAACATTCAGTGGTCAACATCGAACGAATACCAACCAAACGCCTTTCTGTATCACTCGACAGTACTAGGCCAGTGACGTTACACAGCCTAACGAGACCGCCGGCAAACCGTGCCAGATAACCTAAAAAGGTGATATGAGCTCGCCTCTTGCAATTAAACGTTTTACGGTGTGATTCCCACAGTAGCTGCACGACTTGTGTCTATCATAAAGGATCAGGAAAAACACCACACCCTCTGGGTCGTAAAAGAACAGAGAAATGGTTTGGAATCTTCAGGACGTTATAAGCAAGGAGTAATATTGTGTCGTCCATTTCATGTATACATCATGACTATATGATTCCCATGAATAAAGAATGCCTTTAATACTAATACTGTATACTGTAACAATATTATCACTGTAAAATCTTAAAATTTTCCAATATACTAGTATAACGTTAGGCTTTATATTGCCACAGATACCTCAATTATGCACTCTCAATGCTAACTGACACACTGTATGAAACTAAACTCTAAAATGAAACACATACATACGCGCTACTGAAAAACAGAATCATTATGAATGCTCTCTCTCACTTCTCTCTCTCACACACACGCACGCAGACGCACGCACACACACACACACAGTGAGAGAGGGGGGTGGGGGTGGAGAGACAGACCGACAGACAAATGGCCTTCCGCACACTTTGCAGTGATGACTTGGGTAAAGCTATTCCTCATGGCAAATACAGATGACGGCAAACACCACATGTACGTCATCACATGCGCTAAATCGTTAAATGTCGAGTTATGGATATCCAATGCAGAGCAAACACGCGGCGTGCGACCGCTGAAAGACAAATATCAGGGTCCTTAAAATACCACGACCCCCTAGTGTGCCGTCAGAAGTGATAAATGACTGTCATCCTGACGCACTCTCCGGTGTTGAATGTGACAGAACGCTCGGTGGCGTTGTTTAACAGCGAACGTCACTTGCCGTGTAGCCTGGGGCTAGTTGAACACTGGAAAAATTCACCATACTCAAGCGTAAAGCCATGTTCACACGTGCGAACATATTCAAGACCGTACGGAGTCCGTGTGGAATTCTTATTCTTAACCTCTACCAGGTCGCTGGAAATATTGTAGAAATTGGAGAAATCTATTGACACATACTAGTAATTTGCCAGAGGAGTTACCTGGCCGGGGAGTATGGTTTGCGGCGACCAGCTTACTCCTCTGGCATATCATTTGTCTATGTTTGTCCAATATCTATAATTTTTCCAGCGATCTGTGGAGCCTGGTAGAGACTTCCATATGGACCTAATAGGGACTTGAATATATACGCAAGTGTGAACCCGACTTAACCAGCAACTTGATGCTGGAGGGCAACTCGAATCACCTTCACGTTATGCATTTATCTACAGACGTGCAAAAAATACAGAAGGATAGAAAGACGTGACCGTTTTTCCTGCTATCAAAGATCCGTTTAAAAGTTGCTCTTGCTCTGAAAAACCTTTCCCTTTATATCGATTGGGGAAGCGCGCAGCATGCTATTCTCCTCTCCTCCAATTTGACTGAGCATCGGGAAACATTAGTGCTACCGTCATCTCAAACCCGTTTGTACGTAGACACTTCCATTAAAGTTGATATTGTAGCGTGAATGTTCAGTTGTGTACTTGGCTGGGTTTAACTGAAAGGTTAAACTTTCGATTCAAGTCAGAGATTGCGAGCAAGGCAGGAATACACAATGCGAACTCCGTATGCTGACTGTTATCTCCTGAGCTACATGGTCTTGACGTTCATTTTCGGCTTTATCACTCTCACTGAGAAGTCTGAGATAAGTACAGTAATTGTCATTCACGGGAGGATTGGTTATATGCTTGGTTAAGAATGTGGCAAATTAGCGACCAACTAATACAACATTAGTATGCATTTATGTTCAAACGCGCCATTACAATCGAAATGTACACATGATAAGTTTCGTAGTACTAGTATTTAATCTATGTTCAGAAGAGCAAAACATAGTGACATAAATTTTGATTGAACAACAGTTGATAAATGATGCAACAATACGGTGTCATCACTAGTTATATTGTGATAACTCATTAACTTTTTATCAACTCATTAAAATCTCAAAAACTAACAGAAATCTGCTCCCTAAGTTAACAGGAAGCGCTCACGTCTGTCAGAATCCTTCTGATAACTTAAATACACGTTATAAAACAATATGATCATTAGTTACTCAACTCAATCGCCAAAATTTAACCGAGTTGAAGTTGGTTTCGTCACCCTGGTGAAGTGGATGATCCTGTTCCCCCCTCCGAACCTGCCCAGTGCAGTGGTCCAACATGGCTACCACGGATGGGAGCAGTGTGGTTGCTCGCGGGCAGCAAACTCTCGTCGCCAACAATGTTTCAAACGGCTCGGATCAGCCCCAGAACGGTGAGTAAACTCGCTTGTACCATGGCCTCACGTTTTCCTAGAAAAAGCCGTAATCGTCGCGTAGCGGGCGCGGGTGAGAGCGGTGTCGGGGCGTGCTACGCGCTCGTCCCCGGCGGTGTTCGGTGTCCTGACGGCCCTGCTCCGAGTCACCTCTCTCAGCGTGAAGCTACGATCCCGCCGGCTCGCTTTACTCCGCCGGTCCGTAGAGACTAGATAGTAGGGATGTTCAGCACGCTAGTATCATGAGAACCGAGACAGGGACGACTGGCAGAAAGACTCAGGAATGCTTGTACAATTCTATACACCGTTTGGTAACAAGGCTAGATAGTACACAACATCGGCGATCCCGCAGTGAGTTCGGTAGCACCTTTGATTTAAGTACAAGCAAGCGACCTTCTTGCAGTAGACATTATATTATAGTAAGAAGCAGAAAAAACTATCATATCTTTAAAATTAGTGTCATGTCACGTTTTAAGATTGAGAAACCGCACAGAAGCCGGTATAAATGTATATGTATTCGCCGAGGGCCGAACTCAGCCCTAAAACGCCCACTTTTGTACTGATGCTGAATACAGAGTGTTTTGGGCTGCCTCTACAGCTGGTGCGAAGAATAATGGGCATAGGAAATAAGATAGTCTTTCTTTCACTCTTATCACAGTTTACCTTTGTGCCCAGGAAGATTGCCATGCCTAATGTGATACTGTCAAACATGTATGCCCTAATGCCAGCATAAAAGAAACTGTCTACTTTCAAAGGATGAGTATCATGGCCAGGTGTATCATCTGCCTGAGAAAGCGATGAAAGCAGGGACTGAGTGTGATATAGTTTGGAGGATATGGGTATAAAATTATATACACTACTTGGATTTTTCTTTCGTAGACAGGATTGCAATGAATATGCAATGTTTTGGGTCGCTACCTGTAACCTATAGAGGAAATACTATATCTCTGCCTTTATCAAACCCTTAATTGTCATCTTTTCCCTGTTTGATAGTCTAGATTTTGTTAATGTGGAATTGACGATTGTCATTATCAACAGTTGAGAGCTCATTTCATTATTCTTTGAAACAATTGCCAGTGTCTCAGATCAAATGCTGGTCCTCATTTACTTAATTTTCTTTTAATCTATTCAAATCAACTGCCAGCACTCAATTTCCTATTTATGACCCAACTGCCCATCTACTTCAGTTTTACTTTCATATGACAACTGCAAACCATCTGTGCTTTTCTTGAAGTCAGTAAGGTTATACATTTGTACCAACATTTTCTGTCATTTTAAAGCTTTAATAGCCACCCCCTTGTTTATATTTTTCTAATCGGTCCCACCCCTTTTTGCCATGACCATGAATATAGACTGTTTTGGTCTGTTGGCTGTGCGGTATGCCAGAGTTGAACTGGGATAATGGCTGAGGAAACTTGATCTCGCTCGGTTTTGTGTGCAGCTCAGTTTACAAGTATTAGTTAGTATGTGTGTCCAGAGGTAAATGCCAAAGGTTTGGCTCCCACAGACTCTCACCATATGCCTCCCCTCACTGACTGGGTTGCCAGAGCTTATATCAACACTACAAAAGCCTTTAAATCATGATGGACTTTTAATGCTCCCCACCTGGTGCTAATGATTGTCTAATCCTTTCCACAGTACCAACAGTAAAAGACAGAGGGGTCCAGTTGACATGGCCGGTTGGCAGGCTTAAGTAAAGAATGGTCTTTAAGACCTATACAATCTAATCATAAATCCATCACAAAGGTATGTCTACACAAGGCACGTGTATATTTATGTTTGGATTGTTTAATCCCCCCCTACAATGGAAGGTAAGGGACACGCATACATTTTTGCTTTAGCCAGCCTGGAATTCACCCTGGTAGGCAGCAATTCTATAATTGAATCTCAGGTTGAAGCCCTGTGTGACAGTGAACGTGTATCATCTCACATTCCTTCCTCTGCTGTGTCAACATCCATTTTCACCAGCTTAGTTCCATGTCCCATAGCCCCGAAAAGTGCCACTTGGTGGTCCTTCTGTAGAATGAACAAATTAAGCCCTGGAAATATCAATGCCTTGTTGAAATATTGATTCCCCATCACAGCTGTGCCCTGGAAGACCCCTCAGTTAGCTCAATTTACCAGCGTTAGTGTGTATGGGTCCTTACTCCACTGCATGCTGTAGCACAGTTCTCTTGACCTTTCGGTGATCCTGGAGCATAGTTATTCCCACTAAATAGGAAGAAAGAATTAGCTTGCCAAGTGCTGATTGTTTACGACGTGTGTGTGTTATCCTTGAAACGTGCCTAAAAACATAACAACGTATAAGCCTCCCAGTATCAGTCATACCCTGAGAGGTTTGTGATGCTAAGTACACATGACGCCTTTCAAACTTCCCAAGCAAGACGTTAAGTTCTATTGTCCCTTTGCAACTGTTACAAATGTATTCCCACAGCCTTTTGAAATGTTACACGGAAGTGGAACTGAATGATTTATCCTCCATTCAGAGCTTCTCAAAACTTTGGATAACACCATAGGGACTGGGAAAGTTGGGAAGGATGTGCATGTGCCATTGTAGCCATTCCTCATGTTAACCAACAGTTTGACTTTGATTATGTATTCTTCTTTCATTTTTTTGATCGTTAGAATTATACCTGCTGGAATAGGTTTTTCCCATTTCTTTCCCACTCAACCTACTCCCATCAAGTTTTCTTAAATCCTTCTTAAAGCTCCAAATATTCAGTCCAGAAACAAGGCCAAAGGTCATATAACCCCAGAGCAGTCTCTTGCATATCTTTCTTAGCTAACTAGATATGGGCAAGTGAAATGTCATCACTCCGGAAGTGTTGTGCATGCAAACACCTAGTCAGGCTATTATAGCAACTTTGAACGCACGGATGGTTAGAATGGTAGTTGTCCTGCATTTTTCTGAGTCAAAGCAATTGCTACGAATTTATGACTTGTTCTGATAGTACAGTGTAGACACCTTGCAGGATTGATTGCTTTGTACCTTAATCTAATGTTTTTCAAGAAGGGGGAAAACAAGAGCACTTTGACTTTTGACCTCAGGTAGCATTTAGATATCACTAGCTTCTCCCTAAGTGTTCGTGTTTGAGTTATCAAAACTATCGCTACAATTTACGCAGCCTACTCTGAAATATGTCTTTAGCTAAGTCATTTTTCAAAAGTCCTAACTACCAGCAAACCACATGTCATGCTGCCAGAGCTGTACTTATCTTGGTTGCAATCTTAGTACAGTTGCCAATAGATATAACTCAATTGTACTCGAGTAATTACCCCTTTGCTATTCATTATGGTAATGATTTTCAGAGCTGATAGTCAGGATGGGTCATAGGAATGTTTATTTCTGTGTCAAGGCTAGGGACAAGTGTCCTTTATTATACTGTATTCTGGTAATTGACTTTCCCTGGATTCAGTAAACCATCCATGGTTTGAATTAGCCCCATTTCCAGAAATGCCACGTTAATAGGCTGCCTTACACAGCCAGAGTGAATCCACTTAGGATGCTTTTTACCCTGCATACCATCTGTCAGAAGCTGCATTACAGTGGCTGGGAACAGTGTTAAGGGTGTGCGCTCTCTTCAGTATACTAGGACAATTATCATTCAGTGACATTACTAGTACATTGTAAATGTAATAAATCTTCACATATCTGCTTAGCTGTAATGAAATCTGGCTATACAAGATAGGTAAATGAAGATAGGAAAAAAATCCATAAGAAAGTGTAGAAATGATGTTTTTGTGGTAAAAACTTAAACGTATGATCAGTATAAGTGTAGCGCTTGAAGCTGTAAACAAATATGTTTTCATAGGATAGTTTATCATGTATGCAACTGTTCTGCATTTGCTATGTAAACAGTGCTGCACGAAATGAAAACCAGTGCAAATAGAAAATGCTACAGAAGGTTTACCTTGCCTTTGTCTCACCTGTCTCCCTACTGGAAACCACACCTTACTGGTGTACTCTCCTTTGTTGTAGACAGTTTTTTTTTCAAAGTTATCTACAGTTAAACAGACATGATATCCCAACTTTGATGTCTAGGCATTCATGCATATTATGTAACATACAAAAAAAAATGTAGCTACCTCTCTTCATTTACATAGCTTTAACGTATCCATAGTCCCAAGTACTTGGCTATGGTAAGGCTAGAATTTCTTCCTGTTTTGTTTGATATTTTCAAAGTTAAATGCATTTTTACCTGTTGTAGGAAAAACAAGACTTTTAAGTATGTGTTTTTGCCTCATATATGGTTGATATAGGATTTAAGCTAGAGGTATAGTAGAAGACTGTTGAAATATCTAGCAATGGAGTCGCAGAGACTGCTAGTTTTTCCAACATTTCAGGAGTAAAATAGTTTATGTATATGTATAAGGACATATCAGTTTATTTCCTTCCTTCTAACATTTTTTAAGGTCAAACTGTAGCAAGTTGACATCTTTAAAGCAGAGTGTAAGGAGGTAGACTTGATATTCCTTCCTGATAAAACTGAGTGTACCAAGGCATCAACATGGCCCACAGAATTACTCTTTATTATGTTATTGCAGTAAAATGTATTCTTTTTGAATCCGAGAACCAATAAATTGAATTGTTGTGGCTTTAGGGGCAAGGACGTCTGCTTTGATACAATGGACTCAGAGTCATTTGTTTTCTGAAAGGCTTTGGACGACGTAGGACAATATATCAACCCTCCAACAGGAGAGTCCATGCCATGTTACTAATGTGACTATGGTAATTCCAGCTTATCACTGGTAGCAGTGCCTTACCACCTAAAGAGCTGACATCTTATTGCAACTTTAGATAGGAGAGATATTTTACAGCCCAGGATGTCATTTGGCATGCCTATAAATATCAGTGCTGGTACAAATGTATTTTCAAACTGCTGTCTTACCGTTATTCCTATTGGTAAACTCACTGGCATAGCCTACGGGGACTATGATTTCATCTTTCCCAGATCATAAAGTCTAGTACTATAGTTGTGGGTAAGTCATTTGTGTCCAGTATGGTGTAAATCTAAAATATACAGGCTTGTATTAAATGAAACTTTTTTTATTTCTAGTGGAAGATTTTATCAAGTGGAGCTGAATGAACATACACACATAAATGTATAATAGACAGTACAATTCTGTTTTATTGAGCTGTATTTGTAATAAGTTGCTTACTTTAAGGATAAAATAGAATTAAAGGTATAGCAAGCTATGAAATTTTTGAATCTCTCTTTTGCATATTTTATTGGGATTTAGACTTACTTGTTCATATCTCCCTGTGCCAGAATGAACCCAGTTGTCTATAACTTGTCCAATGGCTTTATCTATTATGATAAGTCTTCCCTTCAAGCTGCAGGTGTCTATTCTTTCCTGCCGCCTCCCTTTTATGTTTCCCCATTCAGACGTGTAATCACTTCATTGTCATGCAAAGCAATCAGTGTCTTTTTAATGGCGGTGTATTGAAGTGTGATAATATCCAATTTGATGGGACACATTTCCGATATCTCGTGTATTGGAATCCTGAAGTGTTGAATGGGTGGAACGTCCAACTGTCAACTCCTTACTGTAAAGTAGGCATTATTGCAAATGGCTTGGAGGGCATTGTCGGGCAAATCTTTAATATATCAAACAGCTTTTTAACTCTAGGGTATAAGGGGACAAATACTTATGGTAACCCATGCCACTAGGGGTGTGTACCGTCACAGAAAATTCAGGTACAGGTACGGTCCAGCTCCAGAGGATCAGGTCCAGGTTTGGATCTGAACCTGGACCTAATTATCTGTGAAGACTTGTGAGTGGGCTATACTCAAAACAATGGTTCATGTTGCTATAATGGATTCTGTTTGGTAGAATATTGGCATTTTAAAATCCTATCCTAGTTGTGTAAACAACCGTATCTGCCTCAGTCTGTTTTAAACGAAATTTGACTGTAGAAGCTTGGTAAAAATGACTATTAACTATCCTCTCCTCTAACTGTTTTGTGCTGGTACACCCCTTCTTGTTACAATGCATATCATGTACCTTTTTAACTGAGTCCAATTGTCAGGCAGACAAATTAGGGAAACGTCTATAATATATCTGGGAAAAGAATGCAAATGACCTTTAGTACCCCTCTACATGCATCTAGAGCATCTGAAGCACAGGGCTTTGCACCCTACTGCCGAGGGCTATGGCAGGGCTCGAAATACTTTTTTCTGCATACCTGCACTGGTGCAGGTGTCATTGAAAATTACCTGCACCAGACAAATTTTACCTGCACCACTCTCAATTTAGGAAGTATGGATGATACTGAAATTGTTCAGGAACCAATATTTTATACGTAATAGGTGGTAACACTAACAGTTAATGCAGCTAATAACAATCCACATGCACCTAAACCATAGGATATTTATGCATAAAACCTAGTACATGGATCAGTGCAGGTTAGGTGCAGGTAGACGTGAGAAATACCTGCACAGCACCAATTTTACCTGCACTAACCTGCATATGCAGGTGGTATTTCGAGCCCTGGCTATGGTAGATGTATGAGCAATGAAATATTCATTGCCAAAAACAATAGCAGTAACTGCTTGTAATAAAAAAATAATATCGAGAATGGAAAACCAAATGATGAGGTTTGCTGAGAAGCGACTGGATTCTTGATAACCCTCCCTATCTTATTTTTATTCCCTACAATGGTTTACCCTTTACACAATAAGAATAAATCAGCTGATAGTGATAGTAGGATGGAAGACTAGTATTGAATCCACTTAGTACCCTTTTCATAGATATCATCTCACTGTAATGTGATTACAATCATAAGCTCAATTTTTCTTGCACGTATTCTTATGTACAATCATACATCTTCTGGTAACCTCGGTTGACTTCTGCGGAGATAACGTGCTTGAAAGAATTATTCTGACGTTTTATCTAACTCTTGGATACAGCACTGTGCCTGAAGCAATGGGGTTATCTGAATGTTTTCTATCAGCATGTCAAGCTGTTTGCAATCTGTTAGACAATTTGTTTATCCTCAGGCAAGTAGAACGCAGGATGATCTATTCACATGTCCCTGGCATGTGACATCTGAAGGTTGGAGTAAGGGGCTGCGTACTGAATCACATATTCTCTTCCATTCTGCCTAGTGTTTTCTCCTTTCACCTAGATAGGACTGAAATTTGTCTGGAAATGTTTTTTTGGTTAGATCAACCCAAATTCAGAGGCTTTCATATTTCTTTTACAGGACGTTTAATTTCATACATTCATACATGATATAATTTTTCAAAATTCTTAAGTCAGCAACTGACTTCATGTAGTCATGGTATTGCATCTTAAGTTTATTACAAAAAGAATGGCCATAGAAGGTTGGGTGTAATTGTACTGCACTCACCAATCTAATTTTTCAGAATAGCCCTAATTATAGGAGCATGACTACATTAAAAGAAATAGATCTGTAAGGGATAAGCTGCGTCGGAAATATCCCAACAGTATGATTATAGAATTTCATTGCATATAAATATGCCAAAAATGAAATGAAATATGAGATTATGAGCAAGGATGTAGATAATTTGGAATATCTCAATGTACCTCTTTCCCAAACCATAACCATAAAAAAATTACATTCACCATTAGAGAGATAATAAGATATTAATGACAGAGTGGTAGTTGCCTATGATGATACAAATGAAGCAGAGAAGTAGTGTATGATTTCATACAATAATAAAAGCTAATTGCAAAAGTCTATGTTTGCTCTTATCTAGTTGTGTGGTGTTGTGTTCACTAATCTCAATGCAAGTCTAGGGGTGGGTGGGTGTAAGACAGTATTATAAGGGTCCTCGGGTCAAAACACTATTCAACTTGCCTTTGGGGGCCTGATCCCTATTTAGTGGAAAAGGTGCTCTGCTTAACTGGTGTATCTTTGCTAAGTAGAAATGAGGTTTAACAAAACTCTTTTTCTCATATTTTATATCTGAGGTAATAAAACCTCTTATGTCATGCCTGTCATGTGAAAATGTTCGATACAGGTGTTCCGGACTGTGTGATTACTTTCCGTATCACACAGGTTCGAAAGTTGTATCACACAGGCTTCCTTCGAGTAAATCGAACTATTTCGAACGGGCCGAATACGGCACGGTTGGAATTTCGAATACCGGATTCGGACGTTAGTTAGAATTGCTGTTGTTACAATGTTTTGTTCGAGGACACAACATTTTCTCAACTTCTGGTGCAGTTCGCATTGAAATATGTGTTTTCTCAGGTGGGTATGACATAAATAAATACCCCGTGTTGTATTCTATACATATATATATATATATATACCCGTGCAGCTACATACATGTATATGTAGAGAGGTGGCATGTAATATGATTATGGACCCAATATGTTATCAATTTGCTTTGGGTGTTATATCATTATGTGTTATGAATAGAACAGTCTACAGTCTCACATGTATAATTAATGAGGTGTCATTTTCTGGACAAAATTGGCTCCATATGTTGAAAATGATGAGAAACAGTTATGGATATGAAATGTGACATATACTTCCTCCCCATTTGGATAATTGCTAGTAGAGGTAGTATATTCTTTTAATCTACCACACCCACCCTAGCCTCTGTCATAGACTTCGTGTGGGGTTGGCTTTTATTTTAGGGGTGGGCAGGGTGGGCGCTGTTTCGCGATTTTCAACGTTGGCTAGGTTCTCTTATCCTGGGAAAGGGAGTTTGCTGTGGAAAAAAATTTGCCCCGTCTTGAAGCCTGCGATATTTTGAGACTTAGACACAATCTGCATGGTTATCACGTGAATTCCATGCGGCCCATGGACAGGGCTCAAGACGGGACTCCTTTCCACAGAAAACTCCCTTCCTCTGTAAACTCCCTTTTCCAGCATAAGAGAACCTAGCTAACGTTGAAAATTGCGAAACAGCGCCCACCCTAGAACAAAAGCCTGCTCGAAGTCTGCAATGGGGGCTAACCCACCCAACCCCCTTGGGTTTCCTATTGCCTCCTTTTGTTCCTCTTGCAGCAGTCTTGCCTACAAAAAGTACAAGGCTGCTGCCACCAAGTAACGGCTGAGATGAAAGATTTGGCATGTCGCTCAGCAATTTTTGTATATACAAAGAACAATTTTTAATGTCTTGTGTGCTTTTTGTCTTTTCACACTTCATCATATTCCATCATATTTCAATTATGAATTAAAGGTTGCAATTTTGGTTGCTGATAGTTAAAAGGGGGCTTTAGCTCATCAAGGCTATATATATAATTTTATATATATATATATATACTGGTGTAAGTTCCTTGTATCCCTGCCCCCTTTGCTACCCGCGTTGCAACCTTCATAAGTGGACTCCAGGCTAATTTGAGAAGAGGAAAAAGAAGAGCGTTCATAACGACCAATATTGATTGAACATCGAAGAAAGACTATAACAATAGCATGAATTCTTTATCTGTATTGGATTTAAGTTTGTTGTTGAAACGATTAACAGGGCAGGTGTGCCTTAATACCAGATGGGGGATGGGCTATTGTGGTAACAAAGGTCCAGCTCTAGAGGAATTTATGGCTCTTTGCCATGATGAGTTCCAGGATACATAGCTATGGTGATCTGTGACAAATAAGGATGAATAATTGAAACGATGATCTACGCAAATGCACTTGGTGCTGATGTGATTCATGCATGTGTTATGAGTATAACACAGTAATTTGACAGCCTGGATTTGAATTAGGATAATGTATTTTGAAATTCATCATATCCATTGTGGAGATACATGCATTATTAAAAGATGTGACGTGACAACTTGAGACTGTGGTTGGCAAAAGGATATTTTGGAAACATGAAGCAACAAAGATATTCGGCATTAGATACAAAGCTTTAAAATTATCAAGCTTTTGGAATGCTGATGGGATATTTATTCTTGGATTGAATTCTTTCAATCAAAGGCATAGTTAGAACTGGTGCGTTCCCTTGAGGTGACAACTTTTTTTTTTCCTGAGACAATGGTTGGCAAAAGGATATTTTGGAAACTTCAACCAATAAAGACATTCAGCATTAGATTCAAAGCCTTAAAATTAGCAAGCTGTTGGAATGTTGATGGTATATTTATTCTTGCATTGAAATCTTTCAATTAAAGACATATTTAGAACTGATGCGTTCCCTTGATGTGACAAGTTTTTTTCTTCCCTAAGAAAGTGGTTGACAAAAGGATATTTTGGAAACTTCAACCAATAAAGACATTGGGCATTAGATTCAAAGCCTAATAAAATTAGCAAGCTGTTGGAATGTTGATAGTATATTTACTTTTGGATTGAAATCTTGCAATTAAAGATAGATTTAGAACTGATGCGTTCCTGGGTACAAGACAAGTGAAAGCTACTGTACAGGATATGGGAGATGTCTGGCCACCTGGGAAATTAAGGTACAGTAAGGTGAAGGACTGATGATTCATTGGCTTTTTTAAGTTCTTTCGCTGTATTGATACTTCTTCTTCTTCTTGTTCCTTTCTGATAGTCCCTACTGGGGTATCACTGAGTGTGTACAGTTTACGGTAGGGTGACCAAACTGGCTCTGAAAGCTTTAACTGATTGGGGCCTGGGTGATATGGCCTGGCAGTTATACTTACTCTTCACCAGGCCTGAGGCTATTGACAGAATCGTCCTGTCAACAGTGTAAAGTTTTCTACTGTTGACAGGACGATCCTGTCAATAGCCATAACCCTTCACCAGGGACGTAAAGCTATGACTTTTGTTTGGCATCTGGGTCAGTCCTGAGCCACATTCTGTACTGATGGTCAGGGTCTGGTCAGGAAATCCCCATGGATGCCAGGTCATCCACATTGTTCTCCTACACATGTTTTTTTACAAAGATTTTTCAATGGTTATCATTAAAAAATTAGTGTTGCCTCCCATGGGAAAATTAGGTGGCCGTCTTGGGCAGGGATTGAGATCCTGTCCGGACCACATTCAATGTGACCGTTGCTGCATTGGACAGGTCTTGGGAAGGTTGCTTGATTCTTGTGTCTATGGGGTAAATTTTTGGGACTGACAAAAAGTGGCGATTATGGCCAGGTAACATGGCTTGAAGACAGCTTAGGCAGGTTTTACTGTACTACTGACTTTGTACCTATCTATATATTTCTGGCTGGTAAAAACAAAATGTCATTTAACTGTCTGTGGTGAACTTGCCAAAAATAAGTTTGTGCTGTACTCCTCCGACCTACATTGTTTGAAGCCAGCTGCTGTTTTTAATTGTACCGTAATACTTTACAGTGGGTATCAGTTGGTTGCGACAGGTTGTAATCTAATGGCTGTCTAGGATATCAAAACAACTGCTTAGATATGAGTTCACGTTACCTTTTGACTATCAGCAGATCTCTTTCTATTTTATGAATCAAATTAGTTCATTATCAAAGTTTGTATTGCCCATAGTCTAATGTACAGGTCTTTTATACCACAAGTCTTTGCCCATTAGAACTTCTATAGAAGAAAGAAGTCTTGTCAGGCCATTCTAACTGTAAGCACATTTTTACATTGTGTATTCTAGATCTGTCCTGATGTAACAGTCGGCTCCGTGGGAAAGTGATAGAAATTGCGTCCTAGCCCATTCTGTTCTCCCGGAATCTGTAATAAAGGAACGCCACATTGATTACTGTGCAGTAATGGTGTGAATGTGGGAACTCTCCCACAATGTATTACCTGTACCACTCAATTTGTAATTCTCTGCCCAACTTTTCTCTTCTGATGTTTGTCAGCGAGTCACTTTGCCATCAGAAGGTCCTCGGTGGGAGGTGATAATGCAGCAGTTTAGGAAATGGCATTTTCCTTTGCCCATCAGGAGCGCCAGGCCTGGTCTCCAGCCCATACATATAAAGTACTTTTCCCTCCCATGAGAATGAGGCAACTGCTTCACTCATCAACATGATCCATTTTCCTCCCTTGACACCTGATCCACAGTTCAGAGAATACCTTCTTTGGTGGTGCGATATGCCGCAAAGGAGTTAAGGAGGAAAAGGCAGCGGAGATAAGAAACCCTCCTTGGGCTGACTGGGAAGTTTTCTCACCCTGATTCTTCCCTTAGCAAATTTATGTACAGCAAATCTTGGAATGTTCACAACCCTCCTCTCTTCTTGTACCATGAAAATACATTTTTGTATTCAAGTCCCCTTGAAACTAAAAGAACTTACAGTAACTTGCATCTATTCTATACACATGACAAGCTGCACTTATTAGTCAGAAATCTGGAAAAAAAGATTGGAAAATGTAAAATATTGAATTGATATCATATAGTATCTTGAACAGATATTTATTACAGGCAACCTAAGCAATATCAATCGGTGGAAATAATCTGGATAATTCAACCCATATGAAATTTGATATCTACTGCAATATATTGCCATATCTATCTCATTATCTATACTTTGAGCAGTTAAAACGGCACAGAAACAAGCCACGCTAGGACTCCCTAACTATTGTAACCCACAGATATTAGGCATTAATCCATCTTATGAAAGAGTTGCTTCATCTTATTGAAGTTCTACAACCCTGACTCTGGCTAATATTGCTTAGGTTGCCTTTGAATGATTTGCACTTAAAAGATAATACAATGTCATGTAAAAGCTGTAGCTACTGAATTCCTAGGAAAAGGCCATAAATCAAATTTATGGTCTTCGGGCATAATGCTTTCCCAAGATTTTATGATTGGTTCCCAGAAGTCTTGAATTCTTTCATTCACAATCACTACTGATCTATCCCAAAGTAAACCTGACTACAGGAAATTCTGTGCTGTAAACCCTAGATGGGTGCACAGCCTCCAAGGTATCCTTAAGTTTCCTCCCAGTTTACATTCCAGTGCAGAAAGCTCCCTTCCAAATATTGACCACAGTCTGTACTGTGGGAGGCAGTTCCAGGACCTTCCTGACATCACCCAGATGGCGGAGCACCAATTAGTGCATGTCTGTTGTGGAGCACATTGTCTTTGGTGCTTTCAAACAGCCTGGAGAAGCTAGTTTGAAAGCACGAAAATTTAATTGTTGAATGATGTCCGTGGTCTGCTGTTGACCTTGACTTTGAAGCTGGCCAAGGCTCCCTCAATGTTTGCAGGATGCAATGGGTGAAACCACTTTTTCTGGAAGGGGAGGGACTGTGGCAGAATTATACAAGGCTGGAAAAGATTATGTATTATTTTGAATTGTTTTTCTGTATTAAAAGGAATAGCTTGCCTAGCCTATCCCGGTCTTGTCCCTGTATCTATACCAGACGTGCAATAATTCTGTTTACTCCTAAGTAGTGGCTGCCACATACCAGGCCATAACCTCCTACCATTGTCAAACATTATATATATTGTGAAACTAGGTTCCTCCTTGCAGACAGACTTGAGGTCAAGGGGACAGGGTTGGAAAAAGAAAAAAAATATATGAGAAGTCAATTGACAGTGACTATGCTATGGTTAGCTGATCAGATGTACTTGTTTTCTCATTACATTACCTTTATAGGACACCATTTATTTTTTCATCCCATTCCCAAAGCATGACCTACTTCCACCCAAGGTTTACTCTCCAAGCAGAGGTTAGGCTCCGGCTGTTTTTTTTTAGAAACGTTTTTTTAGGCATCTTTATCGGGCTTTCTATTTTGTACCGAAGTAGGCCGGGGGATATCAAGATTTCAGTACAAAATAGAAAGCCCGATAAAAACATCTAAGAAAGCGTCAAAAAACAGTCGGAGCCTAGCCTCTGGTTGGAGAGTACCAAAGCCTGACCTGCCATGTGGAAGGACTCAAGGATCAGACCATACCTATGTGTGATAAGCCTGTCAGTAGTGTATGTCTGTGGTTCTGTAGCTTCCTTTAGACAGTCAATAGGTTAATCTATACAGCATGGTGTTCTAAAGTCCTGCCTGAAACTTCAATAGTTTTGACGTTTCTGTTTAGCATCTGCCACAGTGAGAGAGTAAAACTGAGATTACCATGGAAGGGAAATATATGTACTCACATGCAACCTGAATTTCTTGGAAAAGTTTTGAAATTGCAGAAAAGGGCCATTTCAAACCTGTTTGAGACCTGCACAATTTAATAATGTTTGCCAAGTTTTTATGGGATTGTCTTTATTATCAAAAAGTAGTGGTGCTTGATGTGTGCTGTTCCAATTAATGGCATTCATGTGAAGTTGACAGCTGTTGACTGGGTACACATCCATTGACTCTGCCATTGAATATATCCAGAGGCATTTTGATCTAAGTTCTCAATGGGTACAGCTCTCGTTACAGTTAATTTATCAGGCAATGGAGACTTATAGCCTGTATTTCTGTACAAATTTGGTTGTCTGAGAAACTACAGACTAAATCGATACATTTATCAGCCAACCTTTTGCCTCCTACTGACAAGTATGTCATATGACTGGGGAGAGATTTATACACTCAATAAATCTGTTGCCATTGGCAGTCTCAAAATCAGTAGTAACTGGATAAAGAAGCTTTTAGTTTAACCTCTTTGAAAAATGGAGAAATTATTCTGTGTGTGTCTGTGTGTGTGTCTGTGTTCTGTTGTGTTTGTGTGTGTGTGTGCGTCTGTGTTCTGGGTGTGTCTGTAGTTGTCTGTGTGTCTTTCTGTGTTTCCGAATAATTGTCAGCGTCAATGAAGAAGCTCTTTATGGATTGTGGCGATATTTGTATGTGATTGAGTCCTAGGAAGATAAAGGTCAAGGTCAATTATGGGCCTCCTGGTGATGTCCCTCATACTGCAGTAGGGCATTGCTTACAAACAGTTACAGTATTACATGTAGGTTAGATCAATGCAATATTCAAGATAGAAAGTCAGTTAACCCTGTCACCATCCATTCTGTCTTTCTATCCACATGCTGTCCAGACCTCACGGTGAGACAACCTTTCCCCTGTATAGTTGTATAAACCTGTTCCAGATCTACACTCTGTGTCCCTTCATCTTCTGACCATGTGCCAGCAGTTTATTTTCTTTAGGGATGAAGTTCTCCTGTCATCTCTGTGTGAAGTTTGCACAGTAAAGAATCTCCTGACAAGACTGGGGTATGCTAATCTCTGATCAGTGGTGGGGAGGGGGGGAAACTGAACTGGCATCACCTTTTTTTACAATGCTGTCTGCAATGTATTCTAAAATCTTACAATGTATCCCTTTTCACTACATTTGTGCCAATACAACAGATTGTAGTGTTGACTGTGAAGTTATAGTTTCATTGTTGCCCGTGTAGCTCCTGCCACATACATCAATTCAGCACTATACAAAATTTATGTTTATTGATACATGTAATCCTTTGCCCTCCATGTAGGTTGTATTTGATAATACTGCTGCGTGGGTGGGGTGCAGGGTGTGACAGAGTTTCCAGGCAGCTTGAAATATCAACCTTTCATTCATGCTGACATCTGTTGTAGTCATAGATGGACCTTCAGAACTAAAAGAATGTGCATTTGACAACTGAAGATATACTAGTATGATGTAACATTACAGACTTCTTTATAAATGTATTGTGTAGTAGAACATACTTGTTATGAACGTTTGTACTATAAAATCACCCAAGAGATTCTAAACTTGCCTGCATGCTGTAGACACTTTACTACTCACTTTGCAGCCTCTTTTCATATCCTACTGTTTCCTATACAGACCATTAAAAAGAACAGTCCCTAACCTAATAAGCCATTTCCTCCCTAGGGGATCATGCTTGCTGGCTGTTCCAGTAGCCATCTACTTGTTTTCCCCCACCCAGACATGACAAATGTTCTCCAGACCGCTTGTGTCCCCTCCTGGGGTGGTGTATTATAGGCCTCATTACCCCTATAGTGTCCAAGGTGGTAAGTTGTTAGCACCTTCCCCGCCCAGCACAGTCCCAAAGTCCCCACCCTGTCTGTCTCCTGCAAGGCACTGTTTTCCTAATCTCCAAGCAGATGTAGAAATTGTAAAGGTGAAGTTGTAACATTGGTGAAATTGTAACATTGCTCAAGCTCCTTGTTCTGTGGAATAGCAGGACTTCTTATAAAGGCCTTTACTTTGTGTACCTGTGAAATGTTGAAATCTTGCCTACATGTCTACATCTTCTTGGAGATAACTACCCTCTTTCTTCATAGCATTTCTCTTCAGACCTTGTATATAGTTGAATGGAATGATATTTCTGGTTTAGTGTGTGCAGCATATGTTTGTGGATACTAAAACTCAGATTATCAGGGCTTAAGGGTATACTTTTCTTGTGCCAGTAAATATTGTTGCTATGATCAGTCAGATCAGAACATAAGAATGATGAAGATTGTTTTGTATATGGCACTTTGTTTTTGATGAAAAATGCATATTTCCATGCATCCCAGTTTCTTAAAGGCAAATAGAAAACACTTTCATCTTCTCCCTTTGGGATAGAATTTCTAATATTTCTAGAACTAGACACACTCAAGTGCTATCTCGTCTGTTTTGATCAAAACAAGGTTCTTCTGAAGCCTCTTTTCCCCAGAACTGCCGTTAGCACCTCTTTGGCAGGCCCCAGTCATCAAAAGGTCTATGTATAGCTTCTTCCCTTCATCTTAATTTGGGGATTCCAGGGGTCATTTCTTAATTTTCTTGAAAATCCCCTTCCTTTCATTTTCCTGCCCTACAAAATTCTCTAAGTCTTCTCCCATATCCAATGATCAATCACATGTTGATTCTTTTTTCCTGTAGACAGTGTTGGTGTGCATTTTTTACAGTTTTTGTTTGTTTTCTTGTAAATCGCACAAGGTAGCTGCAAAGTGAGCAAGTATAGGTTGTAAATGAGGCAAAATGTGTGGGGAAACAGATATTAGTAAATGTCATCATGAGAATTATGTTGTTTATGCAAGAGGTAATTAGAAAAAGATATATAATAAAAAAATTTAGGCTGTTCTGTGTGTTTATTCATTTAGTAATCCTTCAACTTTTGGGAACTTCTTTACATGCTTGCATCAGTTTTTGGGTGCTCAGAGGATGTCAACCATATAATCAAATCAGTACAGCTTTATCAACAAAGGAAACAATTGTTTACACACAGAAGATATCTAATAGGTTGTGATCCTCATACAATGTACATTATAGATACCATATTTAGTTGTTCAGTTAGTAAGTTACATTCAGATGTAGGGGTGGTAAACAGATGCAGTTAATGATGTTAGGATACTCCACCAAACAGATTCCTTTGTAGCCAAATGGACCATTGTTTTTAGTTTCACCAATTCACAAACAATTAGGTCCAGGTTCAGGTCCGGACCTGGACCTGATCATCTAGACCATACCTGTACCTGAATTTTCTGTACTGGCACCCACCCTAAGTCTGCTGTCAAAGACTGTTGGACCAATGGTTTTCATGAG
Source organism: Branchiostoma floridae x Branchiostoma belcheri (assembly GCA_019207045.1). Lineage (NCBI taxonomy): Eukaryota > Metazoa > Chordata > Leptocardii > Amphioxiformes > Branchiostomatidae > Branchiostoma > Branchiostoma floridae x Branchiostoma belcheri. The sequence goes on along the minus strand of CM033032.1, from coordinate 15,869,730 downwards.
CCAGTAGTACAGACAGACCATCCAACATATGCTATGCTCTGGTGGCCCCTGATTGGAGCTGGTGGTAATCATGTACATTACAAACTGTATTACTTTACGACCGTATTCTCCCCGAGACCTACGCCCCGTTACATATAAAACATGCCGGAACCTTGCAGGTCGGTGTAATTTCCAGCCTAGCGGATGATTGCGCTGACTGGAGATGATTAGGTGGCCTGTAGGCCCATAAACAAGGACAATTGAATTTGGGGGAAGGTGGTAGGTGGCCTGGGATAGTGTTTATTACAGGAGTGGTGAATTAAGTGCTAAAAATTAAGTGTCCCCAATGTTACCTACAATCAAAACACCCTCAACATTTGTCAGCTGTGTAATGCTAAAGTGGGTATCTCACCGGACTTCAGTAAATTGCGGCAGTCATTTGCAACGTGGCACAAACTGTCACAAATTGGTGCAATCCTTCACCTGGAATTGCATTTTTAAATGTTGAAAAATGCCCGATTCGCACAATGGCACAAATGGGCACAGTGCAGATGTAGAAAGGTGAAATTGTAACATTGCTCAAGCTCCTTGTCCTGTGGAATAGCAGGACTTCTTATAAAGGCCTTTACTTTGTGTACACTGTGAAATGTTGTGAAATGCCCGATTCGCACAATGGCACAAATGGGCACAGTGTGCTGCGAAATGGCACAATTTAGATTTTTTGATGATATTGTGTTGCACCAAGCATCATAAGTGAACATCCATTTATCAATGCAATTTTTTTTTATGCTTTCTTAATTATTATACATTGCTTTAATCCAATGGCAACACTACGATTCCAACAACCTGTTCATCAAATGTATGAAACGTGTAACCTCAAGGGAAAAATGGCACAAATTTGCAAAGTTGGCACAACTTCCTGGTGTAATTTGGCACAGTTCAGTGAGATACCAAATTGAATATGATTGTACAAATGTGTCATGTTTTGTAACTTGGAACGGAAAGTACAAAACTATGATGATACATGTATGTTTATATGTACATCATATATACAATGTAGTTGTCGCTGTGTAGGTTTCTTTTTTTGGGTACCAGATATCTTGCTATCTGTGAAGAAGACGTTTATACTTGTTGGTGGGGTCAACTGAGGTATCGTATTTTTAGTCTTCATCCATTTTTGTCCTAATACGCAGTTTGATAGAGAGCAAATTAAATTGACAATCTGCACTTGCTTTTTCCAATGATTACTTACAAGCATGGTAAGGAACTGTTGCTGGAAATATCCCCAATAGCTCTAAGAATAGAAAAGTGAAGGAAATACACTGGTTTCATAAGATATACCTTTCTCAGTTACTCTCATCTACTACCGGTAGTAGCTGTAGGATACCATACAGACCCCTTGCTGGGATTGAGAACTAAAATAGCTCAGCATGACAAACAATATCTAGTCAAAGTCATCAGAGAGTCTTTATCATTTACCCATATTGAAAGAAAGCTGTATTTGAAAAAAATGTGCTATTTAACGGGAAAACTTGGCCACCTTTGTCAATGGGTAATGGTTTGACTTTGGGTGAAATGTCCGATTTATTAGGGAATAGACGTTATGTTACGAGGCATCTATGTAAGGTATATGAGGTACATATTCCTACTGATACCCTTCCAGTCTCCACACCAGTGCAGTTGTTAGACCTCCTGTGGTGTTTGAAAGGCAGACAAATATAAAAGTGAACAAATATAGAGCACTGTCAGACTACTGATCTACAAGTGGATGTGGAAATGTAATTGTAGTATCAGTATCAGGGCCTTGAAAAAGCTTACAATTCTGCCTTTTTACGTCAGCTTGACAATAATCAGACCTCCCGCTGCTTGACCTATCACATGTTATATCTCTTTTTGTCTGCATTTGATAAAGGGTCAATTCTCTTTATTACTTGGAAACTGCTCTCGGTATGCATTTTGGAAAACTGACAAGATTTTACTGAAGAAATATTAGGGATAACAAATTGTGAAAAAAAAAAAGTTTCTTACGAGTATTCTTTCTGGAAATGTCATTTTTACTGCATGTGCATAAATGTACTGTATCTCTTGATGGCAGATGGTGTGATCATTTTGATGTGATATCCTTCATACCGTGACATTAGCAATCTATATAATGGGGTGTAAAACTGCTGATCAAGTGCACTCTATACTGTTTCTAGATGACTAGAATATGTGCCTTGTGTACTTGAAAAGACCTTGAAAGCCAGTTGCAGTTTTAGTGTCTTTGAGACTTAAGAACAGCTTTTCCATTTGGAGAGTTGCAAGAAACAACAATTTGCACAATTGCTAAAAGTTCCCATGCTAAAAGTGAACTGTTTACTGCATGTTCCACCATAGAAGATCTGTTCTTTGTACATGTACATTTTGTAACTCTATTTTGGATGAGAGACCTTCACACATTAATTTCCAATATTGTGTGGCCATGGGACACCAATCATACTCACTTCCTGATTAACTTATACCTCCCACCACCACCCTTTACTGAGGGCGTTTTGACCCTTCCCCTTTAAGAGGAAAGTAGAGGTTTAATTTTTAAATTCCTGCAGTAAAAATGTCCCTTGGGGTTCGACTCATCTGCACTTTAATTTCAAACCTATGTCCTGAACACCGTTGGGAACTGTATCCATAGGAACGGTGACATGCTATTATCAGTTAAGGTCTTTTGGGTCATATATCACTTTCGGTCTAGGGTAACTCGCACATTAATAGAATTTAAATTCTGCAACACTTATAATTGAAGTACATGTAGGAATAATGATTACAACATGACAAACCTAAGTTTGTCAAAGTACTCTTGTTTCATGTTATGGAGGACTTGTTTCAGGGATACTTAATGCAAATTACTGAAATGTAAACGTGCAATAAAAAGGAACGATTCAGACCTATTTTTTTCAGCCTGCCTGCTTTAATGCATAGTCAGCGTCATAGTGAAAAATGAACTGTTATAATCTGATTCAGTTTCTGCAATCTGAAAAAAAGTAGAATGTTTTTGTGGAGAAAAAGTTACTATGTTTTATTGTTCAACAGTTAATGATGAATTTGTTTTTCAATATATGGCAAATTTCATTACCATAATTAGGTGTCATAATGCCTGGTCCTTAATGCTATGAACACCGAATAAAACCACTGAGTGAGCGAAGTGAATATGGAATATTGAAGAGCCAAAATGAATGTTACTTTTCAGTTTGCTGAAGCAAAGCAAACGAGAGCTTGGCTCACAAATTACATTTAACTAAATATGACAGTAAGGACCACACATTTCAGCATTACTGTCACTGTCTTCCCAGTGTCTACTTCATCTTGTTTAGTCTAGTTGCCATGACTCGTAAATGTTACTGATCTTCTGTATATCCCACAGATGTCTTAAATCACGTAGGTTATAAGTCTTTCTTTTCAACTTGGCAGGGCAAGGCAGTGTAATAGTCATGCATGTTCCATTTTGTCTATTTCTCTGGCTAAATATGGTTGTATACTGGGGATGAGGAGATGTCCCTGAGGCTTAACTACTTAGCAGCACTGTTTCACAGTTGAGCTCATGGTTCCAATTACTGTAAATGCAGAAAGGTTTACGGTGGTTTTATTTTCGCAGTTTTCGCAGTGGCCACTTCACCGCAAACTTAAAACCACTGCGAAGATTTTCCCATTGTAGTTTTTGACAAGAGTCTATGGTGCTACCGCAAACTTAAAACCACCGTGAACACTCCATTTTCCCGCTACCGCGAAAGTAAATCCCTGCGAACTTAAATGCATTTACAGTGCATGTAGTTTGTAACTGGGAGACCCCAGTTCAATCCTGGGTAGGGCATCTTGGTTGGGGCTGCTACTGAAACAACATGGAAACTTGCTACAATATGTGCTACTAGGCACTACCAGTGTCAGAATGGGTTAACAAATTGGAGCTGCATGTATGTGTGTCTCGGGGCTGTCTCCAGCTTAAAATTTTTTTTCCTGTCCCACTCATTATTTGGGAGCCCTTGTTGTGAATTTTCCTGGTTGAATTCGTCATTTTAACTTTAAGCTTATAAAAGTACATTTTTAACAGTTTCATGTCATATTTGGGAAGGATGGGGTAGAATTATTTTCCATCCCAACAAGCAAATTTCCATCCGGGTCCTGGAGACAGCCCTGGTGATATACCTCTTTTAAATAAATTTCTGTGATCCTTTTGATGTACATATCTCTGATACCACAGATCTAGACTGAACAGTCAATAAATTTTGACACTCCAGATCTGTATCAGAGACAAGCCTGTCACAAGCAATGACATATCATATCCCAGTATTAATGACATTAAGTAGTTAACCATGTCACTAGGGGTAGCTACCCAGGCGACTGTGTACCCACAGGAGAAACCTGGAACTAACAGATTATGGCGTTATGTTCTAATGAGAGTGCTTTCCCAGGATTATTAATGTTGAATGATATTGTTGGTAATCTGCTCCCATTAATATCTCTGACAATGAGATATTGTGGTACTAAGCCTTGAATTGGCTTGCAGTATTGTAACACTTTGGGAACCTCTGACAATATTGCATAGGTTACACAAGATAGTTGTTATTAGAATAGCAAAAATTCAGTCATGCCTGAAAATCAAAAAGGCAGGTCAGACAAATTTTTGGTCCAGTACAGCCATATTTCAGAACTTTCATAAAATGTTCTATACAATCTTGCAATGTCAAAATGTAATGTGGATGTAACCGTAATATTGTGGGTCATGAAATGTAGATGTAATTGACCATTTAATTGGTCTGATCCATACATGGATGTTATGTAACAAGTAACATAATCGTCTTCCATCTGTAACATTCTACTCAGAAATGGTACAACCATTCAGTTGATATTATTTATGCAGCTGAAGAAACTTTTAATTTTGTGAATAATTGACACAAACTCATAGTCATATTGGAACAAACCAGATACCTGATTAAGGTTATATGTAATGTAATTAAAGGTCACTCCAACCAAGGTTGAGTCTTTAACTGAAAATATATTGTCTGCGAAAATATATTGTCTGCCTGTCTGATATCCTTTCCATGTCCCAGCATGCTTGTGTCATCTTAACCAGCTAGTTTGATAGAATTGATAACCAGCCTAGATGTCACCTTTCACTGTGAGCCAAGCAATGAATGCAATGATTGTAAGTTGTGATATCTTTAACTCTCCCCGTTCATGATACAGCTAAGTGGACAGTAAAAGCCTAGACTGCATGACCACGCACCCAGACCAGTCATTAGATATTCCCAGCTGCCTGTGATCGCCCTCTGTCCTTGGCTCCCACCCACAATTTTACGACTGCCCTTGCCACCCTGACATTCCGTCCTGGTCCAGCCTGAGAGTCGTTGTCCTCGTTATGGAACGAAACGGAGGCTCGGCGTCCGCAGAACTCCCAGACTTCCATTCTTCCGCCACCGTCCTGGGATACCGACGGAGATATGCATCCCACTTAATCAGACAGTTTTTGAATTTTTCAAAACAAGGACATTGACAGAAATGGGGGCTGGCGTGTGGGATCAGAAGTGCGTGTTATGCAGCGGTGTGGATTTCACATGGTTGCTGGGAAGACCCTGTTGTGAGGGCTTAGGCACTGCTTAAAATAGCCATGTGATCATGTTCCAGTGCACGCATGACAAAAAATAACATTGGTGTTTATGGAGAGTTTTAATCATAGAAATGTAACAAGAAGCATGGAGATGGTTTAGCTATTAGCAGCTGCCATCTTGATGTATTTGACACATGAAAGATGAAGGCATCAGATGTCGTGTGTAATGATATGACTATACTATCTAAATTTGTAGCACAAAGGTCTATAGATATTTGTTGGTATAGGATTGCATGATATCTAGATCCCAGGTGTCATTATCAAAGAACTGATATGTATCTAAAAAAAAGTGTAACAGTTGTGATGTTTCGTACGTGTTTGAAGCAGATAAAAAAATCACACTACTTGTATTAGCATATAACGTTGACAATGAATTTTACGGTTTGCTTGGCCTTTTTATTGAATCAATAGAGAAGTATTATGAGTTCTTCAATGCGCTTGATGTGTGGCTCAAATTCAAAAGATGTCCACAGACATGGGACCTCCAGTTTTACATCCCATCTGAGAGTAAGTTCCCCACCAAAGCTAGATCATAGTCATTTTCACCTGAATGGAGAGAGGATATAGTTGCAAAGTGTCTTTCCCATGCAAGGACACAACATTGCTGCCTGCCAGAGATTCAAACCCAGAACCTTTATATTCTAAGTCAAGAATTTGAACCCAATCCATGCGCTGCCACCTTAGAAATGTATGTATGTATTATTAAGATATATGTATAGCCAACCCCTCTGGGAAATAACCAAGACATATGAAACATGGTCTTTTGAGAGAGTCATGATTTTGGTTATATCTCGAGTACTGACAGACTGAGCTGAATATTACATGTTTCCTAGATCCATTTCGTCCACCTCGCTGGAGCATGAAATTGAAATGAAAGTTAGATGGAGTGTTAAGGGGGGAATAAGAGGAGTCTATGGTATATCTGCGTATTCTGAGCAGTTACATCTTCCAAAGAAAAATAGATGTGCCAGGTACTGTGGCTATGGTCCGTTAACTCAGTTAATAAGACACATTAATATCATTGCTTGGCCCTGGCTGATACTAAAACAAAGAGAATGGTTGTGTGAGGTCTAAATTGCTATGTGTTATACATAATATAATTTAGAAGTCAGGCCCTGTCTGTAAAATATCCAAATGTAATTCATGAAATATGAAAAATATCTCAATATGGAGGAACACATGGTGCCCCATGGTGATAACCATGATTTAGCAAACTATCGATAAACCTTACCATTTAAGTTTTCAGTTAAAAGCTAAGCTTTGATCTGAAATTTGTTTGTCTAATATGCAAAAACAGAAATTAGATTATGTGTACTAAGCCAACCTCCCATGGAATAATTGCTTTCTTCATTTTTGGACAAATCAATTGTGATGGCTGGCATGATGGTGCTTCTAATGGGTGATTTATATGGAACACTTATCAAGTTAGGATCCTGACCCATTGGAACCTTATCAAATCTCCGCTCTCCAAGGACTGTAGGTCATTGATCCAATGGTGTCAAGGTTTTCTTAGGCCACACTAGATGAAATACAGTACTGTCTCCAGAACCCATGCCTTTAGTATTTTGCTGGTTGGGACAGAAAAAATTTAAAAAATCTATCTAAAAAAAATCTAAGCTTCATGACATAACATTGATGAAAAAATGTATTTTCTTAAGCTAAATATGACATGTAATAACAAAAACAATAACAACATGGACTCCCCAACGACAAGATGGAAAAAAAAGGATCTGGAGACAGTACTTTGTTTTTTTGGTATGATATAATCATGACTTTACTATTCAGTCACGGTCAGGACTTTGGATTAGAAAAGATGTTGATCTAATATATGGCAATTAACCTCATTTGCAATGTGACATTAGAGGACACACATACACAATATGCAGAGCTGCAGCATCTAGAAACATGAACTATATGTATACTGGATGTGTTTGGCACCATATTAGATGTAAACAGCCCTTAATATCTGTTCTGAATGATAAAGCATTTAGAAAATGGATTAGATATTGCAATATGAGTGGTGCTGCCACTGATGGAATCATTTATTATTGATGACAAAAAGTTGCCAAGTTCACATGATTTCCCTAAAGGTTTTTTTTATATCCCGCCAGTACCTTAAAGTTTGTAGAGTTTCAAAGTCAGACTCTAGACTTTCTTCACATCCAGAGTAGTCAAAATGTTGAATCCTGTAAATAAATAGTGAATGTAGGTAATGATGGATGGATATCAGTTGTGTTATTTCTCCCATGCTACCTCCCACTCTGAGAATGTATACATAGTCAAGTAGGGAGGGGGCGAGACAAATCACAATGTATGACCCAGCAGTTATGTTTGAGAGTACAGTCAAAACTGCCTAAGAAGACAACTCAGGGGACTGATAAATTTGGTCTATGTGGATAGATGGTCAAGATTCTTTATGCTTGTGTGAATAGAAAAAGTATCTAACTTTAAAGGGACTAACAAAAATTGTCACATTGTCCAGCTGCAGGTGGCCCCTAGGTAGAAGTGTGCACTTGTACAGGGCTTGGCTGTACATATAAGGGTTAAAAGATACATATATAGACCATACCTACTCCCACTAGAGGCAGACTACGAGTATTAGGATGGAGGATTTATATAATGTCAAAGTTTTGTCCATATCAAGCTCTAGAGCTTCAATGTGAGGTGAAAGTAATTTTGTCTGCAGAGTAGTTTTTCCTGCCTGTTATTCCCTTCAAGAAGTCCATTCTGAATTGATACAAGATGGTCAATTAGTAAAGGTCTTGTAGCTTCTTAGATAAATTGCAATGGCATGTGCCAAGATATTAAACACTGCCCCATCATTTTGGAGCATTTTGTCTTGGTAAGAGTCCAAAATCTGGTCCTGCTTCCACTTACCACTGATCAGTAGAGAACTGAACAGCTCATTTAAGAAATCCTTCCTGTCCATCTCAATCAATCAATCGTTCGCATGCGTCAGTGGTTGATGTGTGGCGGCTACAGACAGTTTGGACAGTTCTTGTACCTTCAAAATATGCTGTCAGTGCACATCCCTAGTGAGGCAACGTCTCAAGTTTGCATGTACATTCAGTGTTATGGCAATATTCAGACTTTAATTCTTTTGGACTTGAAATTCTAACATAATAAACTTACAGCATTTCAAAATTATTGAAAAGTTTGTTGACAAAATGTTTTACCAAGATGTACCTTGTTGGATGGAAACAGTCAATTTGACATATATTGCTATGCATTAAAGTTACAATTTATTATATTGTACTGTCACAACATTAAGTAATAGAAATATGCCAATCTCCTGTCATTTATGTCCATCAACCCTTATTTGTACATGTCAGGTGCGACTGTGATTAATTACAAAGCAAACCTATAGGTACATTATGACTATTACTATTATGTATCCTGTGAAACACCAATTTAGCTGCAGGGGAGTAGCAGTAGTCAGAGCAGTTCAAGGTCAGGGGTAACTGCTGGGCAGTTGGACGAAGCCACTGTTAGTCATTGAAAGAATTGTCCTGATGGACCAGTCGTAGGAAGCTGGAAAGTGTCCTTAGAGGGGTGCTCCTTATTAATTAGAGGGGTACACCCTAGAATGATGATGTAGCACTGGGTGTTGCACTAAGTGTTGGCCGTATGTTGCTCTTATCTTTGCTGCATTGACAGCACAACTACTGTGCTGTGGCCTAGCAGTTAGCTATCCTACTCATGGACCACAAGGTTTTAATTCCTCACTGACAGACTTTTGTTATTCAAAAGGCTTTGACATTTTGTTACCTTTTTGGCATATGAGGCCTGATCTATAAATATGTGCATTAGGTATCTTAAACTCCCTAATAACAACAACATATTAAAGGTTTTACTCCATACAATGTATTTTAGGTTACTCTTAGCTTTAGATGCCAAGTTTAGCACCATAACACAATATTACTGGCATTGTCAACAACTTGACCTTTCACACTGCATTTTAGAAAGGAAAACAGGAGATCCTGCTGAAAGTAAGCTTACAGGGCTAAGCTTTAAACAAATAAGGAGAGAAGCAGGTTTCACTGTTGAACGATCTTTAGCCATTAGTCATGATGCTATAAGAGTGTAAACTTAAACATTAAGTACAAATGCATTTGTTTGAACTTTGTTCGTATGCACAGTCTAGATCTGAAATTCTCATGATCAATTATTGTATCCTTTGTCTTGGCTTTTTAAAAGGCAATAGTTCTAACAGCTTATCTTGTGCCAAACTTCTATTTCAAATGTCATGAGTAAAACATGATGTAAAACATGTCAGATTACTTAAAGACTTATGTTGTTTTGCCATTGTATGTTTGGTACACTTTGCAATTAATTGGTGGCTATTTTGTCATATGACAACTTAACGTGAATGGATTTTGCTTGTATTTTACCCCCCACTTGAATTTGCCACTGCTAACATTTGTACCCAAAGACTCTTTAAACTGACTGTTTAAACGCATTACATTTTCTGTATGAGGTTGGTTGCCCCATATCTTATCGCAGTACAATTTGTAAATGTTTGTTGATGCCAAGGTATCCTAGCTTGCATGTTGGCACGAAAGAATTGGATTTTAAGAGCTCTGTAATGTTTTTGCTATGGTGCCAAATGTTGTCAGGATGTTAGTTTAAAATGTGTAGAGATTTTAAGCAGTATACTTTACATGATATCGTTTCTAATTGCAAGGATTAGTTATCATTCTTTGTAGCTGCAGTATGTAATGGTACAATAGAAGCAGCAGGGATTCCTTTCTACCAGACATCTGTGTTGCCATATACATGTAGTCCCACTAAGATATCAACATGTCACAACTAATGGAGAAGCTATTCCTACTTGTCATGCAATAGGCAATTCTTGATAACGTTGTAAGAGTAATGTTAACAGTCATGTGCATGTAATAAAATGGATTCTTCTTGATCTATGATACGTTTCCTTATTTCATCGTCATTTGAGTCAAGCTTGGAGAGTTATTGCTGTTGTTGAACTTGACAGCCTCTTGATTAACTGCCAGACGTGACGTCAATGGCAGCCCAGCGAGACTAGCGATTACGTCAGTATGCCAAAGTTTAGAATACTATTAGAAAACTGTCAAATAAGATGGGCTGTTGTTTATTACAGTGTCATCAATTCAGGAGATCTGTGATTGTTCATGAACTGCATGAAGATCATAGAGACAGAAGATAAGAAGCACAATGGGTACTGCTATTCTGATGATATCCCACCCAACATTATGTTTGGAAAGAATTCGCAAAGTAACAAGTCAAGAAAAGGAAATGTTTTGAATAGATTTAAAATACGTTATCTTTTAACACGTTATAACACATAAGACATTATAACACAACAATCTTTCTCTAAAATTACACAGTTAATTGACTGGAAATGGAGATTATTTTTAGATTTATAATAGAGGCAATTTAGTCTTCGGACTACCACCTTGTACTTTGTGTATTTTGTCAATACACAAATTTGTACTATTATTATCAGAGAAGTGTATTATACAATGTACATTAATTTACACTTTGATATCGGCCAGGATTTTCCACATTTCTTGTGAACACTTGGAGGGATTGTGGCATGTTACTGGTGTCTACTTTGTCTTACAAAGTAGTCACTTTTGTTATAGATTTGTGCCCAGATATGAAACTGCTTTTTATCATTCCTGGAAACATTCACGATTTCTTTGAACAGCTTTGAATTATGAATGAAGAAGAAAACATTTAGTGTTGGTGCCTCCAGTCAACTTCCCTTCATCCTGTCTATGTTTTACAGGCTACTTGCGTCACTGCAATGTTACAGTGGTACGTTTGTAGATCACTTGCCTGCAGGAGGGTGATAACGTTATAAACTTCGCCGTGTGTCAAACTAAATCACAGCTGTCAGTAATGCGCTATGTTGCTCATTTATCATGGTGAAGGTTTAGAATGTTTCACTTGCTTATTGCCTTTAGGACCAGGTGACAACCAAGCAAATAAAGAATGGTACAAGATGACAGGTGGGGTTTGACATTAAGTATTGAAGAAATCAAAGGCCAGGAAGCCTTCCTGTCTGTTGTTAAAGGTAGTATCTCACTGTACTTGGGGCACCAGTGCGGCACTGTGGTGTTAGAAAGATTACTCAACCAATTTCAGAGATAAAGAACGAATTTTGGTTTGCACCTTTGCCACCTGTCTCTTGTGGTCTTTATCTTGTTCTCGTTCACATTTTTGATCAGCAGGCATTCTAATACATGTAGTTTACCCTTTACTTCTAAGAAGAAACATAAATCTATTAACATTCAGCTAATAACTGTTTCCAAAAAGGATGTACATTGTTACTGTAATGTCGTTGGTTTAACTACATGTATCTCAGTGTTACTGTTTTTTAGTAGTTCTTGATCGGATTCCACACTAAGTCTTCTAGTACATGCCAAGATTCCTGTAGCCATCTGAATACTCAAGCTAGGGCCACATCAATTTAATTTCTTGGTTCTCGGATTTCCCGACCCATTTTTTTCCGATTTGGAAAAAAAAATTGTCCCAAGAATAACCATATAGGTTTTGCTATCGCAGGCCTGGAAAAAAACCCATTCCAGGGGTACATACTGCTGATAAACCAATTCCTTTTATTCAGAACATGGGTATCAAATCAAAGGAAGAGATTCATTGGATAAATCATGTCATGGAAAGCTGAAAACTTGACCACGTACCTTGTTTTTTGTGTTATATAAGCCTCATATGTTCATCCCAGACTTTTTGCAAATTTTTATTTTTTCGACCGCCCGCGCCAAAATTTTTCTGAAAAAGTCAGAGAACCAAGAAATTAAATTGGTGTGGCCTAGTGGCTGCTAATTTAAATACAGTATGCATCCTGTGCACAGAAGTCTTACAGTCTACATTGCAGTAGTCCAAGGATCAGGTGGTGTTTATAAGCCAGCAATATCATATGCTCATTGTAAAGTACCAAATGCTTATGCAGGACTTGTCTCACATTCATTAAGCCTAATAGCTTGGTCTCAAATGTATTGTAGGCATGATTTACAGTAAATTTTGCTATATCAGCTGATGATAATGCATATAGAAAAGTCAATAATGTTGGGATTAGTGGGGCCGCGTGGTGCAGTGGCAGCATGTTCGACTCGAGACCAAGAGGTGGCGGGTTCGAATCCGACTGCTGTGTCACCGATCTTGTGCCCTTGGGAAAGGCACTTTACACGACTTTCCTCACTTAACTCAGGTATAGAGGAGTATCTAGCTGTGGCTAGTGGCCTTGGCAGGGCTTTGTGGCCAAGACAGGCCTGAGGGGCATGTTTGGGCATGACGCACCCGCCATGACACACGAGTTGTGCGATCGGGGGTAGGAGGAACCCCTTACATCCTTGGTCGGAAGTCCTCCTAGGAGACGGAAACTCCAAATAATAAACCTGCATCTGCTGGGGCCGTCTTACGTGGCAAACAGTTCTGTCCCTGTAGGACTTAGTGCGCCAGTAGACGAGAGGGTGGAGAAGGAAGTGCACACCCCTCCTTCACCTTAAAAAAAGTCACGTGCAGGCCAGACAGACTGGTCATCTAATCAACCTTGTCTGCCTACCATTGATCTTCGGATACGAAGAAACAGCCATCATCACAATGTTGGGATTCTACCCCTGTTTCAGGAATCCCTGGGCCAGCAGCAGTATAATCAAAAATAGATATGATGATGATGATGATGATGATATGATGACATGTAGGTTGCCTGTTAAAGTTTAATTGTACATGTAACAGTGCTGCAGAGAACCAGTCCAATATGTGGCTATGTCTTTCTCTGTCTCAATCATAATGTTTAAAGAATTTTAGAGCATCTACATTTTGTACATTGTCTAAACTGTGTGATGCATATGGTGTACATACTTTCATCTCCCCAGTTGCTTTTACCTTGTGCCCCCAAAGTGCTCTAAACCAGAAGTGCTGTCTTACAAGTTTTTTTTACCGATTCATCTTGTACTTTTGTATGTTTGTTCTAAACACAATAAATAGTTTTCTTTATATAAATCAAGTTTATTGCAAATTCTTGCCCGTGGGCTAATTGCAGGTAACATAGATTCAAACAGTGTAAAATACAATAACACAAGTGTCTACTCTGGTCTAAAACTGATAAAAGCTAACTCTAAATCCTGGGTTATTGGGTTCGACTCCTTTTTCGAAGACAGTGGAAGACGAAAGATCCCACTTTTTCTATCATGTGTGGGTTTAGTGATGTTATAAGTGGCTTCAATACAACTTACTTGGAGGTTTCATGAGCAGCAAATAGGTTTATGGTTTTATTGCAATTTTATTGACTGAACTGTTACACTTGGCTAGTCCCACTTTCTTAATGATTATGGTATTGGACTATTCATTTTGCAAAAAACTCTTGCAAAGTTTCCTTTTGTTCAGGAATATTGTATTTTCAATCTAACCTTATCATGGTAATAATAATGATTATTGATCATATAGTTAAGGCAGGCATGAGATAGAGGCATTAATTTGATAACTTGTGCTTGCATGACATTGTATTTATAGTTCACACAGTTGTACAGTAATCACCAGATGTCACTTTATCAATGTCTGTTCTGTACATGTATTTGTATAGCTGGTATAACTGGCCTTCAGCTCAACACACCAGCATTGAAGGCACGCTGGTTATATTACACTGAACGACATGTCACACCTAACCTTTACATCTAGCTGCAAGCTTTGTTTGAGGCTGTCTAGTAAGGATTCCTCTACTGTACTTGGTTAACCAATCAACATGGTTTGACCTTTTTCCTTCTCACTTTTTCCTGGAAATGTTTGAATGAGTCTGGTATATCGAAATCCTGACATCACCTGATGATGAAACTGGACCGTTCCATTCCCCCAGGGGGTGCCCTACAGCTGTTGGGGTCCACAGCAGGAGACCACCATCTATGTTGGTCCTTTCTATATTTTACTATGCCGGCAATACTTGGAAATCTTTATGTCTGAAGTCAGATTTTGCTTGCTTGGGGAAGGATTATGGTGCAGATACAACAAAGCTTTTTCTAAGCAAATGGAATTTCCTGTTGTTGTTTCAATGTTATCTGATGATCATTTAAACCATTTGAGAAAAAACATCTTGCTTTCAGAGACACTAAATACTGAGACATATGTCGTAAAGATTTATTCGCTTCGGCCAATTGCAAAGCAACCTCATGACCTAAGGGATAGTAAATGCTTTCTGCCTTTTTGTAAATGCCAAAGTTTAAAGCCTTCAAGCTTGCGGTATGCAACTTTGCCCTCTCTCGGCTCCTTGGTTGTTGAAACAGAAAGCGCTTTCAATCCCCTTGTTTTAAGTAGATGAAAAGGCAGCTGTTGTTTAACTTCAGGCGGCTCTCTGTCAACTCTCTGTCGGCACTTTGTCAATTCTCCTTCTATCACTGCCATAAAGAACCCCCACTAGGGATGTTGCCATGATATGCCATAGAATATTGCCCCCTGGGTACAATTGTGTATGGGAGTATGTGACATCAGACCTTAATATCTGACTAAAGAACCATTTCCTAACCTGAAAGCACAGAGAACAGCACAGGGAGCAAGGCTTTCCAGGGAAGCTATCGAAATGATGAATTCTACCACAAGTAAGTGGTCGTAACTTGCCTAGTTTCAGGACAGGTGGTTTGATTCTATCAATTCCTAAATGCCTGGATTTTAGCAGCAAGAGGTACGTGCAGGCTAATGTCACATCTTCCTGCTGGGTAAGACTTTGCTAAATAGCAGAATTTATGGGAAAATGTACTGAATTTTAACCCAAAAAGATAAAGTGCTCATGTCGCAGAAATACATTGTACTTATAATTAAAGTCAATAGCGTAGATAGTAGCCTGTCATTGGAACCAGTGGCAGATGTTTGGTGCAGATAAGGTATTGATCAAATCAATGGTCTCTAGAAGAATTGATTTTGTGCATGTTGCTTATCTTGTCTATGGCATGTTATCGAATATAGGCCACTTGTATCAGTGGTACAGAATTATTCCTCACGAAGTACAGTGTAGGAACTTTCCATGGGTGATGTTTGATGTAAAATTGTTATTTGGGCTGCAGGCGCACTGGAATTCAGATACTATTTTGGATAACACATGCAGCAGCTACATCAGTGAGTACATGTATGAACTGACGGACAGCTACAGGAGTAGTGGAAGTTGTGATGTTGACCAATCTATCTAAATGGCAAACCTTATGGCTTGTCTGTAGAATGTTTATTCTATATACATGTAGTACATACATTCTAGGGAATATCACACAAATTATTTTCTTGCAATCTTAGATCTTTTATCTTTTTCATTATCAAGTTGCTAATGGTTACCTTATAAAACAAACATCAAGGTTAGGGGATAAAGGGCTATATGTGAGCTTAGATAGCGATTTAGTCCCGAGGACTCACTGTATATGACTTATAAGATGCAAGACTGTCTCCAGGACCCTTCCCTCCCTCCTGGCATGAAAATTTGTTTACTTGTTGGGACAACAATTTCGCACAATAGACTCTACATTAAAAAAATCATTAGATATAAAACTCATGTAAGTCTCTTTAAAAAATCAGAACATTAGATATACAACTGATGTAAGTGTCAACGACGAACAACAAATGTCAACAACACGGGCTACCAAAGAACAAGTGGGTTGGGAAAAAATTGAAAGCTTGAGACAACTGGGCCTGCCGTGATACATATATTTGTACATGATTGTAAATTGTATGCCCTTCTCAGGGCAGGCCTGATAGTAATCAGATGATACCTGGTCTACCTTGCAGCAACCTTGTGAGTCAGAGTGAAATAGGAAGCCAAGTATTGACCGTCTTTATGCACGTTCCATTCTTGTACAGAAGGTTTTTCCACATGCAGGCCTCCTTACTAAGTCAAATACACTATCCTTAGTCATCTGTCAAAGGCAGGGCTGATAACTGAACCACAGTGAGGTGATGAAATGAGTGCAGTACGCTGCACAGATAGCCAATACCGCTAATAGATTGAATCAGTTCGAACAGTCTAATGTGGTGAAAAGCAGATGTTGGTCGGTATTGTATCTGACAGCACCTCTACTACCTGACCTTAGACAGGAACTGCTTAGCTTGCAGTTTGGCAGGAATAATTGGTTCAAGGGTCTTATCATGTCAAGTGAAGAAACACACCTGAAGGAGAGAGTACTGTCCTGAGACATGCTCTTGGCTTTCTTTTATCTGAATACAAGATGGGAATGCACCAGTTGTTCTGTCTGGGTAAGTAATGTTAATCACCGTGTGGCTGATGCGAGAGGGAGGTATGCCAGGCCTCCATCTGGGTGATTTGAAGTGAATCAAAACTTAATCAGACTCATTCTCAGTCACGGATGAAGGATAATGGATGTTACGTCTTGAAAGATCTGACTCTTTGGAGAATCCATACAGTTATGAAACTTCATTGACATAGAAAGCATTAGGATTTTCCAGCTCAACATCTTCTAGGAGATAACAAGCTGAAGGTATCTTATTGCATAGGGCTGTTGTAACATTTCCTTCAGGTAAAATGCCACCCTACAGGTTTGTCTTTGTTGTTCAGCAGCCTCACAGATCATGAGCACCTAGTTCCAATTAGTAGATAATGCGGAGACCCCAGTTCAGTCTAGTTTGGTGCTGCACCTGTGTTTTGGAAGGGGCATAAAATTGGGGTCCCGTGTTCTTGTGCCTTGAGCAAGTTAAGGGGAAGCTACTGCATGAATCAGCAAGGAACCTTGCCGCCCTATGTGCTTTATATTAGGCACTGCAAGGGTTGGAACAAGCAAAAAAGTCATTCATCTCTCCAGTTAGTCCATATGAACAGTCATTGGTTCAGAAAATTTGAATCAGACATTCTTTTGTCTTGAATACAATTATTGTTACTAGATTTCTTGCATCCTCTGATACGTTACTTTGTACAATCATATTAGTACACAATGTATGACACATTTCTCTGTCAGTTCAGTTCAGTCATCCATTATTATCAGGTGACACTATGAAGTGTGATTTCTCTGAGTTAACGTATTTTATGCTTTCCATTCCAATCATGCCATATAAACAGTCTCCTGAGGACCTTCTGGTAAAAATCTGATCAGATAGCATAGAAGGTATTCAATTTGATATTCAACAAAATTTTTGTTACAAAGATATATCAGATGGGCCCGTATGAAATGTTAAAAGCTTTGATCCATAAGATAAAAAGTACTTAACTTTTTCCCCTTAGCCACTGTAGTGAGTTCCCAAGAGGGCCATTTCTGTCAGTAGCCATTGATTGGCTCACTTCATACATTTTAGCTTTAAGTGTATCTTTTATCTATAATGTCCTTTGTGGCACCACTGCAACAAACAGACGTCAATGTTACTGCTGTATGCAAAAGGAAAAGTCTTGATATTACAGACAGGTCTTTATCGTCTGTCTCACATGTATTTTGACTCACTTTATAGTTTTACATTATCATAATTGTTATACACTTGCAATTAGCCTATGTGCATGATTTGCAAATTAAATCTTACTTTTAGATATGTCATCCAAACAATTTCATTTCTCCTGCCCTCAACTTTAGGGTGAGTATCCTTGCCAGAATTTTGACAACCTTCCAGTTGAAGGATGTGATACTTTGCCTCTAGATGGTTCAGACTCGGAGGTCGGAAGTGAGCATGACCTGAAGATCACAACATTTCCTGTGTATCTTTCTATTCTAGATGGAAAGTAAACTACCACGAGGACTTGCAAACTGACAGTTTTAGATTGAGGTTGCTCTACACACTGATAGTAGCGAACCTGAGGGTTCAATTTCGTTGCTAATTTTAGCTGTAGATGACTCTTGTTGAATTTGGCTATGGGAACAAGGAACTCTGTGGATTGCGGAAGCTAAGTACTTTGGGTAGCCGTTAATAAACTTTTATATTAGTCATTATATCATACCCGTGCTGTATTTATGTTCAATATTGGTGTTCTGACCGGTCCATGTTTAGTGGTATGCCCCAGGGATAGTTCGATTCAAAGGATTCAAACTCATCTTTTGCGCGTGCCGCTGTCGAAAAGTTGGACAACTAACTGTTCTTGAATCAAACTGGCAGAGTGTCTGCTCTTTTGTTTGAATTGACGAGTTGTTCACGTGATGTGCATGAATGTCCCATCTTTTGCCCATTTTTTTTATAAACTTGCTTTTATATATAAATAAAGTATGACACTGGGTATTCCGTATCGCCATCCCTCCTGTGGGGCAGGCCGTACCTTAGGCAGTACGGATTACCCGGTGTTGTATTCTATATGTTTACAGCAGTGTGGTATGCTGACAGCTATATAAGCTTCAGGCTTTTTGAAAGTGTCTATTACAGAAATGTAATTTACATGAAAGAGCAAACCAGATATAAACCTTAATGACAGTAGTCTCCACCAGACAAAGTGGCATGCATGATCTAATGATTATTTTTATGGCCTGTTCCATTCAGGAGCCCAACAGGGGGTGAAAAGGAAAGCAGAGGATGATCCGAATGATGGTATCCCTCCTAGCATGCTCCAGCCGCTCTACTGTAAAGTGTGCAACGTGAGTCTAAACTCCCCTCCACAAGCGCGATCACACTACAATGGCAAGAACCACGCCAAGAAAGTACGACAATACCTTAGCAAGACGCAGTTGTCACAGATGCAAGTCTCACAGGTGAGTGTTTTTTTAACTTTAACAAAACATTGTCTTTTTTTACATACTATTGAATTATCAAAATGTGAGCATTTTCTAAGTTTTGTGATGTTTTTGTATGTTGACATATGAATCATCTGGAAAAACAACAATTATGTGGTGAAGTAAGTTTTGCTGCGGGCATACTGTAAAGATACACACACGACCTTAACCTTCACCGCAGCACACAGAAAATGAAAAATAATAGATGGATGCAATTTTTGAATTTGGATCAAAACATCCATAACTGGATGAAAATCTTTTTCATTGCCTCCGCCAGTGCGAACATTACAATAACTACATGGGTCATGAATGTGCAGTGTGGCTGAAAATGATCTTTGCATTGCAAACTCTGTAAAGCCAGAGGCAGAAAATGTCATTCGTCTCGCTTTATTATCAGTCTCCTCCCAAAGGGATGAGAAAATGGGAGAGATTACCCCTTTCCCTCGCAGGTAATATGTGTGGAGATTATGGGAACGGGCACTCCATAAGATAAAGCACTACTTGTATTTTCCCTAGCTGTGGCTGTAAAAGAAAGTGATACTGTAAATGCATTTAAGTTTGCAGGGATTTGAAGTCACATGTAGCTAGCTAGCAGTAAATTGGAGTGTTTGCGGTGGTTTTGAGTTAGCGTTAGCGCCATCCTATAAACTTAAATGCATACAGTACTGTACTGTAGTCACATGCTGTACTGGAAAGACATGTGTCTCTATGAACTGCCAGTCGAAAAACACTTGCTTGTTACTCGGCCTGGGTGCTACCAACCTACATGTAAAGAAAAGTTTGCTTTTTACTTTAACAGTGCTTGCGTAATCATGTACTTCATGGAATTCATGTATTTCATGGAATTTTTCCTTAAATTTATTTCTTTCATTTTCTGACATTTTTCTTCCTCTTGTTATACTTTCTATTTCTGCATATTATTTGTGGTCAGCATAACTTTACGAACCTCTGAATGTTTCGTGATCGTACTTGGTACGATTTTTTTACGTTGGTATGATTGGGTCTTGATTTTTTTATGGCAGATAGCTTTTAATGCCAGGAAAAAAGGATAAAGCCCCAGCCACCCCACCCTCTCCCTTCCCCCAATCATGATCAGTTGGTTCCCTTAAAGTCCAGTTGTTAGAACACCCCTTTGGGAAATTCAGACTGTCCTACTAGCAGCTACATGTATTTAGCAGGAGACTGAACTTTTGCCCCATGGAAGGAACTTAGTACTCTGGCCTGGTATCAGGGTTATGTTGTTTAACATGTGTGAAATTGCTTGTGGGGGAGTCCAACTTCCTTACATGGCAGGTAGTCAGAGCCTGTGCCAAATCTCCAGGGTGGGTAGGTTTGAGTTGTGCTGATTTATGGCAGGTTGATGACCTCTAAAATAGACAACTAGACAGCTTATGGCCTTCAATGTTTGTGTACGAAAGGAGAGAGACATCTCTGAGATAGATAATATATTTATTTAGTTCTTAAGAGAAAAGTGGGCCGGAAAAATTAGCCAACAGTTGTTGGCGGGTAACAACCTTTGAGAGCGGACCAAAGCCGACAAGGCTGTACTCCAGGCCACAATAAAATGTCACTCAATGAAAAATGGAGATAGAGTTTTAGGTGTATCTGTGTATCTACCTGACTGTGTGTTTGACTTTGTTTACAGATTTTTGTAGTCAGCATAACTCAAGAACCTTTGGATTATAATTATGATAGTTGGTAGGTGGGTAGGTGTTGGGACGACAAAGGTCAAGGCCAGTTTTGGGCCTCTTGGCATGTGACCTCAGCACTGAAGTAGAACTTCTGTTTTTTTAATCTTTTGACCTTGATGTGATATCATCATCGGGTCTTCATTTCTTGGTGACACATACATATACCTTGTGATGCAAGAAAGAAGTTGTGTATGTTTGGATCCCCTAGTTTTGATGTGCAAACTTTCAGTGTTATTCATTACTTCTACATTTGTAGGTAGCTCCTGCTGTATAGTAAGTTGTTATAAGATTAAATTTTCTCTGGAATATGTGAATGTCTGTTTTCTTGTATGATCAGAATTCTCTTAACTTCCTAAGCCTTACAACTTATCATTGCAGATAAGTTAAAGGGAAAAGGCTCACTCTGGATCAATAGGACAATTCTAAATTTGAACTTACGATATCTGAAAATAGAGAGAGATCATTAGTGACCAAGCTTGTAGCATGGTTTCAGTAGTTACAAAGGGCTCCGTTAACAGTCCCTGACATGCATGTAACACATAGTCTGTAGATTTTGATACCAACTGTTAGAAGTGTCATGTCCACCCATGCTGTCACTGTGACAACAGGATCCTGTACACTGGAGTGACTCCTCAAATTTGTCTTGTAATTAGGCAAGCAGCTCAGGCTTTGCAAATTGTCACCACATTTTACACTCAAATGGTTTCCACTCCATTAGTGAATGGAGCTGCTATGTTAGGATGAAAATGAAGTTAGGGTTATGGGCACATTCTGCCGGGGTCCTATTACTGTCTTTGTCAGGACTTCAAGTACTTTTTACGATCCCAAGACTCAAATCAAGATTCAATCTTACTAGGCTTTGACTTTGGTGTTTATATGTCTCCCTGCTTTTTATTAGCCATTTAATGGGTGCCATAGCAGTGCACGGAGTCCAGTGGTTAGTGGCCCTGCCTCTGGAACTAGAAGCCGTGTCTCGAGTTCAATTCTAACTGTGCCAATCACCTGACATGCACACTACTGGAAAGGGTTGCAGTCAGGATGGGACGTTAAGCCATGGTCCACTGTTCTTTGTGCTTGGTACAATGAACCTGTAAATACTGTACATAGCGTCTGTTCTCTATGTCACGACCAATGGAAGACTAACTCTTCTGTGAGCTCAATTCAAAACTGGATCAAGATCACTTTTTTGCCAATTCCTTTCCTTTCCTTTCCTTAGCCATTACCGCTTACCGCTTACCGGTCCCTTGACCGGGGGTGGTCGTGGGGGCACTTAGCAGCTGAGCACACCTCCCTCCATCTCACCCTTATGGATGATTAAAAGCTTCTTTTCAGAATCCCATGGTACAAATCATATACGCTAAGTTGGGGTATTATTTGTATCATCTAAAGATTTTCCTTATCAGACTATCTTTAGGAATTCACATTGGATCCATATTTGGAACCCCTTTAAGAAATTTGGAAAAGGAGTTTCACTTTGAAGCTGCTTGCGAGTGAGTACTGGAGTTTTTCTGTTACTTACTGTCTAAATGATAGGTAAATTTGCACACTTCTAAGTCTGAGCCCCCAATATGTCTCTTCAATTGATTCATGACACTGTAATGCCCCACATTCTATTTTGTGACTAAAGAAACCTTAGAGTGACAAATATCACACTTTTCCAACAGTTTTCTTGTGACAAATAACGTTACATATAGCTCTGAACGTTACATGTAGCCCTGCTTTTGAAGCCTTTCAGCTTCTGTGGAAAATCTCATACATCTACATGACCTCCTGTGCTAGAATTTTTGATGTGAAGTTTTGTCCTTTTCAGCAAGCCTAAGGATTCACTCTAATTGGATAGATTGTTATCATAAATGCCATAGAAAACCTTGGGGCATTTTTCTAGACTCGTCAAATCCATCCAGGGCTAATAGCATTTTCATCAGATTTGTCTTTTTGATATTTTGAACGAGTACCTGCTGCAAATGATTGAGTGCAAGCTGAGGAGAATTTATGCAGTACACGGCAGCATTTATGTTCGCCATGTATCACAGTGTTATTGCGAGAGACGGCGCCAGAATTACAAGTTTGGTGCAGGTAAATCTTGCAGATAATAGCTGCGCCACATGTTAAGGAAGACAAACGAGGTAACAAATTATGCGGAACTTTACCGGTAAACTGTTGCAGGATAGATTTTCAAAAAAGTCTGACTGTCAAGCAAGAGTTTGTAGCCAGAATTTAGAGACTGGTATTGGATCCAGTAATCAACATCTCCCATAACTCAACAAATGTGAGACAAATACATAACTTCTGCATAATTAGTTAGTCAATATTGATGAATGTTAAACCCAGTTTTGTGGATACAAGTTTCAGGAAAGTTATGCTACAATAAAACAACTACACAAGTTTTATTTATGTGCCAGTGCAAAATGTACATATTACATTGTATATGTTGGTGAGCCCTGCTGCTTTACTGAATTGCTTGGCACATTTATGGTGCAATGAAGAGAGGGGAAATTTCTTTTTAAGCCGCCAAGCGCATCTTGGTGGGACAAATTACCAACAGAGATAACTAAATGTTCTCAGCTAAGTGCAATGTTGTATAGCTTGTAGCCGTAATGTATGGCTTAGACCAAGGACGTATAGTTCAGTCTATAAACATCACTTCTGTACATGTAATGCCCTTACTCTTTCCACAGCTTTGCTATCTACATTTTGTGTATGGTGGAATTCTTTAAATGTATACATGGAGTGCTATGTATGAAGCTGAATCCAACAGTGGCACCAGAGCAGCTATAGTGCTTATAGGGATAAAGAGTTATTGCCAATGGAGCACTGTGGGATCTAAAATCCACCTCTCTTGACAATAGAGGAGGATTGGCATTGGGAGTATTTAGTTGCGATGATGGAACTGTCCTGCCAGCCCCTTTGCTACAAATCAGCTAAAATGGTGGACACTTAGACTGTTACTGCCAGCACAAATGGACTGTTTTCAACGGCGGGGCATTTTCATGGAAGAGATTTGACTTCATTACCACTGGCGATAGCACTTAAATTTTCATTAACTTCTCACTGCCGTAGCCTTAGTCTAAATGGTGAAAGGGCCATTTTCCTGGCTGCTATTAGCGGTAATGGCCAACTTTTATTTCCTGCAGAAAAACACGGAGAACTGACTGCAATTTCAAATTTGTAAGGTTTGAAATTAATAACTGGGGAGTAACTGGAAAGGACCTAAGCAAGGTGTTTCTTGTCCATAAACTCTACATTTGTATGGTCATTTTTATGGATTTAAGTTTTTATAACTAAGATTTTACAGCTGATATCCACAAACCTTATTCATAGAACCAACCACCTTTTTAATAGTAGAGCTCTGTGTAGATTTTTTGTCCAATTGTGTAAGTGATACATGTAAAAGTACATTATGCATATCATGCAGAAGTGGTCCTACCAAACCACACAAATGTTGAACCCTTAATAAATGAATATGTTCCATTATCGATTGCTAAAACTCAAATAAACCTTTCCGTGTCTACAGGATGATGAGAGTGAGACTGCAACTGTAGCGCCACCTACATGTTCCCCTGAGAAGGTAGCACTTCACCCTTTGTTTACACTGCAAAAAATTGACATGAGGCTTCCACAAATGGTCAAGATGGAGTATGCAGTTTTCTTCAACAAACGTTTTGAGTCAGTGGCAACTGAGTTGTTTCCTTATGGTTTTCTTTATAACGCTAGTTTACCTTTATCCGTGGGGTGACCTTTATCTGTTGTCTTTAAAAACAGCACATTTAGGAGTATTAAGTCTGCGGACAGTCGTTTCAAATTTGCAATATTTTCAAAATGTTCCGATTTGAAACCACAGTCTGTCGACTTCATATTCCTAAATACTTTTTTTCTTATAAACAACGAATATAGGTTACCCTCGGATAAAGGTGAACCAGCGTTACATGTAGCTAGAGAGGCTCAAATGGTTTTCTTCAGTCCAAAAACAATGATTATTATTATACCACTAAATCAAAAGTTTGGTTATCCATTAAAGCTTGCATGCATATAAGAATTAAGAGCTGCAGCACAGTTTGTTGATACAGTAATTCTGCATCAGTTGAAGTCTAAATCTGTTTGTATACATTATGTGGAATTCATTTTTCAATAGTTCATGGAAAAACATCTTTACTTCACCTAGTTTCTCACCCAAATTGCTAAAAAATTTTGGTTCCTTGAAAATTCTTTTCAATGCAACACTTTTTCATGAAAATGTTCTTAGACCTTTCTTTAGGTCATTATCATTGATAATGATGAAACATAACAAACAAAAATCAGTGATGGTGACATTTGACATGAACACTTAATTGTAAAACTTGTAAAATAAAGCTGTAGGAATCTTTATTTGTGGTGAACCTCATGGCAGTTTTTTGTTGTGTAACTGTCAGCTATAGTTGGAGCACTCTAAGCTCCCTCCAGTCAGAATCTGTTCAAGTTGCGAAGAAAAAACATTGTCACATATCTGTTCAGTAAAAACTTTGGTGCCCTGAAATATGTGATCTTAACCCTTTTAGGGGAGGGTTTCCAAAATCATTGGCTGGTTTGGTGGTGGTACAATAAATGCAATGTACAAATTATACATTACGAGAGTATTTCAATATACATGTATTTTGTAACTTTTCAGTAGTGTAGTTACACTTTTACGTCATCTATGGACTACACTACATGTACTTTTTGTAATTGATATTTAAAAATAATAACCTTCCCCATACATACATAACATTACATGTAATGATAGTTCATCTTTATACGCGGGGTAACCTATATCCGTTGCTTTAAAAACAGTGTATTTAGGGACATCAAATCGGTGGTTTCATATTAGAGTATTTTAATTGTATTGCAGTGTGAAACCACTGTCGGTCGACTTTGCATACAGCATATCCCTTGATATGCTGTATTTAGTATCAACGGAAATAGGTTACCCTGTGGATAAAGGTGAACTAGGGCTATGCAAGACAACACAGATGAACCTATGTGTTAACCCAGGAAGCAGCAGGGGAAGCGGCGGATGCAGAAGTGAGCGAAGACCCCAGTCGTTTCGACTACTGTAAAATCTGCGGGGTGACGTTCAACTCTGCGGTCCACGCTCAGTCACACTACCAGGGCAAGCCTCACGCCAAGCGGTTAAAGGCTCTCATGGCTGCACAGAACAGACAAGATGGCACCGGGGCAGCTACAAGGTATATCTCACTTGCCGCTTTAACATTTATAAAACTGTGCATGATTCATATTTTTCATTATGTGATGTATGTGAATCAAACTTTTGGGTATGTACAAGATTGTTTATTTTTGGGTTTCTGTACAGACTTTGTAAGTGGCAATAGCCTGCTCCATAGGGATACTGTATATGCAGAAATGTTCGCGGTGAATTAATGTTCGCGGTTTTTGCTGTGACCGCTTCACCGCGAACTTAAATCCACCGCGAACATTTTTCTATTATAATAATGGTATTAGACTGCAGTCTACGGTGTTACCGCGAACTTAAAACCACCGCGAAAAGTCCTTTTTCCCCCTACTGCAAAATTAAATCCCCGCGAACTTAAATGCATTTACAGTATTAAGTTAAAAGATTAGTTGCAAGTACTTTCCACCAAGAATTAGAATCTGATATAGCTGAGATGACCTACGTTTTTTCCCAGTTTATCTAAGTTGATCAAGAACTACATGGGCCAAAGGGCGGTCCCGCCTTGACCTCCAAAGCACCCTTCCACATGAAATTTTGCTTTCGGGCAATTTATCTGCTAGCCCGGACTGCACAGTAAATGGCTCCGGTAGAGATAAGAACAGTTTTGTCACGTACCATTATCATCAGCTTTCATGGCCTGTCCAGCCTTCCCATTACAGGATGCCTCTGTTGAGACAATATATCAGCTCCAGCCATTCTCTATCTGTTCTGGATGGCAAACTCCTAATGGTCTGCCTGTGGAAAGCAGACGGGAGGCCTATTTGTATCACTGAATGGTAATGGAGGGTAAGCTGTGATCTGAAAGAGCAAGCAGCACATGCTGATTAAAAGAGATTGTGAAAAAAAAACGTCCTGCATGTGCCATTGATAAAAATGAATGACTATTCCTTGATGGACTAAGTACTATGCTGTTGATGGACTTTTAAAAAATGGCCATTTTTCAATGGCCTTAAAAAGTGTCTATTTCTGAATGGAGTTAAAAACATACTTAGCTATTTGTTTGACATTTTTTACTATTTTTTGATGGACATAAAAAGTTTGCTGTTTTTTGATGGACTTAAAATGAGGATATTTTTGAAGGACATAAACATGTGGCTGCTATTTGATGGACTTCATAAAGATGGCTATCCTTGGAGTAGCTAATAGGTGTTCCTGTTGTTTAATTCATTGATCTCAGCTCTTGACATTACCATACAAATGGACTTTGAGATCTAAGAGTCTACTAGGCTGGTTGTGATAATGTTAGACATTATATCCCTATGTTGCATTCTTCATCTTATGATTTTTTTCCTCTCAAAGAAAAATTGGATAAACAAGAATTTACTTGAGTTGGATGAGTGCGACCCCTTTTCCAGAACGGTGCAGCATGATTTAATGGGATCCAAAGCAATCGTTTGGTCTGTTTGCTGCACTTGAATCCAACACACGTAAACCTTCTTTATCCAAGTTTTCTTTGCCCCCTGTCCTTTGTAGGCAAAAGTCGCAGTTCTTGTGCCAGACGTGCAATATCTACCTAAACTCCCAGACTCAGTTGGAAAGCCATCTGTCCAGTATGAAGCACCAACGGAAGGCCACGCTGGACAAGCAGACGTCGCAGGCACTGCGGGGGCGCTGGGCTGGGGCTGACACAAGTAAGTGCAGGTGTGCTACAAGTACGTGTATGTGTGGGACTCCCTGTTAGCTGGGCTGGGGCTGACACAAGTAAGTGCAGGTGTCCTACAAGTACGTGCATGTGTGGGACTCCCTGTTAAGCATGCTTAGTCCAGTGGTTAGTGGCCCTGTCTCTTGAACTAGAAGCTGTGAGTTTGATTCCGGCTGTGTCACTCAACTGACAATGCACTCACTCACACACTCAATATCCAGAAAGCTGTGGTCCACTGTTCATTGTGCTTGTCGTAAAGAGCTTGGGGAATAATTTCCCTGGTACAATGAATACTGTACATAGCATTTGTCTTCTATGTCATGACCAGTGGAAGACTTGCTGTTCGGTGAGCTAAACTGGATCGAGATCACCTTTCCTTCCCCTTCCTTTCCTTTCCTTTCCTTTCCTTTCCTTTCCTTTCCTTTCCTTTCCTTTCCTTTCCTTTCCTTTCCTTTCCTTTCCTTTCCTTTCCTTTCCTTTCCTTTCCTTTCCTTTCCTTTCCTTTCCTTTCCTTTCCTTTCCACATGTCAAAATTTCCTGCAAGAAATTATACGGCAACTATATGAAATATTACACTAGGGACTCGGGTGCACAAAGTTCAGACGTATGGGGAAAATTTCTCAATGCAAATTTAAGAAATTGAATTGATAATTATATATATTCGGCAAGCTTAATGACTGTACTTTTTGATCAACAGAAAGTCTGACGGAGGGTTTGCAAATATTTTTGCCTTGAAATATGCCCTTTTATATGTAAGAAAGCACTGTGAACTGCAAATATTAGCTAATCCCTAAAAGTTACATGATGATCAAGAGAACACCAGGCGTATTACTGCCAAAAATGTCTAGCCTGGTATCCAGCCGTAATTATAGCTCCCGAGTCTCTTCTCTCCTCTTCGCAAATTACGTAATTTGCGAAGAGGAGAGAAGAGACTCGGGAGCTATAATTACGGCTGGATACCAGGCTAAAAAATGTCACTCAGAGCTTGTGCACTCTTCAACCAGTTGATTTTCCTGCTGTGTGACTGCCACATAAGCAAAACAATCTTCAAACATACATAACAATAGGTCGTACAACTAGAGACGGGTCCCAGAGGCAGATGTTTTAGACAGCATCCACCGTCTATCTATGAAAGGACAGTGGATGCTGTCCAAAACAGCTGACTCTGTTACTGTCAGAGATCTTATCCAGTTGTCTCAATCATTCTGTTATATATGTTTTGTTCCTGGATGTCAAACCTTCATTGAATCATCAAATAGGTTTGAAGAAACAAAAAAAATTTTTGCCATTGCTTGATTGTAAAGAACTGTCTCAATCTAAATGGGAAATTGTCTGTGTCTGTGTTGTACAGATGGCAGGGTAGGAACTCCACTTTTCCCCGTGGGGCCAACATTTGTGCCAGCATCCTCCCCTGCCCCCTCCCCTCCAGCGACCAAGCCCCCCAGGGTGCCCAAGGACCTCCTGAACTGCATAACACCGTCGGGGAAGTTCTACTGCGCGGCGTGCAACCTGACGCTGAACTCGGAGGCCCAGTTCCGACAACACCAGGAGAGCAAAAAGCACCGCGCCAAGAATGCTGCTGCTAAGAAAACGGACGTGCCGACGGTGCCCACATGACCAGCGGGAGAGCTGTAGCTCTGGGTTCTCTTAAGTTATGCAACAGATTAAAGCTTTTGGCAGGGAAGGAAGTGAGGGGTGCATTTTTTTGGCACCAGATTTGGGGAAATCAAATATCTAATGTTACCAGCAAGTCATTCTATACCAAAAACAAAAGTATCATCTTAATGATTCTACTGAATCATTTCCTACATAGACAGCAGTCAAGCACGATTGTCAAAACCCTTTATGTAGTACTCAAGTTTATGCCACTGATGGTAAGATACAAAGATACAACTGATATGATGCTGTTTGACAGGTAAAAACAAACATTCTGGGAGAAATCCATCATATATTAGTTGATCTATACTCAAGACTACAAACAAATATAATTCCTAATATGTAAATGAAGTCTACTTGAGAGCTGTCAGTATCAAACTTTTGGAGAAAACAAACTGTCCATTACTATAGATAGCTGCAGTGTTGATGGAAATCTGTTGAGAAAATTAGCCATTTGTAGCATATTGTATTATAGCCACCTTGCAAGCTACAGTAAGACAGAAGTGCCACCTTGTGGCCCAGGTTGGCATAGCACCCCTTCCTTCCTTCCCTTATCAAAGTGTGATGTAGATATTCCTGACTGTGAGTTTGTCCAAGAGATTTGTAGTAGAAAGTTGATACATGGACAATAATTGCTTGTACATAGAGTGTGCTGTATTTATCTATGGTAAGACTGCTTTCTTGTCTTGCTTTTTTTAGTGCCAATGTATTCCTATCTGTCCAGATACACAAGAAAGCTGGTAGTGTCAGTTAGTATTGTTCACTTTTGTTATTTCAGCATCAGAATACTTACCCATAAAGGTAGTAAACATACTGTGCTATCTCCAACTTGATGCCTGAGAACTCCTACAGAAGGTATATGTTACACCAAGAGTGATACACATGTGAAAGTTTGCTGTGTTATATATTGACAATCACAATACAGCTCTTCTATTTTCAATCGTTTTCAATTTTCAAGTTTTGTACATATCCACAATGATGAAATTAAACAGTTTGGAGGACAATATTGATTTTAGAATTTGAGGGTATTTCTCAGATATAAGTATTCAGTATTTGTTTCAGTTGCATTGTTTTAGTAAAGACTAAAGCTTCTAAACAGAAATGTTTATAAATTTTACTATGTACATCTTATATGTATTTAGTATTTTGCAGTTGTTTACAAATGTTTAAGACAAAAGAGTCAGAGAACAGAGAACTTGAAGAGATTAGTTTTATCTTGATGAGTTTCTGGAAGTCTTTTATTTTGGTTTTATTCTCAATAGTCCTGTTATTTTAAAACAAGAATTCATTTCTGGGAAAAGATGCACTGGTGTAACTAGCATAAAAGATTACAGGCACACAAAATTTGGGATGCACAACCTTGTTATTAACCAGAAATGGTATGACATTGTGAAATTCTAATGGCTACCTTTGGTGAAGAAAGGCCTTGGACATATCTACTTGAACATCAAGAGTATGCTGTATACTGGGTGTGCAATGATAGTGCTTTAAGGTAAGCCTATACAAAGTATCTAGGTGCACCAGTGCACAAAATATTAGGTGCAAAGCTCTAATTAGGGGTGCACCAAAGTGCACATGGGTCCTGTGTTTTCATGCTGTCTTTTCATGGTATGCCAGAACATAAGGTTTTAATTTGTAGCACGCCAGTGGTGGTTTGGCTGATACAGTGAGAAATAGTGCATAGTACCATCAGTCTGATCCCTATGGCTTTATATGTATTTTAAAAATGCCCCTTAACTGTGAACTCTTATGTCATAGAATTTGTGTTTTTATTTATGACAGACATAGGTTGTTGTCATTTTTAAAAGACATTTGTTGATCATTACTAATGAAATGCAAAATGCAGAATTCCATTTTGGTTCTTCAGGCTCCATATCTTAAAAATACGAGTAGTTAATCAGAAATGTAAGACTTCACCCCTTACCCATACTGATTTGTAACCCTTTCAGTCCCATAGAGAGAAATAGCAACACTGTGGATGACCTCACAGACACACAGAAAAGCCAACAACAATAATCCACTCCCTGTGGGTTATTTGAATGACACAAGAAATCAAAATACGATTTCAAAGAAATTGTGGAGGACTATTAAAAAAATTAAGTTGCCATGGTGATTTTATGTGTAATTCAATGTAGGAGTATCACAGAACTGTTTTAAATGCATCATGAGATGAGAAAATTGTTGTGACATTTTGTGACATATTTTGCTTCAGTAATGTGGAAAGAGAAAAGTAGATGCACCAGTTGTGTCCTCTGTGGAATATGACGATGTTATTTTGTGATAGTTGTGTGTCTGCTGTTGGAAGGGTAGGTTAATCATGCCGTGTACAAATGTGTAGTTGTAAAATAGGAGACAATAGTGAGTCAACAGAGATCAAAATATGACAAGGACTATGTCAAGAAATCTGAGAGATTCTATCTATACAGGGCTATTTTCAACCACATATCTCTCTCAAGAGCATAAATGGAGTACAGTCATATCACTATCTTTTTTTAGATTTAAATGTGAACAGAGATGTGCAAAATGTAGATTATAGAATGTTCACAATAAAGTCAGAGAATACTATATAATCAGGTTAACCTTCTTTCTGCTGTGGGTGTCCCTTTGCACCCAACCGTATATTTGTTGCAGCAGAAATCTGCAGGGAGGGGGTTAAGAAATTTTTGAGATCCACATTGGGTAGTAGTGCCCAAACGTGTTTAAGCCCGTCACACTGTCAATAGCATAGGGCATATTTGTTAATTAATCATCAGAAGGTAACCAGATTTAAAAACCATAACAGACAAGCATATTTTTCAGCCAAAACACTCCACCATGGCATTTGACTGGGGTTGGGACCAGCGAACATCGGTCTTGAAAAATTGCTTGATGGTCAAGAGAACATTAATTGGGTGTATCGCTACGGCATATGTAATTTAGATCCATTTTCCTGCTGTGTAAGGGTGTGGTCACATAGGTCGTGTGATCGTCGTATGATCGCTAACTTTGGGGCATTTTGGAAGACAAAAATGTACGTCTCCTGCAAAGTTTAACTGTCTTGGCACACAAAATACTGTTATGGATCCATGTCAGGGTTGGTTCTGTCATAGCCTGCTTGAAATTCCTACAGTATCAAAATCGTACGACAATCACACGACCTATATGACCGCACCCTAACAAGGGCATTAGGAGATGTCCAACTAACTTTATTGCCAACTGTTGCTATCAGGATCCTGTGAACTGTACTTGTATGTGTGGCTGTGTTATCTTGGGTGCTGTATGGACAGAGATTATAAAAGGAAACTGTTTATTGAAAGCTCATGAATGGGCTGCACAAATTCTTCGTCCAGAAAAATCTTTTACACAAGTGACAACTTTGTAAAATTACATGTATTGTTATCTGCTCGAAAAAAATAAGCTGTGAAAGATTGGTGCACCTTTTTGCTTTGTTTGCAACAGTCCAAAGTGGTTTGCTTATCATGGACCCATGCTAAACACAAGTTTGTACTCCTGAGAAGTACTTTAACCATCAGAACGAAATTCTATATTCAACAGCAGAATTCTGAAGTGTAGTAACATTGTTTTGTCCAGAACAGAAAGTTATGATGTTATAGGGATATATGATCACATGATGATGGTTACTGTATTTTCTAGTACAGGTAGTACAAATGCAACATATGGACATCTAAAAAACTGGAACGTTTTTCAATTCAAGTAATTTCTTGTCAGATATGTTAAGATCGTGCTTGGGCAAGTAATTTCTGCTTCTCAAAAATGTATATGTATTCAACTTTGTTGCAGTCGTATCTTATGATAGCAAGTAAATTTTTGTTCTATGTACATGTCAAATGGAATATAAGGTTCCTTTGATACAAGACGAAATTACTGCTTGTTGTTATTGGGTGAGAGTTCTGATATAGTAGATTTATAGTAAGAAGGGTATAGGTGTGAATGGAGTTAGGGGATAGCAATACGATTTCTGGTAAAAGGCATTAACACCAGAGACAAGTTTACCATTGTTTTAGATATTGGGGACAGGAATGTGAAAACATTCAGAACCAAGGGCAGGAATGTTTGTGTGAAAACATTAATTCAGCACCAAGGGCAGGGATGTTAGTGAGGAAGTATTTGGCACCAAGTATAGGATTTTTTTGGTGTGAAAGTATTCAACACCAAGGACAAGGATGCTAGTGTGAAAATATTCATTACCAAGGATTGGTACTTGCGTGAAAGCATTCAGCACCAAGGACAGGCGTGTTAGTGTTAAAGAACTATTAAGTGACAAGGATGGGTGTAAGTGGGAACTATTCCAGGGGAGGGGTGTTATAATGATGGTATTCAGCACCAAGGACAGGCGTGTTAGTGTTAAAGAACTGTATTCAGTGACAAGGATGGGTGTAAGTGCGAACTATTCCAGGGGAGAGGTGTTATAATGAAAGCATTCAGCACAAAGGACAGGGGTGTTGTTGTACTGTGAAAGTATTCATGGGGGAATGGTAGTGTGATAGTATTCATTACCAAATACTTAGGAGGTTTCACTGATAGTGGTCATGATATGAATGTTAGGATAGCCTTGGCATGGAGTGCCCTTCACTCATTACACAGAGTTTGGAAATCCCCCATCAGAAAACAAACCAAGACAAAACTCTTTCAGACATGTATTGAAACAATTCTTTTGTACGGTTCTGAATTTTGGCTTATGACTAGGTCACAACTCCAAAAACTCAATGTCTACAACTGTCCATGGTGGAAACACCCTACAAACAAAGAGTTGTATGGGTCACTGCCAAAAGTCTCTACAAAAGTGAAGCAGCATCGACTATGCCTTGCGGGTCATGTAGCTCGTGGCAATGAAACAGCTGGAAGACTCTTACTGTGGTCTCCCGACGCGAAGGGAAGGGTTGGCCTTCCAAGCACAACTCTTAAGAAACTCATGGAGGTCAAAACAGGGCTGGAAGGGCAAGAGCTACTCTCCGCGATGAAGGACAAGCAGTTTTGGAGGACTAACTTCGTCTGCTCCACCTCATACGAGGATGAACGATGATGATGACCAAGGGTAGGTCTGACAATATTCAGCACCAAGAATGGGGAATGGTAGCGTGAAAGTATTCAGCACCAAGGATAGGTGTATTAGTGCTAAATAACTGTATTCAGTGACAAGGACGGGTGTTAGTGTGAACTATTTTAGGGGAGGGATGTTATAATGATGGTTTTCAGCACCAAGGACAGGGTTGTTAATGTGAAAGTATTCATTACCAAGGGTAGGTCTTAGTGTTACAGTATTTAGAACCAGTATTCAGAACCAAGAATGGGGAATAGTAGCGTGAAAACATTCAGAACCAAGGACAGGGGTATTAGTGCTAAATAACTAATTCAGTGACAAGGACGGGTGTTAGTGTGAACTATTTTAGGGGAGGGGTGTTATAATGAAAGCATTTAGCACCAAGGACAGGAGTGTTATTGTACTGTGAAAGTATTCAGGGAGGGATGTTAGTGTGAAATTATTTAGCACAAAAGACAGTGGTGTTAGTGTGCATTATTCAATGCCAAGGATGTTAGTGTGAAAGTATTCAATTCTTCAAATGGAACTTTTAGTTTTAAGACAGTAAAGATATCAACAAACTTTCTGGGTGTTTCTGACATTTTTATGACACGTAGATGCAACATGTACATAAAATCAATACAGCTATAGATGTCATCACAAGACAATACACAGGTTTATACAAACAATATCTACATTATCCACATTGTTGTAAAAATAGTTGCTGTGCTCACTTATAAGAACATACTGTCTTCAATTGACATTTTGTAAGGCACTAGGGTGTATTAAGTAAGGCACTAGGGTGTAAAAAGTGCATGTGAAGACCACATATCATATTCTTGAGTACTTATTTACTTGGTTCCCTTTAAGTACAATGTAGCGTCACACTTAATATGCACTTTACCATCTCTTATAAAACCTTTTATCATACATTTAGATTCATAGGCAAAGAATTGTTCCATACAGCCAAAGTTTAGAAAGGCACTTCTTCCCAAAAAACTACTTTTGGTCCAAACAAATTTCCTGACAAAAAGGTAACTATTACAGCAAACAAACAGTTTTGTACATAACACTGACTGCAGTTATAGCACCCCTGATAGCTATATTCTGACCACAGAATTCTCACTGTAATCCTACCATTGATCAACAATTTAAACCCTCATTAACAGGGTGAGTCCTGTTAATACGACACAAATCAACAATAAGGTAATAAAATATAATCTGTCTTTATGGTGCAAGATTGTATCATATACATGATGACAAAAAAAAGGACTTCCTCTCTTCCATGCATCTATATACGCAGTTATTGCTTTACCCAACAGATTTTCTGAGAAAAGTAGTGCGTTTTATGACACAAGGATTGTAGGACGTGTGCATTTCAAAGATGCTATTATCAAACAGCTTAATTTTGTTCACTTCAGAACCATAGCATTGGGAGGCAATAATAACAGGACACATTCAATTACAGCAACGGGGGGAAAAAATGAATGATTTGTTTCTTGATATCCTAAAATTCCCCTTTGCTATAAATACTTCACACTGGCTATCTTCTCCCCATGGCTGCAGCGATTCTTTTCCGGCTGGCGTTCATGCTGCTGCCTTTCCCTCTGTCCCCCGTCCCCGTTGGCTTGGCTCCTTCAAAACTCACACTGACATTACTGGAGGATGACCTCACCCCTCCCTTCCCGCTCCCTGCACTTCCAGTGGAAGAGAAACTGTTTGTACTGCTGCGTAAGGAATTCTCCGAGCGACTTTTCTGTCCGGATGGCGGGCGGGGCACGGCGTTGGAGGGGAATCCAGCCGGCGGGCGCTGAAAGGCAAGAAGTTGCTCTCGTGCCTCACTCAGCGCTTCTGTGAGCTCAAACCTCTCCTCACACTCTCTCCTCACAGTCTCTTGTAGAAAGGCAATCTGCGGATTAGGAAAATTTCTTCAGTTAAATGTTCAGCAACATGTGGTAGTAGTAGTAGTAATTGGTTTATTATTGATAAAATGTGGCCGGGTGTATGCTTTGACTTGATACTTTCTGATGTAAGTAAAGAATGCTGAAGAATTGAAAGTAACCTTTGGGTTCTCGTAATTTCAGTTTCAGCTTATTCATTTTACCAGGATATACATGTCGCCAAATGGCAGTTCTGAAATGACTCTTGTTATGCCGTGACAACTGATTTCATAATTCAGTTTCTCCTGGCCTGAGAGGAGAAAAGTTGTAAAAAAAAAAAGAAGCATACAGAGGAGACAAAACTTCTGTAGTTGACACTTGTAGAGCAAAAAACAATGATTTCAATATGAAGATGAAAAACATGGTTTCAACACTACCTAGATGAGAGGTCATAGGATACACTCCTCACCTCTTCAGTAGTTTGAGTGTTCTTCTCTTCCAATTCGTTATTCTCCTCCTTTAGTGCAGCTAACTCTTCTTCCCTCTGTCTCATTAACTCCTTCATTCCTGCCAGTTCATCATCATTCTGTCCCTCAGCCTTACTCAGTCTGGTCTGGAGGTCAGAGGTCAGCCTCTTCAAGCTGCTCACTTCCTGTTTGAGAGCTGCTTCCTGTCTCTCCGCCTGACCTCTGACCTCGCTGAGTTGTCTCTCCAAGTTAGTCATGGAGGCCCGCTGCTCACTGGTGAGCCTGCTGGCCTGGGTTTTCAGCTGGAATGTGAAATGTCAATATTAGTCACACAGCAACAGCAGAGAAGCCAACACTGCTTATGCTTGTACATCTTAAGACATGACAGAGAAAGGAAACATTTGTAAGCAAATACATAATGATTACCTTTACATTGTCTAGCCTAACAAATTCCTGCTGTTTTTATCTTTACTCAAACACATTCACATACTGTAAATGCAGAAATGTTCGCGGTTTTCGCGGTGACCACTTCACCGCGAACTTAAAACCACCGCAAACATTTTTCTATTATGGTATTAGACTGCAGTCTATGGTGTTACCGCAAAATTAAATTCACCGCGAAAAGTCCTTTTTCCCGCTACCGCGAAATTAAATCCCCGCGAAATTAAATGCATTTACAGTATATGTGACCAGCCCCTCCAGCTCTGTCCTACCACTTGCTACATAATGTATTACAACATCACAGGGTGTCTGCTACACTCCAGAAAGTCACAGAGCTGACAGTCATCTGTAACAATCCATTGACCTTATTCATTTGGAATAAAAGAAGATGGAGATGAAGAAATGGAGCAAAAGTAACAAGTTTCCTCTGTGAATGTACCGGTAAACATAATAAAGAATGTATCTTCATGTGGTTTGATTGATGCAAATCTTACTTATGTAAGTGCTCAATGAGTATTTACCATTCTATGTCGATGTAGGTTAGACATCTAAGTAATAAGATACGGCAAAAAATAGTTACTCAAGCAACTGAATACATTTCCAAAACCATATCCAGTTGCTTGAGTATCTATTTTTTGGCGTAAGTATTTACCATTGTTTTGGATGGAGCAATTCAGCCTCTCAATAAACAATAAACTCTGTCCTTACCTTGTCGTGTAGGTCATCCTTCTCCTTGATGTATCTCTCTATCATCTCCTGGTGCTTTTGTTTCTCAATCTCAACATCCTGACAAACATGGAACGACAAAACAAAGTCTCTTTTTACTTTGTGAATATACAGATCATCTCACCAAATACATGTGTTAGCTCATCATACAGGCACATGTATATGGCATCATCAAATGCAAAGACAACATAACATTAGATACAGTTCGTCCTGACCAGAAAGTTACAGTAATAACTCCAGCAATTCACGATATAAACTGGTCTACATCTGCTTGGAAAGTATTCTTAATACTTCAAGTCAAGAGCATAGATAGTAAATAGTAGCCTTTTACTATATTTAAAGTGGAACCAATGGCAGATGTTTGGTATTGATCAAATCAATGGTCTCTACAAAAATTGATTTTGTGCATGTTGCTTGTCTATGGCATGTTATCAATATGGACCTCTAACTTGTAACAGTGGTACAGGGTTATTCCTCATGAAGTAGGGACTTGGGTGATGTTTGCTGCAAAATTGTTATTCGGCATTCTGCATAACACATGCAGTAGCTATGAACTGACTGACAGCTACAGGAGTGGTGGTACAGTTGTAGTAAAAATTTTCCTTTTAACGAGTTTTGATCAGTGCAATAAGGTCATTGACCACTTCTGGACACTAAACTACGCTCAATGTGGCAGCATCTCTTCTCACTAAAGTCAGATAAAATTGAGCTTCTGAAAGCTCAGCTAACTGACACAATAGGCAAAGCAGGGGTTGACTTGACTTGACTGTATTTGGATTACAAGGCTGCTCTGGAAATTCCCTACCCCATTTAGCCAGAATGGTTTGATCCATTCACACCGGGGAAGGTCTTTCCCAAGGGCACAAGATCGGTGACATGGCAGGTTTCGAACCCAGGATCTCTTGGGCCTGAGCCCGAACGCTGCCAATTACGCCACGTAATCTCACAATATGTAAAACTAGAAAGTGTGAGTACCACTCACCATTCTGTATGACTCCTTCAGTCTGAACTCCAGGTCCTCCAGCTGTCGGGCACAGTTTTCTCTCTCCTGTCTCAGGATATCCTCCATCTAATAACAAGACAAATGTGCAAATTTTTATGGAATGTGACATCAACTGCTAACCATATCAAAATTCCTCACTTGTACAGTATGATCTATGCAACAGGTGTCAATCATTGAATTACTGCAATGATAAACATGTTTTGTGAAACTTTTAGCATACAATGAAATATGCACAATTCTACTTAACAAACCCAGTGTCTTTTTGTGCATTTTTGTAAAATAGATGTAATATGGCCATGGAATATTTGAACCAAACAGACAACTTGCATTAAT
Organism: Branchiostoma floridae x Branchiostoma belcheri; assembly: GCA_019207045.1. Taxonomy (NCBI): domain Eukaryota; kingdom Metazoa; phylum Chordata; class Leptocardii; order Amphioxiformes; family Branchiostomatidae; genus Branchiostoma; species Branchiostoma floridae x Branchiostoma belcheri. The sequence continues at coordinate 15,830,381 of CM033032.1, read as the reverse complement.
ACAGCTGCCACCCTTCTATATTAAGAAGCCAAGTAGAGTGTGGTTCATGTATCATTTAGTGTACCCTTATTCGTAAGGGTTAACTACTGTAAGATTTTTACTATTTTTGTTTGTCTTCCTACAGCTAAAAGGAAGAAGAAGAACACACCAGAAAAAACAATATGTATTCCTTATCGAGGAAAACATTACAAAACTAGGACATGCAAAAGTATATCCTGGCACTCTCACTTACCTTGCCAGGCCACTGCTCCGCCTCCTGAAGTTTCTTCCTGAAGCTGTCCCTGAGCTGGTCGATCCTGTTTTGGTGGGACACTACCATCAGCTCCCTGTGGAAGGAAAGCAGCATTACTTGTTATCATTCAACAAATAAAGCACATGTACTGCTACGTCAATGAAGGTTAGACATTCAGGTAATAAGATACACCAAATAGCGACTACTCAAGTAACTGGATATGATTTAGTAAACGGTCAGACGTTTCAGGTAGCATCCAGCATGGGACCTTCGTCAGTGACTCTGAGCAGATCTGTTAAAGAGCAGGCTCTACACCCTAACTATGCAATGGAGGTATAGGAGGTGAAGACAAATTTGGACTATCCATTCACATGCACTGGTAGTTTTTGCGCTTGAAAGTCTTCCTATTCTCTGTATCATTTTTGTTGCAAGAAACAAACTGAGATATAATGGGATAGGGATATAGTAATACTATAACTCAGTGTTCTAGCCAGCCTGAAATTTTTTTCCGTCCACTGAGTGGAAATCCTCGGAGGGTCTGGGGTCATGCTCTGCAGAAAATATTGAAATCTAGACCCTCTGAAATGCTATTTCCTTTATTTTGAGGAACAAATTTTGCTGGTAGATTGCTTCAATTAGAATCGTTACATGCCAACTTATGTCCGTCACAGAGGACGTAATGGGCAAAACTTTTGTCCATCTAAGCAGCAAAATTCTGTCAAAGGACGGAAGGACGGGCGCTAGCTAGAACCCTGCTATAACCTACGACCCCTAACCTTTCATCCTTGAGCATTTTCAGCTCCTCCTGTGCCTTCATCAGCGCAGACTTGACCTCCTGTGCCTCCCCGAGCGACATGGAGGCCTTGCGTTTGAACTCCTCCTCCATGTTAGACTGGTCCTGAAGCTGGTTCCTCAGCCTCTGGCAGTCTTGGTTCAGCTGGGAGATGTACACTTCACACTGCTTCAGCTCTCTCTGTAGTCTACAACAGGAGAACATTTCATCAGTAAACTACAGCTCGCACTGCTTCAGCTCTCTCTGCAGTCTACAACAGGAGAACATTTCATCAGTAAACTACAGCTCGCACTGCTTCAGCTCTCTCTGTAGTCTACAACAGGAGAACATTTCATCAGTAAACTACACTTCACACTGCTTCAGCTCTCTCTGAAGTCTACAACAGGAGAACATTTCATCAGTAAACTACACTTCACACTGCTTCAGATCTCTCTGAAGTCTACAACAGGAGAACATTTCATCAGTAAACTACACTTCACACTGCTTCAGCTCTCTCTATAGTCTACAACAGGAGAACATTTCATCAGTAAACTACACTTCACACTGCTTCAGATCTCTCTGTAGTCTACAACAGGAGAACATTTCATCAGTAAACTACACTTCACACTGCTTCAGCTCTCTCTGTAGTCTACAACAGGAGAACATTTCATCAGTAAACTACACTTCACACTGCTTCAGCTCTCTCTGTAGTCTACAACAGGAGAACATTTCATCAGTAAACTACACTTCACACTGCTTCAGCTCTCTCTGTAGTCTACAACAGGAGAACATTTCATCAGTAAACTACACTTCACACTGCTTCAGCTCTCTCTGTAGTCTACAACAGGAGAACATTTCATCAGTAAACTACACTTCACACTGCTTCAGCTCTCTCTGTAGTCTACAACAGGAGAACATTTCATCAGTAAACTACACTTCACACTGCTTCAGCTCTCTCTGTAGTCTACAACAGGAGAACATTTCATCAGTAAACTACACTTCACACTGCTTCAGCTCTCTCTGTAGTCTACAACAGGAGAACATTTCATCAGTAAACTACACTTCACACTGCTTCAGCTCTCTCTGTAGTCTACAACAGGAGAACATTTCATCAGTAAACTACACTTCACACTGCTTCAGCTCTCTCTGTAGTCTACAACAGGAGAACATTTCATCAGTAAATTATTTCATCAGGTTGGTAATCAACTGTAACATCAACCCTCATAATTCTGCTGGGTGCCATGATACCTCAACATGCAAAAAAACAACCTGAATCCAGAGAAACACTTACACCCTGTCCTTAGTGCTGAATACTTTGTCACTAACATGACACTGACAGAAGACATGAAGACTTGGCCTCTGTCACCACACTTTCTTGTACCAGCTACTAAAGATAACCTCTAAAGAGTCAAGACAAGCAAGGACACAAACAGCCTACACTGTTTCAAGACAGATAAATCACTAATATAGGAAGTATTGAATTCTAATATTGACATGGTGAACTTGCTTACCTTGAAACATTCTCATCTGCTATCTGGTCCCTCTTTCTTAGCTGTGTGTTGAGGGTTTCTACCTCCTGGGTCTTACTTCTACAGACACAAAATATTCAGGAATGTGAGGAGGAGTGTACATCTTGGTAATGAAGACACTCTGTTAGATCATTCTAAAAGGCATGTGGGATCTTTTGGTTACAATGTTTTACCAGGCTACAGTATCATAGTCAGAATGGCTAACTCTATACTTGTTCCCAACCACACACATGAAAAAATTAAAGAACTGTTAGACATTATCCAGTCTGAAGACTTACAGAATTTTTTATCCCATCGATCTTGAGTCCAAACATTGTACTGTACTCTGTTATGGAATCATCATCATGAAATAGTATAACTGTATCAGTTGCAAAATGAAGAGAGTTAATATGTGCAGTGTTACTGCACAACCCTACCTGACCAACTCCTTGTACTGAACCAACTCTGCTGAGATAGTTCTTGAACTTTGTTCTATTTTGTCTTGCTGGTTCTTCATGGCTGGAAGATGTAGAAGCAGATTAGGATGGTAAATCTTAATATGTAGTGCTAATTAGTAATTCAAATATGAAGAAAACTAAATCTAAGTATGCAACAGCCTCTCAGTCTTACTATGTTTTGTGATGATGACATAATTTTATGCCAAACACTGCACCTTTGGATTGGGCCAACAGAATGTTTTACAATCTAAGCTAAGGAAGTGAAACATTTTTAGATTAATACATTGGAGATGGTAATCAAAGGATAGTGGAGGTGGGGTTCAGAAATACTGTTTGCATATACATGTATACGCCATTCTCACGTCACGGCCATGATAAATCAAAACTGAGGCCAATGTGGCAAACAAAAGACTGTCCATCATAATTAGTAGGTCAACCAATGATAACATGGCAATTAGAAAATCAACAAATAAGAAAATGGCTACATGTCTGTCAAATATTTCCATTATTATGTTTTTATTTTGCATCTCTTAAGAGACTATGGGATCAGTCTACGCTGCTCTTAATTGCTAAATCTTTCAGTACATAACACTAGTTATAATATTCATCATTATATTGTGAAGATTGTGTGGTTTTGGGGAAAACTAAATGGGAGCTGATTTTGGAAATACGTTTTGTCTGTTTGACTCATTGGCCTCCTTTGTTATCTATCACGACAGCTGTGTGAGAAAGGTATATAACAACTCCTTCCCTCTGTTCCTTCCTACCTTCATGTTCCCTCTGCAGTTCACTGAACTTCCCCCGGAGGTCCTTCCCGAGTTGTTCAGCCCCCTGTAGCCTGCCCACCTCCCCCTGTGCCTTCTGCAGCTCCTGTGTTAGTCTGGACAACTCCGCTGACTCACAGGACTTCTGCTGAGTCAGGTCCTCAATCTGTTTTTTAAGGTTCTCCATTTCTGAAGTTCAGAGAAATTGGGCAAGTCAGGGAAACAATATGATTTACAAAATGCATGCAAAAGTATGAGGAAGGATGCTTGCCTTTTAGGTCATCAAGACATTATAAATCAGTATAAATCAACAATGGCACACTAACGGTACCATACCAGCTCCCTGCTGTAGGGACCTATGTGTGGCCCCAGGCCTATGAAATGGAGATGGGTGCTGGGCCAGATGCATCACAACCACTTTAGCTTTAGCTAGGTATAGTGATCCAAAGACTCCAACACCATCTTACCTTGCATCTCTACAATGCCCATATTAGTGAGAAGTTTTGTCAGCTGCGTTGTTGTGTCCTGTACAACCTTGTCCCGCTGGTGTACAAATGTCTGTATGTTCTGTAGACACGCTCTCTGGTTCCGCACAGACGACAGGAGCTCGGGTAACCTGGTGTGGAGCTCTCCATTTTTATTCCTAGGACAAGACAAGAAGAAATAATATTCATCAGTATGCATATAAATTCCTCCAAGTAATTATGTTTAACCTCACAGAAGGGATACATGTTATTTTTCCTCTGTATTTGCTTGCAAATGTTACCTTTCTTGTTCTCTTTCTGTAGTTGAGACGAAATAACTCACTCACTCACTCACTCACTCACTCACTCACTCACTCACTCACTCACTCACTCACTCACTCACTCACTCACTAAAATGAAAAGTGTCTCAGCAAATTTTGGCACTGTTTGAACTTTCCCTAGAGTATGGGAAAATACTGCTAGTTAACCAATCACAGATTTTTTTTTCACCTACACTTTGTTGAAGAAAGAACCAACTCCTTGAAATGGTGTGACAAAAAAAATGAGAAAAGTGAAGCCTAACCTGAGTTTTTCTACCAGCGTTGCCTGCTCTGATGCCTTCTCCTCACTTTGTGTGCACTGTTCCCTCAGTCTGTCCAGCTCACCAGCCTTCTGCTGTAGGTCTTGTGTCAGGGATGCAATACTAGAACAGGAGACAGACAGAAAGGTTCAAGTAACATATGCAAAAGCTTTAGCATCACATCATGTTACTATTTTTTGCAAGTCAGGATGCACTTACACCCTGTCCTTGGTGCTAAATACTATTGTCACTAACATGAGTCTAACAGAAGACACAAAGACATGAAGACTTTTGTACTTGTAGAATTCTATCTATCATTGCATCAAGTTAGTCATTGTGAAACAGTTAGATATTTTTAGTTACCTCAGCATAGATTCTGTTTCTCACAAAGTTACTGATAAGATAATTCAAGAGAGCTATCCCAAATTTATTCTATCATCATCATCATGACGAAATCAATGGTGCCTTCAAACTACAATGTTTTAAAAATAATGTAATTTGGAACCAATATCTGTTGACTTGGTATCCCTAAATACAGTACCCTGTTTTCAGATACAATGGATATAGGTTACTCCACGAATAAATGTGAACTAGCGTTATACTGTAAATGCAGAAATGTTCGCGGTGGATTAATGTTCGCAGTTTTTGCGGTGACCACTTCACCGCGAACTTAAATCCACTGCGAACATTTTTCTATTATAGTATTAGATTGTAGTCTATGGTGTTACCGCGAACTTAAATCCATCGCGGAAAGACCTTTTCCCGCTACCGCGAAATTAAATCCCCGCGAACTTAAATGCATTTACAGTAATTCAGTACAAAGCAGTGCTGTCTCCAGGACCGGTCCCTCCATCCTGGGACAGAAATTTGCATGTTGGAATGGACAAAAATTGCAATCCCATCCGTCCCAAAAATCTGAACTTCAGTGCATAAAAATTGATACAAATGTGTTTTCATACCCTTGAAATAACGGATTTAACAAGGAAAAGCAACATCATGACTCCAAACAATGAGGAGGATGGACAAAAAATTCAAACTGAAGACAGCCCTGTTATAAAGACTAGAGAGTGAGTTTTACCTGGACTCCTTTGCCCCCAGTCTGTTCTGCATGTCCTCAGCAATCTCCTGCAGTTTGCTGTACTCATTACGATGTCTCTCATCTCTCTCCTCACAGTCTGTGTGCTGCTCTAGTTCCTCTTCCAAATACTTCACCTGGAAATGTTACAATGTTGCTATGTAAATTCAAGCATTTGTACAGTTTTCTTTATGAATTATATCTTTTTGTATAGTATTGTCCTGGTCTGTACTAGACCTGAGATAAACACAAAAGCATAACACACATTCAAAATTATTCATCGTTTGAGTTGTACTAGTACATCAGAGAGTTCATCTTTGTTTAAACTTTGTTGCCAATGTGATGCACCTGGCAAATAAAACAGTCATGTAAACCAAATGCAAAAAAACAAACATTTTGAGCTCCAATACGAGCGATCACTGTTGTTGTTTATATCCGGGGTATTTGACAGCTGGTGCCTACAAGGACGTCAGTAGATTGGATTAAAACTTGAAATTTAAATTAGCAGATCAAGTTACTGGTTAATATGTAAATCAATATTTTACCAAACACCTGCTTTTTGCCTACCACTGTGTCACTGTGACATCATCGCGATTGCTCGTATAGCAGAAGACAAATGCAATCCCTTGGAGAATTTATCATGGAAGCTCATCTGTGTTGGTAGTAATCATAGTACAATGCTAAACTTCTTCTAACACAAACGTGTACAAAGATCAAGTTTCAATGACCACTGTTGCCTTCTTCAGGATCAATGATAATCCCTCCAGAAAGTAGGAGTATTTGTTAAACTTATAGCTTACCTGATCCTCAAGTCTCTTGATCTCATGGTGAATCAAGTAGCTGACTCCACAGAACTTACAGATGGTGTCGTCTCTCTCCATCAACTGTAACTCATCAGGAAGAGGGTGCTCTGGAACGTGCCTCTCCAGGATCGGCGACATCGCTACATGTCTCGTACCCCTCTTGCCTCTAAAGCTGTTATTGTCAGCACTACCGAGGTTGTCACTCTGTATGATGTAGGCTCCTTTTGGGTCGGCCATCTTGGATTCAGTCAAGTGGTTCAGGGGAGAGCTGGTAGTATTTCCCTGGTGCAAAAATAAAAGTCTCTTCAAACCAGCTCAACAAAGGGTGACCTATGTGCTCCAGCAGAGTGGTTGCATGGCAGAATTGTGAGGCTTTAAATTTGTTAATGGGATCAATGGGCAGTGAAGTGACGAAAACATGTAGTTTCAAGAGCTCTTGTGGTATTGACAGCTAACTTTAGCCAACTGGAATCCAAGAGAGGTGCTTATAACTTAAGCCAACAGCTTCTTTTTTAATCTGTGTACCAATAAATCTATGTTGTACTGTGAAACTGTTGCCATCTGTGACATAGCATGGAAAAGTATGTCTCTGATGAAGTATAGTATACATTACTTGAGTATGTTTGAGTTCAAGCTAAAATCTTATAAACACAGTATACGTACTCCTTTAGTATTTTGACATACCCGGCAGTAGTAATCGCACAGACTTCGTAACAAAAAGACTAGATTTAACACACATAATCTCTCTTTCAGGAGTGATCTTGGACATCTGAGTGGCAGCAAGTTTTCTACATTCCTCTTAGCCTGAGTGCCATTGTAGCTTAAGTTTACTGGGGCTCCCATACTGTTCTACTACTTCTAGGGTTGAGAATGGGAGCCCCGGTTAACTACATGTAGCTATAAGATGACACTCGGGGCTACATGTTGTTGATACATGTATCACATTTTAACTCAAAGTTACATTGTAATCAACAAAAGTAACCCTTTGAAACCTTTTTCAAAATCACTGACCTGAATCATCCAATCTCTAGATTTTTAACATCTTGGTCAATCATAAAATCCGAAGTGTAGCCAATCTCCCTTGTAACAATCGCAATGTTACAGTTCAATGTTTTTCAGTTGCTAACATCACAGTTGATTTTGACTTAGTTTTCCTCAACCAAACATCTCGCAGAGATTAAGTCAACACGACTGAATACCCCACGCTTGAAAAGTGATATCCTAGAGTAAACTGTCAAGGTCGATACAACGTTTTTCTGGCCAAACATGTTTGTGTACTTAAAAACAGAAGGAATTCCTTTTTTTTTTTTTTCAAAAGAAAATGCGTTGTCTGTGTGGTAAACAGACTGCTGTATGCTGTATTAGAGTTGAACTAAATCAACAATAGGAAATTCGACAAGACATAAGCTGCTAGAATACTTGATCTTTACACCATGTACATACTCCAGAAAGTTGCAAAACAAAATATCTCCTTCTGTCATGATCTAAATGTAGTATAGCCTTGGGTAGTTTTGCATTTCCAATCTTGCACTACAGTACAAGTTTTAGTTTTTTTTACATCATTGTCAGCCTTAAAAAGCCATGATAACTGACACCGTAGGTATGTGAAATATGAGAAAACTGCCTTATTTTGTGATTACATGATGGAACAAAGTTTCCGCTCATGTTGACATGTTTACTGTAAGCAACGATTCGAATAACTCTGATCGTGCCACTTCTAGATTCCTAGACGCCAATATCTACACACGAAATGTATAAAGAAATTAATAACAGTCAAATCTATTAAGTACTACATGCAAATACTTGGCAACGATACATAATATCGGCCGTGATTCCATTCCTTTGACCTCAATGGCGTTATTACAATAGTAACTAACAGGTGTTAAACAATGTCGCGTTTATGGTTCAATTCTTAGCTAACAGACGTGTTTAAGGGAAAGATGCAGGTATGTGTACCTACCTGGAGACCTTATGATCCATAATGCGTTGGGTGATAGTTCTCTAAAGCAAGAAATATGGCGAAAATTGGAAAGAAGGGACCACCTACTCGTCTATGGCAACCGAACAGTTTACATCCGCCATGTTTGATGTCATGCAGGGGGTCACTAGAGGTCAAAAGGGAATACATCATTGTCTCATATTTCACTTCTGCTGAATACAACTGAGATAGAATTTTCTGTGATTCAAATGTTTTGATTTTTTGCAAATCGCTGATAATTTTATTCTATTTTATTTTATGATTTGGCGGTCATAGTTCAGCTCTTTGGCGGGAGTTCAGAAACAGCTCAAAATTCTGTAACCTCATCTGTGATTGGCTTTCACCATAAACAATCTATCCAACCAACCAATGAGAGCGAGGATCACAATTGTACAGAACAACATGGCCGACTGAGGAATTATTGTCTGGGGGATTACGAACATAGCTTGATTTTTCGTCAAATTCGGTGCATTTTGCACCGTTAACAGTAGCGCGAACTGGACAGTAAAGGAAACAGGAGATCCTGACTACTTGTAACCCGATTATGTAAGAAGCTGACTTCTCTACGAGCGAAGATTCTATCAGGAGTAGAAGATAAGGTGGAGGAGGCGGCGGAGGAGGAACAAGATGCCTCCCAAGTCGAGACAGGCTCAAAACCCTAACAGACAGGCCTGGCAGTGGGCGGACACCACAGAACCTACCAGGATCTCACAACAAAACGTAGAGACAGCCTACAGAATCAGACTCAAGGCTTGTCCCAGGGATGGCCGGTAAGTCCCGTGTAGTTTGACTTCTCTCCCTATATCAGAAAATGTCAACATCAAAATTTATGCTTGGAGAGGCGTTCCTCTTGATAATATTTCCAGGGCAAAAATTCTACCCAAAAATTTGCGTATGGACACCTTTACTAAGGAAGGGCTGAAAAAGACTTATAGAAAACATGGTGAGCAATTTGAGATTCTCACATATTCTTGAATTTTTTTTAGAATTATGGATAATGAATAATTTTTGCCACTGGAAAAGTTGAGTTGTCAATGTGTTTATACCTTTCATATCTTGTATTTGGCTATTGCAAGTCCTCAAAATTTATAGTGAAGGTTCCAGCGGTGCATGTTGCACCAAGCACACAAAGCATTGCTATCTGCAATCATTTGGACATAATCCATTTTCTGAAATCAGTAATAAATAATGTAGTAGATCTATAGCCAGCTACACAATAAATTGCTTGTAACTAGTTGTTCAAAGGTAAAGTAGGACTGTTGCTACAGTGTTATAGATATATAACTAGCTGCTGCTGTGCCATGTGCCTGTATTACGCCAAAGGGCGGTTATACTGGGCCGTGGCTGCTAGTATGCACTGTGCAGATACAGATATTGATAATGATAAAACAAATGGGTGTGAATGTAAACAAAGGAATATTTGTAGAAGAGTTAATTCACTCTTCCCTAGCAGCAAAAGAAAAAAAAATTACATGTGCCTGTATATTTTTCTCTCTTTTATTTCAGGAGAAACTGTAAGAACAATCCTAATTGTCTTGTTGGTCTGGGTGAGTCCCAGTGGCTGGGGGAGATAGACGATGAAGCGTTCCAAGAGATAGAGGACCCAAATAACGAGAGGAGGGCTGAGGTAACTGGCTTACATCATTTAGGCCCCGTTCATACTAGGATTCGCATATCCGGATATATCCAGATACGGCGGAAATCCGGATATATCCATTTGCGTTCATACCAGGGTTAGATGAATCCGGATACTATTGTTCGTGTCCAAAATCAGATCCGGATATATCCTAATGACACCATCTGATGCTGTTTGGTGAAGTCAAACGTAACGTTAACTCTGAAAGTAGTTTTTGCTTTGGTGTAGCATGGTAAGGATGAGGCAACGAGCTGCGTTGTACATTTGAAAGAAGGAAATGCAACCAAAATGACGGAGTGTTTGCACGGCTACAAGTGCACGTCTTAACGCCGTACTAGCAAACTTTAAGTCTTTATTCTTAACTGACAGTTCTAGAATGTTCTTTAGAACAGGTGTTTGTACCTGCCAGGTGGGAACACCTGCTCGTTGCCTCAGCCTTACCATGCTACACCAAAGCAAACGCTACTTAAGGGTTAAATTTGACGTCAGATCCGACAGCGAATCCGGATACGTGAATCCTATTGCGTTCATACCAGGGTTCACCCCACAGCGAATCCGGATAAATCCACCTCAAGATGTGGATTCGGCATATCCGGATATATCCCATAAAGATCCGGATTCGGACCGTTCATACCAGGGTTCGCGAATCCGGATTCACCAGGAAACAGGATATATCCGGATACGCGAATCCTAGTATGAACGGGGTGTTACATATCATTTTGAAACTGTTGAGCTAAACACTGTATACTGAGCAATCCAATCACCTTCCAGGTTATTGCATATCCAGTTTTTAGAATAACATCAATGTATAATACATTGATGTTATTCTAAAAACTGGATTTATAATTATACTCATCATCATCATACTTCCCATCATTGCAATTATACTGCAGGTTTCTACATATATCCAAAATAACTTATGCAAGTTTACAGGGCTCCCTTGGAAATCAGTCTGCTGACTGAAGGGACCACCCTATAAGATCAATAAATAAATAAATAAAGTAGCTGAGAAATCTATTAAGCTACATCTATGTCAATCTAAAAGTGTGCATTGGGTTGTGTGTGAATGTGTGTATTAATGGTGTGTATTGTTGGAGGTATCAATGACTTTAATCACTGGACAGTCAATCAATCAATCATTGTAATCTACATCTAAAAGGCTGCTACATTGTGTAATGAAGACATTGGAGTACTGTCTGACATTAACATAATTTATTGTTTTCTTTTGTTCCTAGGGTTCCTTTGTTGGCCTGAAGAACCTGGGAGCCACATGTTATGTTAATACATTCCTGCAGGTATGGGCATTGACATATATACGTTTGAAAAACAATGAATGTTTTAACGTCAATAGTTTCTGTATCCATTGTGGAAAATACACTTTGCCTCATATTTGCATACCTAGATAAATACTAAAGATACTGAGTCTTCTAGTTGATGAATTAAAAGATGCTCTAGATGTACATCCAGGGCTCGAAATTCTTTTTTCTGCATACCTGCACTGGTGCAGGAAACATTGAAAATTACCTGTACCAGACAAATTTTACCTGCACCACTCTGAATTTAGGAAGTGCGGATCACGTTCAGGAACCATTGCTATTTTTTCTTTCATATTTTACAGGTGGTAACAGTCAATGCAGCTAATAACAATCCATATACTCCTGATATAATATTTAATGTATAAAACCCAGTACATAGACCAGTGCAGGTTAGGTGCAGGTAGACACCAGAAATACCTTCACAGCTCCAATTTTACCTGCACTAACCTGCATATGCAGGTGGTATTTCGAGCCCTGACATCGATGTAGCTGAAGATACATGTAATTGTCTAATTATGTCCTACAGGTGTGGTTCCACAACCAAGAGTTCCGCTCAGCCATGTACCAGTACCTGGAACCTGATATTCCCAAAGGTAGCATAACCAGAGTGTGTTTGGAAATATATATAGAGTTTTTGAAACATCAAATCACCCTTTTGATGTAAGACAAGATAGTGCAGCAAGTCGGATAAAAATTTCCTTCCTTGCAAAAGTGCTGATGTAATGATTAAGTGTCACCTGTATGATTTTTATAGCATAGAAAAACAGCATTATAGTTGTCCATGCCTATATAGCAATTGCAAGGAAATGTACTACCTGCATTATCAATATTCTTATACAGTGAAGTGTACCTTCCAGTATGCAAGGTATATGATATGGTAACAGTTTTTCATGACATTTACGTGAACTGCTTTTATTTCCTAGGCGACAGAAGAACCAGAAGTCCTCCACGTTCCCCTAAGAAGACCTCGCCAGTTAAGTCATCACCCCCGTCTCCGAGGAAACAGACTGGTTCTGCCCAGGGGGAGGATGTGGTATCATCCACTACAGGCTGTCTACAGGGTAGGTTGTTTTTGTTGACCTTGTTATGCGAGTGGCACACAGGTTAGCAGGTTTCTTTGCTGGTTCAGTAGCAGGGGACATTTTACAGAGAGGGGTTGCTACCCCTTTCCTTTTAACATGCTTTAGGAACATGCTTTAGGCACTTCCTCAAACATGGACCCCCATGTTATGTCCTTTCTGAAAGATGAATGTAGCTCCAATCAGGATGTCCTTCCCTGAATTTGAACCAGGGTCTTCCAGTTCCCAACTAATCGTAACCAACTTTGAGGCTGCTACCAATTGAGCTACAGGGACATCTATGTCCACAGGGTAGGGTAACTGGAGAACCTGCATCTAAAATTTGGTTGATTCTCCTAGTTTGGCAAATCATAACTGGCAAATGACTCCAATCACCAGCATGGTACTTTGTACATTTTGTCTTCATTTTAGATGAGCTCTTTGGGATTGAAAGTAAGCTATAACACTAGTACTATGGGTTGGCTAAGTCCTTCCTGCCTGCGCTGAATAGATTTATAGTGATGGTTTATAATACTGTTTATAATACTGTTTTTACACATACAGGATCCCCCAAGAAAGACGGCTCCCCTCCCACATCCCCGAAAAAGCCGCCCCCTCCCATGGAGAAGGATGAGGACCTGATGCCGACCACTGTGTGCGGACATCTGCAGTTTATCTTTGCCTTGTTACAGAACAGCAGTCGCAGGTAGCACAGTTATTCTTACAGCCACACATAACAGTTTATTTCTACAGTGTGTTTGGAATAGTTCTAGGGAAAAAATTGTACCATTGCAGTGCACTGTAAATTAGAGAAGTGAACTTCATGGATACTTGTGCATAACAGCACTATTTTCTGTCACTCAGGTACATAGATCCATCAGCCTTTATTCAAAGCCTTGGTCTGGATACAGCTTTGCAACAGGTATGTGAATTTTTGCACATGTAGTTGGAGACACACATGTATAAAAGGCACCATGACTCTCTGTGTACAAGAGAGGAGGAAAAATACCACAAGAAGTAAATCTACATTTTGGAAATTCCAACTGATGAAAAACAAAACATTTACAACACAATAGACGTAGAAGAACTTTGCTGCATTACTGAGTTATGTCACATGTTTCACTTGAAGGATGCACAGGAGTTTTCCAAGCTACTGATGTCTCTGCTAGAGGACAGCACCAGGTACCAGCCAAACCCCTGGGTCCGAGATATTATGCAACAGTTCAGAGGGCAATATGCTTATGTCACAAGGTGAGTGCACATTAGTTAGCAGGGCTCGAAATACTGGGTGCATGTGCACCCAATTATTTTCTGTGGGTGCACAGGGTGCACCCAAATATTTTCTTAGGTTTATTTATGTAAAGATATCAAAGTATACTAGTATACAACATATTCTTGACATCTAAGTTAGAAAGATGATGGAAATGTCTGTCTTGGTATTTGTTTAAGAATTTGATAACTAAGTTTTATTATTAAGTTAATACTTAAATTTAAGTGGTGCACCCAAAATTTTTTTAGTGCACCCAATTTTTAAGCTGGGTGCACCAGTGCACCTAATCCCAAAAATGAATTTCGAGCCCTGGTTAAGAGTTATGTCATATTAGCAACAACGTATTGTGTGAGACAATTGTAACAGATTTGCATAAGCCTTGGCAAGGTGTGGCGTCTGTGCCTGTACTTTATATGTTGTTGACTTGTAACAGGAACTTTATCTGATGATTCTTACTGACAGTACATTAAATGGTGAAGGCCTTTATAACATTTATCCCCATCACAACATCTGCAGAGTAACAAAATTTTAAGATTCGAGTCCGCATGGTAATCTAAATCACTCATTGATAAATATTACATCAAAAGTAAGTAAAACATTTAATTTATGATATGTAGTAAAGTGGATTCATTCCTCAAGCTACCGACATCTTGCACACTGCAGTCTTTCCTCAGTAAAACATCCGCATAGTTCAAGTTTTGAACTTTTATTCAGCCTGCCGGCCAAACCAGTTTTGCTACGTACAGTGGATAGAGGCTAAATGACACAAGAACAATGAAGTTCACTCTTACATGTACATGTATATACCCTTCCAGTGCATTGTGCCCTGGTACCTGCGGTTTGCCCTGACCTTAGTTGACCTATGGCATGACTTCATAAAACATTGAATTTATGATGTTAAAATTATACCTCATTATACTCGACCTTGTTCGAGTGAGTACCTTATGCAGTAGTTCCACTGCGTGACGCTAGGCGGTGCACATATACAAAGAGAAAAACACGCAAAGCACCATGGGACCTTACGTGACGTCACCCCTTCATCATCGCCAATTATTTTGCAATGTTTGTTTCCTACTACTCTGCAGGTGCAATCGTTGTTTCCAGGGCTCGTCTCGTCCGTCCCAGTTCTATGAGCTGGACCTGAACATCCAGGGCCACACAGACCTGAGCCAGTGTGTGGAGGAGTTCTTACAGGTATACGCTACGGTTTTGTCAGTTTTTACCTCCATAGAAAAATTAAGGTATTGTTTAGGGTGGGTGTGTCTCTGTGTCTTTGTTTCCACATAATTTGGATGAGTATTGCTTTGTAAACCAGAGAGCAGTAGAAGTATAGCTCAGTTGAAAGCTTTTGTTCTAATTGCAGTTCAGATAGCAATAAACAACCAATAAACATGTCATATCACAGAGGCTTTATCTCCGTAAACTGAGACTTTGTTTTCGGTGTGTCTATATGTTTGCATGTGATGAATACATTAGATTGGCACATTGGGGATACCCTCAGCAAGTTAGTTAAAAGTTTCTAGAAAAGGTTATCACATTTCCTGTCTTCAGTTTCCTGCTATCTGCATGTCTTATTCCTTATAAGAGCCTGTGGGGAAAATGTATTAGAATCAAGCAATTCACAATTAAGAATAAAGCAGAAAATTTGCAAAAATTAAGAATGATGTATTTTTTTTCATTTCTTGTATTTATAGGAGGAAAAGCTGGAGGGGGATAACCAGTACTTCTGTAGTTTCTGTCAGAGTAAACAGAACGCAGCCCGGCTCATCACACTTCTGTCTCTGCCTCGGGTTCTTAACCTGCAACTGCTGAGATTCGTTTTTGACAGGTACTTATTTATAAAATGTTAAGCAGGGCTCGAAATTCATTTTTGGGATTAGGTGCACTGGTGCACCCAGCTCAAAAAATTGGGTGCACCAAAAAAATTTTCGGTGCACCTCTTAAATTTAAGTAGAATGTCAAAAAAACCTAATAACAAAACTTAGTTACAAGCTATCAAATTCTTAAACAAGTAACATAACAGACATTTTTATTATCTTTCTAACACTTAGATGTCAAGAATATGATGTATACTAGAATACTTGATATCTTTCCATACATAAAGCTAAGAAAATATTTGGGTGCACCCTGTGCACCCACTGAAAAAAAATTGGGTGCATAGTTCCAAGTTTGGGTGCACCTGGGTGCACATGCACCCAGTATTTCGAGCCCTGTTAAGTAAAGGCCTTTGGCTATTTCTTTTCATTTCAGTTACTGCCTGTCATTATGGTCATGGTAGAAATATCTGAATGTACAATGTGATTTTTATTAAGTAATGAAAATGGTCACTGCTGTTGACAATGAGTAAAATAGTCATAGAAACATATTTTTCTGAATGTAACCAATACTTTAAATGCAGAAATGTTCGCGGTGGATTGATGTTCGCAGTTTTCGCAGTGACCACTTCACCGCAAACTTAAAACCACCGCAAACATTTTTCTAGTATGGTATTAGACTGCAGTCTATGGTGTTACGGCGAAGTTAAATCCACCGCAAAAAGTCCTTTTTCCCGTTACCGCGAAATTAAATCCCCCCGAACTTAAATGCATTTACAGAACATAATGATGACACATAATGGTAGCACTTTTTTCCATTTTTCTGTCAGGAATACTGGACACAAGAAGAAGCTGAACAACTATGTCAGGTTCCCAGAAGTGCTGGACATGAGCAGGTACCTGCGAAAGCCAGGTCAGTAAGCACTCCCTTTTATGAAGTCTGTTTTGCATGGTAAGTAACTTTCATAGTGTAAACTAACACCGGAATGTGGTAGCAATGTTTCTCCCTTATTGCTGCAATTGGCTGTGTAAAAAATAAAAACCCAAATCATTAACTGGTGGAAACGTTGATGTAGGTTAGACATCCAGGTAATAAGATACGCCAAAAAGTAGTTACTCAAGCAACTGGATATGGTTTTGGAAATGGTCTGATGTTTCAACTGGTATCCACCAGTGGACACTGATGAAAACTGGCAGTTAAAATGTCTGACCATTTCCAAAACCATATCCAGTTGCTTGAGTAACTACTTTTTGGTGCTGGAAACATTTTCATAAAGTGACAAGACTGACTGGAGCAATGACATGTATTTTATCGCAAGAATGATTTGATGTAACAGGGCTCGAAATACCACCTGCATATGCAGGTTAGTGCAGGTAAAATTGGAGCTGTGCAGGTATTTCTGGTGTCTACCTGCACCTAAATTGCACTGGTCCATGTACTGGGTTTCATACATAAATGTCATATGATTTAAGTGTATGTGGATTGTTATTAAATGAATTGAATGTTACTACCTATAAAGTACAAAAGAAAAAAATAGCAATGGTTCCTGAACAATTTTAGTATTATCCATACTTCCTAAATTCAGAGTGGTGCAGGTGAAATTTGCCTCGTGCTGGTAATTTTCAATGTTACCTGCACCAGTGCAGGTATGCAGAAAAAAGTATTTCAAGCCCTGTGTAACCTTCCTGAAGCATCTGTAACATCCCACGCGTCTGTTCTCCAGAAAACGAGGTTGTGTACGAGCTGCAGGCAGTTCTGATCCACCGCGGGCACAGCGCGTACAGCGGACACTACATCGCTCACATCAAGGACAAGGCCAGCAGCTGCTGGTACAAGTTCAACGATGAGGAGATTCAGAAGATGGAGGGGAAGAAACTACAGCTGGGCTGTGAAGAAGACCTTGGTATACTATACTATCATTTATTGGTTTTGAATTAGTATTTTCTAAATGGATGTACAGATCTATAGATCTTGGAACAATAAGTCAATTTTATTCATGTTTTTGTCAGTTCTCCGTAGAAAAATGCATATGTTCTTATGCCTTTCTAGATGGATCTTGATCTCTGAGTCGAAACATTCTGTTTGATATAAATCAGTTTTACTCACATGTTTTTGTCAGTGACATGCATAGAAAAATTGATATATTCTCATGACTCTTTTCAATGAGCTCTGTGACAGTTGCAATGTGTACAGTTTGAGTGGCTTGGAAAAGATTATCTCCCTTTTGTTAGGGATGTCCCTATAGATCAGGTGGTAGTATCCTCACAGTTGAGTTCTTGGTTCCAATTAGCTGGTAGCTAGGAGACCCTGGTTCAAATCCTGAGAAGGCATCTTGGTTGGGGCTGCATCCGTCTCTTGAAAGAGACATAAAAAATTGGGGTCTCATGTTTGAGGAGCTGCCTCAAGCGCGTTAGAGGGAAAGGGATAGCAACCCTTCCTACATGCATACCCTGCTACTGAAAAAGCAAGTGAATGTATCACTAGGCACTACAAGGTGAACAACTACAACACTCCATGTTTAAACAGTGCAGTTTGGCTGTCATTTTGACATTTGGTTTTGAAATAAAGGCTTTTATACTATGTACCCAGAGGGAGGCCAGAAGCAACCTAAGAAGCCCAAACTGCAGAAAGGAAGTCATGCCTCCAGAAATGCCTACATGTTGGTGTATAACAGGAGGATGCCAGAAGGTAAGGATTATTTTATTAATACCCCCCTCACATTAGGCGAAAATCGATCGGACGACGAGTCTGCGAGCTCTAAATTACGAGGAGGCGTGACCCTGACGGGAAGGGGGGAACTCTGCCATTTCTTCGTCGGCAGCAGGGTCATGCCTCCTTGTAATTTAGAGCTCGCAGACTCGTCGTCCGATCAATTTTCGCCTAATGTGAGGGGGGTATAAGGAAACTATAAATCTTGCCAGAGTTAAGCCACAACACCTGTATATTGTAATGGCACTGTTTCATGTGACCAAGTCTCTTCACCTTTTTTGTGACTTTTAATAAAGACTGTTTTTAAGTCTAATATGTACTATGTTTACATCATGTTGGTCTTGTATGGTACAGATGTATGTACATGTACCACTACAACTAGTACTACTACTTCTGTCAGTCTAGTATAGACTAGGACATGGTACTGTGCACAAATATATAGTTCAAGATAGGAGGCACATTTTAAAATGTTCAAATATTTCGTTAGACAGTCTAATACTCAAGAAATGTTGTTCAGTGTTGTTGTTTTTCGGAGTTTGTTTGGCTGTATCTGCTGCATGTCATTGGCATCTTCGTTTGTTATTTAGGTTTTTCCTAGTTTCTGTGTACCACTTCAATACATGTGTTGTTAGAAGATAGAGTGACTCAGTTTGCCTGACTTTTGTATGGTTCCAGGTGAGGACATAGGTGACCTACTGCCTGTGGAAACAGCTATCCCTGACAGGCTGATGCAGATGGTGCACAGGGACAACCAGAAGTTTGAGGAGTGGGTCAGAGAGATGAAGGACATGAGAGTACGTATTATCTATTACACAACTGTATACAAAAAATGTATATTACTTACTATGGTGGTTGTGGGTGAGGCAAGACTTGGCTTGGTGGGAGGGGGCTTGTGAGATTTTACAACTTTTTACAATCACCTGTTAACCTGTATTTGACAATCTTACAAACCCATAATATGCCCAGGAGAAAGACATTTCCATGGTCATCATCAAATTTGTTATAAAAACAGTGCCATAATTCTTTTGTCATTGATGGTGGCTAGTAGATGTTAAAAGCAGCCGATTCAGCAACTGGTGGTGTTTAGTTGAACAAATGTTGGAGGCATTGTGTACTGCCTATGTGGCTGTGTCACAATGTTTTTTGATATTCTCACTACAGCAACAGAGTGTAGTATCAGGGAAGGCCAGGCATCAGGAGATCACAGAACTGTGTGAACTCATGCCAGCTGAGGAGGGTAAGTTCCTGTCATGTACATGTGTATGTATACTGTTTGTGTTACCAGTCTAAACTGAAAGGACCAGTCGTAGCTTAGCCTGTCTACATTAAGAGTCTAGAAAAGTACAGTACTTTTCTGTATGGGCTTCGATACTGTAGAAAATGTAGGTATTGAGAACTTATGACAGAAATCAAATGAGAACAGGCTCATGCCTTGGAAGCAATGACAGTACTTCACATGACAGATATTTTAGTTCTTTATGCTTAAGTAGATGTCTTTTTATAGTTTTGTGGTAATCAATTGAGTGTTACTTGAGCTGTTGCCTTCAGTCATATTCTATATTGACTCTTAAGAATCATTCTCACTTCCCAGGAGAAACATATGAGTGGATCAGTACAGACTGGCTGAGGGAGTGGCTGAGTGAATCCAACGCACCTCGCGGCGTGGACAACTCCAAACTCACATGTACTCACGGAAGGTCAGTTAGTACTAGGTCGCATAATTTTAACATACCACAAGTGTTTTCTGTGTTTCGTCGTGTGGATTTTGCTGTCTGGTTCTGTGTACTTACTTACTTGGGCCCTTTGTTCTGGGCGGAACATAGGCCACCGATGATCGTCCTCCACTGCACACGTCTCTGGGCCTTCCTTCTCGGGTCATGCCAGCTGTTACTTATGCCCCTCATCTCTTCCTCAGTGTCCCTTCTCCAGCTGTTCTTGGGCATTCCCCTCTTTCGCTTGCCCTGTGAGTTCCAAGTCAGAGCCTGGTGTGTGATGCTCGACGGTGACTTTCTAAGTGTGTGTTCTGTGTATTTAGGCCTTAACCCTTAAACTGCCAGAGTTTCAGCACTATAAAATGCTATCAGTGCCAGGGTTGGCCGCTGACCTCCAAAAAGAACCCCCCGAACAAGGCCGAAGTCCCTGACTTCCGGGGTTCGTGCGCTATGCGCAAGCAAAGTTGCTACTTCGGGGGAATACGCTATCCCGGATATATCCGGGTGCGGCACACAGGACATAGATACATGTATGTGTGCCGGATATATCCGGGTTTGGCAGTTTAAGGGTTAAAACCTTGAACCCATTTTTTTTCCAATCTTAACTATATATATTACATGTTTCACCTTCAGGGCAGACCCACACAAAGTGTCTGATATGAAGAGAATCAGCAAACAAGCAGTGAGTCACTCTACTTTTGAAAAACAATGTCAAACTGTTCATATAAATCCTAACCCTATAGTGACAAATATTTCGAGATAAAGTACTGCTAGATAAAATGATGGTTTAACCCTTATAGTATAATTATTTTACAGTTATTAAACCTGTACTTTTCTGATGTGTTTAGTCCTTTCTTTCTACCTTTTATCTTTAGGCATTGTCAGTAAAGTTATGTTTTGTTCACAGGCTGAGATGCTTTATTCTAAGTATGGTGGAGGGCCACACTTGTCAGAGTGAGTAATTTTAGTGTTAACTGCTTAAGCAAGGATCTTACTGGGTCAGAGCTGTCTCCAGCTTTTAATTTTTTTCTGTCCCACACATAGTTTGGGATCCCATGTTATTTATTTTCGTTGTAGAATCTGACATTTTATGCTCATCTTTCCAAAAATAACATGTTATGAAATTTAGATTACTGTAAATGCAGAAATGTTCGCGGTGGATTAATTGTCGCAGTTTTCTAACCACTTAAAACCACCGCGAACATTTTTTTATGATTGTATTAGACTGCAGTTTATGGTGTTACCGCGAAGTTAAATCCACTGCGAAAAGTCCTTTTACCCGCTACCACGAAATTAAATCCCTGCGAACTTAAATACATTTACAGTATTTAGACAAAAGGTTTGAAACTTGTCCTTACCAACAAGAAAATTTCCGTCTCAGGATGGAGGGATAGGTACTGGAGATAGCCCTGTGCTGGATTGTGTGCAGGTTTATGCCCATGTTAAGAATGCCTCATGTAATTTGGTGGAGTCATATGAGATACTCGCTTCAGGTTTCAAATATGGTCTTGGACATCTTGTCAGATGTTAGTATCAAAAGAATCTCTACCAATTCGGCTTGTCTTTGTTAGTGCTGCATATGCTATGTTTTACATGCAGTGATGCGTCCCTGTGTTGGGAGTGTGTGAGACATTGTTAGTGCTGCATATGGTATAACACAGTGTTTTACCCACAGTGATGCGTCCCTGTGTTGGGAGTGTGTGAGACAAACCTGTGCACAGTTACATGCCAAGGCCCGGGTGGCAGAGGACCACAAGTTCATCACCAGTGCCAACAGGGAGAAGGTGGATAGGTCAGTTTTTTTAAAGACTCCATCATTTTTCGTAACCCCCTATCCTTTATTCCATATCAATTCACAGCTAGGATAATGAATATAAAGATTAAAAATGAAAACTCTCTCCAACAACATTTCTCCAGTGTCACGGACGAAAGACACCGGATGGTTGTCTGAGACGTCTGATCGTTTCCAAAATCATATCCAGTTGCTTGAGTAACTGCTTTTTGGCGCCCCTCTCCTTTCTTTGCTTGCAATGACAATCATTCAGCAGATTTGTATGATCCTTTATTTCATGATCAGGATATGGTACATAAGTAGTTTTGAAAACACAACAAAACACATAAAAATTAAGATAGAAGAAAAGTTCATGTTGAAAAGTATGAGCTTTGTTCCGATGCAAGGAAGGTACTAACTATGAATTTGTCAATATTAATCTATAAAATTTGTCGAGACATCTGTCAAATTTTTCGTTGCCACAACAACTTAACTGTGGTGAAAGAGGAATGCAAACTGACAAAATGACAAAATTGAAGTCCTAACTTAAAGGCATTTCGGTGGGATAGATTGATGATTAAGCTGTTTTGGACAACAGGAACAAGGCATACTGGGTGGGGAAAGATTCCCTCAGAGTGTGGAGACAACTGGCTATGGAGAAACTGGCGCCTGACTCACAGGGCCAGGGGAACGGGGAGAACGGTACACAGGCAGACGGGAGTGAACCCACATCCTCACAAGGTACAGGCTTTGTTTTATACTTTCGCTGAGAAGCGGTAGTTTAAAGTCGAAAATAGTTTCATCAGGTTGGTAGAATATAGGATATAGGAGAATTCTTTTTACACAACCAGCAGGTACTTACTTACATTGCTTACGTTTCAATGTCTCACCTTCGTCAGAGCTTCTAACATCGGCTGGCTACATATAGCGGTGAGAAGCAGAACTTCAGTTAGAAGCTCTGACGAAGGTGTCTGAGAGACATTGAAACGTTTACTAAGCAATGTAAGTACCTGCTGGCTGTGTAAAAAGAATTCTCCTATGTCCGGTAGTTTAAAGTCTGTGATGTATAGCTGTCAATACTTCTGTAGACACTATTAGTGACTTTCTGCATGATGTGTTTTAATATTTCAGTTACTCGTGTGAGACATAGAAACTAAAGAATCACAGCTTTCATTTCTCCTGATACGTAAAGAGATGGATACTTGGATACTTTATAAATAATGAAATATAATAGGTAGAGATCAGTTATGTTGGGTGTTATGTGGCTGGAGCAATGTGTTTTTGTCAGATGTTGAGACTTATTTGAGACCTATTAAAAAACAGTTTTACAGTATTAATTTTGATATTTGCAGGTACGAAGTCCTCCCAAGGCAGTAACCATGGCAGCATGGAGAACGGAGATGATGACATCACAATTTTTAATGAGGACATCATCTGTGATCACGGTAAGTTCCTTTTCCCTCAGGCGCTCATCTATGCATAAGAATTGTGTTGGTTGTAGTAGACGTTGGTAGGACAAGGGTTAACAAAATTGACTCTTTATCATGGAAGCTTATCTGTTTTTGTAGTAGTCATATTACTATGTTAAACTTTCTTCTAACACTACACTCGGATCAAATGAGTGAGAATACTTGTCACTGAACAGGACTACTTTGTAAGAGGTATGGAATCCAGCGATCACTGAAGAGAGACGGTGGGAGTTATAGACTTCCTGGCACGTTTGACCAATTGCTGATGCCACGTATCCGCGAGATCACGTGTTAGTAAGATCACGTTTCCGTAACTCAAGCGAGCTTACATTCCGAAGTGATTGGTCATCAGTATTGATCCCGAAGAAGGCGACAGTGGTCGTTAAAAATTTGATCCGTGTCTACTTTTGTGTTGGAAAAAAAGTTAAGCATTGTACTAAAATTGATTCTTGTATTTTTCAGGCAACCTCCTACCGGATGAGAGTTGTCGCAGGCTTGTGTCTGAAGCCGTGTGGAGGAGACTCCAGGCCTACTTCACCAACGTACCCGGGTTCAGGGGCAGCCAGAGTGTCTGCCAAGCCTGTCTAGTAAGACTCCTCTTTCTTCAAAACAAACAGAAAAGTCACTGACAAATCATAGAAGCTGTTATCTGAGACGTCTGACCATTAACAAAATCCATTCAGAGGATCGAATAACTTTGATTTGAATTATGGTTAGGCATCCAGGTAATAAGATACGCCAAAAAACAGTTACTCAAGCAACTGGATATGATTTGGGAACGGTCTAACGTTTTAGACAACCATCCGGACAACCAGCGTATCATATTACCTAGATATCTAGCCTTCATGGACATACCAAGATAAAAGGTCTGACTCAAAGGTATATTGTAGATGTGTTGTGCTATGTACAAGAATTGATGCTGTAAGGCTGTAACTCCATTGTTTCCATATTTCTGTGAATACTGAAAAGTAATAAATCTGTTCCAACAAAAGTAAAGGCAAAATGTATGAAAATTTGGCTAGCATCTAAGAATCTTTTTAAGATTGTGTGTTTTTAGTAGCTTTAGCCAGGTTGAGACACACCTGTTTCTGAAGATATACCTTAAAGCTAGATGTTAAGGTGAACATCCATGTGTTTCTCCAGCTGAAGGATAAAGAAGGTGAACAGAGAGAGGAGCTCCATAAGCTGATGGCAGCAGAACAGAAGGCTGCTCTGCTCCACTTGTACCAGGACAAGAACAGGCCTGCCTGGGACAAGAAGGTAGGAAGACACAACAGGAATTATTCTAAAGCAAAGTTCATTTTAATAAGATATTTGACTTACCCATATCGTTGAAGAGGTTCATCAGTTAGCCTGTGTTTACACAAGCTCTTGCTGGCTGGAGACAATTACCCCCTCCCCGCGGCAGCAATTGTAGGCCACTATGGGCACGATTTTAGTCAGGCTAGTTCATCAGTCACGTATGAAGAAAATTTGGATTAACTTGACTTACCCAACTTTTCAACTGTTCAACTCTTTCACATGTCGTTCTTGTTAGAGAGTCTGTCAAAATCCTTTATCTATTTTCTTGTTACAGCAAGCTCAAGAGTTTTACATAGTTAGCAAAGTCTTTGTGGAGGAATGGAGACAATTCATCAAGTAAGTAGCTCATTTAAACTTTAAAGAACTTTGACGTCTAACCCCCAAGGGATGGGGAACAACAGACATTAAACCGGATAGTGAGTGAGTGAGTGACATGTAAGTCATTTTGGTTTAGAAGAATTAAAAGAATTTTTTTGTATCCTACCTTTAGCAGACTTTCTGGCAGTACATAAAGGTTTTGAGCAGTAACTGGGATGTTGTTAATAGTTGTAATGTTTAAGAGCTTTTGAGAAAGCAATGGTATTTTTTTCAGCACATTAACACATTTTGTGTACTAAGTAGTCAACAAATGTAGTAATATCAGTACCTACTTTTCTTCTAGGCAACCGTTGAGATATGATCCAGTTAGTAACATAGGTAACGTGTCACTACTCTGTCCGCACATGGGTCTGCTGTACAGACCAGAACTTATAGGAACCGACCCTTCCAACCCGTAAGTACAACAGAATCTACTTCCATTGTTCCTCTTGAGCAACTATTGACTACTGGTAGTATATGTACTAGCCAGCTGATGAGTGGGAAAGTTTAGGTAGAGTTACCACATAGTGATTTTGCAAACATTTTGAATAATTTTGTCAGCATGTCCTGTGGAATAAACCAAATTCTTAAAAGTATAATATACACAATATTTGATGGACATTATTCATTGTAGACCCTGTATTTGTATAGAACTTTATAGAAGTGTAGAATTATGCACTTTTCAGTCAAACCTGTATATGTGACCACTTCTACATTAAGTCCCTGGCTTGTCTTATTGAGCAGTGTAGACTGTGCATGATAATGCCTTTGATGAATGATTGATTGATCGACCAATAATGGTACTATTTCTTCCCCCCACCAGCGGATTACTAGTGTGGCCAGCCGAGTGGGCCGTCATCTCCAAGACATTCCTGGTGGACCATACCATTAGAGTTATTAGGGAGGATGTGGACAGGCTAGTGTCAAAACCAGGTGAGGTCATGATCTAAAGCCAGGAATAGTATTTCAGTGTACACTGTCTCTGGCTTTGAATTTTTTCTGTCCTGATTATTGTTTGGATGCTTATGTGGTTAATTTTTCTTGTTATGTTTCTTGTATAAGCTTATCAGGATACATTTTCATCAATTTCATTTTTTGAAATTCATTTTTTGGATGGACAGGGTGAATGTTTTTTCTGTCCTGGTATGAAGGGATGGGCCCTGAGCATTAGGTTTTTTTTACACAACCAAAGTTTTAAATACTTACCAATGTTTCAGTAGTCCTGCTATCTACCTCAGGGCTACCAAGGATTTTCCCTAGGCCTGACACCTGTATAATAGAACCATTCATTATCACCCTGAAGAAGATGGCTAGCTGTTTAATCTTGGTTGTGTTGAAGAAACCTTTTACCCAAGATGACTTTAGTATCATTCATTCCCCTGTTCCCCAGCACTGTGTGAGGAGTGCCTTGAAGCCCGGGTTCTCCAGGAGGACCAGGAGAGGAGAGAGTACTCCAGCGCCACCATCTACATCAGGAAGATCACCTCCAAGGAGGAGAAGATGGCCAGCCTTCAGCGGGCGGAGCTCAACTTGTCATCATCCGAGGAGGAGAATGATCCAGACTTCCAGCAGGTGATTCTTGAAAATCCTTAAAATTATTTTCCAAATTAAAGTACTTTGTTTACAGGTATGCATTAACATTTCCAATTCTATGTCAGATCATAGAGAAACAAACTTCTGAATGAAATGTTTAGATGGGTGCAAATAGAGGAGTTTGTGATTTAATATGTTGGGATTCTTCTGTTTTTCTTCATTGTCCTTTGTTGTTGATGAAGACTTCTAGTGCATTATTCCTCTCATCTCATGTTGGGATTACAGGTTGGATGAAAGCACTGACGGCCTATCTGATTTTTTTTTTCAGTTTTGTCTAGATGAAAAAAAAAGTGTAAAAGTCAAACCCGTACGAATTACCGCCTCAACCTCATGACCACTCTATGGTGGTTTTGATAAATTATTATTTCCAATGACTTAAGCATTAAGAATCCTGTCTATAGTGACCACCAGTCTACTAAAACAGTTTTCTTCATATCCCTTGACTGTAATAGAGTCCTGGATAGGAGAGTCCCTAGCTGAAAGCATGAATTACAGTATAGGGACTCTCCTATCCAGCCTCGTTTTGGTGCATGACCCTGGAAAATCCAAAATGGCCACCGCATCTGGAAATGACTCTATTTGTACTTCTTTTTAGATGAACACTGTTAAGAAGAGGAAAATAGCCAAGGAAGTCACAGCGAACTGCACGGCTGCTGCAAGCATCAACCAGGTGCGGCGCAGCTCGCGCCACCGACGCACACGGGGGGAGAAACAGTTCACCATCTCATCTGGACAGACGTTACGCGACCTCAAGATTCAGGTAAGAGAATTATTGCTAATACTATTAAGTTTTCAATACTTTTTAGTACTCATTAAGTTTTTTTCAGAAACTGACAATAATTCATATTGTTGAAAATTTAATGTTGTAAATGATAAATAAAGGTATTATTATTACTTCAGCTGCTAAAAATTACGTCAAGTCTAATGTCAAGGATTTTTCTTGCTGTTTACCATTATGCATATATAAACTTGAAGTTCTAAATCTACCGAAGTGTTCATTGTTTTGCAGTTTTTGAAGTCATGACACATGTTTAGTAAATCAGGATGTTTTCGTCTTTTTATCAAAAGATCATTTGTGGGTAGATTCTGTAGTAAAAGTAAACCACTCATGCTCATATTCCTTGACAATAGCTATCATGGATCTTCTTCAGATACTGTAAATGCAGAAATGTTTGCGGTGGATTAATGTTCGCGGTTTTCGCAGTGACCACTTCACCGCGAACTTAAAACCACCGCGAACATTTTTCTATTATAGTATTTGACTGCAGTCTATGGTGTTACCGAGAACTTAAAACCACCGCGAAAAGTCCTTTTTCCCGCTACCGCGAAATTAAATCACCGCAAACTTAAATGCATTTACAGTACTACATAAGTAGTTTTATGCTAGTAGTTCTAAATGTTTGTAAAAACTAAAACTGTATTTCTGCAGGTCATGAATGCCTTCTCTGTGGCTCCGTTCGACCAGCATCTCATTTTGAACGGGCGCATGCTTGTGGACGACGTGGCCACCCTGGGCAGTCTGGACGTCATACCAGGCAGCGTTCTGCTCCTGAAGGTGGACGAACCGGTCGAGGACCCCATGATGATTGAAGACTTTGCTAAAGGTTTGTCATGACTCAGTGGTACACTTTTCAAAACTGTCACCCAACTGTTGTCAAGGTGCGGTCATATTTGTCCTTGGCCATCATATAATTTTCATGCAGTAAAATTTAAAGCAGGCTTCTACAAAACTAACTGCCAACAAGGGTGTAAGACAGCCTTTTTCATAAAAAGACTGCAGAACATACCTATCCTAACAATGATTCAATGATTATATGATGTTTGTGACTAGGCCCTTAAGCCCCCTTTACAAATCAAGAATTTAGCTCGGCCGAGTTGTCAGCGAGCTCTAAATCATGAGGAGGTATGACTTTGGTGCCGACGAAGAAACTCTGCCATTTGTTCGTAGGCATCAGGGTCATGCCTCCTCGTAATTTAGAGCTCGCTGACAACTCTGCCGAGCTAAATTCTTGATTTGTAAAGGGGGCTTTACCAAAACTGTGGACCACAGTGTGCATAGAGGCTTGAAATCATAGTAAAGCCTTAGTCACCAATAAAGAGTTTACCTTAGTGTTGAATATGTCAAATTGACTGTCTTGTATCTGTTTTTCTGCAGCAAGTGTGCCAGAAGAGGGATTCAAAGGTAGTTTTTTTTATCAAAAACTTTATTTTTATATGTTGAATGGCATGTTATAATATCAAATACTAGTATGTGCTTATGTATGCATCATTTATCAAAATGATATTTTAAAGGAAATTATTAGTTAGATACAGTACTCATAGCTTATAGATAAAATCAATCGTAGTTGGATGTGATTCCTTCTTCATTCACATGCACTATCTTGTTACAGGAACTGGCTTACTGGGTGTCAGGTGAAAACTATGTGGTGAGACCATCAGGCATTCAGATGTCTCTGTCGTCAAGAGAGTCAAGATTTATTTTTCTATGGAAAGCCAAAGATACTATCAGTGACTTGAACTGCAACCTGTAAATGTCATTCCATGTGTATAACCTAGAGACTGTGAAGTAATAGGATAGCATTAAAGTGCAAAAGTATAGATGATATGTTGACATGGCAAGAAAGTAGGTGAAACGTTTACATGACAAGAAATAAAGAGATGCAAATATGTTGACTTATATGTACAATAGTGTAATACTAGAAAGTTCATTTTTCTCTATTTTTTTACTATGCTCATGTTTTTCCTTTACTCTAAGGTCATATATGACAAATGCATCTTGTCTATACTTTCATGTCTTATTCCATGGTACATGTTGCAATTTGTGCATTGCAGTACTAGTCCTAAAGAGTCTTACGTTTTCAGACATTACTTATTTTACAGTTTGTATGTAGTAATAGACTGTTATGAAAACAGCACTGTTCAAACTCTTTGATATTTGAAACTGTTGATATCATATATTTGACTTCATCAAACTTTTGTGGCGTTGGTATCCAAGTGATTAGGCTTCACACAAGGTAAAGAGGTCATAGCTTTGATACTTGGCAGTTCAGGTGTAAAAATGGGTACCTGACTTCAGTTGAAAGCTACATTGTAACACCTGGAGGAAGGAGAGGGATGGGCTCCACCTTCCAGTACAGTCAAACCTGTATTAGCAGCCACCTTTGCATAGCAGCCACCTGGCCATAGTGGCCACTTTTTGTCGGTCCCTTGGATTCCTAATGATTAAGAAATAGGCTTAGCGGCCACCTGTCCAACGCGGCCACGGCCACACGTTTTCCGGTCCCGTTGATACAGAAACACTGCCTATGGCAACCATACTGCAGCCTTATGTCACCCTGCACCAAGTTTGAAATTGTAGTTTGCGAGGATTTGGAGTTCCTGACAGGGTCATTTGGCGGTAGCAGAAGATATGCATGCCTTGAGCATTTAAGTGCAAGTCTTTGTCGGTGAATTTACCGGTCGAGATGTAACAATGTTACTTGGTGAGAAAGATTAGTGGGAACTGAAATCATGTGTAGCTTGCTCATTGTCAATTGATCAACATTTTATCTATAGCGGCCACCTGTCTATAGTGGCCATATTTCTCCAGTCCCTTGGGTGGCCGCTATAGACAGGTTTGACTGTACCATGCACAAGACACAAACAACCCACTGCCCTTAGAGTCTTTACCTTTTTTAACAAAATGTTTACGTTTGTTGCACTCAATTTAGTTGCCAAATGTAGCTGTTTATGAGAAAGTTTCTCACAACAACAAGCAGCATTGAGCCACACAACCTTTCACTGCCATGATATGCGATATTGGAGGCTCTTACATTTACAGTCATAAAGTTGTGGGAAAGACTACTTTAGCTACAGTATTTTGTACTATTAAAAGAGGTAGCAAAATAAGACTCTGTTTTGATTGTTTCTATGGCTCTAAGGCAGTTTAAACAAACATGTTGCAAAGTTACAAACCCTCGGTGCAGTCTTACATTTCCAGTAGTACATTCTTGAAAATGTGACTTTTGGTTGATGAAACTGTATCAGATGAATGTGGAAAGTTTTGCGTTTACTTGTCAACTTTCGAATAAGTAGAAATGAAATCACAGTCAGAAATGAATGGCTTTA
The DNA here is from genome assembly GCA_019207045.1 of Branchiostoma floridae x Branchiostoma belcheri. Classification (NCBI taxonomy): domain Eukaryota; kingdom Metazoa; phylum Chordata; class Leptocardii; order Amphioxiformes; family Branchiostomatidae; genus Branchiostoma; species Branchiostoma floridae x Branchiostoma belcheri. The sequence continues at coordinate 15,799,632 of CM033032.1, read as the reverse complement.
AAATCCACTTCGAAAGATATATCAGGTTGGTGATATACAAGCATTAATTTTCATGTAATTTTTGTGTTTTTACACTGTCAGTCTGACACTGCCTTTGCCATTATAGTAACACCTTTGTAAGTGAGCATTCCGTAATAAATATGTATAAACTTTAATAGAGACCATCTATTGTTTCTAGGCAGTTCGTAAGTCATAGATTACTACAGGATAGTAGTTTTCCTATTACAGTAACATACCTACTATGTTGAAGAGTACAGGCGAAAACATACCTACTATATAATGTTGAACAGTACGGGCCAGTCCACATACTAGTATTTTTGCCTGTACATTCCATGGAACTGAGTGTTATATACATTGTGTACCAGTAGCAGAGGAAGATGATTTGAAAAGAAACATTGCTATATGAAGATGTTGGGTGTCACCGTGTCAGTGTCATATTTCTTGATGTAAAGTTGTGTGATTATTCTATAGTGTCTAAATTTGTTCTAAACGGAATTGTTTGTTTGATGAAGTAGTACAGTAGCGTTTCAGTATAACACTATGTTTGACAGTCTACTGCATGGGAACGCACAGGTTTAAGATGACTGACGTCAATTTTGACTAAGAACCTGTTAATTTGTATTCTTCAAAGTGACCTTGCGTCATAGACGTGTTACTAAGGCTACAATGTCAGAAACCTATTGTTTTATCCAGTGATGAAGCGCGATGCCTGAAAAACCTTTTATGTACGTCGTGAAATATTCATGGTATATCCTTTGTCATTGCGTTTCCTTTGTGTTCACGCTTTTGTTCTCTCATCACCCGCCATATCATGTAATAAAGATTTAACATTCCACTGGATTGGGAAGGCTTCACACTGTAACATGCCTTACAACCCAGGGGAGTAACAAAATAGCGTTCTTGGCTGGAGGACGAGGGGTGTGTTTGGAAATGGTCCAAAAACTGGAGACTGTCTACCTCTGAGATTTGTACAAGCGTTTGTATGTTTTGTAGTTTACGGTTTGTCAGATTGTGATCAAGGTGGCATCACTGTCTTGAAGGTTTGAGACGCCCGTGGATACCCCGGACGGGCAAGTCTTCAGAGGAAGTCTGCAGATCGTCGAATGCAGGGATGAGATTGTGCTTGTGTTGTATCTCCATGATCGTAGCCTCTCGTGACCAACCTTTTCAGGACTACTGATCGGAAGTGAAAGACTCGTAAGGACTTTTATATTAGATCTAAACATCAGATGACCTCTAAGCCACTATGTAACTTAACTGTTGTCTACTTTCAAATTATATTTTGAGGACTGTGTTTTGAATTATCTAGTCTTTCGTCAGCTGCTACAGGTGTATTTTTGTCCCTCTTCGTATTTATCTTGAGGATATCGTCATCTTTATAAACTGATGCAACCAGCATGGCAATGATGAACAACTACCACCACTCGAAGATGGACGGATCCTGGGTGTACGCTAACATTACCGGCCCTGGTCTGGGACACAACACCATCAGCACGTCCACCCAGCACGTCCGCAACTTCTTCGACCTGTCTGGCCAGGCCCTGAGCGGGGCTGGTGCCGGGGACATCATCCACTTCTCCCGTTACACGGGCAAGGTCGTCCTGGTAACCAACGTGGCGTCGGCATGCTACCTCACAACACGGGAGTTCACTCAGGTAACGGCTAACACTTCACACATTTCGATAGGATTGTAAGGTGCATAGGGAATAGAAATTATCTAGGGAATAGAAGTTCAGTCTTGGGTATTCTCGTTTCTGTTTACAATGCACACACCTGGTTGAACTGCTTTGCTTTAATCGAGTAATGCTTCAAGAGCTTCAATTTCTACTGTCGGAACAAATTAAGGTGTGTTCTGTGCCTTCTCATCATAAGAATTTTACCCTGCTAATGTTCTGTTCTATCATTGTTCTAAATTTCAATCCTGTTACGCTCCTTTGATGGTGAACATACTCTAAAACGAAATCTGCCTTTAATTCATCCGGATTAGATAAAAATTCTATTGAAATCGAATTTCTGTGCGATGATTTCATTATGCATTATCAATGAAATTTGAATGCTTCAGAATACTTTCACCATACTACCCCTATTAAAAAGAAACATAGGAGATTTATTGGTACGTGTACCTGCAAATGCCCACAGTAGCCTACAATCGTTAAATCGATATCGCAGATAATGCTATGATTGACCCCTTTTCAATTATCACTGCTGTAATCAATTATCTTTATGTATCGGATACATCTTGCAACCCATTCACATGTCTTAAGGTTTCCGTGTGAAAGCACAATCGATCAAAACAATTGACGTAAAAGGATATAAATGGGGTTGAGACCTTTAAGGGCCAGTGTTGTTTTCAAGGGCCAAGATAACAAAACGCAAGCAACTGAATAAAGTTTGGAAACACTTAACCTAAACACCAAAATATCCACTATTTTTAGTGGTTGAGCAAGATCTGTTTAAGTAGTACAGATCTTAGCTAGCTCTGTCACTGACGGAGGGTACAGGACTCGACAGGGATATTACAGATGGCATAATGTGGATAGATTGTTAGTACATTGTCCTGATTGGGTGCTCTTCTGTGCATGGATCAGAAGAGGCACATTCCTTCACTTGTAACGTTTTGTACGGTAACGTTTTGTACGTTCCTGTTCCGACAGCTGAACAACCTGATGCATCTGTACGGCTTACACGGCCTGGTCATCTTAGCGTTCTGCTGTAATCAATTCGGACACAGCGAGCCGTTTGAGAATGACGAGATTGTGAAGTGTCTGAGATACGTCCGGCCCGGACCGCCCTTTCAGGTAAGGATTTTGTTGTTTTACGAAAGAGACAAGGAAAATGTGTACCTTCACTCAAGCAAAAAACGTATTCTAACAGCGGGACATCCAAAGAACAGAATGAACTGAAGTATGTTAGCTTAACAAGATAAATTATATAGAATATGATACAGTGCTCCAACATCCTACGGTATTCCAAAGCCATGGTGTGATGTGACTTCTATATCTGTTTGGCGGATACGCGTGCATTAGTCAGACAGAAATGGAACCTCTGCAGTGTAAATATTATTCAACAGTAATATTTTGATGTTATATAGTCAGGCATTTGTTAAAAGAAAAGTACTTGAAATTGTGTCATGTGGGAATACTCATATTCATGACTGATTTCCCTGCTCGTAGAGGAAGTGTTATTCATTGTTGCGACGGCCGATCGTTAGCGTGATGCTGTCCCTGGTGCTGAATACTTCACTGTTATAACACTTATTTTAGACTTTCATGGAAGTAGTGTGAGCAAGGAAAGCTCTGCAATAATCGCCATGGTTAACCATGCTCTGTCCATTGGATCTTTTATTAACCTACAAGAGAATGAAGATGGGCTCTTAGTCTATATGGTTTGATCGATATGTAATCTGTGAATGATGTCCGTCTTCAGCCGAGTTTCCAACTGTTCGTGAAGTGCGATGTGAACGGGTCTCGGACACACCGCGTGTTCGACTTCCTGAAAGACAGACTACCCTACCCCAGCGATGATAACACTATGCTGGTCGCTGAGTCGTCAGAAATCACATGGAATCCAGTCAAAGTAAGTTAAACGGTTTGTAAGTACATGTACATTAAAATTCGAGAAAAGAAGGCAAAAAAAAGAAAAGTTAACAAAGAAATATTATTTCGGATTCTAGCAATTCAAGACACAGGCGTAGTATGCGATGTTGATTTCTTGAGTCTCTCATTATCAGCGTTTGTGTAAAGTTCAATCAATCAATCAATCAGCCAATCAATCAATCAATCAATCAATCAACCAATCAATGTGATTTCCTGATAAAAGAAGGGTCTAGCAGCCAGAGGATGAATTGTGTCTCCTTGTACATTCTGCATCAAGAATTCTAATTCGACATTTAAAACTAATTCATGATAAAAGAGCACATCAAAACGTGATTACGTATCAAAATCAAGTCTCTAAGCCAGGTGTCGCTATAACAACTGCAACAAAAACAGCTGCACCAACGGACTTGTATGAACTATTCCTTTTCAGCGTAACGATATCACGTACAACTTTGAGAAGTTCCTGATTGGTCGAGACGGCCAGCCGTACCGCCGTTACAGTTACAAGACTCCCCCCTCCAGACTGCACCAGGATATCAAGAGACTCCTGGGAATCGAGTAATGCACGTATCATCCTCCACTTTATATGATATGTTATTTTTCATGTATCGCCTTTTAAAGAATCAATTTACTATTTAAGGTAAAACTAATCGTTACTTAGAAACATCAAAGTCGTACCTACATTGGAAAGAAGCTGGCCAAGTCAAACCTGTACCACACTTGGCTGCCATGCACAAGAGGTGAAGTCACTGGGAGGGAAACAAGACAACAAACAAATTGACACCATACAAGCTCGAAAAAACGTGCTCAATTTGAGTGTTCAATCAATAAACCAGTCTATATATACATTGAACAGTAATTTCCAAAGACAAAACTTGGACAAATTTCCGACATATCAGCCCGTCTTTGTCAAGGAATGAACAATCACTGACGTCAAGTTATGTAGATAGCTCATGTGACCCGGTGAGTAGGGATCATAAGTTGCAGGATCGGAAGCCTATGGCGCCCATCGTCTCTGTTTAGTGATGGTTGTAAAGCTCTGATGTAGGTAACGTCTTTGATCCCACTACTATCAAAAACCGACTGTTATCTACATGAATAGATCTAGTTTAATCTTCTCAACAGTATGTTCTCTGTAACTGATTAGATGTATTTCTCCCAACAGGTACGAAAACATAGTGATTCGGCCATGGTTCCAGGACCCGGTATGGGAGAGTCTACCATAGCCTGATGATGAACATCTCATCAGGCAGTTTTACCAGCCATATATTTTGCTTTGGGGTGCTTAAATACACACGAGAGGTGTGTTTTGCATTTGTAGCGTGGTCTCCCAACCTGTTATAGCTGCCGAATCTCTTCTTCTTCTTACTCTATTTGCGCAAAAGGAAGAAGACTCGCAGCTATGTATACAACAGTGTTCGATACCTGGCTATAAGAGGTATTGGCAGCTAAGTACATTTGAATACCAGGCTATTGCCTTTCCAGCTACTCTTTGTTTCATCTAAATATGGGTGAAAATACTGGTGTTGACGAGTATAAATCTTTATCAGTTACCACTTGGAGCAGACGAAATGAAAACCATCAACAAATCCTTTTCGTTTTTGCAAGATATATAACTTTACTTCCCAACACGATGTAAAATTCCCAGGTCCGACTTTAATACTCACCACTTTGGTGCATCTTGAAAATATGGGAAATTATATGTATTTAAACTAAATTCAATGACTCTCTGATTCTTTCAAATGCTTCTTAAACACAATATATTTTCCAGAAAGCTTAACGTTAATGAACAAAAGCCAATGGTACCTGTGTCACAATTTTGTTTTTCAGTTTAAGTAGGTACATTGTTTTCCAACCAGGACAAATAAGAGATGGTTACAAATCAGTTGGGATACTGGTACAAAGGTATATTCCTAGGTTTTATTTGCAAGTCAGAGGAATATTTTTTGACTGGAGAAATGCTTTGTTAAGTAATCTTCATTTTGTGTACAGGGTGTTCAGATGGTTGTCACAGAAAACTCGTCAAAACAAACTCTGGACTTACTGGAAAGATAGTTACTATAGGGTATAGGACTATTCCATTGTAGATCTCCGTGCTTTTGAATCTACTGTACAAATGACATGGGACTGTGAAAGCGCACTTCTCCGGGTATATTTTTGAGCAAAGGTAAAAGTCATCAATATATTACTGTACATACAATCAAGAAGTTCCTTAAAACAAACAAGGTGTTTAAGGGGTTCTGTAGTTTTTCACTCCAATATCCAAGGAGAAGAAGCGATGTAAATACACCAAATAAACTCCTGAAAATACCGTCTGCATCATATTTCTTTACTTGAAACTAACAAAAACTGCAGCTTTGAGTTGTAACATAAACTCTTATAATTCCACCTGGTGCCAACATACTGCCACATACAAAAACATTGTCATAAAGGCCTTCTCAAGATTGTTTTCAACACCGAAATATCTTAAGTGTATGCCCCAGGATTACTGATACTGTATTGGTACATCTCTTTGAATCACTTTAAATTCATCTATTTTTTCTCATGTGGTGGAGTGATGGCATCTGGTGGAATTATGAGAGATGATGTTACAATTTTATCATAATAAGACAAATAATACATGTTAGAACAGGCAGAATAAATTGTGCCAGAAAAGTACAGCATCACAAGTACAGGTTATAATCAGGAATATATCATGTTACATGCAGAGCATGGTTAAATCATATGCAGTGTATTGTAGCTTTAACAGAACAGAGTACTGTTGTGACTCAATAATTGAACATTTAATCCTAACAATAACCCATGTCCATTCTAAACCTCAGGACAAATCCACGACTACAAAAATGGGCTTAACTTATATTATTTCTCTTTCAAACATCTATTTTTCTCATGTGGTGGTCTGATGGCATCTGGTGGAATTATGAGAATTGATGTTACATGCCAGTATAATTTTATCATAATAAGACAGTGTCCTTTCTGTGTCCATACTGCAACATCCTAACAATACCCATGTCCCCTTCTGAACCTCAGGACAAATCCATGACTACAAAAATGGGCTTAACTTATATTATTTCTCTTTCAAACATTTGTCACATCCAAAGCCCAATTTGCAATACTAACTCTTTACAACAGTTAATCAGCTTTTTCCACATCAGGATATACTTGACACTGAGCAACAGTCCTATCATGGATTGCATTTGGTGGAATACATGTACTTGTCCCGAAATTAATCCAAGCGGAGGAATAAAATTGAGAAATACTAGCACGCCAGTAACTGTGATGCAGAAAATAAAATTGATAAAATATACGGTCTAAGCAAATGACCAGGGATTTCATAATTACCAAAAGCGAACTATGTCAATGAGATGTTTTTTTTATATATCATTCGAGACATCACCATATTTTCTTGGCTATCCATACTTGCTGTATATCACTAGATATATTGCTGTAAATTATATATCTGTGTATAATTTAAAACTTGTCTGAGATCCAGTAATGTAGGACGGGCAAATAGTTACTAATTCTTCTCACCTCTCATGACAGCGAAAACGACAAAAAACTTTGACATTGCCAATCTCAATTAAAGATTAACTTGGGATATAATAATAAACAAATCCTTTTGTTATTTCCTTTCCATCTTATTCAGTTACTTCTAAGGATGGACACTTTGGAGTTTGATGTCATTTAAAACAGGAACAGTCATCATCATTCTAATTACTGGTACAACACTATTTTTTTGTACCTCCAGTGGTAATATACAGTTTCTAACTGAATTGGTCTAGCTACAAACATTACCTTCAAGTACAGTCAAACTTTTCCGAGCAACCACTTGGTACAGGTACTAAGGTATATATTGTGCAAAGAAAACCACCTTTTTGCCAACCAACCAACTTGTTGGGAGCAACCAACGGGCCTCAGCAACCATTTTTGCTCAGTCCCTTGAGTGATTGCTCAGGACAAATTTGACTGTAGTACGTTTCTTCTACATGCTGTCCATGTAACCCCCCACCCCCTTACCTACTGTACAGGTACTTTGTACATCATTGGTGCGCCATCGTTCTCAACACATATTTGACTGTGTAGGCGAATGCAGCGAATCCTACGATTACAAAAATGTTGGCCAACGTGCTGCCGATCATGCCACCGTTGGCACCTGCTGGGTTGGGGATGCCACCGTTGTCTTGTCTGGGGTCTGCGGAGGAGTTTCCGCTACTCGCTGCCTCGTGCGCTCTGGTCAGTTCTGCTTCCCTTTTGGCAAGATCTCTTCTTATGTCCTGCAGAGGATGCAAAAGACAGAAAATATTTCAAAACGATGGCAGATACTGTAAATGCATTTAAGTTCGCAGGGACTTAATTTCGCGGTAGTGGGAAAATGGACTTTTCGCGGTGGTTTTAATTTCGCGGTAGCACCATGCACTGTAGTCTCTTACTGTTATGGAAAAATGTTCGTGGTGGTTTTAAATTCGCGGTGAAGCGGCCGCCGTGAAAACCGCGAACATTAATCCACCGCGAACATTTCTGCATTTACAGTATGTCTTCTGCACACTCAACTTCTGACATGATTATGGTCCATGAAAAGTTTCATCAGGTTGATATGTTACTGAATAAAGAGACTGTTTTCACACTACCACAAATCGCCAATGTTTCGGCAACTGACTGTCAGCTTCCTTAGGGCAATACTGACTGGTTCACATTGTACGGCAGCAATAAGTGTCATTGCTTACAGATGCTGTGAACCAATCAGAATTGCCCTAAGGAAGGTGACAAACCGTCACCAAAACATTGGTGAAAGTAAAGTTGTGGTTGTGGAAAAAGAGTCTTAATTTAATGATTTATGGTCCCTCTGAAAGCGACTGTAACACAACACGTAAATCGATTGGCCAACGGGTCTGCAAACTTTAAAAGACATTTTGGGCAGTAATACAACTGGTGCTCTCTCTCAACACACGTTCAACAACAAAAAAGCATTACATAGTTTGTTACTGAGATGCAATAACAACTGTGAAAGCACAAACCTCAGAAGTTTCTGGGAAGAGTTCACAAAAAGTTCTGTCTTTCAGGTTGTATGGTCCACTCTGTAGGGCCAGTTGTCTTTTCTGAATTGAAAAACACAAGTATTTACATGTATATTTTACTAACATGTTATAACAGATGTAAAGTTAAAACATGGCAGTATGTCAATAACTTTTCAAATATATCATTATCTTACAGGCATAAATAGAAATCCAGGCAATTGCTGACAGCAAATGCAAATCTTATTGTCTATCAGGTTGCTACAAAGGAATGGGTGTACTTACCACATAATCTGATGTGTTTATACTGCCAAGTGTTGGGGTTGTTTCCAACTACAAAATGTAACAAAGACAATGGTTATACATTACAACATAATCTTTATGTCTTACCTAATGTAAGCAACAGTATTTGAGGTTCATGTGCTGTTGTATCAGAAAATATGTCAATGTGTTCCTCTCTATAATATTTCAATAGTAAAATTTGTAAATGTGGAATAAGGTTAGGATTTTGGCACATAACATAACATTTTCTATAAGAAAAAGGAAACCAGTTATGACCAAGTACTGACCATGAAGCTAAGCAGGCCAGTGAGTATGGTGGACACAGACCAAGCAGGGTTCCATGTGTCTGGGTGGAAGTCACTGATGGACAGGCACAACCTGGAGAGAGTGGAGAAAACATCAGTTCAGTTCAGGTCATCCTCATACGAGGTGCCATTAACAATGTCTAACCATGCATTTCTATCGAGCATGGCGGCTAGTAGTCCTTTAACCCAACCTCCTCCTCCAAAACTTTCTTTGGGAAAACATAATGATGAGCAACAACATCAGGCTTTTAGCCAGGCATCATTTTGATGCACTGTTCTAAAAATAGTAAGAAATTGGAAGCACTAGATGCCCTTACACTGGGAAGCGGATCCTCTGACAAGCATGAAATGCTGATTGACCAGGGATGCTACTAGGTTCCTTGTGAAGACTGTGACCTCTCTGACAGTAATTTTGCCACTCAGGATACCATAGAATGCACCATTGAAGTTGAAATTTTATAAAACTCACCCATATCACTTGCCACAAATCACCAAGAAATTTGGACCCCCTTTTATAAAATCCTAACTAAAAGCCTAGCCAACATACATGTTTCTTGACTCAGCCAACTGCATACACATATAGAGCTGCAGAGCTAGATAGCAATTCTTCCTGATTCCACAAGTATTGAAATGCTTTACTGAATAAGTATCCTGGTAATTCAAAGCACATAATGAACTAGTATTTGAAAGCTATACAAAATGAGGAATATCACTTAAAGAAGCTAAAAGTTGTGACAGTACAAAGATATGATCAACACACCATCTGTGACATACCTGGTATTACATTTAAAGCGTCCGTTTGGAGTCATCATGTAGATACTGGGAGGTTTGAAGGGAAACTCCCTGGGGAACACAAGCTTCCCGTGGTACTGCCCGCCTGCGATCAATAACAGTAAACATGACACGGAACTCAAAACAGAGCTGCAAGTACCAAAAATACTCCATCAACAGGAACATGTGCCATTAATGGCAACATACAGGCAGGGTTCTAGCTAGTGCATTTTAGCGTAGTGGGCCCCTACGCTAAAATTTGTGACCACTACGCTAAAATAAGAGCCACTATGCTAATTTCTAACCAGTGTAGTGGTGCTATACACTACACTCTATGTACTATCATTTGCTTGTTCAACAATGACTAATCAATGTCTGAACAAAGAAAAATGATAATATGCCATTCAAAACTGACCAAAAAATCCATCAAATTACATGTGACATTAACAGGGTGCCAACTTTTAACTCTACATGTCATAATCTCACCGTGAAGGGGCCAATACCCCCCTTCTCCTGATTGGTTGTTTCGCTACCATGCCATTCCCACTACGCTAAAATGAAATCCTGGCTAGAACCTTGATACAGGGTTAACTTTAAATCTTGTATCATCTATCTTTTATGACTCTAAAGATTTGTATGACTGCATGAAGAGTATACTAAAGACTAAAACTACTGACCTTCATATGGAGAGTTCTCTGGACCTTTCACAACATAATGCCTGTATAAAGTAAAGAAAAAAAGGAACATTACTTAAAAAACAATTTTTTTTAACATTACAGTAATTTACACAATATGATGCAGCAGTACTTTTTTATCATAAAAGTAGCATCAACTTGTTACAAGTATGCCCAAGACTTACAAATATGAGTCAAATGTTTTGAAAATAATAAGCTGCGAGTCACCACTATCAAACACAAGAACAGCTGCAAACCCTTTTATGAAGGTTATATATCCAGGTAAACAATACTCAAATACAATTCAATCTCTACAACTGGACATAATGGCAGAACAGGACATGTTCAACCAGTTTATCTAGTTAGCTGTATTGAATTGTTCTGCCATACTAGTGACGCTCAAGAAGAGTGATGGATGCCACTCGAAACACCTGGAAGTAAATCTCCAGATTTTTATCCAGTTGTAGAGATTGAATAAGCCTTCTCACATTAGTTAGGACGCATGTGCGGCGACAGGAATTCTAGGTAATATGTCAAAGGGTAAGGCACACAAAAAGTAAACAATCCTTGTCTTGACCATTGTTTCGATTTGCATAACAACGTCCAGATGGGCTCTGTTTACTTTTTGTGTGCCTTACCCTATGACATATTACCTAGAATTCCTGTCGCTGCACATGCGTCCTAACTAATGTGAGAAGGCTTATTGCATTTGAACAAGTACAGACCATTCCAGTATGTTGGAGGGGAGGGGTGCTGCCGTGATGTAAGGCACAGGATCCTTCATCAGCCGCAGGTAGTCCTGCTTCAGCCGCTGGGTCGCTGTGGTGGGCGCTCGCCTCTGGGCCATCTCTGCTACACTACTGGACACAGGGGGATGTACTGTTAGTAGCAGGGCTCTAGCCAGCGTCCATTTTTCCGTCAATTGACAGAAATTTGCTGCGTGTGACGGAAAAAATTTAAAGCCAATCCGTCAACCTTGACGGACAAAAATCCTAAGTGGAAGCTACAGGCCGGTTGGGGACGCCCGTCCACGGCCGTAAAAGCCACACACTGTTTGTTTTGCCATTGTTATGATTGTTGACAATGTGTGTCGGCGCCCTTTAGCATACAATAATATCATTAAAAACCCGATTTTCAAGGTCTCAGTTCAGTCTCTCTAAATCCTGGAATAGTGATTTCAAGACAATGGGAATTGGCTGATGGAAAAAAAATTCGAGCTGGCTAAAGCCCTGGTTAGTAGTCTGTTACATTGTATCTATATCAATAACCGAATAAGCCTTTCACAATCACAGACATCAGGATGCATGTGCCGCAACAGGCGTTCTAGGTGATATGTCAAAGGTAAAGGCCTCAAAAAAGAAAACATTGCTTCGATTTGCACAACAACATCCAGACGGGTTTATTTTTCTTTTTGTGGGTCACCTTTGACATATTAGCTAGAATTCCTGTCACCGTACATGCATCCTGATGGCTGTGAGAAGGCTTATATAACCTCACAGAAGGGTACTACAACCAGCAATGTTTACAACACTGTGACACAATAAATGAAACAGTGGAAAAAATAGTCTATCACAAGTTGCAGCTGCGCACAAATTTAGAACATCATCATCAACATCCGAATTTTCTTCAAAGAAAGGATTGTTCACACTTGTTCAATTTTTAAAGGACTGGAAAAATTGCTAATGAAATGAAATCGTCCCGTTTATAGTTTCCTGTGTTTGACACATATTATACACAAGTACATTACAGTCATAACTTCAAACATCGAATGCTGACAAATTGATGTATAATGTAAATGCATTTAAGTTCGCAGGGATTTAATTTCGCGGTAGCGGGAAAATGGACTTTTCGTGGTGGTTTTAATTTCGCGGTAGCACCATGCACTGTAGTCTCTTACTGTTATGGAAAAATGTTCGGGGTGGTTTTAAATTCGCGGTGAAGCGGCCGCCGCGAAAACCGCGAACATTAATCCACCGCGAACATTTCTGCATTTACTATTTATGGCAGTGAAGACGAACATGACAGCACAGTCTGCACCTGTAACTTGTTTGATGTTTTTACTTCATTGAGTCGTCTCAACAACAACAACATCGTCTCACGGCAATCCCACTTGAAACATAGTCTTTTCTCTATTTAGTATCAACCTTAATACACTTATTTTCGCCCACAATTTCCGACATCTCTACTTGAAAGCGAAACTGCTGCATAAAACTACCCCCCCCCCCCCCCCAACCTACGTACTGTCCGACATAAGAAAATACACAACAATTTCTGTCAACAAACATACTATTTAACATGTCAATCACAAAAATAGCTTACTACTGTACCCTCGAAAGAGACAAGGGGTCACCCTACCTGCTATAAGTCGGCTGAAGTCCCTTATTGTCGCCAGGAAAGGACGGAAAAAACGTCCAAAATCCAGGAACTTTCGTCACTCTGAAGAGTACTTTTCTGATGACGTCACGTTTGGTGATAAGCATGCGCAGATATGAGTAGGTACCACTACGACAATGGGGTAAGAGTAGTGACGAAGTCTGCCAGAAGTATATCGCTTATGGTACGGAATGATTATTATTATGTACATGATAAGAAAAGTTAAGATATCTTTGTGCATACTTTTGATCACATGTTGGCATTCTAGAACGTAGAATCCTGCGTAAAGTAATCTGCTTTTTCTCCCCATCGAAGGATTGGACGAATCCAGGAAGTGATATGTCTGTTTGTTTCCCAGGTCAAAACGTGTCGAGAAGTTGTTGGTGTGTAAGTACGCTGTATTTCATCATCTTTAGCTCGAAAGGTCCAATTTGTTAACGCCTCAAAAGAGATATGGGTGTCTTGTAATCTGTAGAATGCATTGGTGTTTCTATTGCTCTTGTTGGGAAAGAAATAGATAAACAAATTTTGTACCAGATCGATCTTGAGACCCCTTCCCCTCGACCTTCCATGCTTCCTGGGCAGATATCAGACTCCCCACTGGAAAGCGGGTTAAAAATTTTATACATTTAAACAAAGCGTATTTAGACCTTAGAAATGCATGTCCATCAGAAAGTCACATGGTCTATTCAAGGAGGTTATAACTATTATAACCTCCTTGATCTAGTCAAGTAGGTTAACATTCAATATAACCTCCTTGGTCTAGTTTATAACCATTCAAAGTAAGTTAAGAAACAGGAGATTGTTCTGCTCAAGGTTCCGGTTCGGAATTTCAAGTGACCAGATGACCAAATAGTCCCTAAGAATAAGACGCAAATCAGAGGTTGTCTCCATAGTTTTGGCTCTCGATTTTTCGGCTATCGCTTTAGAAGTCTATAATCTTTTATACTTCTCCAAATGCTTGTTGTTCGTAGCGTTTTATGGTGTCGGAGATTTGATCGTGCGGCGAACACTTCCTGGTATTAGTGCGCGCGATAGCGGTAAAGCGTTTCGTCGCCTGATTACCCAGATCGTGCGTTCTATGTGCGTTTTGGGTGTTTTAGCGCCATCGGAGCTCGCGGAAAACGTATTGGATAACTTTTTTTCCTTTTTACTCAGTATACAGAAGAAGTCTTGACCTTCATTGCCATATCAATCATTATCCCAGGAAAACTCATTTTTTCCGTGTAGCGGCCTGTAAAAAATGGCCCCAAATTAGCAATTTTTGGATGAAAAGCTTATATTTTTGATGCTTTTTACCAAAAATAACATTTCTACAGAAAATGTCAATTGAGTCTGTCGGTCAGCGACAACACACACTTTTCTATCGGAAACACTGAATTATCCGAAAAACAATGTTTTGAGAAGCGCTAGTGCTTTTCTCAGAGACAGTCAAATCGGCCCCAAATCCTAAAAAAAACTCCGAACCGGAACCTCAAACACAGAAAAAAGGTCGCTCTTTGAAAGAAACCTCACCGTTGACCCCAAGTTTCTCCTGATTCTACCCGCAGAACCCAACAAGTAAAACTGCCCTTACAGCAACTTAAGACCTTGGTAAGTCTTATGTCCAGAGTAGTTGGGTTGGATAACTGAAGAGGACCGAGCGATTCGGTCAAACAATTCTGTTGAGTACGGTTTTATGAGTTGGCGAACAGTTAATTACTTAACGACTATTGGTAACCGCATTCTGTTCCGCAGATGTATGTGTGATGCTCCACCGGTTGTGCCGCAGGCGGGTCCCAGCCCCCGCAGTCATCATCCTCATCTTCATCCTCCTGTACTTTGCCACCCTATACCTGCTGAACTGCAACATGACATATGAACAGTACAAAGTGCTGGAAAAGCAGAAGGCCATCAGAACTTCAGGTGGTAATTCTGATGCAGGCAATAAAAACAGACACAACCAGGATGCAGTCACTGCCAAGGAGTATGAAGCATTTCTGGTGGTGCTTATAATGACGGGGCCAAAATATGTTGAGAAAAGGAACGCGATACGAGAAACCTGGTTTACATATGTGGATGATAATGTTCTGCAGAGGTTTGTTATAGGAACAGGAGCACTAGATGCTTATGAAAAGGCAGAACTAGAACAAGAAAACGAGGAGAATGGAGACTTGTTACTCCTGCCAGACTTACAAGACTCTTACGATGTCCTCCCAAGAAAACTTCTCTTGATGTACAAGTGGTTAAATGAGAATGTAGACTTCAAGTATGTTTTGAAAGCAGATGATGATACGTTTGCAAGAATAGATCTCATCCAAGAGGAACTGAAGGGAAAAAGCAAGGAAAGATTATACTGGGGTTTCTTTAACGGAAGGGCGAGAGTAAAAAGACGAGGGCCTTGGCAGGAAGGGGAGTGGGTTTTGTGTGATTATTATCTGCCGTACGCGCTGGGAGGAGGCTACGTGTTGTCGGCAGACTTGGTCCAGTTTGTGGCCCAGAACATGGAGTGGTTGAAGATGTACCACAGTGAGGATGTATCCCTGGGGACATGGCTCACACCGCTGGAGGTGAAGAGGGAACATGACCCCAGGTGGGTTGGGCATACAGTTTAAATTCTCGTACGCAAAGCCTCAGAGATAAACTTGACCAAGAGAAACTATCTAGTTGATTCTCTGATTGATTGGCCAAGAGCTGGTTAGAGGCCACATCCAAGAAGTGGAAACCCCAAAAGAGCCTCCCAAGTTATATTGTATAGGCCTCTTGTAAGGCTCTGCATAGGAGAATGATGTTTTATCATTATTGTAATCAAGTGGAAGAAATTAGTGTTGTGTTTCATGTCATAAAAATGTATCCTTCTGTAATTTACTTTTTTAAAATTTACTGATCAAAGACTGGATACCAAACCTGAGGTAACTAGTCGCCCGAGACATAATAAGGGATCTATTGTCATATCATATTGCTACAGCTATATAGTTCTCTGCCTTAAATGTTTTTGATGATATAGTATGACTATGCAAAGGCAAGTTATCCCATTGCTTGTATATGTAAGAAACCTATATTGCTGGTGTTTGCTTTAGATGATTCATATGGAACTTTATTTATTCCCCAGGTTCGACACAGAGTACAAGTCCCGTGGCTGCAGTAATCAGTACCTGGTGACACACAAGCAGTCGGAGGATCAGATGAGACAGAAGCACCACCAGTTACAGAGCAGTGGGAGACTGTGTCACACAGAAGTACAATACAGAATGTCCTACACATATGACTGGAGTGGCCCTCCCTCCAAGTGTTGTACCAGGAAAGAGGGAGTACCGTAAATTAAAGACGTTACTAGAATACATACTAGATAAAATAAGATTATGCCAACTTTAACACAAGGGACATTTTTTGTGTGATGTGGATAGAGAATTTATTTGTGCCACTGTCCATGTGCCAAATACACTTAACATGATAGACGGAAGACCACTACATGTCACCCGTCTTCCTGTTCTGAGCCTCTCATTCACAAATTTGACCATTTTGCAACTTGGGAAACAAAATGGGATGTTAGGTTGTTTCTACTGTTGACATTGAAGTATCACCCTAACAACCTAATTTATTAGCAAAGAACTGATCTAATCATACATTCATATTTTCTCATTTGAAACAAGTATGTGGAACAGCAATAGATGTCCCCTACATTGTGATATTGTGGAAAAGACTAAACTGTACGTAACCAACACCAAGTTAGATTGGGGACTTACCCCAAATTTCACATAGTGATATGTTCATTCAACTTCTGCCATAGCTTGCATTCAGATTAACTGTAACCGTATCTCACACAAAGACAACGAAAGAGCATTAAATGCTTTATCCTTTTATTTATGCTGCAATGCACATTAACAAATAGTGGATTGAGAGGGGAATGAGACTTCAGGTCATCACAGTAATAGCGGTAATCACACTTCTTTTGATGTACATTTTGGATATACCACATATCAGTGGAATAAAGAATGATTAATTTCTCATATATATGTCTTCCAGGTTCCATTTAAACAGTGCAATTCTTTACCACATAATACGTCATTCAGTGCGTATGTCTGTAAATAATGTCATTAGGTTGGAAAATCACAGGAGAACAAGGTATGTGTATTTTTTTTTACAACCAGGATCTATATGCAATCAACACAACAGCAGTGTACCAGTCAGTATTGTAAACTGTCATTTGTATATAGATTCTGGCGGTGGATAAAGAACCTTAATTCCTTGTTATCCATCATTCTTATTTTAAAAGCAACTTGAACTGACACCAATAGTTTACTGCTAAAGCTCTTATCATAAGTGTGGTGCTGATATGCATAATCATGGAGGGATTTTGGAAGTTAGATGAAATGGTAACTAAATGCATGGAAAATGTTACAGTACTGAGTAACATGTTACGTGAACAGCATGATTTCCATTTAACTCACTCTTTCAGAGTAGGGACAAAGACGAATTGATTATTATTGCAAAGTCTAGTGGAAATATTAGATTTTACTTAATTTTATGATTATGTAATCATTTTGGATGTATCATGATTTCTTTTGAACACACCATTGACTGTCTACATGTTACAAATCACCAAGGACATAATATAAGACATCCTTGATATCACCGACTAAAAAAAGAGAAAATGTTTTTTTAGATTAAGACAAGTGAAACTCATTGTAGTCTGAGTATCTGACCTGGATTACTTCCGAACTATTTGAACAAAAAAAGATGAGAAAACTTTGGTCAGAAAAGGTTAAAAGTTAATGTAGTGATCAGAATAGAGAAAAGTTAATCCAACCTTCTGTGCATTTCACCAACTTACATGTATTTCCTTGATATTTCCTTGGTCCATGGATATTCTACAGTAAAAATCTAGCAAGTGGTCAAGATGGGAGGTAAACTTCCATCTTACTTTATTCCATGATACTTTGTGTATCAAGCTACAGCCCTTAGACTCTTTTCATATTGAATTTCAATTAAGCATTATCAGTGTGGCCATGGGTGTGCATGACCCTGCCATCAATAGCAATTCTTAGTTCTGGAAGCTGTTATCCACTCTATGGCCTCTGCCTGCCTGCTGCCTTGTTGGCCCTCCAGACCATCTCATATGGGTAGGGGATCTCCACAGCACTGGCTGCATCCAGGTCATCCATCTATAGTAATCACAACATACAGGCAGAACCATCAGGACATATAATCTGTTACAAATGACATGTATGCAACATTCTTTTGTATGCAAGCAGATCACTCAAGTCAGAAATACCATCTGCGTATACATTTTAGTGGAGTTACTAGTATTTCTGAGGTCAATTCCTGCAAGAGCTTTGTATGAGTATATAAGTATAATATTTATGTGAAAGTTTGTTTACTATTCAATAATACCCCCTGTAAAAAGCTGATAATCCTGTCCAAACTTTTTCATGACTGAAAACTGTTTTGTCACAATCATGATTACTTCATTTTTCTGCATTAAATGCGTGTAAGCCAACGCAGTATTGAAAATTCACAAAAACTTTTCCAGTATTGAAAATTCACGAAGACTTTTCCAGTATTGAAAATTCACAAAGACATTTCCAGAATCAATTTTCTGTAATAATTGTTGAATAGGCACATAGATGAGCTATGACAAAACAATGACCAGACATCAAATAGATACAACTTTCAGAAGTTTGACAAAAGCTCTCCTTTTTCACCTATCATAGTACCCATAAGCATGTCTTACAAGAGAACTTTTTCTACCAATTGCTACTGGTAGTGTACAATCTCTTAGGGGGTGGTCAACACAATGTACATTGCACAATTGCCGTACAATTGCAAATACAATGTAGAGGGCATCCTTGGGATCCCTGTGCATGTGTCGTGCAAAATTCATCTGTCTTTATACATGTACCACAAATTCTGTCTTAGATCCTAGATTGTTACAGCCAGCATGAGAATCCTACAACATTAAAATCATATGATGGCCTATGACAATTGTGACCACTGTGACCCTTTAATACCTGTTGCTGTGTAAGTTCCCAGCCGTCTGCGGCCCCCATGTTGTCCTCTAACTGCTGCAGAGTCTTCACCCCGATGATGACAGACGACACCACGTCCTTCTGCAGCAGCCAGCGGAGAGACACCTGCGCAACACTTTTACCTGCAGGTGGAGACAAACAACCTGAAGCAGCTGTAACTGCATTCCTACCTGTCTAGATACACAGGGCAGAAACTGAACCCTTGCTTCTATTTGTTAGGTTCCTCCATGTTGCACAGTCCATGGCACTGGACTCTGCTACCTTTAATCTAAGATTTATACATTTTACAAGTGAGCTACTAACATTGGGACAAAATCTGAGTTAAAAAGAGCATACACATATGGCAGTACTCACTGATGACAGATTTTGAAATAACTATAGTTAATATGCATTGTAGATGTTTCAGGACTGCTGCTGTCTACAAGAGAAATCTTTTACAAATATGAACTAATAGTCTTGTAAACCAATCTTATCTCTTCCTAGAGGTATCCTGCCAATGCCAATACAAAATTGAAAAACAGTTACGGATAAATAAATAAATATTGTACTGTTTTCTGTTTCATCAACACATAAATTGTATTTAGTTTATCACACCCAATTGGCTAGGTATTTAGTTTATTATACTTATTCAACTGCAGAATTAATATCCTTTACATAAGAGCTCCGTACCATGCTCCTTTGCCACACGCCTTAAGACCTCATCCAGGGCCCAGAACTGCTCACTGTTAGCGTACTGCTGAAAGTCGGGGTGACTCTGCATCCTCCGACCCTCCTTCTCAGAGGCCCAACCAACTCGGGTGTCAGGGGGAGGGGCCGTCATATCACGAGTGAACTTTCCAGCCAGCCAACCCCTGGGTGTGTGTAGGTGCAGAATTCATCAACATGATTTATTAAGCGTCCACGAACGTTTGTTAGAGTACGTGGGAAAGGACAACTTTAAGCCAACCGTACACATGCCACATCTTCAGAAAAGACACTGAAGCTGCATAATCCCGTTTAGTGGAACTTTATTCGAGCCAACAGGCAAACATGCTTCGCAGTGTGGCTTCTTCAGTGCTTTGGGCTCCATGACAATTTGTTGCTTGTTCCTAAATCAAGTTTACTGTGATATTCATGTAATGCAGAGTTTCTAAAGTAAGCTTATACTGAGTCACAGATAATACAACAGAAATCTGTAGTCTAAAACTGTTAAACAGAAAAGGACCAAATTCAATGGACAATGATTTGGGATGTGTAATTAATCTTTATCATATTGTAGCACATCAGGTGGCATAGCTTTCTGTACAAAATAAACATCTGGATCTAGCATACTTCATGTGGATCATAGTGCAGATTTATTCTATAATCTATGCACTTGACTCACCCTTTGAGTGGGCTCCATGGCAACAGGCCCAGCCCCTCCCTCCTGCAGATCTCCACTAACTCCCACTCTGTCCACCTGCACAGCAGGCTGTACTGGGCCTGTGCCAAACACAGATGGAGAGGATCATTTTCTCTTACAAGCAGGACTGTCTCAAAGACTTGTCCTTCTGTCCTGGGACAGAAATTTCCTTGATGCAAAGGAAAAAAACTCACTCCATCTGTCAAGATTTAAACTATATGACATGAAAATCTAATAATGACAGATTTAACAAAGGAAACTTGCTTTGACTTTGACTTAATTTGGATCCACATTTAGCTTAACATTGTTGTCAGCTATTGTTCCTGTGGTCCTCCACATAAAAGATACATCAATACACACATAACGGACATGACAGAAAGATTATAAAATAAACACACAAAAATTACATCGGATACATTATACATATGTACCACTAGGCTTTTATAAGGGTACAAATGAATAAATGAACAAACAGAAAAATGAATGATGAAAGAAAGAACAGTAAGGCAAACCTGGAGAGTGATCCATTTGTTCAACCCCATGGTCCTCCCGATGTCCACGATCTTCTGTAGCTGCCAGCCCGTCACGTTACTGGCACCTACGTAGCGCACCTTCCCAGCTCGCACCAGGTCATTCAGGGCCATCAGGGTCTCCTCGAGAGGCACAGCATCATCCCAGCAGTGGATCTATGGTGAAAATGACATTCATGGGGAATTCTCAGGTGTGCAATAAAAAACGGTGTACATACAGCATCCGAAGATTTCAAGATGATCTTGTTACATGAATGAATGAGGTACCATGCTAACCTTTCTTCCAACACAAAGGTATACAATAAAAAGTGATGATTTACAGCATCCAAAGATTTCAAGATGATATCGATATATGAATGTAGTACAATGCTTAGCTTTCTTCTGACACAAAAGTATACAGGAATGAAATTTTCAACAACCACTGTCACCTTCTTCAGGATCAATAGAATTTGATTTGTGTATACTGTATACCCATGTGTTGGAAGAAAGTTTAGCAGTGTACTATGATTACTACCAACACAGATGAGTTTCCATGATATATATGAATGAATGAATGAAAGTTTATTAATTGTGTCTTGTCTTTAATGTGCTCAACTCACATGGGCTAAAATACACCAAAATGATATAATACATAATTCAAGAGTACAGAGGTACATAATAACAAAATCAACACTTACTTAACAGAAGATTGAGAAAATGTATGAATAAATGCAGATGAATGTGATATACTTCAGGTGAATAGAATGAACAATCACTGAACAGGTAGGTATCAAATCATATAATTATACAGATTATCCATAATTATAATCACACATGTTCCACAATCAAGTAATTTCAATTTGGTGTGGACATGATTTCTTAAATCATCTTCAACATTAATTGTTTTATACCTCTGATTTCTTTTAAGTTCAATTTTGTGAACAATTACTTTGATTTAACAAAAAGCAACGCCACGCAGTGAATTAAGACAAATCATTCGTTGGCTTTCAATGCCTTTGTCAATTTGTGCCTTTTCTTTTGGTTGATTGTTCCTGACGAAGAATGTCTTTATTAGTTTAATTTCCAGTGATGCAAGTTGCACACCTGGTAGAGGTCTACATAATCGGTCTGAAGCCTTTTCAGGCTTTTGTCAATGGAGGCCATAATGTGGTGCCTGCTAAGTCCCAGTTGGTTTGGGTCCTGTCCCATCGGAGCACACACCTTTGTGGCAATGACAAATTTCTCCCGCTGTTGCCTAAACACAAAGGATACATGTTCAGATGATTGTTCTCTTGAAGTGTTAGTAGTACATAAGGCTCCCACAAGCATGTTGACACGTGTGTATGGAACTGTATCAAAGCCTTTTTGATGAATCTTAAAATTGATATTCAAGTACCAGTAAAGTCTACAAAGAGCAGCCTTGTGAGTTTGATCTGCATTAAACAGATGAAGTGTATATCAATATACTTCATGTAACTCTTGTGAGCTACCATCCTGGTATGTCACAGTTTAGTACCTGTTGTGTCAACATACCTGTAGAGCCTTTTCCCACCAGCCTTCATAGCAGGCTCTCTGCCTTTTTTTTGTTTTTGGGTGACTCATACTACACTTTTCCTGGCCATTTCTTTTTGTACTGGGTCGCTTGTGATGCTGGCAGTACAAATGATCTAGTACAAAGAAAAAATGGCCAGCAAAAGAGTATTATGAGAGAAAAAAACATGTTAAAAAAGCCCAGAGAGCCTGTTAAGGAGGCTACTCTCTCCCCACCTGATACAGATCCACATAGTCTGTCTGCAGCCTCCTGAGGCTGCCATCGATGGAGTTTAGGATATGATGTCTGCTGAGGCCACGCTTATTGGGGTCCTGCTGAGTTGGGTCCATGTTGAAATTTACCTTGGTAGCAATGATAAATCTGTCCCTCTGTTTCCTATATATACATATGGATGTAGGTATGTGTGTTCATATAGCACGCTGCAAATATCTACAACAAGTCAAGAAAAGAACAGTGCTTTGTGTTATCCGTGCCACTGTTTTTCCTTTTACTGTTAAGACATGCAACACCTTGAGAAGAAATATGCCTCAAAAGTAAGAATAATGTCAAATGAACCTGAAAAAAATCCAAATCATTTGTGTCATAATTATGCAAAAACTTCTTACAGTTATGCACAAGTACAATATTCAAAGTGCATCGTGACAGCAGTGCATTTCAATACAAGTTCTATTACTGGCATCCTGTGTATTAACCCACAAAACAAGCTCTCATTAGCATCTCACATGGATAGCCAGCTGCCAACATATTCCTCAGCCACTCCATACTGATAGACATCTGCTGTGTCTATGAAGTTCCCTCCCAGCTCAGCAAACTTGTCCATGATGGCATGAGCTGTAGCCTCATCACATTGCCCTGGTCGGCCACCCTGTACAGGCAATAAGATCATCACAGTTAACACTGCCAAGCTGGTCGGTCCCGGTTCCCTGGCCGGGTCATACCAAAGACTCTCGTAAAAATGGTACATGCGGCTTTCTCTGCTTAGCACTCAGCATTCGAGAAAGAGTATGGAGGTTGAACACACACCACTACCAGTGGACTAGCCCCCTGCTGTAGTGATTGCGTTGTGTGGCCCAGGGCTAAGGAAACAGAGATGGGCACCGCCCTATGCCCCATCAGGCGAGGGAAGGGTTTAACTTTTAACTTAAGCTGGTCAGTTGATTTCTTCATGCAGAGTGGCTTGATAGCAACATCTGAATTAAGTTGCTAAATAGCTTTGGAAACGATTCCGAGCCAGAGTAGACTATTTACTTGAAACTTGGAAACTTGATCAAGAAACTACCTTGCTAATATTAGATTATAATAATAATAATAAAAATATAGTATAAATTTCATACAATTACACTGTATCATAGGTTTTACTACAAATCTTTCCTACCGTGGAGATTGGAAAAATCTCATAAACTCTTGGCAACACTATCAAGCGTACACATGGTTAAGGCCTTATACTTTAATATAATATAGTGATACCAGCCTTGACCCTTGATACTAGTTAAGAACGTAACGTTAGGTCAGGTAGCGGAAGGCTTCGCTACAGGTGTCTAAAGCTACGTTACCACATACGGAAACTATTCCTCAGTCATTTTATGTAGCATACCCTGAAAAATCATCAACCTACCCTGTGCTCTCCAAAAGTCATGGCTCCAAGGCATAGATTGGACACTTTGAGTCCACTGCAGCCAAGGAAACGATACGTGCACTTGCTGACAGCCATTTTGAATGTCAAAGGTCACCAGTGGTCTGGAATGGTCGACGCAAAACTCTGGAAAGTTGGTTGATTTTGCGATAACAATTCAAGTGATCAAGACTAACAAATTATGCTATTTTTTTGCGTTGTTCCTCCCAATCAATAGCAATTTTTGTTTTCTCCAATTTTCTGATTTATAACGTAGATTTTTTTAACGTTACTTCACCCCCCCCCCCAATTTAAAGTAGTCTTGTCTGTTTGGCAATGAAATGTCCCAGGACCCAACATCGCAAAACAGATCAAACGTTGCATTCAGCATCTGCCTATGACATGACTATAAAGTTAAATGCAAGTATGGCTTAGATTTCATTTTGCAAATGATACGGGAGAAGCACAACCGTATCGTCGTGTCAAAATAGCACAATGTGAATGTGAATGTTATTCAGCACCAAGGAGAGGTTGACAGGACAGCGAAGGAAGGAACCCGGAAAATAACGTTACCCTGCAGCAAACTGTCACTTCGTTTCCAACATGTAACGTTAACGTTATAATACATGTGACAGTGCGTTATATGGATTGAATGGATTGAAGAGATAAATATTATGTCAGATGAATGTTTGCAACAGTTAGTCATACGCCATACATAAATTTGAACTGGGATTAAAATAAAATCGTTCTTTTTTTTCTCAAGAGCTACAAACTGTTACAACATAACGTTAACTAGGTCATGATGTAGGTATATATAATTTTTATTGCAAAGTCATGTGAAAGTACTGTAAATGCAGAAACTTTCGCGGTGGATTAATGTTCGCGGTTTTCGCGGCGGCCGCTTCACCGCGAATTTAAAACCACCGCGAACATTTTTCTATAAGATCCTATAACAGTAAGAAACTACAGTGCATGCTGCTTCCGCGAAATTAAAACCACCGCAAAAACTCCTTTTCCCGCTGCCGCGAAATTGAATCTCCG
Organism: Branchiostoma floridae x Branchiostoma belcheri; assembly: GCA_019207045.1. Taxonomy (NCBI): domain Eukaryota; kingdom Metazoa; phylum Chordata; class Leptocardii; order Amphioxiformes; family Branchiostomatidae; genus Branchiostoma; species Branchiostoma floridae x Branchiostoma belcheri. The sequence goes on along the minus strand of CM033032.1, from coordinate 15,774,516 downwards.
CGAACTTAAATGCATTTACAGTATTGTTGAAAGATTGTACTTTAGAGGATTTAGAAATAAAATTATTACACTGTGACAGTCTACTTGTTGTTTCATGTATTGGCTTTTCATCACAGAGGAAAGCCACACTCATTACCTATATTTACAAAGCAAAAAAAAATCAATGGCTTAACCTCTGTGAAAAAAAAAATCGCCAGACGCCGTCTGAGACGCCGTGTGGCCCGTCCCAGCCGTCTGAGACGCCGTGTGGCCCGTCCCAGCCGTCTGAGACGCCGTGTGGCCCGTACCAGCCGTCTTAGAGTGCGTCTTGCCCGTCCCAGCCGTCTTAGAGAGCGTCTTTCCTGTCCCAGCCGTCTAAGACGCCGCCTTACACGTCCGAGCCGTCTGAGACGCCGTCTGGTCCGTCCCAGCCGTGTGAGACGCCGTCTGGCCCGTCCTAGCCGTATTACAGGGCGTCTTGCCCGTCACAGCCGTCTAAGACGCTGCCTTGCCCGTACCAGCCGTCTAAGACGCTGCCTTGCCCGTCCAAGCCGTCTGAGACGCCGTCTGGACCGTCCAAGCCGTCTGAGAGGGCGTTTTGCCCATCTCAGCAGCCTGAGACGCCACCTTACCCGTCCAAGCCATCTGAGACGCCGTCTGGACCGTCCCAGCCGTCTGAGACGCCATTTTGCCCCGTCCAAGCCGTCTGAGAGGGCGTCTTGTATGTCCCAGCCGTGTGAGACGCCGTCTTGCCCGTCCCAGCCGTATGAGACGCCGTCTGGACCGCCCCAGCCGTCTAAGAGAGCGTCTTGCCCGTCCCAGCCGTCTAAGACGCTGCCTTACCCGTCCCAGCCGTCTGAGACGCCGTCTGGACCGTCCCAGCCGTCTGAGACGCCGTCTTGCCCCGTTCCAGCCGTCTGAGATGGCGTCTTGCCCGTACCAGCCATCCGAGAGCGTTTAAAATGGGCGATTCCGTCCCGACGCCGTCCGATCCCTTTCACATCCAGACGCGTAAGACGGCTAAACACCCGTCTCAAATGCCTGGGAGCCCGTCTGGGCCGTCTCCAACTTTGTCCGTGATGGAGTTGATGACTGCAAAACACGCGGCAAACTGTTTCCAGAGAGGACCGTGAACCAGCGCCCCCTGACGGAACCGTCAGAGGGATTTCCTATTCCTCCATTTGCGTTTTTGGCGACGCCTCAGGGGCTAGCCTACTAGTATAGTGTGCGTCCGTTTGACAAGAATTCACAAAATTCCGCAGGCATGTCAGGAATTTTTCCACGCCTGCGTAGTTGCATCATCCCTTTAGAGGGGAATAACTCGGGAATACTAGTAGGTTGACGGATCTTCATGATATTTGGAATGTAGATAGCTTCAGAGATGCCTTACATAATCAAATGCTAATCATGCACATCAGGGGCTAATTTGCATAATTCATGAGGACAGTTTATAAATACACTGCATTTCATGTTAGAATACTCAAAAATATGCCATATGTAACTCAAAAAGAGAGAAATATTAGGCTTACTGTTAAGCATATATCCGATTGGCAAATATTCCCGAAATTCCACAGCAATTCGTCCGCGCGTGCGCAATTGCACCATCATTTTGGAAGGGAATAACTCGGGAAGGGGTTGACGGATCATTGTGATTTTTGATGTAGATAAATTTGGAGATGCCTTCCATAAATAAGGGCTATTAATGCAAACCAGGGGCTAATTTGCATGATTAATATAATTAATGAGCACAGTTTATTAAGCCACAGTATTTCATAATACTAGAACACTTAAACATGACAAATGTAGCTAGAAAAGAGAGAAATATCAATAGACATCAATTATGCAAATTTTTACCTAATTTACATAATTAATGAGAAATTGTTATTACAGTGTTAACCCTATTCAGACCGGGCTTTTTTGGTCATCCCTGGACCGGGGGGGGGGGGGCTTTTGAGGCCCTCCACTTTGAAGTCCTATAACTCTAAAACGACGTGCCGTAGGGCCACCAAATCTTTAGGACATAATATCGACATAATATCTGACAAGTATTTGACGTTTGACGTTACGTAAACGTAAGATGACGTAATTATGACGTCATCAATTTGATTATATTGGCCGGACCCATGAAAAAGGCTATTCTCAGAAAACTTCAAGTTATTCTACAAAAATGTAACAACAGGTGCAGATAACAGAATAATAATATTTATTACGACTTACGTTGCCAATAGCAACATCAATGATGTCAAGATGACGTCATAAAATGACGTCATGCACATCTAAGATACCAGTTGGGCTCCGCCATATTATATCCACCACCTTGAATTTTTAAAAATCCTTTTTTTGCAACAAATAATCACAAAGGGCAATGGAAATAGACTCAATTCATTCATTTAGATGGTTTTTGATGAAAAAATACCAGGTAGTTACAAATTTTAAGGGATAATTAGCTTGTTATTATTGATCTGGCCATACGGTCCGCCATCTTGGATTTTGGGCTGATGACGTCATCAAATTAGCATAATTTATGCATATATAATTATGAAAGATATGCTAAATAATATAAGATTTTATTTATGTAACAAAAAAGCAGTAATATAGCAAATAAATGTGAAAAATACATTGTTAGAACCAAAAATAGTGATTTTTGGCAAAACAGCCTGTCAACAAACGGTTGCCATGGCAACAAGAAAATATGGAAAAGTTGTCAAACTTCTTGAAATTGTTGCCAACAATATTTTAGGAAAACTCACTAAATTTGGTGGCTTTAGCGTAAGGCGTTCTGGCGTTATAGGACATCGAAGTTGGCGCGGGCCTCAAAAGCCCCCCCCCCCCGGTCTGAATAGGGTTAAATGACGAAAATTCCATTCTTCCGAAGCCACAGTATTTCATAATACTAAATCACTTAAACATGACAAATGTAACTAGAAAAGAGAGAAATATCGATAGACATCAATTATGCAAATTGTTACCTAATTTACATAATTAATGAGAAATTGTTATTATAGTGCTGAATGACGAAAATTCCATACTTGCGACATTTGGCAGCAACATGTACGTTAAGTTGAACATGCATACGTAATTCATGTAAACTAGGGTCTCATTTACATAATTTATGAGAAAATGCTACAATGGCTTTCTTTGCTAAGACTTTCATACTTTGAACACATTGTTATTCTTTAAATTATTATCTGGTGCATTTGCAGCCAGTAGGTACCCAATGTGTTTCGTAATGAGGCTGATTTACGAACTATTAGCTATAGCAATAATCTAATTGCTATAATTGAACCTATTTTTCACTACATGTTGTAATCATAATAGTCAGTACATATCATGTTGTACAGTTTTTCAATGTCGAAAAAGCCTCTCTTGCATTGGTAACTTCAAGTTTAAAATCCCCATAAAAGGAATGGTTCGTTCTAATCATTTTATCGTAGACTCCAATCATAACCATCACCACCTGCGTTTCATCTGACCTACCCAAACTCAAATCAGTTGAGCGAGGACAATGCCCGCAACCCGAATCCGACAAACAAGCCAACAACCACAACTCGAGTCAGGAAAACGCAGAAAACGCCCGGAAACTGAGTTATTTGTATCATGTACATGTACAGTATTTTACTTTCTCTGGACTGAAAGGCTGGGACCGCCATAGCCATGCAACCTGAGCACTTTCTCGTAATTATTAGGTTGTCTTGCCAAGGTAAGTTTTCATGGACGTTTAGTCATAGAAATGGGATTTTGACTTCCCTTTCTTCTGCTTATTTTTGTAGAATTCCACAGCATTAAGTATAGGTAGGGTATGCCCTAAAACGTTAGGGTGTTACATCAAACAGGTGGATTTACACAACGCAGATTATCCATTTCAATTTGCATAACTTTAGGTGATGTGACGAAGGGCCGTTCATGTCATGTGGCGCCGACCATCCGCAAGCATCATTGGCGAGTGCCCTGCGATTGGTTAAATAAGCCAGTGCTTGCCTTGCATTGTATCTATTTACAAGCGTTGTGCAATGAACTTTGACTTGCCTTTTTCTAGCCCTCCGTAAGAACCACCGACTCATTCCTTTCGCTTGCTATCCGTCTTAAGCAAACAAAAAGAATGAGTCAGCGGCAACTACAGAAGATGGTACCTATCCTAGGCATAGAAACAGAGTCCTAGGCTCATTTTCAGCTGCAGTACCGTAATGGACTGCTACCTCTGGTCGTGTGCTGCAATCAATTTCATTATCTCAGATATCCAATCGTACAAGAGCATTCGTTTGACCAATGACACCGGCGGATTTTCTAGACTAGACCAATCGTGTATAGACTAGCCCCTGCGGTTACCTGTCCGAAACCCCGGACGTCGCGTCGTTCGTCTGCCAGCCGTCTGATGTGACAGACACACCTCGCAACTGCCATTACAAAAGGGCATCACGGCCGCTGTGAATCCTTTGTACTTCAAGCCATGTTTAACCCAAGACAACAGGTTAGTAGGGTCGTTTTTCACATAGAACATTTATGTGTTTTAAGCAAGTTATCAACAGTCCAATGCAATGCCAATAATCGGCAAGATTAACGTTGAATTCTTTTGTGACCGTTGGAGGACATAAAAACGCGGACCTACCGGCGCTTACATGTAAGGCCTCACTGTGCTCATGATATCAATACGAGCGATCGCTGTTGTTGTTTACATCCGGGGTATTCGACGGCTGGCGCCTACCAGAATGGCAGTAGATTGGATTAAAAATTCATATTTAAATTAGCAGATCAAATTATTGGTTAATCTGTAAATCAATCTTTTGCCAAACAACTGCTTTTTGCCTACCACTGCGTCACCGTGAGCGTGATATCATCGCGATCGCTCGTATTCCAACAAAGCAAGAAGACTGTCTCGACCTAATTGCAATAATTTCGCTTTGTTGCTTCCAGGATCTTATTGGTGCCATCAAGACGGACCAACTCAGCCCGACGCCAGCTGCAATGTTCATGTTGGGACTTATCCCGGTGAGAGGTTGTCCGATGCCATCTCCACAGCTAGCTGTACGGTGCCGTCCAGAAGATCGGTGCTCGTGTGAAAACCCTGTCGGAGGACCCGAAACTAAGTTAAGTTCTTGTGTGTTTTATGGGCTGTGAAACGGAAACATATTGTAGAGATGGTCTGGGACTAACTTGTCGGCATGATAGGAAGTAAACAATTTGTGCGGTCTCTTATGTCTTTAACTATAGGCCGGTGTCTCTGACATTGGTCTGTGGTAAAGTGCTCGAACACATCGTGCACAGCCACATGATGAAACATCTAGACACTCATGGCATTCTGTCCCCAGCGCAACACGGCTTCAGGAAGGGTCTGTCCTGCGAGAGCCAGCTGGTGCTTACCCTCCAAGACCTGGCCATAAACATGGACCAGAACAAACAGGTCGATGCCGCGGTGCTTGACTTTAGCAACGCATTCGATACCGTGCCTCACGAACGTCTGCTGCGCAAACTCGAGCACTATGGCATTTCTGGCCTTCTTCAGTCTTGGCTTAGGGCCTTCCTTGCGGAGAGAACCCAGAGGGTTGTCTTTGACGGTGGAACATCTAAAGTACCAGCCAATTTTCGCCCGCACTTACACCTACAAATTCTCATACTTGCCAGAACAATCCCGAGTGGAATTCCCTGCCTGGCACGGTAGTAAGTCCTCCCACCGTTGAGTGCTTCCGCGCCAGGCAGGAGGGCTGCCCGCCCTAACCCGGGACCTCACCCCCCCCCCCATCTACTTTGCCCCACGCGGGGTCATCCGGGGGTACCTATGATGATGATGATGATGATGAATTACAACAAAACAAGAAGACTGTCTCGACTTAATTATAATAATTTCGCTTTGTTGCTTCCAGGATCTTATTGGTGCCATCAAGCCCGGATCAACCAGAGGACCTGAAACTAAGTTAAGTTGTTGTTTGTCTTATGGGGTGTGAAATGGAAACATATTGCAGAGATGGGCTGGGACTAACTTGTCATCGGCATGATAGGAAGTAAGTAATTTGTGAGGTTACTTTAACTTTAAAAAATCTCTTGGTTGATGGTAAGGTGCTTGAGTGTGTTTTGTTGACATCTCGAGTGATGATGCAGGTAGGGGTTTATATCAGGACATTTTGTAAATGGAGGCTCCTTTTGCACTCAGGGCTTCAGTCCGTTTCTGTGTTGTACAGGCCTGGTGTGTGGCTGATTTGGTTTCTGTGACTGTGTCGATGGCCGGGATGGTAGTCGGCCAGTTACTGTGAATTCTGTTTTTTTTTAAACAGGGTCTTCCCTGGTTCACCATCTGTTGTCATTTCTGTTTTATGTCGTGGTCAGTGGTTGTCGGGAACCTAGACCATTACATAATCTGCCTTGTGTCGTTATCTTGGGTCTCGAACCAAGAGAACGACACAGGCCAGAAAGGAAAACAGGTGGCTGAATAGCCTATTTAATATCAATAGTAAAATTTGCTTTATTTAGAAGCACTAGACTTCTCGGCGTCGACACAGTTACAGAAACCGAATCAGCTATTCAATGGGCTTGTATAAAGCAGAAACAGACTGAAGCCATTGCTCTCAAAATTGTAACCAAAACAAACGGCAGCATTACTTGGAATTTCAGCAAAGCGCACTCTTGTGCTTTCCATCATTCAAGAGATCATGATTATTCCCGCTATTTCTATGTTAAACCAAGAACTGAAATTACAATCACAGATCAAGTTAACTTCCTGTCATGCCTCATTCACATACTTAAGCTTACCGTAAGTATTAGGTATAGTCTTTACCATATTTCTTGGTGAAGTTTCATTTTTGTCTCGTCTTTTATGCTGAGGATCGTCGTACCGTAAGAAGAAATGTCTGGACGCGGAAAGGGTGGCTAGGGCTGGCGAAGGAAGGTGCCGAACGTGAACGATTCGCAGTCTTCCCACACATATGACAAGGTATCGTATCGTATTGTGTGAAAGCAGTTTTTGATTATAGCCAGGACAACGTTCTTTGCCAATGAATAACAATTCATTTGTGTTGGCAAGTTTAAGTTTATAGTTTCATTTTCAATGTTTGTACCCGAACAATTAATGCTCAGTACTTTAATTAATGCTTGAATGACGCATATGAATACATTTGTATTATGGTTGGAATGTTTGTCAGGTGGATCATGGAAAATTTTGGCATACGCATTCTTCATCTGAATATCAGATAGTCTGCATAGAGGTTTGGGGTGGTACTTGCCATTGGACAGGCCTTAATCCTTTTGTTTGTGGCGTGTCTGTTTCTTCTACCGATTTGTTAGAAATGACTGAACGTGGAAAGCAAGGAACGGAGTTGGATACTGGACGTGTAAAGCGCCACCGTTACTGAAAGTGCTTCGTGACAACATCCGGTGCATCACCAAGGCACGAGTCTTTCCGAGACACAGACAAGGTATTGTACTGCATTGTGTGTCCAGTTCCTACTCGCCACTGGCCAGCCGGCGTTGAGCCATTTGTGTTTGTTGCAGCGGTAGTGAGGCAGTTCATGCATGTCTGTTTCTTTTGCCGGTTTCACAGCAAGGCCTGCCGGGAAAATGGGCAAAGGAGGTGCCAGGCATCCGAGGAGACAGTGGTCCTGGCGGAAGGCGTCTTGGTGCCACTTCCCATAGTTGGATTCGTTGAAAGTGACGTCTTCATCAGCTTCTTGAGAAGACATTTCATAACTGGATGTTTAGAGGACAGTCCGTATGTCAATCATCTCTACAAAACCTGATGGACATCAGTTTTTCACGGACATATGACAAGGTATGGCACTGTGTGTTATGTAAAATTAGGCAATCGGCCTATAGCTAGGCATGTTTGTAGCATTGTATATTGTTTGCGCAGTATTGTCAGTCTATATAAACCGAAAGTAGTAACAATTGTAGGACTACCCGAAACGTTCTAATTGTGTTGTACTGTATTTTGTGAAAGTAGTTTTTTTAATTGTAGGACAGCAGTCTTTTTCCTTTGTGCTGGTAAATTTAAGCTCACAGTTTCAATGTCTGGACCCGAACAGTGCTTTGGAGAGTTTTATTTCTATAATCAAAATTATGACTGGTTGAACAGTTTGTGTGAGGTTGCTGATGCATATGTGTTTGTTCTACCGATTTGGCAGAAATGCCTGGACTTGCTAAGGGGGAAGGAGCTGGGAATGGAGGCTTCAGGTGCTACCATCACTGACGGTGCTTCGTGGCAACATCCAGTTCATCACCAAGACAAGGAGTCATTCAGTCTCTCCAAGGCTCCTTTTGCACGCAGGGCTTCAGCCCGTTTCTGTGTTGTACAGGCCCAATGTGTGACTGGTTTGGTTTCTGTGGCTGTGTCTGTGTCGATGGTCGGCATTGTTTTTAGCGTTACTCTAAATTCTGCTTTTTAGAAAACAGGAACTTTCCTGGTTCACCATCTGGTGTCGTATCTGTTTTATGTCGTGGTCAGTGGTTGTCGGGGACCTAGACCATTACATAATCTGCCTCGTGTCGTTATCTTGGGTCCCGAACCAAGAGAACGACACAGGCCAGAAATGAAGACAGGTGATTGAAGAGCCTATTTGATATTAGTAGTTTAGTCCTTTAGACACACTATATACTTTTTGGTGTCGACACAGAAACCGAATCATTGCAGACAGAATGCAAAGTGTACATTATGTATATCAAGATGTTAGATTCATGTAGTTAAGCTTGACAATTGCCATATTTTTGAGTCAAGCTTCATGTTGGTCTCGTCTTGCAAAGAGGTTTGGAGATGCTGAGCTGTGTAGACATGCGTCTTTTGTAAGCAGTCTTTGTTTTGAATATATCATATCATGCCATTCCAGTACAGGGTGACTGTCTTTTGTTGTCACTAAGCCTTTGTGTTAAAAATGTATTTCAATTGTATTATTGTAATTCAGTAGATCGATGTTAATATTGCCCGTTTATTGATGAGTATAGGTTGTTTGTAGCCTTTTAAATCAGTCATTTGGAAAAATCCCTACCTAAGGTTTAGGCTGACGCTGACACTAACACGCAGACACAGGCACGAGCACACACTAACAAACTAACCCTTCCAAACACACACTAACATACTGATGCAACATCTTTTTGTCGAACACTAATAATCAGCTCTGCCTAAGCCTTAGACTGCAAAATAACTTTCTATTCTTCGTCAATTACAAAGGCGCCAAGCTACCTCTATACCATGTACTGACCTGCTTTTGGCTCTGTTGGCCACCGTGTCCTAGAGTAAGGGTAATTGTTAATCTATGTACGGAAGATGTTAAGATTTCAGTTCGATTTTTAAAGTTTATTTTTCTCAATTCATTGTGTGTTTTTTAGATTTGCACACATATATTTGTATATATCTATTTTGTAAATAATTGCTATCAAATAAACAGTTTGAAATCAAATGTGTAGTGTTTATTCGAATTGAAAGGAATGGATTGTTTCACCCTCCCCACACCCTCAACTAGACGCAAAATGGATAGTCCTACCTCCTAATATGAAAAGATTGGGTTCCTTTCCCCAGACCCTTAACTCCACGTGAAATGGTTGGTCCCTCCTTTCCAAGAAACTTTAACCCCACGTGAAATGGATGGCTCTCATTCCATATCCTCAATCCCTTGTGAAATGGATGGTCCCCGTTCCTAGATCTTTAACGTCGTGTATACACCATGCATATCAAATGGCTGGTCCCTCCCTTACCAGACCCTTAACCCCTTGTTAATGGATGGTCTCATTTCCCCAGATCCTTAACCCCATGTGAAAAGGCAATTCATAATTGTACCCCTCCCCTTCAATCTTAACATTTCCAGTACATTCTGGTAGACTTGGTAAGTATTTATCTCCATGAAAATAGAGATATAGGTTTGGGTGTGTCTGTGTGTGTGTTTGTCTGTGTCTGTCTGTGTGTCCGGATCTTTGTAGTGAGCATAACTCAAGAAGCTCTGGAAGGATTAAGATGATATTTGGTATGTGGGTAGATGTTGGGAAGACGAAGGTCAAGGTCAATTTTGGGCACCCTGGTTTATATAAGCTTTTCTTAAAGTCTTGGTAAAATTGTTCATTGCCATATCCAACATTCCAGGGGATCAACTGTTGTCTTATGTTGAGTACGTTTTGTACAGTTTTAAAGAACTGGGGGATCCTGTAGTGGATACTGCTTGTTACTCCCCATCCTCCATTTATACCACAGAATTGATGCATTCTGGCCAAAGCACTCAGAGCTGGAAGTCAGTTGTATAATCAATGAAAAACATTTATGATAGGTCACTCGTCACAAGAGATCACCTTTCTTGTTAACAGCAATGCTCTACAAACATCCATCGCGTAAAACAATCTTCATACATACAGCCAGACGAAATGATAGAACACAAATACAACACACCTACAACAACAATCATTAATATTTATAAACAATAAAACCGTCGCAAAAAAACAATAGTTTTTATTGCCACACTTATTTTTAAGCGTTGCCGTATTGTTGAAAATAAACAAACAAAAACAAACAAACAAAGAGGTATCAAAACAATATGGTCATATTTACATTTCAGTCGCGTGACATTTCATGAATATACTAGAACATTGTACGTGTATTTTCAAGACAGGAGATGTTATTTTTAGCGCCTGACAACAGATCATGCACATAACCATTGGCTGTTTACAGCATGCGATCAGACCCATGTGATGAGAAACATGTGGTTAAACACCTGGGGCGCAACCATAGCTGTGGGGTGCAACTAAATTTAGCGTATTTATACTAGTCCCATATTTTTCGTACCGTAGTGCACCGATCAAAAAAATAAGTATTCATATATTTGATTTACTTAATTAAAGTGTTACATTGTCGAAATTTTCCGTAATAGCAATAATCTATGCGCCTAGGATGTACAAAGTATGTTCAGGCCCCCCTCACATAGTGGTTTCGTCAGAGGTTACATGTGGTTATTGACCTGTAGCTTTGGTGCTGTGGGTCAAAATAAAAGTCCAGACAAACGCACCAGATATTTATACCAAAGGGCTCGGGTGAGGTGAGACCGGTGAAGTGAGGTAAAGTGTTCGTATTCCCTGTTTGTGACATTTTGTGCTTTAAGGAATGGCGTTGATGCCACGTAAATAACGGTACATGCATGTAGACATGGTAATATTATTATACTGGCTCGGTCAGAGACTTTAATAGCTGAGGCAACTAGGCTCTGAAAAACGTATTTACTTGTAGTGTGCAGGAAAACACTATACAAGTAGATACGTTTTTTTCAGAGCCTAGTTGCCTCAGCTTAAGGTCAGACTGTGTACCTCAATCTCCCTGAATATTGAAACATTTTCAAAATGTTTGCTACAGAGCTGCCGGCTTATTACACGCCTGCCACAAGCAGTTTTACCTGGCGTTAAGATGGGGAGGTTTTGGCAGCAGCTGAAGGCGCTGGTCCGCAGAAACTGTCTGCTGAAGATGCGGCACAGGAAGGAGACAATTCAGGTAACGTTAGGTGAAAATATGATCATGGTTGTTTTGAGCTTCAGTAGACAGTGCCGACCTTGCTTTTCCTTTGCACACGGACACTTCCACATTCAGCACTTATGATTATAGGCATACTTATCTTTCATATTGTTTGATTGAAGTAAATCAAATGGATAAGATGAAAACGTAAAATTAAAATGTACTTAATCAGATGTTAATGTGTGTGTGTGTGTGTGTGTGTGTGTGTGTGTGTGTGTGTGTGTGTGTGTGTGTGTGTGTGTGTGTGAAAGAGTGAGTTGAGTGTGAGTGAGTTGAGTGTGAGAGTGAGTGAGTGAGTGAGTGAGTGGGTGTGAGTGTGAGTGTGAGTGAGTGAGTGAGTGTGAGTGAGTGAGCGAGCGAGTGTTTGTGCATCAGTCACCATTGGTAATGATCCTGACATGCTATTTTTTCAAAGGTCGATACTCTGTGTTCCACAGGAAATATTCTACCCGCTGTATTTTGTTGGCATCCTGGCCTTTGTCCGTGCAATCACAACAACAGTAGCTGACCCCCCACTCCCCATCAACGGCGGCCGCTTTAACAGCACGCCACTCTTCAGCGGCAGATATGTCCAGGCCATGACAGCAGGGTCCATCGCTGTGGCCCCCAACAGCTCAGACGTGGCTGACATCATGACAAAGGCTGTGAACAGTTTGAGCAACGCCACACACCTCCCCCTCCAGCATATCATGTTTGCTACAGAGGAGGTATAATACTTACCTTTTCATTCCTGGTTAAATACTTTGACTTTATTCAAATTGTGGCACTAGGGAGCAGGCTGATATCGTGACCACATACATAAACATATTATGTATAATTATACAATACAAAAATTGAACAAATGTTAAGTAGGATAAAATATTTGATACACTTAAAACGGTTGCAGCTGGAACATGTGCATGGTAAGAGTTTACAACAGTGGCACAGCTGGAAGTAAATCGTTTGCTGGTTTAAGCTTTTCAAAATTTTGCATTTATCATTGACAAAGTAATGACTGAATAGTTCAATTTAATATTCCTCATTCATTTTTCCCCATCTTTGACTACTTTTTGGAATGAGATTGCAGAATGATTGCATGATTGTGACACAAAAATGCCAATTTGTTTTGACTTTAGGCCATGCAAGAAGCATATAAAGCCAATTCAAGTCTTTACTCAATTGGGGTTGTGTTTGACCTGGAGTCAACTGTTGACCTCAACTACACCATTCACCTGCCTTATTCATATGGAGCCTCTACAGAAACAACAACTGTGGGACAAGGTATGTGTGGGTCTTTACTGAACACAAGAGCAGTTTAAGACTTCTTGAAAAGTAACTGTACATTATTTTTGTACATTGCATTTGAAAATATCCTTTGAACGTACTTTTTTGTCGGCAGACTGATAGCTACCATTTTCTCTTCTGTCATTTCTTTTTTTTAAATTCCTTTATTAATGAAAAAACGATGCATTATTAGATAATAATAAGATGGTCATTATGCAAAGAGTATTGGCTATGCGATAACAACATGTACTTTCTTGTCCTACTGTCTTTCCACTGTCATGTCACTGGAGTTTGAATTGCAACAATTTAAACTCACAAAAAATTGTGAGGTTTCAACCTGTGTGAAAATCTACACTTTTTATTTCATCTTCAGATAGATGCAGACAGGGGGATGGCCTGGATATAGTGAGCTGTCCAGCCAACACGTACTTATACACAGGGTTTGCTGCACTGCAGGCAGCCATAGACACTGCTCTTATAAATGTGAGTGAAAGAAGTACTTGCAAGATTCAAAGTATCAGATACACTCCATGTAACGAACTTGAAATCAGAGTTGTGGGCATATGAGACACACAGCATTTAATAGGTGGCTTGAATATTTCAGTTTCATGTATAACATAGATAAGGTCATATTCAATAGGCAACTGCATTTATCTGAGTGTGCAATCTAATATTTATTTGCTGCATTATGTTCTCATGGCTCAAAATGCTGGGTGCATGTCCACCCAATTATTTTCTGTTATTTTCTCAAATATCTTCTTAGGTTTATGTATGTATAGATATCAAAGTATACTAGTATACAATATATTCTTGACATCTAAATTAGAAAGATGATAAAAATGTCTGTCATGGTACTTGTTTCAGAATTTGATAGCTTGTAAGTTTTATTATTAGGTTATTACTTAAATTTAAGTGGTGCACCCAAAATGTTTTTAGTGCACCTATTTTTTAAAGCTGGGTGCACCAGTGCACCTAATCCCAAACATGAATTTCGAGCCCTGAGTACTGTATGTCCTCTACTTTGAAAAAAAGGTGTTTTTGAGATATTTCTAGTGCAGCGCCCCTCAGGTCGGCACAGTTTAGATATGCAGGAATACATTATTCTGGGTATCTTGCATTGGAGATCTTATTATCATTATTAGATGCATTTTTTCGATGTGGAATTATGTTAGCAAGCATTGTATGTAAGCATTATAGAGGTCAAGTCAAAGCCTCTAACTGTAATTATAACATTATTGTAATACATCTACATGTTTTGAGATTGATTGATTAATTTTTATGAAATCTTTAATCAAATATATTGTACAATTCAAATCTAAACTGGATTGCCTTTCCCTATGCCCAGTGGCAAACCAATGTGTCAAACATGGCACTGCCAGACTATCAAGTGGAGATGATGCCCAAACCTTCCTACAGTGGTGGCTACCCCTTCGGTATCATCTCATCCATCTATTTTGTGCTGGCCTTCACTCCCTTTGTGGGGATCCTGACAACCAACCTGGTGTCAGAGAAGGAGAAAAAGATCAAAGAAGCCATGAAGATTATGGGGCTCAATGGAATGGCTTTCTGGTAGGTCGTAGAACGTATATTGAATCGTATATTACATATATCAGTTTATGAAGCTCGTAATAGCCTCTACCAGGATCCACGGATTGCTGGTTAAGTAGTAGAAACTGGACAAATAGAGGGAATGGTAATAGGGAGTCAGGCAGCCAGAGGAGTCAGTATCTGTCAGACCCATCACAGGCAAGTCAGAAAGCAATAAAAGGATTATTTAGCTGCTTCGCATGATCGCATCTATTAGATAGCAGTTAGTAGACTTCAAAGAAGTGACTCCGCACAAGCTCTGTGGGTCACGTACTGGCCAGCCGACTCCCCTAGCATACCATTCCCTCTATTTATCCAATTTCTGCTATTTGACCAGCCATCCATGGAGCCTTGTACATTTTGATTACATTAATCGCTGCCTACTCGTGTGTATTCTGTAATATATTTCTCAAGTTCAAGAGTGAACAACAGAGAGATGAAGCAACAGTATAGACAAAAATAATCAATAAAGACAAGGAACAAAATTTTTACTCCAGAATCTTTTCTTTTTCTGTGATGTTTTACAAATCTTAAGAAAATATCTTTCTGTCATTATTTCCCTAGGGTTAGCTGGCTTGTCGTGTATATGATTGCCATCACTGTGGTGTCTGTGGTGTCAGTTGGAGTCAGCTTTGCTGCCAAACTCTTCACACGGGGCAGTTATCTCATCTTCCTCATCATGTTTGTGCTGTATGGGCTGACCATGGTCAACATCGCCTTCATGCTTACACCTCTGTTTAACAAGGCTAAGGTAAAAAGACCTTACAACAGTGCATGCTCAAAATACTTTTTTTCACCCAGGTTGCCCAGGCAGCAACCTGAGTCAAAAGCCAGGCTGCACCATCAACATTTTAGGTTGCCCCACCCCAAGTTACTAGTATTAATTTCTTCAATTCAGCTATCTTTTATTCCAGTTATGTGTAAATTTTTATGTTTTATCAAGAAATGAATACAAAAGCTTATTCACGTAGCTGGGGGAAAAGCAGTGTTCCAACTGCAAAATTTCAGGTTGCACACTGCGCTACCTGGGTTTACGATTAAGTTGCGCGAAGTAAAATGTGGTTACATTTGCAGGTGTGCAAGTAGGCACTGCTTATAGCATCTTTAAATCACATACTCTCTGAAATAAAAAGAATGCTAATAAAATTAAGACCCCTAGTATTTGTCTATCAGTGTCCTGTACATTAGCTGACTTATTTTGTGATAATCGTATTTCTTCCAAGTTTTTTTTTTGTCTAACAGAAATTCATAATCTGTTGCAGGTTGCTGGAGCTGCAGCTAGCATGACAACCCTGTTCATCAGCTTACTAGTTCTCCCCCTGTCTATTGCACCTGACAGTATCCCAGCATATGTGCAGTGGATACTGTGTATTTTCTCACCTGTTGCCTTAGCTACAGGTATCAACCAGGTGGGTAGATTTCCGCGTTTTACATCCTACATATACATGTACATGTATGTACAGTATGCAGTGTGTTAACCTTACTTACAAGATATTGACCAAGCTCATTCGACCTGCTATAATAAGACAATGTGTGATCCAAAGAAAGAATTGTCGTAATACATGTACAGTCATATAAATGTTTCATGCAAAAATGCACAAATGCTTCATGAACTCGGTGATGTGTTAAACTTCATGAATTGTCATTGTTATTTTGATTTAGCTTAAGTCAGTGTGAATGTTGCTGAAGTTTTCCAATGCTGTTCCACGATATATTTTGTAAATGATTATCTACTGTGTATGGTGTTCATTGTGTGGTATGTTATGGTATGATATACACTGCATGTCTGACCAAAGATGGCAGTCTCAAAAGCATATGTAATGATTCATTTTGGTAACTCTTTTCCTCTGTTTTCCAAGGCTGTTACCCTGGAAACCACAGTCGGTACCCAGTTTGACAACATCGCGACCCTTCCGTCCAACTTCCCTGTCCTGTATCCTATCATCATGCTGGTTGTGGACACAGTTCTGTACCTACTGCTGGCCTTTTACCTGGATAATGTCATACCTGGTGGGTCAAGAAATTGCCTTATTGTAGGCAAAACATTACCTGCACACAGTGGGCATCTTTTGAAACCATTAACTGAAAGACAAAATATGTACAGCTTGAACAGTCAATACAGCCATACAGTACAGCACTGGATGGTTATACCAATAGTTGATAAGGCACTTAAGGGCGCAAAATACATTTTTCCGCACACCTGCACAGATGCAGATAACATATTACCAGTCAATGAAGCTAGTAAAAACCCACATACCCCCACATCATAGTACATGACTTTGTATGATAGAAGGCTTGTTCTCATTTAAATGTCGAAAATGCTGTCGCCTGTCTTTAAGACTTGATATAGAGCAAATCGCAGGCAACATCACTGTTTTTTTAAATTTTTCCACAGCCCCTGTACTGTCTTACAAAAGATGCACCACAACATTCGTATTGGTTGATGTCTTGTAAGAAATTACAGCCACGAGTAGGATTCCAACCCCTAAAAAACGCCTGTCGCCTGAGAAGACACAGAGAGTTTAAACAGTAGCCAAAAATGTAGTAATGCAGTTCCCAGACTGAATGTTTGACAGGTAAAGCCAGGTAGCCGGGCCCTCTGACTGATCACGTCAGGTCGCTCCCTTCACTGATTTTCGAGTCTATGTAACGTAATTTATGCCTGTCGCCAAATTCTGTAACAAACGTTACCACCTCTAGTTAGACGGTTGCAGCATTTTTGTTAGCCACGTATAAAACAAGAAATGACCATTTTTATGACGCTGTACAGTTTTTCTGGCTTTCTAAAGAAACAGGAAAGAGTTGTTGACTGTTATTTGTATCCCACCTTGCTTAACAAAATGTTGTACAGAAATGACTGTAACAAACGTTACCATTGTTCGATGCTGTTTAACCTTTCTACTTGACCTGGTGTAAAAAAGCTGCCCACTTTTTAAATGTCCCTATTGACGTCCACTTATAGCTAAATGATGTAGTCAATAAGGTAAGTCCTTTCAAAGAAAACAGGGTAAAGTCTACTGTTGTAACAAACGTTACCGGTAACGTTTGTTACCTGCCCTGTAATGCATTACCAATGGGACCGAAAATAATAAGTTGCCATTTTTTGGCTATGGTTAAAATAGGAATTTTCCTAAACAACCAGGTAGTTTTCACCGAAAATAAAGCCGATTTATTTTTCGACCAAAAAAAGGCCATTTTCGACATTTCAATGAGAACGAGTGAGAAACACATGACATGGACCTGTACAGTTTACAATGTAGGTGCAGGTAGACATCACAAATACCTACTAGCTCAACTTTTACCTGCACTGTGGTATTTTAAGCCCTGCACTTGGTTGCCATGTTAAGCAGGTGCAGTTTGTGTAAAAGATCTGAGTCTTTTTTTATTGGATGAGGACCTTGAATTGGCAATATCTAATATTCCTGCTGAATGCAGAACTCATGTTTACCATCCTTGAACAGGGGAGTATGGGCAACAGCAGCCCTGGTACTTCTGTCTAATGCCATCCTTCTGGGCAAGTGATGACACTAGCCAGGGAGCAGGAGTCAGTGGGGAGGGGGAGCAGCAGGGACAGACAGCTGACGATGGAAATGGTGATGTGGAGAGGGTACCAACACACCTGCAGGAAAAGCGAGCCATCAGGTAATCACTCATCTAACAAATGAGACACAAGGGTGCATTTTAATGCCCACCTTATTTGACCTTTTCATCAGCGATCTTGTAGATGAACTTAATGCAGAAAATTTGGATGCCCCTCTGTTACAACTTTCTAAACAGTTTATAAACATTATGTTTGCGTGTGGATTGTGTTCAGCATCAAGATGAGATGTGTTTTTGTGTGGAAGGTGTTCAGCACCAAGGACAGGTTTGTTTGTGTGGAAGGTGTTCAGTACCAAGGACAGGCATGTTTGTGTGTGTGTGTGGATGGTGTTCAACACAAAGAACAGGTCTGTTTTGTGTGGAAGGTGTTTAGCACCAAGGACAGGTGTGTTTTGTGTGGAAGGTGTTCAGCACCAAGGACAGGTGTGTTTTGTGTGGAAGGTGTTCAGCACCAAGGACAGGTGTGTTTGTGTGTGTGTATGTTGCTCAGCACCAAGGACAGGTGTGTTTTGTGTGGAAGGTGTTCAGCACCAAGGACAGGTGTGTTTGTGTGTGTATGGATGATGAAATGAAATAAGAGCACTGATATGTATGAAATAAGAGCCACGGTCTACTTATCACCACTGCTTATCAGTGATGACAAATTATTTGAATTTGAGCCTTTTTTCTAGACAAGTGTTTGATGTAAAGCATTCTATGACAGGAAAGCAATTACCTGAAAGGCAAGAATTTGTTATTGATCACAATGAGTTACATGTAACTTATGGTTTTTATGTTTCATTTCAACTCATTCCTTGCAAGTTGACAAAGTTTTGATGATGTTTACAGAATTGAAAAGCTCCAGAAGGTGTTTAAGAAGAAGACAGGGGAAGTTGACGAAGATGTGGTGGCTGTTAACGGTAACATCATCCCTCAAGTAGTCACATACATAATGTAGTTCTTCATAGTTTTGTTGTGTGCTCACTCTTTTGGCAATCGTAGGCTCAGCCTATCTCTTTATTTGTGTGTATTTTCTATTGTGTTAATTCTTTGAAAGTTGGAGGACCTTTGATCTTTCTGATTTTCAAAATCCTCTTTTATGAAGATTGAAATAAAGGTTGAAAGTACGCCAATCTAATTTCACTCATTGAGTTCTTGGACTTTAAATAAATGTGTAGAAGTGTAAAAATTACATGCAATTATAGTTTGAGGGCCAGGTTTATGTTTTGGTTGTTACACTGTTTTGGGGTCAGGGAATACCAGATTTAAGTGTCCTCCCTGTCGTCTGTTTTCAATGTAATGTCCTTTACATTTTCACCTTGGAATATCCCAGAACCAAGAGAATAGATGGGTGTGGTCATAGCTTGACTAAAAGTGAAAATATAGACATTGGTAATGCTTAAAGTTTGTTTGTTTGTTTGATCCTTTGTTTATTCATGAAAGCTCAAATTGGCCTGCAGTTTAATATTATGCTCTCAACTCTCATTTAGGAATATCGTTCGATATCTACGAGGACCAGATTACTGCCCTCCTGGGACACAATGGTGCAGGAAAGACCACTCTTGTTAACGCTCTAACAGGGTTACTCCCTCCCACCTCCGGAACTGCCACCATCTTTGGCCATCATGTGACCAAACCCAACGAGATGCAGGGGATCCGCAGAATGACGGGACTCTGCCCACAGCAGAACATCCTGTTTGACAAACTGACTGCTAGAGAACATCTCAGGTTCTTTGCTGGTGTAAAGGGCATTCCTGAGGAGATGGTGGATTCTGAGGTACAGATTGATGCAACATAATGAAAAAATGAAGGTTTTCTCTAACTCAAGGAATTTTTCATTGTAATTTTCAATGGAATCACTCAGTCTTCCTTAGCTATCTAACCTGTCATGCAGACATTTGATTTTTCTGCATGTGTGACATCAGCACTGGGTCAAACTTTGTCTGTAAACCTCTGACATGCAACTCACTTTGTTATTGTTACTGTAACATCAAAACACACATTTGGCAGGACAGGATTGAAGTAAATTAGATATTTTTGTCTATGACAATTACCCTCATTGCTATGTCAAGGAGAAATGTAAATTAATTACTAGAAAGGTAACATTTGCAAGCAAATACAGAATGTTTACCTTCACATGGTCTAGCCTAACATTTCTACTTGGAAATTGGGGAGAGAGCTATGGACAAAATTGGTTTCCTTCAACGATATGTAATCAAATGTTTAAAAAAAGCTTTGAAATCCATCAGGCCACAGCAAGTAAATTTTATGGATGACATCCTCTGCAGATTGCAAAAATAGTGCGATAGGGCGAAAAAAAAACAAGATGGGTGAAAAAAGTTGGCTACATTTTCAAAAATAGGCACCATAAAGTTGTGATGACTGTTGTAAAAAGAAATAAAGGGACAAAACATGGTATCAGAGCCAAGAAGGCATTCATTCCTGTATTTAAGACATGTACTGGTGTAGTAAAAGTGACACTAGTGTGGTAGACTGGCATCACCAACAAAGTTGGTAGCCACACTCATAGCTTCCATATTGGTTTCACTTTTACAACTATCCAATAAGTTTCATTTCTACAACTACAGTCTCGGGTACCTTGGAAGTGTCCCTTCTACAAGTACAACTATAAGACTACAACACAACATATTTGCTCGTCTTGGTATTTTATCGTCATGTTGACCATCCCTGCAGAAGGAAAAAAATTCTTTTTCTTCCTTAAATCAGGCGAAAATTAATGCGCACGCTGATGTCACTCCATAAAATGTACTTGGTGTGGCCTTAGTCTCGTGCTCCGATTTGGTGCAGAGCGCGCGCGGCGAAGTTCAGTGGAAGTTGAATACACATGTATAAGTTAGATTTTGTCCTTTCCGTCATTATCGGTGCCGTCAATATGGGTGCGTAAATGTAGACAATTATTTTGCAAAAATTCTACAGAAAATCAGCGGGTGTCTGCAGACGGTGCTGGTTTAGATACATGTAGTTCCTAACGCCTGCCGGCGGCTAGAGTGAAGCGACCGGTCGAACCCGCCAGCATATGTATGTAGGAAAATACCCCTCCCCTACTGCTATGGTCAGTCGCATATTGCTGACTTTTTTTGTTATTATCACCCCCCCCCCCCACGATTAACTGTCAGTTATTGCTACCACATACGTACAGAAGTCAAATTTAAAAAAGAAGATAAATATGTAAATTCAAATGTCAAAGATACTTTCAATATAGTTGACGACAAGGGCTCAGACCTCACCAGCTTGCAATCAGGCGGCATTTTATGTAAGGGCGGGGCCTTACATAAACCGTGAAAAATAAGTTTGCTTTTGATCATTATCTTTTTACTAACTGCTTGTAAGATTTTGACTGAGCAAGGAGGTTAAAAAAATCACTGAGTATAAATTTCTGCACAGAGCTGTCGTCTGAATGAATCTCGGGATTCATGGGATTGTGTACAGTAGCCAATTGCAAGTTTTGCGTCGCCAAGGAAATTTGAGCTTTAAAAATGGTTAACACGTTACGTTCGAAGCATGGTCGCTACGTTGTGGCACATCTTATATTTAACTTACTAAAAAATCGCCATGCAAATTTAATTGTTTTACAGATGAGGCATAAAACCCCTTTGGTTTGAGGCACGACGTATAAATTTGAGCTTGGAAAATCCCCGATGGCCGGCTAACGATACACAAGCCGGCATGCGACGGATATTGATGTTGCAAACATGTCTGTATGAAACCTTAGATTCCCAGGAAGTTCGCAACTTGATTGACAGGCAGCGGTTCGATCTGAGAATATGTAAATCACTGAATGCATCATAACACGAACATCATTGAAAGTAATTTCTCCTTGCCTGTCCAAAAACAAACCGGGTAAAACACTAGCAACTAGCGGAGTAAAAAACAAATATGGTTCAAAGAATATCATGACTTTGCACTGAACTGACTGGAATAACAAGGCATTTGCCGCGTACTTTGAGATCAAATGCGGTGCCGATCAGACGGCAAAGGTCATCATATTTAGTTTCCGGTGTTGCCATGGGCGGGAATTTTGTTCGTTGTTGTGACAAAGATGTAGAATTTTGCGCGTTCATACTTCGGAGCCTTTGGCGTGAAATGAAGTTTGTACTGTCATTGAGGTACGAAGTAACAGATCGTGAACGTTGGCATGGCTTCACCGACCTTGGAATGCAACAAGCGGCGTAAACAGTCCCATTTTGTGCTTGTGCTGTGAAAGGCCACGAACTTGTAAACTCTCCCGACGCGTATAAAGCTGTATGTAGGTGAAATGTACTTAACCGTGACTCCGTTTCGTGCTTCACTTGTGAATCGGGAACAACCCAGCGCTGTGGTAACGTTACTGCATGATGAACATGGTGAACGGAAATTATGACGACGTACGATGGGGATGGAGGGCGTTCCACGTTGCGGTTTATCTTGCTTGTTCAGGTCAGTTTATTTGCGAAATAAAATCCTCAAGTCCCTCGTTTGTGTTTTGCATACCTAATATGTCTCAAATGTAAATCTTTCAGTTTGGATGACGATCTTCGTGCGTAAAAGCCGCCAATACGCAGTCACCTTGCGTGTAACGCAGAGAATGTTTTTGTGCACAATTTTTCTTGTTTACTCAAAATTTGGTTATACACCAGTCCGTATTCTCTCTGTCGACGGTATGCGTTTGTTTACAAATTAGTGCGTGAGCATGCAACCTTGTAAAAACAGTTGAATCAAAAGACTAGTGCTGGCATACAATGTATGACACCGTGTGTGTTGTCGATTTGACGTAACTCGATCGAATACAACATAGAGTCATATCAATGTTTGGATAGCTTAGAGATAAGGTACAACTGGCTCGTTCAGGTTACTGAACTTAAACAAAATCAAAAATAATATGCCCAACAGACACTTAATCTTGACTTGATATATATTCATACAATTAGTGACCTACCTCTCCACACATTTCGATACTTTTGGGGTATTATATTTCCTTCTGCTGGCGTGGCGGCTTGTTCGATAGCTGCGGCGGTCGTTGACCTCGTTTCGAACAACGTTCCAAGATTCCAGAGGTGTTCTAAAGTTCGATTTTGTGTTAAAATTGCTATTTTTTTCACCCTTTTTGCTCCATAAAATCATTATTTGGGGTCTATGTGGGCCCGAATGACCACGGTGCAGTGCGTTATGTACAGGCCTACCAGATAACTCTGGCTTTCAAGTTAATCCAAGCTCTACTTTCGGAGATATTCATGTTTTTGAGGTGCGCGGAAAAAAAGAACGTCTAAGCAAAAACAATATGTGTACCTTCTGTGAAGGTAAACATAATTAACTGATACAACTGTTTTTTCCAGACTGAGAAACTCCTAAGGGAAATTGATCTGGTGAAGCAGGCAGACGTCCACTCTGTGAACCTTAGCGGTGGACAGAAGAGGAAGCTCTGTGTAGGGATAGCTATGATTGGAGACCCTAAGGTACATGCAACATTACATTGTGTGGGTACATCATTACCTCAATGAAAAATGGAGGACTGGTCTGTCTGTGTGTCCTCAGTGCATGTTTGTGTTTCCAGATATTTGTAGTCAGCATAACTCAGGAACCTCTGGATGGACTGTAATGATATTTGGTATGTTTGAAGGTGTTGGGAAGATGAAGATCAAATTTGATTTTGACCCCCCTGGTGTATAGCCTTGGTACAGCAGCACAACTTCCTGCATTTGTATCTTTTGTCTTGTACCTACTATTGTCTTGATTTGTTTGGTGGCAGATAGCTTTTGATGTAAGGGAGAAGAAGTTTAGATTGCTGAAAGCTTGCTCTTGAACTTGGGGGCATTTTTGTCAAAATCTTGATAAAATCTTTCAATGAGGATATATAATAGAGCAAATTAAAGACAGATACCCATGATATTTGGTATGCAAGTAGCTCATGTGTAGATTAATCTAATAAAATGCAAATTATGCAAATAAGGTCCTGATTTACATAATTGAGGAGGGAAATCTTAAAAACTTGAAAGGAAAATCAGGCTCAGAGGATACATATATGATGTCAGTAATATTTAATGCTTTGACTTACTAAGATATTTATTCTTGATTCAAATTTTACCAATTATAGGTGATCTTCTTGGATGAGCCAACGAGTGGGATGGACCCGTACTCACGACGCCATATATGGACATTGCTGAAGAGGAAGAGGCAAGGGAAGGTCATCGTCCTGACAACACACTTCATGGATGAAGCTGACATTCTGGCAGGTCAGGGGTATCAAATTTCAACAGGCTGGCTTAATCTTTCATCTCCTGTACCCTGTCATTGGATTCAGGTTTCTCATTACCTTCAGTTCTGTCCAATGGTTAATCAAAGGAGACTGTTGTTGCAATATACATGAATCTCCCGTTAGAACTGTACACTGTATCTCATGTTATACATGTAGTATAAGCATTGAATATGGAATATGACAAATATTCTTTTTTTACCTGCCATGTTGTTCATATACATGATTGATGCATCATTCAATTATAACCCTTTGATTATGGTTGCCATTTGCATGGGTACTTTAGACCAGAAGTTTTTCTGTTTCTCTACATAGATAAACGTGGTAAGATAAAGAAATCAATCAAATGATATGATGGGATCTCATATACAAAAGTAGTTAAAAGAGTTGTGATTTAAAACTTTGTATCATTTCAGGTATTTAACAATTGCCTACTGTTTCATGAATAGGCGTAGATTGTATAACAGAGTTGACAGGAACGTGTTTCATGTGAAATAACTTTCAGATCGTAAAGCTATCATCTCCAAGGGAACCCTCAGGTGTGCTGGTTCCTCCCTCTTTCTGAAGAACAGATTTGGGGTTGGCTATCACCTGGGGTAGGTTTACGTTCTCTTTTCTTTCCCTAACAGTGTCTCCTTACTTATACATCACATATTAGCAATAAGTACCACAAGAGGGGCAATCTTTGTGAATTGTGTTGACATTGATAGCTAATGGTAGTCACATTCATCAAATATCATTGAATTTAAAAATAGGCAGAAACAGAAGTAACCATCAACAAGGATTGCAGACAGCCTTTTTTATCAGAAGACAGGCAGATTTTGTATGACACATGTAGCCTGGTATCCAGCCACATTATACATGTAGGTCCTGAGTCTCTTCTGTCGTCTCAGCAAATTTATGGAGACACATGTACGAAAAAGTTCTCGGTTTTATGGTTCAGTATGATGATTATGTGAGGAATGTGACCAGGCCCAAAGGGGAAACCTGACTTTTAGCGCACCCACCTTCGCTTTAAAGTTTGAACTTTCCCTTCCTTGCCAGGATTGTGACCACACCAAGGTGCAACACTGCTGGAGTGACAGAGATGATACAGAATCATATACCAGAGGCCTCGCTGGTCCGCTCCCATGCTCTGGAGTTGTCCTACACACTGCCTCTCCACAGAGTGGACAGGTTTGCTGGTGGGTATATAGGTGCTCATCATGTACAAAGCTAGAGAATACATACCTTATCTTGGATCCTGTCCTGAGCAACCACCTGTCCTCAACAACCATTTTTACTCAGTCTCTTGAGTGGTCAGCTGACTACTGTTCAGGTAGCGATCGTAGTCAACGTAATCCAGTGGTTAGTGGTCCCGCCTTTGGAACTAGAAGCCGTGGGTTTGATTCCAGCTGTGTCACTCACCTGACATGCACGCTACCAGAAGTGGTTGCAGTCCTTAGGACAGGACGTTATGTCGTGGTCCACTGTTCATTATGTTCATTGTGCTTGTTGAAAATTTCCCCGATACAACGAACCTGTAAATACTGTACAATGTACATAGCGTCTGTCCTCTCTGTCACCACCAGTGGAATACTAGCTCTTTATTGAGTTAATACTGGATCAAGATCACTTTCGTTTTATTAGTTCTGTAGTGACAGCGTTCTTTAAATCCCTGTAGTTTTTCTCCAATGTCATATCATAACCCTTGAATATCGTGTGATATTTCAAGATTACCAAGTATACTTTACAGTTACTGTATAAGACATGCTTGATGTTACGCTATTCCCTTTTTGATGTATCCTTGCAGCTTTGTTTGCTGACCTTGAGACCAAAGACAGCGGCACTGATGACCTTGGCATTCAGAACTATGGCGTCTCTATGACAACCTTGGAGGAAGTGTTTCTCAAACTGAGAGATGATGTAAACATGGAGGACAAGAAATCACTCAATGGGACAGTGGCAGGTCTGAAACAATCACCATATAGTGGCTTTGTATGGATTATTGTGTATGAAATGTTTAAAAGCTGTCATGAGTAAACTTTATTGAGTAGCTGCAGCAAAATGATGTACTGCAGGGGAAACGTACATGTATATATGGTAGCCATTGTGTTTGATATTTTTTTTGCTTTGTGCATGTAGTATTCTTTTTGGTATTTACTTGATTACCGTTAGAGTTCTGTGACATAAGTATTTCTGGTTGTATCACCATCCACCCATGAGCCATAGAAAGACTTTGATGTGTTAAATATACTAAGATAGCTATCAATCAATGAGTGTTGTTCTAGATGTTCAGATGCAAGTTCACTCAGTAAGTGGTATACAACACAGGAGGATTTAATGCGGGATAAAAAGTTCGCATGCATAAACACTACGGTCAACGTTTGTTCTCTGATAGTAAAACTTCCTCTGGAGTACTGAAATCTTCTACTAATGCCAGGTTGATGTATATTTGTTACACTCAGGTTCTGTGACACCTACTAGTCTGGATGCAGATATGATGAGTGAAGTGAACATCCAGACTCCCCATCTCAGCCCACAGGGAGGGTATGAACTCTACACAGACACAGAGCTGACCAAGCGCAGACTTCTTGCAATGTTTCGGGTGTATTTCATCAACAATATCAGGTATATATCAGGGTCAAAGCAATATCCAGTTCTGTAATCACAAAGATATAATTATATCTGCTATAGAGTAGAGTAGATTCGGTACAGGTCAGGTAGGTGCTTTTGGCTCTAGTTTTGGCCCCTCATTTTATTCAGTAATATTTGTCATTGTTGGGCTATGTGGATGGTCCAGTGCTAAATGTACATGCAGTTGAAGACTACATTATACGTTTAGCTTGTCAAATGGTGACTTGAAGGAGCTTACATTTTATACCGTGATCACATATTCCAGTAGACTGTTCCACAGCTTGCTGTACAGTTTGTGAAGAAGTGTAGCTGTTTGTTGTTGTATGGATGATGACCTTCTTTTCTTGTTTCCATAGACATTTTGAAAAAACATTGTATGATTGCTTGATCAAATTTCCAGAGACACACCATCATCCTAGTAATAACCAAGCAATCATTCTTTGCGTACATAACTCTGAGTTATTCTGTTGAATACCATAGGACCTCCAAATTGAAAGATTTAGGCCTTCTTGAGAATATCTTGTACAGCTGAATATCTAAGTGTGCATACCTCAGGGATTGGTGTTGCAGCTGTATTTAGTACATCTCTTTAGATTTTTTATGTATCCCTTTTAGGGTACTTTGCAGAATTAGGAGTGTTACCCTTACTCTTGAATGAATTCTTCCATTCACTTGCAGGAATAAGGCTGCCATTTTTTTTCGATTGGTCATGCCAATCATTTTCCTCGTCATTGGGGTGGTCCTCCTGAAGGTTCTCCCCAGCAGTGTCCAGGGTGCCTCCAACCCAACCAGGCTTTACCTAAGTCCTGGGCTCTACTTGAGGGGAGGAACTGGTCCTCAGTCTTCTGCAGATTCATTACTCTACCAGAATAGCACAGGTTTGTATCGTCCAAAAAATATAAACGAAAAATGTTGCCAAACGGGACAATCTAAAGGACAGCAATCTTGAGGCACTAATGGCCCAAAATTGGAACCAAAATGTTCAAAGTGAAAGGTCACTCTTTTGTTAGAAAGAAGAAAGGAACTTGAGAAGAGTGGGCGTTATAAACTTCCTGGCACGTTTGACCAATTCCTGATGTCACATATATGCAAGATAACAATTGGTAATAAGATCACATGTCTGTAATTCTTGTGAGTTTGCCTTCTGAACTGATTGGTCATAAGTATTGATCCTAAAGAAGGTTATGGTGTTTGTTGAAAATTTTGATCAGTGTATACCTTTGTATTGGAAGAAAGTTAGCATTGTACAATGGTTACTACCAACATAGATGAGCTTCCATGATAATTTGAGAAAAGTTGTTTCTCCATGCATACTTCTTTTTAGAGCTCAAAAAAGTGCATTGTTAATTAGATTACACACTGATCAATTGCTGATGAGACGGCAATGTCTGTATCATTTATAGGGTCAAGTCTGGATCATCTGTTGGTGAACTTTAAGAGCCAAGGCTTCAGCTCTGTCCAGGGGTCATTGAACAACCTGACCCAGACTGCACCTCACATGTTAGCAGTGGATGTGCAGGGCCTGAACATTTCCACACAGGTATATAGCAGCATTCTCTTCTTCTGTAAAGATGAAAAATTAGGACAGGTGGTTAAAGATTGTGTGTGTCTAATATACTTTCATGATTTCACTCACTCACTTTCATGATCAGGAACATGTAAAATACATATTACAATACCAAGCACTATAGGTGCAAAGACATAGTCCCCCATACTCCAAAGTGAATAACAGATAGTATATAAATTATGGTTCTGAATCATAGAATGAGGCAAACTACCTAAAGTTTATACTTACATCTCTCTGTGTTTCTGCAGGTTATTGAAGCATCCTTTGTGACACTCTACAATGACTCAGCCATCCACTCCATCCCAGTTCTGCTAAACATTCTAAGTAATGCCATATATGGATTGGCTGTGCAAAGCAATGGAAGTGCCCCCTCTGGTGCAGTGATCAGGACTGCAGCTCAGCCCTTTCCACAAGTCAACCCAACAGTATGTGTTTTGTGTGATAGACTGCTTAGATTTTTATGAAATTGATTTTCTTTTACACCTGAGTGAGCAACAGTTATTTATTTTTGATAAATATTTTGATAGCCTATTTACAATGCCTTTTTTACTGAGGTCAAAATACGAGAAACTTATCTATAATCATAATAATTCCTTTCTTTACCCAAAGCGATACATTTGATCTATTTTAGAGTAATCACTTATTAAATGTGTGTATCATACTAGAGTTCAGGCCTTTTGTCTTGTGTTTCTACAGATAAATTTTAGCGGAGCCTTTGGCATTCTCATGGTCCTTGGCTTCACATTGGTCATACTCCCAGCAGGCTTTGCAATGGACATTGTGAAGGACAAAGAGGTCAGTCAGTATTTTATCATAAGTGATACCAACTTCTGTTTATGATCATTTTGAAATCATCCTTTTGCTATGATATGATTTTAAGACAACATGTCTTTGTAGTCATTCTAAGTGTCAATACAACTGTCACAAGTGTCTTGTGGGAGTTGCAGTTTGCTGCCACTCAGGTGACCTCAATACGACAGTAATTGCCCCAGGAGCGGCCATGGGACGGTAGGTTTGCAAAATCCACCGGGTTGCTTGGGTAACTGTCATTTGACTTTATCTTGTGATTCCAGGTAAAGGCTCGTGCCCAGCTTCGGGTGTCTGGTGTGACCTCCAACATGTACTGGGGATCTATATTCCTGTTTGATGCCATTCTGTTTGCCATCCCTGCAATGTGTACCCTTATCATCATTGCTGCACTGCAGGTGAGTGCGACATCAGAAGGATTTATGCTGTATGTTGAAGTGATTGCTTGAGTAACTGAAAACAAGCTACATGTAAGCCTTGGGAGTGTGTTATCAAAAGAGAATGGTGGTCCTGCCCTTGGTGCTGATTTGAGCTGAAGAGCAAGCGGAAGTTAATGACCACTGATTTCCATGTCACTACATTTCAGTGATTTATTTTCAGCAGTTGTACTGATGTGGTTTTGTGTACATTGCTGTCAAAATTGATCATTAAGCAAACAGCATGGAATGCTGTCCATGGTGCTAATTTCTCAGCTGTAGAACACTTCCATGTTAATCTTCAGCCTGCAACTGTAGCTGGTTAACACCAAAGTTGTCTTGGTTATATGGTTAGGCGGCAGGCAGAAGGTTAATTAAGACAGACACCTATTAGCTGATGCTGTCCTCGGTGCTGATTTCTTTGTTGTTCAGAAATGCCACTTTAGCAACTATTGGCATCTATTTTCTGAACTACCTGACACCCTGCACTCTCCATAAACTATGATGTTATTTGTGTGCAGAAATATCACATTAACAGTGCTTGATTTCCTGCAGTACTGGACAGCCTGAGCTATGCAGGAATGATACTGTCCTTGGTACTGATTTGTCTGTTGTACAGAAATATCACATTAACAACCATCTGTTTACTTAACTACTGGGTACCCTAAGCTATCAATGAATGATGTTATTGAAGCTGATTTCTCAGATTGTACTGAAATTTCACAAGAATTAATTAAAAATTATGCTCGCCTCAGTGAGGATTTTCCTATTATATAGAAATGCCACATCAGCAACCTTTGATGTCTGTTTCCCGTGCAACTAGACAACCTGAACTGCGTAGGCATGATGCTGTCCTTGGTCCTGAATTCTCTGCTGTTCAGAAATGCCACATTAATAACCACTGGCAACTATTTTCTGAAATACTGGAAAGGCTGAGCTGTTGTAGATAATTCTCTCGCCAGTGCTTATTTCTCCGCTGTACAAAAATGCCATATTAATTATTGATTAACCTTTAATGTCTGTTTCCTGGACATCCTGAACCGTGTAGCCATGATGCTGTCCTTGGTACTGAATTTTCTGTTGTGCAGAAATGCCACAATAATTCCCGAACAACTGGAAACCCTGTTGTAGAGAAATGCTATGTCAACACCCTTTGCTGTCTGTTTCCCACCCAGCTGGAAACCCTGAGCAGCCCAGGTGCAATGCTGTCCTTGGCCCTGATCTGCCTGCTGTACATTCCAAACCAGCTGCTGTTGACCTTCTGTGGATCCTTCATGTTTGACAAGTTTGAAACCTGTCAGAGTGTCTGGCCGGGAGTTCTACAGCTGGTGAATGGTTCTGTTGTGTTTTTGACCTACAGTGTATGGAGGAAAGCCAATCAATGACCTACCTGAAGAATCTAGATTCGTGTATCCATGTTGTAAAGATGTTAAGTCTACACTATGATTGCTTACTTCGGAATTCCAGTGTTTTTTTCAATAAAATAGATGTATTCCTTTATCTCTGTCAAAATCTACAGTTTGAATGCTACCAGCATTCGTTTTGAATGCATTATCTTTCACCATTTTACAGAAAATGTAAATAGAGGTGACAAAAATATCTATTTTTCTATCCAGGTTGCCTTTATTCCTTACTTTGTGGTGTGGCCCATCGACCTGTTGGCACAGAAGCCAGACGTAGCCTCCATTGTGCACCATGTGTTTGCCATCATTGACCCATCCTATGCCATATTTGGTGGTCTGTACTACATCGACAGGGTAAGCTAGTTCAATTACTTTCTTCCTTTCTCTCTTGTTCTTTCTCTCTTGGTTTATTCATTGTACTTCTACAATCCCTTTCATTCTTCTCTTTCTCTTCTGTTGTATTAGATTCATAATACGTCCCTGCAATTTGTTGTCAGGAATATGTTGAAATGAACAATATTTACATTGTATTGCTGACTCAGAGAAAATAAATCATGTGCAATGTGTGAAAAACAAGTGTTATTTTTATTTTCCAGCTGCACAGAAGTTATGCCATAGTTGGACAACCTTTGACCTTTTCAGCTTATTTTGAATGGTCCAGCAACATCCCCATCTGCTATGTGTCTGTGAGTTTAAAAAAGTTTTTCAAGAACATTTTTTAAAAACTTAAGGTCCTATGCTTGTGTCTGATCAAAAGGTCAAGTGATGGCAAGCACCCTCAACTTGGTTTATTATTACACATATTCTCCAAAATATGGTTGATGAAAGACTGAAGAAGATGCATTTTTCTTCTCTTGCTTACTACCATATGCTTATTACACTAATGTTGCTGCTGTGATGTTAGTTGTTGCTGGGATGTGTGCCGCTGTACTTTCTCCTGAGGTTCTTGGATGTCAGGAGTACTGGAGGAGACCCTGTGGATATCTGTAGGTGAGTGGCAGAAAAAAATAGTCTTTCATCAATACCAATACATTAGTACACCAATCTACTTTCTTGTTTTTTGGCTTCAAAAAACAAGAGTCTCTGTGCACTGGGTAAAGTCCATACTGTGGTGTTATGCTTGTTTACCTGTATCTATTGCAATTTCTGGTAAGAATCAATTGACACCAATCTGGCAAAAGACTATAACCACCATTTCTTTCTGTTACATGCCAGTATTGTAGCTTGATAGCTGTTATCTTAGGTGTTGTCAAATCTTTGCTGCAGTTCCTGTTTGCTATGCTAGAGGGACTCTCGGCACCAGGATATCTCAGGACAATGTTTTTTGTCCATACTTTAGATGTGGGTCTCAGAAATCCAGGAAGTCACATGAGCTGCTGGATTCCTTCACCAACCCCTCCTACAACACATTCTCTCCTGTGGACACTGGGAAGGAGGATGATGACATCGTCAAAGAGCGACACAGAGTCAGCCAAATTTTGGCAGGTTCAAACTATGGCAAGGTGGTTGTCCTAATGGCTTAACGTCACATCATAAGTAAAAGCGGCTTGATGAGCTGTTATACAATCATATACTGTAGCTGTTATGCTGCTATATCCCATCCTGTACAGGCATTTGTTATACAGCTGAAGATACATGTACTGGTGAAATAGAATTTTTTCTTTTGAACATTGTTTGTCATTTTTGAAGTCAGATACATGTAACAAAGTTATGTATGCATGTTAGATAGCTTGTAGAGAACAGTTGGGTGCATCATAGTAAAAAAATATACTAATGGAACAGACTACAAAGGACATGTTGTGATTTATGAGACTCAGTCATTTCATTTGCTTTCTTTTTTCACCTCATTAGCAACCTGTTCTGACGCTTCAGAACCTGACCAAGATGTTCCCCAAAGATGGTGGCTTCAAGTTATTTAAGAGGACAAAGGAAGAAAAGTACAAGACTGCCGTGAGTCAGCTGACCCTGGGGGTGGAGTCTGGGGAGGTGTTTGGTCTGCTGGGGCCCAACGGTGCAGGGAAAACTACAGCCATGAACGTCATTACAGCTGACATGGCTCCTTCACAGGGCAGGGTAAGGGAAGGGGATGGATGAGCAGATGGGTGAGTGGGTGGGTGAGTGAGTGAGTGGGTGAGTGAGTGAGTGAGTGAGTGAGTGAGTGAGTGAGTGAGTGAGTGAGTGAGTGAGTGATCAGTGAGTGAGTGAGTGAGTGAGTGATCAGTGAGTGAGTGAGTTGAGTGAGTGAGTGAGTGAGTGAGTGAGTAAGTGATCAGTGAGTGCGTGAGTGAGTGAGTGATCAGTGAGTAAGAGTGAGTGGACAACAAAAGGAGAACAAAAGTGAATGCTGAATTTCTTGGATAAGGCAAGAAAGAATGGATAATTACTTTGAACAAAGACAACAAGGCTGGTAAAGAAAGAGACTGATCATATTCAATGTTTGTGATGTTCTTCAAAGTAACGTACGGACAAGGCCTCATCAGAGGGAAGGTAGAGAAATTCCACCAGGGGTAGACATGAAGTGGAGTAGTAAGTTAGTCAGTAAAGTAGACAGATATTGATTAATGCCAGCATCATGTCAGGCTTGAACAATGTTTGATAAATGGGAGTGTCAGGGCTCTATAAGTAAGGCCATTGTTTTACAGGCTGTGCAGGTGTTGTAGGATTTACAGATTAGAAAACTACCAAGGGAGATTGGAAAGGGCAAGAGTGGAATGCAACCCTCCTCCATTCAATCAAATTTGATAGATGGCCTAAAAACTAGGTCAAAATAATTGATGTGGAAAGCATTCTCTTTCTTTGTCGTTCAACCGCCAACATTGAAAGTGATTTTTGCCAGGTTGGTGAAATGGCTGACTGGGCAGGCTAGTAGACAAGAAATCAAGGTCATGGGTTTGCCTTCTGGCTAGACATTGTGTCCTTGGGAAAACCTCTGGATCTTCACTCAGATGTAAAAATGAGCACTTAGCTTCACCTGGGGAGTTAAGAGGCAGTCAAGGGAGAAGGATGGGCTCAACCTTCCAATACTGTGCCCTCAGACACATTGGATAACAACCCACTGCCCCTGCAGCCTCAAAAAGCCTATGGAACTACCTTTATTATATTTCTTACCCTTGACCTTCTATACTTATGAATTAAGAGCCATTCTATGGAAAAAGTTGGGAATGGAAAACATTTCACAAAATATGATGCATAAGAATTAGATACAAACACACAGCTATCATGAAAAAGTAGTAATTTGATGAAGGCTTCCAAATCAGCATTTTCACATGATGACTTAAGCTCTGCAGTAGTACGTCCATATCTGTAAAATCCGTTCTGCCCTTTTCAAAATGTATTTAATCCTAGGGATTGGCATGATATTCAGCCATGGCCTTTAAACAGTATAATCTTGTATCCTGTTATTTCCTGAGGAAAGCCTTTGCCCATTTTATGGATCACTTGCCTCTCTATGTTTTATGAACTCTCTGGTTAGTTGCCTATGGGTTCAAGTACCTGCAATTTTGTAAATAAGAGCAGGCTATACATTTTCTTTAAGGTTAGTTCAGGTTTCTATCCAGGGTTCGTCCTTCCGTTCTTTGACGGATTCTTGCCGCTGGGAATGGACAAACATTTTGCCCATTCTGCCTGTGATGGACAAAAATGAGCATGTAAAGATATCAACTAAACCTTGAACCAAGTTGAGTTTGCCAGCAAAATGTGCCCCTCAAAATAAAGGAAAGCATTTCAGAGGGTCTATGTTTCACAATTTTCTGGGGGGAGCATGACGTCAACCCCCCCAAGGATCTTTGCGCCTTCGACAGGATTCTCCATTCAAAACCCAGGGGACGGGAAAAAAATCAGGCTGGCTAGAACACTGGCCATGGTTCCATATCTAACAGTGTGTCACAGCATTATACAGTAACATATTTTAAAGAATGACTACAGCTATTGAGGAATGTGAACATTAACTCAAGCAACTCCCAAGATGCCAGTGCTCAAATTAGATAAAGCAAAGTGCAACAAAGTGGTACATGAATTAGATCTAATTTCTAATTGGATCAGAGGCAGTTGCTGATTGATGGGGCTTCTTGAAGCTGCTGAAAGTTTGTTATGTTGTCCAAACCATCCATTTTGTGCCTCAGGCACAGATTCTCCTGTTTTCATTAATCATCTAAAAGCTAAAAGCAATTCTTGTTAGGAGATCCCTCTTTTCTCTGTGCATCATCAATAGATTAATCAAACAAAACTACACTAAACTATGATAAATGCTTTAAACCTTTAACATTTTTCAGACTGTTATACAATCATGAACATTTTGTCAGCCATAACATCCTGTTCACTGCCAGGCATTACTGGTCAACATATACATGTTACTCTTTCTTTCATGTTGTTAAGATGTAGTTGATAATACATGTAAATGTGAGATGTTGTTGATACATGTGTAATAAATGCCTGCAAGCCATGAAGGTGAACCACTAGTAGATATATATAGAATACAACACGGTGTATTCCGCATCACCCTCGGTCCCAGCCCTCCCACGGGTCGAATCACCCACCGGCCGAAAATGCAAAATGCGCCAGGAGTTGAACAAATTTGGTGCCCTCGAACAAAAAGTGTTGCAACAGTAATGTTCCAACGTCCGAATCAGGTATTCGAACTTTCGATGGCGCCGCACTCGGCCCACTCGAAACAGTTCGATTTATTCGAATGGAGCCCGTGTGATTGGCCTTTCGAACCTGTGCGATATGGAAGTTATGGCCCGGTCCGGAACACCTGTATTGAACGTTTTCGCGTCACAGGTATGACATAAATTTAATTGGTTGTTTACAGAGAACTTTGATTTACATTTCTTTGCACACAAGCAGTATATAATCACCTGCTGACATTCAGTCAGTATTGCCCTGATGAATATATATTAGATGATTATGTAGTCTGGTTGTTCACAAAGAATTTGAAATCAAAGTCACTAATCTTTGTAAACAGCCAATATATTAGATATATTTACCAGCGATTCACCAACCAGATAAAACTATTCATAGCATGCAGGTATTTATTATCAACAAAATCTCACATGATAAAACCAGTAACCTGTAACTATAGTTCACCTTTATTCGCGGGGTAGCCTATGTCCGTTGTACCTAAAAACAGGATATTTAGGGATACCACGTTGATGGACAGTCATTTCAAATTGCATTTTTTTCTTCATTATAATGCAGTTTGAGACCTCCGTCCGTCAATTTGATATCCCGAAATACCCTGAACGAATAAAGGTTACAACGAATAAAGGTTACCCTAAAGGTGCATTAACGTTATATGTCCTAACCCCCCCTCCCCAGACCTTCAAGAGTTACGGACTTGTCACCCGTGACATCCTGCCAGCCGTGATGTCTAGACATAAGAGTAGGAAAAGGTTACGTAGTACATGTAGAAGTTAGTTGACCTTTCAGTTCTAATCCATTTATCCCTCAATCATCCGTACAGGTGTGTGTAGCGGGGCATGACATCTTGTCCAGTCTGTCCGAGGCTTTCCAAGCCATGGGATACTGTCCACAGACAGATGCATTGTGGGAGCTGGTCACGCTGCGCGAACACCTGGAGATCTATGCAGCCATCCGAGGCATGAAGGACAAGGACGTCAAGGTCATCTGTGACCAGTAAGGAATAACAGAATTTGTTATCCTGAAAAATGTGTATTTTATAGTGGCCTGGGGCTCCATATACATGTAGTTCAATTCCAACAATTTGAACTCAATTGT
This sequence comes from Branchiostoma floridae x Branchiostoma belcheri, assembly GCA_019207045.1. Classification (NCBI taxonomy): domain Eukaryota; kingdom Metazoa; phylum Chordata; class Leptocardii; order Amphioxiformes; family Branchiostomatidae; genus Branchiostoma; species Branchiostoma floridae x Branchiostoma belcheri. The sequence goes on along the minus strand of CM033032.1, from coordinate 15,737,849 downwards.
GTGTGCTGCTGTCAAATTCAAAAAATTCAAACAACTGTTTTTTAACCATGAAGCTAAGCTTGCACAGCGTCAGTTCTTTTGTTTGAATCAACAAATAAAGTTGTTGACGCGATGTGCATTGATGTCACGTCTTTTGCTCTTTTTTTTACAATAATCTAGTTTCCTGGGGTTGGCATGCTATAAATAAGATACAACAGGGGGTATTCTGTATTGCCCTCCGTCCCAGCCCTCCCGTTTGTTGGGTAGCCCTTCTACATTCGAGCCCATAACACTGAGGAAGCCACACGGCGAAACATGTTTGTTGTGTGTCGGTTTGAATAAAGTTCCTAAACGGGGAACATGTGGCTCCAGCTTCTTTTCTGAAGATGTGACTTAAGTGTGAACGGTTGGCTTGAGGTCTCCTTCTCCACATATACCTTCAACCTTCTACCGTTCGGCGAACCTTAGTAACCTGCGGTTGGGCCATACGGAATGCCCTTTGTCGTATTCCACAATGTATATAACATATTTCTCACACAAAGCCAATACCCCTTTGTTTGCCTAGCTGTGCCAGTCTTTTGACTCATCATATCAACACAATAGTGTTTTGCTTTTTACACCTAAATCAATATAGGCCTCGGTCGACAAAAGGTCAAAATCCTACCACACGTATGTTTGTATAGGCAGGGCTTGATATATTGCATATGGAGTGTCGTAAGCTGACTTCAGAAGAGCTAATAAAAGTAGAAGATACGAGGTATATGCAGGGAAGAAAAGCTTTCACATGAAACAGGAATGATGAACAGACTATAAACTTTATGTTCGATGGTAAATTTTGGCTATTTTCATTCTTTACAACACAATGGTTGCCATCCAAGTGTATCGTATATTGGATGTATGCATAAGTGGGCCCCAGAATGTACTCTTCCATGTGATATAAATTGTTTACAGCATTGAATGTGTTTGGTGAAACATGTCATGATAATGTGAGAACAAAGAGTGCAGACTGTCAATATATACAGAATAAAGAATCATGAATGTCTTTGATTGCACACAATGCAATTTGAGAGCTTTGTAGTGTTCTAATGGTGTTGTTTATCCCAAAAACAGCTTTATTGAGTCTATGGAGATAGAGGAACATGCCCAGAAGAGAAGTTCAGCTTTGTCTGGTGGCACCAAAAGAAAGGTAGGCTTTAGTAGTACTGTTCTACTTTCCCATATTTGACTCAATTCATATTGTATCATTGTAAAAGACATTTATCTCATATGCAATTTCAACTTACTGTGTAAGGAAAACCCTTTGTTGCTATTGCTATATTTCAACTTGCTTGATGTACATGTACAATGTACTATTCTTTTCTCTGCAGTTTTAGCTTCTCACCAATACAGTTGTTTGCAAAATGGTACCCAGCAGAGAAAGTTAAAAAGTGTGTTTCTTCTTCCTTCAGACAGTGCCATTATATTATCTGCAAGAACTTACCATTTTAGTTGTAGAATGCCAGAGAAGGTTTCTGTAACACTTTTCTGAATAAGTGTTTTTTCTTCTAGCTGAGTTTTGCGATGAGCATGCTGGGAAACACTCAAGTTGTTCTGATGGACGAACCATCCACTGGTATGGACCCTGGAGCCAAGCGCTTCCTTTGGTGAGCTTTGTACAACACACAATTGTCAAAAAAGTTTGTTTTTTATTCCAAGGATGTTACATACGATTCTGTATATTAAAGGTCCTTGGTAATTCAATTTTTCTTTCAATTGTAGAATTCAATTTATATTTTTTTGGATTCTTTCATTTTTTCATAATTTAGCCTTCAAATTTGTAGATTTATTTTACACTACATTGAAGCACCATCCTTGGTCTTGTGACTTTAGAAATGAAACTGAAAAAAGGGGGTCAAAGAACTAAAGTGCAAAATAACACATATCAAGAGATGAATAACAAATTGAATTTTCTTCCCACACAACCAAGTGTTTTGTTGAAGACCGATGTTTAGGTGACCATCTGTGACATTCCACAGGGCAAAACTGACAGGTTCTATCATGCACTGCAGCTAGAATCATTTCTTACTAGTACCTGTGTCTATATAGCCGTCACAACTGCCCTTCAGTATTGCACACCATTTTTGCAGACATGCACTGCGGCAGCAGCTGGTTCTATAGATATAAGAGTAAACGGCCCGTCAGACCTAACTTTTGCACATCTAGCTACAAATGTTCTTTAAAACTATTCCGCCCCTAACTGTCCTTGGTGATGATAAATCCCACTCTTTAATAGTTTATCCCAATAACAACTAAAGCCTACATGTAGTTTCTAATTAGCAATAAACAATATCAAGAAGACTTAGTGAAGCTTAGATGACTACACATGAGCACATCTATACAATAGTTGGTTACACATTTCTATCCATTTGTCTTCAAGATAAATGTTCTGTTGCATGGGACTGCCAGCTCATTTGTCAAGTACCCGTTGTTCTGTCTTAAGAAATGATGCATCAGGGGTTTATGATATTGATATTGATGGTTAGGAATCTCATGTGCTTTGAGATGATCCTCACCATAAATCACAATTTATTTCCAACTGTGTGCATTGTTTCCCCTTGTGAACTTGAAATTATAGAAAGATCCCCATCTTGAAGTCACAAGCCACAAAGTAGTCATTCATCTTGTTAAGAATTTTAGACTTACTCATACACGGATCCATTTTCTGCAAACTAAGGCTGGATTAAGAGGAAGTAGAAGAATAATAATTTACCTCCCCCCAAATACCTGGGGTGTTATTATATGTCAAAGAAGGTTTAGACATTAGAAATTCCTCCAATGATTGAAAAAGCCTCCAATAACTGTAAGAAACTTATCCCATACTGCAACTTCTGTATTAGTTAGATAAGCTTTAAGTTATAGAACTGTAGTTATGTAGATGCCATACTTTGTACCCCGTACAATGGTTGTGCAATAAAACTATCACAGTATGGATATACCTGCCTTAAATGCTGGATAACTTCTTAGGTAGAAATTTAGTCCCAAAAGAATAATTATGCTTGTTGCCAAAGTGTTATTCTCACTAGCACATACAGAAGGGAATGAGAAACTTGTGCATCTGTAATATATATGATACATTAATGTATTTGAGTTTGAAAACTTTTCATAGCAGATTACTCCCCCTGGAACCCTGACAGCTGAAGTCATGCTGAGATTAATTGTTGTTTTTGATAATCTGCCACAATTTGTCATCCTTATCCCTGAGTTTTGTCACCCCTCATAGATCATATACTTACTGATCATGTACATGTAGCTGTCAGTAGCTCTGAGGGCACTCCATGCAGTTAGAAGTTCCACCACAAATATCTTTCTTGAGGGTGAAAATAATATATTTTGCAGCTACAGTCATTGGCAGTGATGGCAGTTCTTAAACTGGAGTAGATGGTTTCTGCTATGATCATTTCAAATAAGATATTATTTTACACTATTCTGTTGTACTAGATGAGAAGAAAGGAGGCACCCAAAGGACGTGTAATCATTTTTGTTTAATTGTATGAAGAAAAATAACAAAAGAAGCTAATTTAAAAGAAACTTTTAAAATTAGAAAACTTGCCTGGCCTTGCATAAAGGTAGACCTAACCATGCAGATAGCTCACTTGGTAACTTGTCTCGATCTATCAATATGGTATACCTTAGAATCTATGTGTAGACTGTACTAGATCAAGGTAACTATCTAGTGTAACATAATGATTGTACATGTAACAATCAAGCACGCGGCGGATGTCGCACAAGTGTAGGTCAAGCAAGGGTCACTTCCTCCAACGTAATTTTCTACAATTGCCCTTCTAGTCAATCCTACTATCTTTGATTGATTTGGCATGACCACACAACATTTATTTGATGCTAATTGACCTTTCCTCTATTAAACAATAAGTCCTTTTGTTTACTGCACATAGGAACACCATCAGTGCTGCCTTCAGAGATAGCAGCCGAGGAGCCATACTCACCACTCACTCCATGGAAGAGGCTGATGCTCTGTGTTCCCGTGTTGGGATCATGGTCAATGGTCAGCTCAAGTAGGTTTGAAAACCAAATGGTGTTTTACTTTAGTCTTTAAATGTTATATGTTTCTAATAAAGATCTATAACTGTTACATCTTCTACCTTAGTTCCACTAGGTCACATGTATATCCACCACCCGAAGAGATGTCCAGTGCAACGTCTAGTGTAGGGCACCCCTGTATAATTTAACCTGTGCATGCCCGGGGCTGCTGCAATTAGAGTGGCTGAATTATGTAACCTGGCAGATAAATGTTAATGGAGGTTATACAAATTAAGTGGAAGCATAGTAAGCTTCATATTCTGACATTTGATTAAAGTATAATTTATTGGATGTACATATAAACCAGGAAGCAAATTATGTGCACATTGTGTCCTACAATTTGTAGATGGATCAGATAGTATGAGTTCTACTTCACATTGTGTAATATTATATATAACTTACAATATTGATAAAATCATTTGATATTCTCCATATAGGACAAGCTGATGTGACATTAACCAATGTAGATTTTGAACCCTGGCTCTTCACAGATTAGCCCTTGAGTGTAATGCCATTTGAAGTTTTGAGAAATGACATTTCATACTTGGTTCACAAAAATCCAGAGCCGAGCCCATATAAAATCAAATTGGAAATAGAAATAGAAATTTTGAGGATGTGGTCTGTTTTCTTTCAGGTGTCTTGGTTCTACCCAGCATCTAAAGAACAAGTATGGAAGTGGGTACATTCTAGAAGTCAAGGTCAAGGAACAGTCGGAAAACATCAATAATGACCTTGAAGCAAGGTGGGTACAGAGAACGAGTCATTTAGTAAGCAGAAGGTTCGAATCTGTGCTGTCTCCAGCTTTAATTTGTTTCCATCCTGCTCATTATTGTGGAGACTGATAGTATATGATTGATTTTTGTACAGTTATATCTGTCAATTTTAAGCTTATTAAAATACATAATGATTTTTAGGACAGACTATGTGACATTTTTGTCTGTCCCAACAAGTAGATTTCTGTCCCCTTGACAGTCTCAGGATGGGTCTTGGAGACAGATCCAGATCTGGTTGGAATACTGCAGCTGCTTTTCTATTTCCACCTTGTATTTGGTCCACTATGGTAGAACCATACTGTCTTGCTTGCTTAAGTCAAGTCCACCCAGTTACCCTACAGTCTATGAAGTCTAAACAGTGTAATGAGGTATTACAGCCATTTGCAACACATCATATTTACCATGCCATCCAGTCCCTTGAGAACTTGATCCCTGCTGTCAATCCTTTACCTGAGCTCTGTCCATCATGTCATATTAGCTTGCCTGAGACTATGAGATACGAGTGGATTTCCCATCCTTGGTGGTAATGCATGAATAGCCATAATGTATTAAGTAATACAATTTCCTGCTCTTTTAACTTGAAGGTCACAGGTATTTTGTCAGAAGTCATCAAGGACCAATTAAGGGAAAAGCTGTGCATTAGACTTAGACAGCTGTTTAGTGATGATATGACAAAACTACCATACCTGCTGCTGAAGAGGAGCACCTTTCTGATGTACATGAACATTATTGAGCTTTAGAATAGAGATAGAACTTTATTGTACGACAATTGTACATGATACAATGTATGGCATCAACTATTACACAAAGTATAAAACAGAGGTTAGGATAAAGCTTAGCAACCTAGTTAGCATAACAATAAGGGCTAACATAATTTTTTGGTATCGTATTACAATAGAGTGGGCTAATCATGGAGATGTCTGCTGCTCCCTGTTTCCCCACATTACATGTTCTCTCTCTCTCATGTATGTGTTACTTTCACCCCATTGTATGTTTTTGTGATACCGTATAGATGCCAATCTATGTTTATTGGTTTATTATTATTATTATTAAATTAGTTGATAGCAATTATTCTGCAAACAGTGACATTTTGAAAGACATAAACACATACCAAATTTCTTATGTCTGTTCAGTATCTGTATCTGTATCTATATAGCCGGTTAACCACCGTTCGGCGTAACACACCAGCTTCGCAGGCACGCGGCGCGGCAGCAGCTCGTTATGTTACACCGAACGACTCATTACACCTAACTTTTGCACATCTATCTGCAAGCGTTCTTTAAAACTACCCAGAGAAGATGCCCCTACTGTACTTGGTGATAACAAATTCCACTACATCTTGTTCACAGAGTGACCAACTTGGGAATAGGGGTAAGTAGGACTTGGGCAGCTCCCAGCCATCATTGTGGGACTAAGTCACTCCATGAACAAGATGTACAAATGTACTGAACAGACATCGATCAAAAATACATCAAAAATAAATCCAGAATACATAACACTATCAGACACCCTCTTTAATTGTGATATATCACTTGTCTGCCAATCTGCAGCCTTGATGGACTGGACAGTTTTGTCCACGACCTTTTCCCTGATGCTGCAGAGGCGGAGGTCATCAGTAACCGTGTGACGTACAACATCCCCAAGGAAGATGTGAGGTCCTTAGCTAGAGTCTTCACAGCTCTAGAGGAGGGTAGGTTAAATATCGCTCCACAGAATCATCTGATATGATAATAGAAGAATCCAAGTATCCACATTTTTTATAAAAAGACTAACAGCAAGTAGATTATTGATGGACCTAGCAGAACACTTTGGAGTTGGACTAATGCCATTTACAGCTTAAAGGAACACATGAGATATTTTGAGAAAAACCTTTGTTACACAGTGGATCATGTAACCCCCAGCAGGAGTCCTAACGTCTCATTGAAAATTAAAAAAATCTCGAGATTTTTTGGTAAATCTCAAGATTTTTTCAGACAATCTTGAGATCTTTTGAGACAAATCTTGAGATTTTCACAAAAATCTTGAGATTTTTCATAACAATCTTAAGATCGTTCAGAAAGTCACTAGATTCCTTGAAATGATCTCAAGATTCTTTTTCAAAGCAACTTTCAAAATATCTTTTTTTAAATATATTTTTGCAAAGCATCATAAGATTTTTCAAAAACATCTCAAGATCAAGTCAAAAACATCTCAAGATCTTTGGTACAAACCTCAAGATTGTTTGATTTTCAACAAAGCAACCCCTTTCAACAAAGCAACCCTCTCTGGGGGTCATTATGATCCGTTGAGTACCAGAGAAATTTCTCACAAAATATCAGATTATGTAAGTTTAAGCTGCAAAAGGCTACGAGCATTAGTCCAAAGTGGTCTGCTCAGTCCAATGATACTGATAGTCACTACAGGTTACATACAGGCTGCCAAACTTTAGAATTGCCAACCTGCGAACAAGAGAATTAGATATATCATTCTGTAACTTTGCTATAGTGATATATATCTAATATATTTGTGATATCAATTATTGCATATACAAAAATTAGTCATCAATGAGCAATGTGAGGAAAATGTTTCTGTCACTGATTTCCTATGTGCGATAAGGAGTACCTAATGAATGTCATCTATCATTGCAGAGCATTTCTGTTGACAATGTACCAATCCCTTGTGTCTTTGTTATTGAGAATATGTCACAACAAATGATCATTCTAACTTACAGTATTCCTCATAAGATACTGAACGAACCTGTTGTTGGCATCAAAATGTTGATAGGAGTTTGGAACTAAGTTCTTCTAGAAATATCAGGGGAGTGGCGTGAAGTATTATAATTTTTGCAATAGATGAGTTATATTGTTACAGTACACTGTTAGTTTTATTCTTGCCTATGTGGAATCCTTATGTGCAGCTTCTTTCTATTATTCTACAGGAAAGACAAATGTTGGAATAGAAGAATACAGTTTCAGCCAGTCTACTTTGGAGCAGGTAACCATAACCCTTGGAATCAATTCAGTGTCTGATGATATTTGCTTATTTCCAGGAATTTTTAGTAAGCATTTGACTTTTGCATCTTGGAGTATGAAAAATGTATGCGTTTTCTATCTACTTGTGCTGGTCAGTTTTATGAAAAATCCAAAGGTGTTCTTTTGGTGTCTGTCTCTGCTTCAATATTGTTAGTCCAATGTTGCCTCTTTTGAACGGCTGTTAATTTCTTTTAAGTTGAATTTTCGATAAATGTTGTGGTTCTATAACATACTCCAGGTATGGCTCTCCTCAAACACAGAACCTAGCTCCATTTAATTTCCTATCTGAAGGATGGTCCTAACCAAAGGTACATAAATAGAAATGTTATGTGTCTTTTCTAAGGGCACAAGATCAGTCACTGTGGCATTTCGAAGGATTCAAACCCAGAACCTCTGGGGTATGGGTCGAACACCCTGCCGTTATGCCACATGACCCTACGTAAAATCGTAGGTATTTTTTTGGTGTTGGATAGGTTTCCGTAATTGACCGTGTTAAAAGTTGGTTCTGCAGTCATGCAGGAAATGAATATTCAAGCTGTTGATGACATAGACATGGTTGTGTCATGTAAATCTAGAAGAGAGGTATGAGGTCTTTGAACTCCTGTTCCTGTATCTGTAGGTGTTCCTCCAGTTTGCCCGTCTTCAGGAGGATGAGGATGGGGAGGAGGACCAGGGTATCAGACAGAAGAGCATCAAACGGCAACGATCACATAGTGGGAGGAGTCTAGATGAAAATACTGAGCTGGTCTGAGTCTTACCTTTGTTTGCTTAAAATTTTGCAGTCTTGAACTTAATGAAAACATTCAACACTAACCAAGGACGTTGTATAACGTCCTTGCACTAACGCTCTAACAACTAACAAAAGGATAGTTTATAGTTGCCAGAAACTCAGGTCTTTTCGAAATCTGTCTTTTGCAATTATGCTAAAAATTTATTATCAAAGTAATATTCTTGATAGTCCTTGAGAGATTATATCATGAGTGTATGAAAATATAAATTATACAGATATTTTAGGGGAAAGTATTTCAAGTTACTTACAAGGAAATATTGGGAATACCTTGTGATAACCTTACCTCACTAATGTAAGTTGTGTATTACGTGTATAGTGTCATATTGCTGCATGACACTGAAGTATATTTTAGCTGTAGATAACTTCTCAAAAGTTTTCTGATTACTATTAAAAATCATAGAGTCAGGAGATGTGTTGTACATATCTATAATGTTTGAAGATGTACAAATAATATATAATCTTATTTTCCAAAGCAAATGGATTTCTTAAAACTTCAAGCCACTCTTGGTTTGGATAAAATGATACAAATCTTATAACATACATTAGAAACATAAGAAGTGATACATACAGTTCTCAAGACTACAGCCTGTAATAATGCAGAACTAGTTCTGTCTGCCGACGTAAGCTGTAGTTGATACAAATTTTCTTCTTGGTTGAGCTTATATCTAAGTAAATGTTAGATTGCATGTTATAAAAGTTCTTATGGTGAAAAAGACAGTTAATTTATAAAGGAACAAGCTTAAGGCAGGTACACTTTCAGATAAAAAAAGAATTGGACAGTATCATCATAAAGATCATAAGAGTTGAAAAAAGTTCATATGTGCTAGATAAAAGCACTGTATAATTCAGGCACTGCATCTGGCCTACATCTATAACTATGAGGTCCCTGAACTGATGACTTAGACTTTACTCAGGGACTGTATAATTATTGGTAAATCGATTTGGTAAATAATTATATAATAATTATTGGTAAAGCGATGTACACTGTCATATAAATAGAATTGGACAGTATCATAAAATCATACTGGTTAAACAATGTGTTAGATAAAAGCGCTGTATAATTCTGGCACTGCATCTCTATAACTATGAGTTCCCTGAACTGATGACTTAGCCATTACTCAGGGACTATATAATTATTGGTAAATCAATATGTGTAGTTTGTGCACTTCCCACCTGCTACGGTCTCTGTCAGAAGTGATGTGCAAGGCCATAAATCTGGGATGCCCTGCTGTGTGATGTTACTGCTTTGATAAGAACTGGACAGCCACTCATTAGCAAAGAGAAGAGGTCTCTCTTTCCCTGCCCCTCTTAAATATCAGGAGCAATTTGTAGTAAAGTAGTAAGGCCTTTAATGCTTGCCAGGCCTTACGTTTCCAGTGGTTGGAGTCCTGTCATTTGCTCCTGTTTCTTGTAATAAAAGCTTGAGGCTGAAGCTTAGATAGTGGGCTGTGATCATATATGTTTAAAGACTTCAATGGAATCTATTTGCCATTCCATACTTTACAGAGGTTTACAACGCATTATATGACTGAGTATGATGTGCCAAAGTGCAGTAAGCTAGATACCGGATGATATACATATAGTTGAGAATAAGACATAATGCATACAATACTGCATATTGTGCAATACTGAGTTGTTCCCATATAAAGCACCTTTTGGCTGTGGAAATGCTTTAAGCAAATCTGGTCACATAAGCCACCATTTTGAAAAGAAGCCATTACCATCGGGTGAACACTTGATTAGATCCTGGCCTTCAGCCGTTGGGTGACCAAACCGGTGGTCAGGCAAGCACTTTGTGTTTTCAGGATCCACTTTGATGCATTTTCTATATATTACTTCCAACAGAATGTGCATAAATCTAACTCGTGTTGTTGCTTAGTTTGAAGCTGAGAGTCGCTGACTTTGAGGAAATAGAGCATGTCATGTATCTTAATAGAAGTTTTGAAGCTGAGTTGGAAGTACGTAATAGGAAAAGCTTCATTAAAACTGTAAGAAAGTGCTGTCATATTTGTTGCTTTACTGTTAAAGTTGTTCCATGTTCAATGAGTTTTGTTTTCAGTATCATCTCTTTTTTGTTTGGAGTTTTTTATTTCATTTCCTGTCTGTTTAAATATGAGTTCATTTACAATCTCGGGTTGGTGGAGTAAATTTTATCATTTGAGTTTGTAAATGTCCTGCAATTATACACTTACATGTAGGGCACTTACGATGTCATATATACATGTCACAGAACTATCTACCCACTTAGCGTACTTGAAAATGTGTATGAGTAGATGTCATTTTGGATCTGCACAATTAGTACAACATCTGTTATGACAAGCATTCACTTCAGAAACTGCTTTGTGAAAGGGTCCCTCTAGACATAAAAATGCATGTACCGCAGGTCCTATTAGCAGTATATATTCAAAGAGAGCAGGTGACGTTATGGAGGCAATGACCAGACTGCTGTAATTGGCCTATTACAAATGTGTACTTAACCACTCCATGCATTGTCCTTGTACTTCACAAGCAATCATTTACTCCCCCGGGACTTTCTGAAAGGTATGATTTTCTTTCCATTTTCAATTGAATTCATAAATTTGACATGATGTCGGGTACTTGCTGTCTCAATGGTAATGTTTCGCCAAGTCTACATTGAATTGTAGAAACCTTGAACCCTTAAAAACGGCTTAGGCCAAAGGGTTTTGTACTCAAGGCTAGATAAAGGTTGAAAAAAATTGCATACTCAGTAAGATTCAAAAGTTGAGATGACAGACTGCATAAAGATATCATCGTCACCATAAAGTTTACTGCTAAGGCCGATGTAATTAAAGTTTCATATCTCGCAACCTCTATGTATGTTGTACAAATGTTTATTATATCTGTGCATGAATTTGATTTACAACATGCACATGAAACTGGCTCGATAAAGTCACTCAAGTAAAAAAATTGTATGCATATAGAAACCTATTCATGGCAGTAAACCCTGTGGAGAGAAGGGCAACAAAGCCATAAAAGAGAACCTTAAGCCTGGACAAAAAACCAAAGGAAGAGTGTATACAGATGTATGGTGGTGATATATTACAAACATAGCCTTTGGAGCAAGATTAATGAACGACAAACATATCTGCTGCTTCCAGTCCCGAGATCTAGTGATAGAACTACTTCTCTATTGTACCAAGAGATTATGGGCATTTCTTTTGTATCTGGTGCAAAATCAGCTGTCACGAATAGAAAGTCAGGAAGTAGGATAAATATAGGAATTCTATACGTAATATTTACCCAGATAAGTTAAATTTGTCCCCTCAAAGTTTGTACGTGCGTAAAGATTGTCGACATCTTCCCTTTGAGACGCCAAATTGAAATGGGCTTTATATACGTGAGAACCCGGGGAATCTACAAGTTGAGGGACTAAAAACATGTATGAAGTACACGAAAACTGGAGCAAAGAGAGGAGTTCGAAGAAAATACTGCTTGCGCAGCTACGTTTACAACAAAGTAGTCCCGTTAGACAGTTTAAGGATGGGACAAACGCTCTATCTACTTTGAAAAATGGTTGGTAAAGACACATGTGTAAGAGCAAGGTTTAACTACGAACAGTTGAGCTATATCTTCTGAAAGTCATGCCTGTTGAATGGAATGAACCTCACTTATACCCCACGTATACCCCATACCACCTAACATTGGACACGGAACACTCAACGAATTTCATAGATGAGAAACTGATTTTGTGTTTTGTGTATTCATTTCGTTGTCTCTTCAGTCATACTTTAATTTACATTTTACATCGGATTACAAGTATGAAATCATCACATCTAGCTCGCATGGTGATGGCCGTCGAGTGAAATGTGCTGTTCTTGCCTAAAATGAATGGTTATTTTTCATTACATAATTCAATTCGCTTTTTGAAAATCTAGCGTGATGGCTGGTAATTTCGTGGCAAAGTAGCCCTGTCAGGATAACTCTGATGCTTTGCCTGCATTCAGATGAAATTGGCATGAATTATTCTGTATGCTACAAAAGTCGATTGCAATATTTGAAAGTGTTGTAATATATTGTAGCATATGCTATGTAGATACTACAAGTGAATACTGTTGATACTATCTGTTACATACAAATTGTTTAAGATACTTCTGAATGTTGCTTATTTGCATCAAGCTGCACAATTAACGTCCGTGTCAATGTGTCTGAAACTATTTTTAAATTACCCATCTTCTGATAGATCGACTTAATTGTGAACTAAGTGTTTTTGCGTGATGGAAAACATGAGTTTATCCTGGTAAAGCCTTGACTAAAAGCCCTTTAACATTTCAAGTTTTATGCTTGAAGTAACATGAATAGACTTTTCATTTTGAACGAGGGCTCTTCACAGCGCTTTCATTTATAATTGATAGTCGCGCCACTATCATTGTGATTGCTAACACGTCCGTAGGTTTTTGTGCTGACCCCACATCAGCTTTACACCACAGTACAATCAAACAAACCCTGCCCACACGTTCAAACTTCACTGCACTCTATTCATCACCCGCTGTGATTAATTAATTATACGTTTAATAAATTATGTAAGGGGAATGTCTGAAAATTTATCTGCCTGTCGTGACTTTGATGAGCTTTGGTGAATCCCTGCCGTCAGTCCCGATTCACACAGTAATCTGCAGTTTGTCATTGGGAAGCCTCATCGTTCTGAACAGTGACAAAGGGAAGAGGACAACTCCATGTTTTATCTAACATTCCTTGTTAGAAGACAGGCCAACAGGAGCCTTTGAAGCTCTGGAGTTGAGCTCAAGTTACGTTCCCAGTGGGAACAATAGGCATATTGAACCTCCATTAGTAGTGTTCAGGGAGCGGTACAACAAATGACTTATTCCTCGGTAACTGTGCCCTGGGTTAGCTCTATACGGTCCTGACATGCTGACAAGGGCAGCTTTGTCCTCCAAGTGCAATGGGTTCACGAAGTTTAGCATTCACGAAGATTACATGATTCGGGACTGCTTAATGTCTTGCATCGCAGAAGATGTTTCTTACTTCTTACCATCTTTCTAAGTAAAAGTTTCCAATGACGTGTTCTAGTTCCCTTCATAAATTTAGTTAAAACAATTTTGTGGAGACAAGATGTCAGGTTTAAGACCTTTCAAGAGGCCAGAAGATTTATTGTTCCATGTCTCTCGCTGGAGACATGGGGATCTGGTAGACAGATTACAACTATGAGTCTGAAACTTGAAACAACCTTATCAATTGCTGGCGTAACTGGTCTCGTATATTTGTCATGGCCAATATTCCTCTCGAGTATTCGAGTCGCTATCTGTTAAAACGTTTGTTATCTCCTGAAACAGAGGAGGGTTTGAGTGAATTATACTTTGCCGTGGAGCAATCTATATGTAGTGCTCGCAATAGGCATATTGCAGTGGTAGTTCTTTAAATGCTATAATATGAGTAGAAGTATAAGGCATGGCTTTGGTCTTTTTTATTCTAAAATGACAAAGATAATGTTACGAGCTCGAAGATAAACGCTGTAATAGGATACGATTGCACCACTTTAAGATATAGGCCCATCTATCAGCTTTTCTTTTACAGCGGAGGCGTATTATTAAAAGAGCCACTGGACCGTTTCTTTGTGCAAATTGTGCCTTTGTGGTTTACGGTTCTGCTCCTTTGATATCTGGAAGTGGCGGCTGTGCGATGTAATTCTAGCGTTAAACTTATTATAAGGGAAGTCCGGAAATTATATTTTATTGCCTACAGCGGGGATGGAGACAAAAGTGGATAGGGTTCAACTTGTTCTGCCAGAGCGGCTATAATGGAGATACAAATCATAAGCGAGCACTTAAGCTTATTTGTATGCGGTCTGTACAAAGGCTACAAAGGCTGAAGGTCTCTTTGCCTGGCACACCACATATTTCCGTACTTTTATTCATGCCACGGACTGCCTAGACTGGACTCAATTTTATGGTCGATTTCAGAACACTGCAGGTGAAGGGTCGTAAATCTAACGGGAAATTGTTTGGGTGAACCTAGATCTTTAAGTCCTCTTTATAGGTGAAAGTAATGTCAAAACAACCCCAGAAACTTTGCTTTTCCAAGGTGAAAATGGTGGCGAATATCTTTCTAACTGGTATTTTCTTTCGCCGTGTCGAAGCTTACTCTGTGGTCTATCAATGTATCATCGGCGTTTGCTCAGACAAGGATGATATTCAGATGGTACTTCATAAACCCCAGCTAGGCTATGCTAGCACCAGAATGCCAGGTCACCAGGGGAATACTTTGTAACACTTACAGTTACAGTTACACCCCCATTTCAGGGCGGCGATCCCGATGAGACCGCACTGCCACCGAGAGACTTGACAAAGCTCACAACGAATTTCATTCATACAAAACGAACCTATTCACACTTTGACATGCACTTTGTGTGTTTTGTTCTATCATAAAGGTTTAAAATGTTACAATTCAGGTCACAGCTAGGTTCCCCTCGGTCGCTGTCAATGGGAATGGAGGCCTACAACGACTCGACGTCGCCAGCTCTTATGGTCAGGTCATTTTTGTTGAATGTTCAGTATCCACGTCTTGAACCAGAGGCTGTTATTCTGTTACAGTTCTTATAACCGTTTAATGGAAGATCGACTTAAGATTGTAGCGAGTGGTACTCTGCTTGGCCTGTGGGCACCGTCACACAGCCAATCCCCAGTCGCCTTTGCTGCAGCTGCCATTGCCATTCTCCGTGCACAGACCAACCTGATATAAGTGCCCTCATCATGGGGCGTTTTGCACATCATTATCATCAATCTCCCAGTTGGTGGAGAGCCCTACGGGCTGTTTTTTTCCCAAGGATTTTCATGACTATCTCGTAGAATACCCGTGCCACTTTATTGAGTGATTATGATCTTCGCCGACATAAACTCGGGATAGTGAACGAAAGGAAGGCTTAGCTTTCCCCCGAGTGGCCGCATTTCGGCTCTCATTTCCGCCAGAAGACAAGATTGTGAGAATCCCAGGATTTTTGTGCAGATGGCGTTGCCACGGATCCTATTTCATACATGCGCATGCACCAGTGCGTTTGGGTGAAAACGTAGGCTTAAAACTTTTCCACGGGATCAATTGCCCCGGATTGAGAATCTAGTGGGTCTGGACGAAGGAGATAGTTTAGAGGGAGGCGCCCAACAGAGGTCAAGTTAGTAAGATTAATTGCAGCCGGCAATGTCGACGTCTGTTCGTTAAGGAGGGAGACCGTCCGGTCGGGAATTACTGTTGTGATCAGAGAGGCTGATGAAGAATCAGGTCCCTCATGTCAAAGATGCTTCAAAGGAGACGGAAATAGCAATACTTAATGTCTACTTGGCACCGTTTGTCTCCGAAGTATTGATTATAGAGAATGTCTTTTTTGTAGCTGTACACGTAGGCAGAGAAACCTCAGCGGCCGGCCGAGATAACTTTTAACCCTCGATCATGACTTTTATACAGTTGCGGAATGGGGTGGTCAGATTAAAGGTGGTATCTCACTGCACTTGGTGCACTGGTGAGGCACTGATGTGTTATTTTCTCCGATTTCTTTATGATTTTATTGCGTAATACGGAAAAGTATGACGTAGAAGATAACAAAATACACAAAACGTAAGAAAATTGTTTCTTTATCTCTGAAATTTGTTGAGTATCTTTCGGACCCCGCAGTGCCACATTTTTCCCCAAGTGCAGTGAGATGTCCACCTTAAGATGTGTCTGGAAATCATTGTTAAGAGCACGTGTGTAATGCTGTCTTCGTTAAAATCCGCATACGATAACAAATAGCATTTCTTGCAATGGCTCTCCTGACCAAATGTGGTAGCTTGGTCTGAAACAACTGGTGTCATCTCTGTTACATTCGTTGCTTAGACATAATCAGCTTATTATAGAGCCCCCCCCCCTTAACAAAATTTTCCTGCTGTTTCTGATGTGATATTTCTTTGTTTTACATTATTATGAAAAATCAATTCGAATATAGACGTTCATTCTTCAGCATAGTCACCCACAAGGCAATGGTTTCCGTGTCGCTAGAAAGTCACTCCGCTCGACTGCTAAAATTGGCTCTGTAACCTGGACCTCCTGTATGTCAGCGGGAACATGCCACCTGCTTTCCGCACACACGGACTAGGACAGGTGGTTACCACATCAAAGCTGCTGTTCAAAGAGACGACGATAACGCCTGTAACTTCCTTCTGTGCCGTCGTGGAGATTGCCCTTGAAGCATTACTTTCCAATCCTGACAGGTTGCCATGTGCCGTGATGTGGGGCCTCCCCGCGTAAGTGGAATCTAGTGGACGATGACCGAGTTTGGGGCAGCAAGGGAGGTAGATGATGGAGTTTCTTACTATGAATAGCGGCGTCAGCAGTGTGTAAGAGAGTACTCTCTTAGGGACTGAAAGCCGCTAGGAATGGAGATGGGGAAATGTTGCCAAATATAAATGAACAATTGCCCGTGTCTTTTTGACGTATTGCGCCTGCCACAGCGCAAGCAGCCCAGGTATTAATCTTCTGGCTTCCCGACGACAGTAATAGGGCAATATACACTCTATAGTCCTGACTTTCCGTGAACCAAACTGACCGCCCCTCCGACCACTGTATCAGCTTATGTTTCTATGCCAGTGAAGATTTACGCCTTGACTTGTCTTCATTGCAGTTGACCCGTTCTGCACTTCGGAGCTGCCGCCAGACTACGTCATCTCGGCTTCGTGCCAGCCCAAGTTCCGCCCAATACCCGCTCTCACAGCATCGCGGGCTTCACGTGTGTACCCCTGTGTTACTATCCTTCCCTGCAATCGTGTAATCCATCTTCCTGTTTATAGTCTATACTCTGAAGTTCTTGTGTGAGGAAGACTGGACGCCCAAGCGTACTATAGACCGAGCAGTCTGACTTTCTCATTTCCGCCGTCGCCCTCTCGCAGCGCGCCCACTCCCGCAAGATGACTCCACCCCGACCTGCCATGGTGCTGTTTCTACGGCTAGCTGTCTTCATCACCCAGCACAACTTCGGTAAGTCTTGTTATCTCGTTTGGGGACGAGTAAATCTCCTCATGGTGGCTCACATGTATCGATTCTTGATGACGGTGCCCTCAGGTGTCAATACATATCCTCGGCTGATTCCGTCAGATCAGCGTAATACTCCACGGTCTTTAAGGAAATAACTGTCGAACGGTATATGAAAGGCCGAATGTAAATTGCTTCACGTTCTACATATGCTGAACTATACTATACCGATACAGTACATTATCGCAATGCTATCCAATGTACTCAGCTAGATGCTTTAAGTCAGTAACATCTTCAGCTCCAGATGGTCTTTCTATATTAGATATTCTATATGAAAAATTAAAGGGAAACGTCGCCATCTGTAAGTCTTCAGGAGATTACGTGCGCTGGAAGATAAGACATGGTGGAAGTGAAGCATCCCGAGATGTGATTAACAATCAAAAACCGTGTAAAATAAATGATTCAGTGCTGATCAACGTTACATTGGATGTTGTCACGCGTGATTGTCCTCTCTCGAATGTGCGTTTAATGCATGATCGACCAGCGATAATGCGTGGAATCATGATCATGGGAAGTGTTCGTCCGTTCACGTCATTCTCGCCTAAGTGTCGCTAATATTGGGGAGAGTGAAACACGAAATGACAACGGGCAGGATCAAGTCTGTCACCGTCAGTACATCAACCACACAAAGCACTCTTAGCCTCAAAGGTGGCAAGTAGAAATGTTATATTCATAGAGCATACCTTATTTTCATCGTAGTCCTGCAGATTTTCTGTTCGAGTATTGAACAGTTTTCATAGATACTTCATAACTCCATCCGTCGTATTTAGAGAGCTCTTATTTATATTGACTAGTAAACAATCTGTACGGATATAGATTGATTTGAAGGCAGCAAGACAGTTGTTCAAAGTCAAGAATATTGGTTATTTCTTTTTTTTTAACTGTTTTTAGAACATCTTTTGCCATAAGTATCTGTGCTATATGTAATAGTAATAGGGTTAATGACCTGCCCTGGGGTGTATACAGTATCGTAAGGTATGGTCGGTTCCTGTAAGAATCGAATAAACCACCGAGTGAGTGAATTATATAATGTATTGCCATCCTTGTCTAGAATCTAACTTGCACATGGTTAAGACAAATGCTTTTTTTACATAAAATCTTTTAGTCCTACATTTACAGCTTCAAGCATTTGTCATGTTATAGGACAAGTTGAACGAAACTGACCTACTAGCATATCAATCAATTTTGTAGGTAATGTCTGTAGATAAGAACATCATTCATCTTTATTACTTGTTTTACTTGACCCCCACTCTACACATGGTAAAAAAGCGTCAATGTGGAGTTATTAAAATGACTGTTGGTTATGGAAAAATGTAGCGTTTTCTTTGCTCAACGTTATCAGGCTATGTCTTTATTTCCACCAAATATTGATCTCCGACAGTGGAAACCATCATGCACAACAAAGGTCTTGTTATGATTCTACAATCAATCAACTTTTGACCGCAAGCGAAACATTTTATAGTGTCTGCCAAACGGCTACACTGGCTGTATGGGAATTGTTTGCCAAGGGAGTTTGGTCACTAAAGTAAATTATTGTAAATGTGACCCATTCAGTGGACTGACTCATCAATCAGTCATCAAACTGGCCAATCAGTCACCCAATTTTTACCAAGTTTTACCGTCCTTAATCCCTTAGGAAGGCCTGGTGAAGGTTAATCAGTTTGCGTTAAAATAGATCTAGTGTGCCAGCTATGGCTAATGCTATGGCGATTGCACCTACAGGAACCGGCGCGAACAATATCAGGTCGATCAGGAAAGACGAATTTGAAAAGGTTCCATCACATATTGCTTTATTACCCGTCGTGGGAACCATTCATATTACACGGCAGGAAATTTTCGATATCCTCTCGTCCCGTGCTATTTGTTGGCCCAGTTCATTTCTTCGCCTGACAACTTTGAAGGATTGCTTCTATTGAATATTGTATTTATAGAGACAATACAGGCTGTTCACGAGAAAGCTGGTGTGTCGTCAAACCCTACCAGTTATTGTATTCGTCTGTCTTCACACCTGACAAGCATCTGTTTCACGTTACAAGAGCTTCATATTTGTGTGAGAGATTACAATTAGGACTGGTATTGCGTTTTGAGACATATCTGGAGTTCGGAGAACTTGGCGCCGTAGGGAAGTGCAGGGACCCCATGGAATTGAATGCCAGAGAGAGTATGTGAGAGAAAAGAACTTCAAGGTTTGTATAATGTACAACGTGTTTTGGACATATCGACCTAGGCATGCTTAACAGGGAATACAGTTGAAATCCCAATATACAATTGTGTAACAGTTAACAAGGCTGGTCACTAATCTATAGAAGATTTTGTCGTTGGACCCTGGACCCAAAGACCAGTCAAAACAGCAAATTGGTAATATCTGCGTATCTATTCCTAATAACTTTGTTTCTAACTGTACTCTGGAGGTATCAGCCTTGTAAAGGATATACTAATCCTGTTGAACACACCTCTCAGATGTCATTCTGAGAAGCTTAATAAATAAAATCCTGAAGCAACAGAAAGAATCTTTATTAACGCAACAAGAAGTAGAGCAACTTTCTTATGGTCAACGTCAAAAAGAAAATAAATGAATCCTAAAATTCTACTTGATAAATGATAAAGGCTAACATAAGTCTGTGACATCTTGCAGCACTCAAATGTAGCTAATGGTTTCCAAGAACAAAGCCATCGTTAATGCAAAATCACGTACTCGTCCTGGTTAAATTAGAAAAGCAATTAGCAAATGTTTCCGGTTTGATAACTCTGATCATCCTCTTTGAATTAGAATCAACATTCTGATAATTGCTTTCTTTTAAGAGACATGTCTTTTGGAGAGCTAAGTAATGGAGCAATTAGAAAATAATGTAAGGATGGGAAGTAGATTAAACTAGGCGTGCGAAGGCCTTCACCAATATATTCCTTTGTACAACTTCCTTTTTCCATTAAGCACGGACACCAAACACCCATTGTTCTGTGCTGAAGAGAAAGAGGAAAAAGAAGAAGAATAGTTCTATTACCGCTTAATGTTTCTGGGTCGCCAAATGGCTACAAAAGATAATCAAGTGGTGATATGCACATGACGTATACGATGACATTCAAAGAAAATTATCGGTGGAGGGGAATTAAGGCAATTCGTTATGCTTCTGTATGTAGGTTGTTTATTGAGCAGTATGGGAAAATTGCGTGTCTAAAAATAAAACCACAAGTGAAGTTTGGCTAGCTTCCAAAGATCGGAAATACTTCCTTCTTCATAATAGATGGGTTAGTTCCGCCAGACCAACAGATCTCGGACAGAGGAATGACCAAATGTTGCATTATTGAAATCCTATCCACCAGAGATGACAATTCAGCAACATGTTGTGTGTTTTTTGTGCATTTCGAGAAGGCATTTGATGGCTTTTTGTTTTAGAAATATCCTAATTCTATGGCATTAACAGTCCCGTTAATTATTATACCAGTCGTATATATATGTTTAGTGATAACGACAGCAATATCTAATTGTTACTGGAGACAAAGAACAATTTGCTTGTTAAAATGAGGATGAAAATGATATTGTTTCATCCTTGGATAGATACTTTAACACATCTTAACAAATTTAGAATCCCCATTCTCTACTTTGTACTATTGTCCTAAATTGTCAGGTCTTTGTGCCGTTAAGCGTTGTGTATAGATTATTAAAAATTCTTGAACTTTACGATCGAGATGAGTTATAAATGTAGATATAGCTGTACTTTGGGAATTTATACCAATCTGTCAAACCAAAACAATAAACCATGCTGAAATCCAAATCCAAACGATTTCAAACAAGCTGATTGAGTTGTCCACCAGATAAGTTCCGCCCTCGGAAAATCTCCACAACGACCTTGGTGAACTTCCCGTTTTCGATCATTAGAAAATCCATCAAGTTTGCGTTAGCCAGAAATGTGCTTGTAATGGATGTTATGGGGGGTGTTATGGAACTTAGACCACGCTGATCACCCATTTAGGGGTACGTTCCAACCCTGTGAAGTTGGTGATTTCATTTCAATTCCAATGAAGTGGCAATCTTAAATGTTGATACGTTGATCAACGAGCATTTTGATCTAGCTGTGGGAAATGAAGTAGGTGCTTATGTACATGATACATGTTTATGAGAAAATGTTAAGGTCTTTTAGAATCGAATCTAGGGCTTACGTTTTCAGACCTGAAGATTGTTACAGATATCCTTAACAATCCACTTAGACCGGTGAAAATTATAGGTTTCATTAGATAATTTCGCAACATGTTAGTTATTGAACCCTCTAGCGCACGTAGACCTCTGTAGCTGTATTCACCACTCTCAGAAGGTAGGTTGGATTAGGATCTCCCAGACTTGTCCCGCTTATGCCCCCATTCCAATAGAGCTGAGACCTCACTGCAACATGAAGTTTTTTTATTAACACAAAATACGAAATACATACATACATACATAGTGGTGCCATACTTAAGCAAGTTTGAGTATGGCACATATTGACCTAAAATTTGACATATCACTCAACGAGTTTGATAGATGAAATACGAAATTCTTTTCACACTTTGCACGGTTTATTGTCTTTTCAGTCATATGTTAACATTTTGCATACTATTTCAATATGAAGGCAATATAGTGAACCCCGTCTAGTGGAATGGCTGCCGTCCTGGCAACCTCCAGTCTAACGAGGCACGTTTGAGAAGGCTTCGATATCCCCATTCTGGTTGGAGAGTATGTGGCATTCGCTAGTGACGGATCACACACACACACCAGGAGACACATAAAAGTACGGGGTCCCTTTAAATGGCCGGCCTAAGAGCTGCACCAGCGTCAGTGATACGGCCGTTACTAATGCATAAAGGCAGGAAAAACGTTTTACAGTTTGCAACCTGATACTTAAGAATCATTTCTATCAACAAAGGTCACAGGGAAATACATCTATGGGGAATATGAACGTTCGCTTCGTCTTCCCGAGCGAATGCTTTTGCGACTTTAAGTGGTGTTGAATGGCACAAGAATGCAGTGTCGGTGCAACGGGGGAATAGAGATGGTTTTCCTCGCCTGAATCATACTTTGCTTTTTCATTGATCTTAATGATAAATTGCTACACTCACAGCATATAAATTCTGTTATATAAGATGAAAGTGACGGAACAGTAGAGTGAAGTTGTGTGCTGTGATTTAAAGCTGACCAATTGGGTGCGTCGCCAATAGCAATTGGCGGCGTTCGTCGTATTTCGCTGACCAAGAGACGATTTGACTCGAAGCGAGGCCTTAAATGGCCAAACGTACATTTAGAGCATGAGGGAGAGGAGTCACTGCATACCCGAGTCTTTTCATGGAAAACAATACGAGAAACAGCATGTTTCTGAAGTATCCAAGGGGCTTGTTGCTTATTCTGGTACATGACTGGTAGGCCACCGTCTGTGAGATACAGATATGTGCCATGCTGACTGCATGAATCCCTTCATGACAGCTTCAATACAAATCCGATGTGTTAGGTCATGATGTGGATTACCGGTTAGATGACTTCATGCTATACAAACTTTCAAAGTACATGACTGGCAGACTTTACCGTCTGTGATATGCCACTTTCCACTAGACGGCGATCACGCTGTGCTCTCACTACGACCTAAATAGGATATGTGTAACCCACTTTCCACTAGACGGCGATCGCGCTGTGCTCTCACTACGATCTAAATAGGATATGTGTAACCCACTTTCCACTAGACGGCGATCGCGCTGCGCTCTCACTGCGACCTAAATAGGATATGTGTAACCTTTGATTTCATCCTGGGTATATCATACAAAACGTAAAAGTGTGACTGAGAAGACAACAAAATACAGAAAATGTAAAAAGATTCATTTCTTTTGTAAAGAATTCGTTGAACGATTTGTCAAATTTTAGGTCGCAGAGAGAGCGCGACAAGAGCACCGTCCTAGTGAAAAGTGTGTATGACTGCATACGGGAAGCTTTACAGACTCGATCCTGGCTGACATCTCCTACATATTAATCGTAAAGTGTTGCTACCAGGTGGTCCAACCTAAGCAAAGGGGATTAGCATTTCTTTCAATAAGACGGTTTTATCATCCTACCCGTTCTTAAGAGAGAAGAAGAATGTTGAAGAGTTTGATTATGAAGACTTTCGGGACCGCAAGGATTGTTCTGGCGGGAAGCTCTGTAATCTTCCTCAGCTTTCGCGCAGGTCTCCTGGGACGAGGTGTGCAGAGAAGTCGGTTCCACAAGGCATGGAGTTGTCATCCTCGTGCTTTGTGCGCGCATCTGTTAGGGAAGTGCGGATTTGGAGCACGGCAGTCGCGATAGACCTGATTATGTATCGCATTTATTTTGCCCTAAATAGTATTTTAGGACAGAAAACGTGATAGTTGAAAACGTTGTGATAACTGTTAATTCAACAATTGTCTATATACTAGTGAATTAATTTGATCGAAGGGGTGGGATAACGTTTTTCTCTGGTAGACACGAATTTAGACAAGTCTTTTTTTAGGAAAAAGATTGTGTCATTTTGCGAAAAAAATTGATAGCACCCCTCTATCACATTAATTCACTAGTAAGAGAGTTTGGGGCCAGGCAGTGGCGATAGACTTGATTATTTATCACATTCATTTAGCCCTGAATAGTATTTTAGGACAGAAAACGTGATAGTTGGAAAAAGTTGTGACAACTTGTTTCGACCTGTTAAATCAACAATTGTTTATATACTAGAGAATTAACGTGATAGAGGGGTGAGATCACAGTTTTCTTTAGTGGACACAAATTCAGACCAGTTTTTGTAGGAAAAAGATTGTGTCTATTAGTGAAAAATGTGATAGCGCCCCTCTATCACGTTGATTCATTAGTAAGAGGTACTTTCGCGATCACATGTATCATAGGATTTAACTCCATGCTTGGGATCATATTCTGGCGACATTGCCACTTGAACATACGCGCTACTGATGACTTTAATTTGTGCTACTGCTGATGACACATCTGTAATAGCTCTGCTTCACCATGATTGTCCCCTTTCACATTCTTTTTAACTGGAATAAACAGTGTATTGCTTAACTTAGCTAAGTGTGTGATGCATGTGTTCGGAGAGCTATTTTGCATCTATTTCGTTTTAATTTTACATCTATTTCTAAAACAAATTGACGCAATATTATCGCCTAGATTTTGGATGGTGGATGTTATTGTGTATATGTGGTGTTGCATGTCTTGGCAGTGTATCTTACCAGGAAATGTTGCTATGCATTTCTGGCCTACATATAAGCTACATATTTGTGAATAGATATTATATAGAAGGAATTGCAACACTTCTTAACGAAGTCTGTATTACCTACTCCGTTTTTCTAGAGTCAGTAGATATTTTATAACTAATTCCAGTCGGTACCTCTTGCATCTTCATTGTTGACTACTGCCGCCAAGAAGCACGTCCTAAGTACATGGAATTGGCTTTTAAAGAATTCTTCACTTCCTTATTTCTCTCTGGAATACGATAAGAATGTTTGAAATCCGATTAGAAAGACTATTGGGACCACATAACTCTGGTGGGAAGGTTTCTAGTTTTCTCAGCTTTACATGAGGTCTTCCGGGAATCTTCCGGGAAGGTATATGGGAGCAAGTAGGCTTACGCCTCTCATCGTCCTGTATTTTGAGCACGTGTAGTGGAGAAAACGTGGATTTGTTGCGGGCGCCAGGGGTATCCACGTGTATTAATGGGCTTCATCTAACGCTAGGGAACCTATTCTCGTGCGAGGACCACCTGTGTGAAGGATTGACAGTGTAGGTGCGCTGTAATCTAACAGGACATGGTTCTGGACATGACCGTGGAGTTTGGATGAAAAATTAACCCTCGAATGTAGATGTCTTCATTATATACATTTCACTCAAGGAGTTATCTCACTGCACTTGGGGCACCGGTGCGGCACTGCGAGGTTCGTTCACTGCGGCACCGTTGTGTTATTTTCTCCAATTTGTTATAATCTAGACATTGCGTAATACGTAAAGGTATGACTTAGAAGACAACCAAATACACAGAACCTTAGACAATTCGTTCTTTATCTCTGAAATTCTTTGAGAAATGCAGTGCCGCACCGGTGCCAAAGTGAGATACCACCTTTACAGAAACGCTATTTGACCAATGACTCTTCGGCTGCCAAGTTCTATAATTACATTTTTAACGCAATGTTCTTGTCACAAACCGTTTACTGTAACGTCTAATTACTTTCTAGAGTTATCCAATTTCAAGCACATCATTCCTCTGTATTGTGACCTGTAGTTACAGCATTATAAACTGTTAGCCAAGTTCTATCCTCAACAATAATAGAAACGTTCTACACAGTTAACAACAGGCATAGTCGTCTTAGTAACTTTTAGTCACATCAGTTTGAGTAAACTTTAACTATGTTGTTAACACGGGCTTATATAGTTGTCTTTCATCGTGCAATTTGTGATAAAAAAGGAAACGATCATGGTATTCTTTTCACTAGAGTGGCATTAGAATTCTAACACTGGAGAGATAGTATTTTCTCATTAATGGACACAAAGGAGATCTCTTGTTCCGAGTGCAACATCTTCTAATCTTTATCACTGTCCCTGTAACGCCGTTTGAATTGAAAACATGATTTAAGTCTGCCCCTGGGAAAGGAAAGTCATTACCAGTTTACGGTACTCTTTTCTTCACGTGTGGTGATGGCTTCATTACGCGGCAACATCAAATGGGATAAACGGATCAACCGTGAGGAATACACGACTCGTTCAAAAACAAGCCTCGAGGGTTTAGCGACTTGGGAATGGCTAGGATGATATAATGCCTCGTGCTGGACCGCAATACAACTTTAGACGTCGTGAGAACACTGCCATTTACCGCCTCGTTTGAGTGTGCCATTAAATACTCATAGCATTACAAACGTAAAGCCTTATGTATATTTCATTGGGTGTGTACGTCATTGGGCTATGTTTTACTGTCACGGACTATTCTACTTCGGGCTATCAAATACGATTCTTTTGTAAGAATGTCCGTCTTGCTAGCTAACATATGACTAGTATTCAGATTTTGCTTGGCATTGCTTTTGTTTAGCACCTAAGAATAGACGTTCTTGGTGTGAGAAGAATGTGGGTAATTGTGGTCTTTTCTACAGTTCTGGTGGTCTATGGAGTTTTGAAATGTCAGCAAGATTGCATAGCACGTCCTTGCAAGTGTGGCCATATTTTTTTCGCGAAATTACTGTCCTTTTTTACTTAATGGCATACTCATAACACGAAAGTCGCGAACTTGCTTAATCTTTACTGAACAAATTATTTTGACCTATGAGGGACGTGATCAAAATCCATAGCAGTAGCATTCAAAGTTGCCCTGAAGTTCGCAATATAACATATATAAAAAGTGACAACTGTACATGTTGAGAGCTAGATTTATTTGAATGTGGATATCCACTTAATTTCCTTCTATTCAGGTCAATTGGTACCATGTACAATTAATCATTATATATAGACGGTAGGTTTAATTAGGACTTGTACCTGGGGAGGGGTTTATAACCATTACCGAATACAAAAAGGAGACGTGAATTGGGAGAAGTTAAATGATTAAGTGGAGGCTCATTTATCAGTAATAGGCAGGAATGAAAGGTACGTTCTTGTAGGAATACTCTCGCATGTGAGTGTGTCGTGTGACTACTAAGTTACGAGTTTAGAAATGCGGTTGTCTGACTCATCGCGCGCGCGTAAGGACGTAGTCACATAGGTCGTGCGATCGTCGTACGATTTTGATGCCATAGGATTTTCAAGCAGGCCGTGACAGAACCAACCATCGACACGGATCCCAAACAGAATTTTGTGTACCAAGACAGTCTAACTTTGCAGGAGACGTACATGTTGTCCTCCAAAATTTAAAAACAGTTTAAGATTAATTTAGCGATCGTAGGACGTTCGCACGACCTATGTGACCGCGCCCGAACTGTCCTAATACCCCAGTCACATTATCCACGATCTTCGGGCGTATCGGTGGAAGATCGGCCATATTTAAGATCGACAGAGGGTTGCGCGTATTTTTCACCTGAAACCCGTCCTTGTCACATATAAGCCATATTTTGTACC
This sequence comes from Branchiostoma floridae x Branchiostoma belcheri, assembly GCA_019207045.1. Lineage (NCBI taxonomy): Eukaryota > Metazoa > Chordata > Leptocardii > Amphioxiformes > Branchiostomatidae > Branchiostoma > Branchiostoma floridae x Branchiostoma belcheri. The sequence continues at coordinate 15,710,117 of CM033032.1, read as the reverse complement.
TTGTACAATTGTTGTGCAATTAAGTCATTATCATAAGCGAGGCTCGGGCGATTGCCGCAGAATCGTCGTCGGATCGATTTTCGCCAAATGTGACAGGGGTATAACCGGTGGCCGAACTGTCGTATTGACCAGGCGCCCAAACGTTCTGATACCTTGAAACGCAACATATCTTGAATTTGTGTTTTAGCACCTTTTTTTAAACTCTGCTTTTTCAGACACCATGTCTATATTGCATTATCCTATATTATATGTCCCCTTATATATCCCTACCACCATCGATACGTATACCTGGCCATGGGCAACGCCCGCACAGGCTAATGAGTACTTCACATACCTAATGATGTTACTATTTCCTCTTTATTTCCTTTTATTGAAGGCCCTGTCTGTTTCTTAATTGACCTGCTGTGTTACCAGGTTGATGCCCATTGCTCATTGTAAATCACACCAGAGGGAACGATCGACGTCATCGCTCACAAATCTTCAATCTTTGCTCCGAAGATCTACGGCGCATATGGCTGGAATTCGCGAGCAGCAATTTGTGAATGATCTCTGGTCGATCTATATTGGCAAATCGATCAGGAATCCTCACGTGAGACGTTGGAACTATTGTTAGAACTCACGAAGCGATGCTGGCAGCGCACCGGTCATTGACAGATGCGGAGGTCCGCAAGGCAAAGTCTCGCCTAAGTTCCCACTGGTAACTCTGACATCTATTATATCGCACGGAACTTTCCCATTTGTGTCAGCGAAGTAATTGCTTAGTTGCTGGGGGCCACGCGTCCCATCCATTTTTCCAGAAAATGTATACTGAGGCAGGGAGTAGAATATCCAGTATCTGGCATATCAAATTTGTCAAAACAGGAGACTCAGTTGATATGGTATATTGCTCAGAACGTAGAATTATTTAATGTTTTATCACATTGTCCATTAGTTGCGTGTATACTTTAGATCGCACAATCATGTCACATTCTAACAGCAGCTTTAATCCAAGGAGTGTTACGTGGAATCTACCAGTCAATATCTGAAATCCTACGTGCCCAGCGTACATTAAGTACAAAGATCTGTTTTAGGGCGTGATTAGTATCGGGAAATGGTTGGTCACTGTCAGTGTCGACCATTTGTATTCTTCGAGGTGATCTTACTGCACTTATCTCATCTGACCGTACAGCATTAAAGCACCGGGGGGCATCGGAACACTAGTACTGCTGACCTGAATATGTCTAAAATCGAAGCTAAATTCAGCTAATGACGGACTAGGAGAGAAGAAGAGGGTTTCTACGAGATATCATTTGGGATTATACAAAAAAGAGGGTGATACGAGATTCAAAAGCCGTTAAGATCTTCTCCGCGTAAAATACTTCACATAAAGCTTTCGAGCAATGGCGTGTCTAAGTGTAGGGTATAAAGGAATGTCTGGATGATATCCATTTGATGTTATAGACAATACTTTGGACATACGTACCGTCGTCAGAATGGATTTTTATGGGTTCTTGCACTTGACAACGCCACTGGACGGTAAGCAAACTCTTCACGAGTTGCATGCTTTATAGTTAACTATCCATATTCAACATTAATATGGTCAAGGAATCTTCTAGGTCATCTTTAAACGACAGGCCAATGGCCCAACACGTTCAAGGCCAGGGCCACAGTGACTCAAACAACATTTCTACCTCTTGTTGCTGCTAGAGCTAGGTAGGCATGTTTCAGGCAAACAGAATCGCATACACGGTGGTGTGATTCAAGACATGCTTAGAATTACAGAAACTTCAAGTACGACACTTTGGCGGCTTCTCAAAGAATTCCATTTCCAAAGTCAAGAATTTTTTGTCCCTCTTTGCTTTCATTTCACTTGAAATGTCCTTGGAACCAGTCCCTAGGCTGACTTCCCCGGCTCCCTGTTCAAATGGAATAACCATTAGACCAGCCACTGTAAGGCTGATGGTATGTGAGTAGTCAGGTACCCATTAGTTTCTGTGGCTCCCTGACGTGCATCTTTGTACATTCGTCGCGCAGGACTTCACAGACCATTCTGGAACTCTGTGAAGCACAAACTTTACAAGAACACCTCCAGGGAACCGTCAAAGGTTATGAAGGTCCAAGTAGAATAGAAATGGATAAAGGTGACAGAAAAGGCCACATAGCCAAAGGGTAGACAAAGAGCATCCCAGTATCAATAAAGACACGGGAGGGACGCCCCTGCCTTTCTTTTCTGTATCATAATCAAGTTCCTTTGAATTTCATATACTAGTGCATAGTCCATACTAGTGCATTCCTCTCGCGACGAATGTTTACACACCTCCCGAACGCTTGAAATAATGCAGATACAAATGTGTATTCTTGTATGCCGTTTCCCCATTAAGGTTGCAATGGTATCGAACTCGGACGCTTGGCGAATAAGGTTCATTCTTGTCAAATCGCGTCCCTCCAGCAAAGTGATAATCTTCACTGTCCACTACGCGTATGTTATTGACATTGTAGCCTCTCATGCTCAACGAAGTAGGATAGATAATACGAAGTAGGGACTACGTAGTACGTACACTGATGACACATAATGAAGATAGATGGAAGAGTAGATAAACATATTTGGGCAACTAGATGCGAGACACTTAGATTGATAAGTAGAGAGTTACCTATAACGAGCTTGGATGAATAATAAATGAATTGATGTATGGACGGAGAGATAGCGTGACAGAAAGACATTCAAGTGGATTGTGTGCACTGGCCACTTAACCACTGCTATATCCACCCTGCCATGGTACTTAACGATAGCAAGTTGGGCAGAGAAACAGACTCCTGTCTGTCCTCTCAAATTTTTTCTAATCATTCTTTAAATCTATTCAAATCTATTTAAATCTATATAATACCAGCCTAGGTCATCCAACCTTCAATGCACGAAAAAATATGGCATATCACTAAGCGAATGCTAATACGGTGGAAAACAATTTCCTACATACAAAGCTATCAACAATAGATGGCAGGGCTCTAAGAAAAAACAAACACGCAGTCTGATAATTGGTACGTGATTGCAAACAGTCAAGTTCAATGCCCCATCTGAAGTTACCAGAGCACACCTGCCTCTATCCCATAGTTACAAAGATAATGGAACTGGGTGCCATCTATATCAGACTCATCCTACATGAGAGCTCCATGGAGATCACAACTACACCAGATGGTCTTGTAGTAATCCTTTATCTAGTTTTCATCCGCAACATGAACTTAAATGGGATTGTTGGTAATCATAGACATGATTTTGGCTGATATTCTCAATTTCTACATAGGCCAACAATACTACATCGGCTGTCAAGTGGATTGAATGCAGAAAACTCATTTTTCTGTTTTCAAAATTTAATTTTTTTTCAACTGAAATACAAATGGTAGTCCGCAACGTCTTGTGGATTTTGTGTTACACTGTTGTCTATGTGATATTTCATCCTGAGTATCTTTATCCAGATCTTTCCCGGCAGAAGTATTGAGTCATCAAACCTTAATCAATGCCACGGCCTTGTGTGGAGTGTGCCTTATGCTGCCTAACGAAAGTGATCAATCCCCTTGCATGTTTCGTAATGAAGCTCTCACACAGTGGCATTTGGCTATTTTTCAAAGTCATTAGATGCATACAAGCAGCAAAATTACCTAAGTTGGTTATTTAGAGCTGGAATTGGGTGTACTGCTACACAGGGAGGAATGGAATAACATGCCTGAGGAACCGTCTCTCGGACTTTTGGTGCTCCATGTATAGCTCTGCGCGTAACCGTGGAATGAGAGATGGTAAGAGAAAATGCAATTTGTGGAAAGAACGTCATCGGGCAAAGATTGGATTGCATGGTGGAGCAAAGGGCAGCCTGTGTATTGGACTTTCTGTCAGAATATACGGCGAAGGAGATATATTGCAATGATTAATGAGTACAAAATAGTATAATGATATTGAGATATATATGAAAACAAAGGGCTTGTCCAGAAATTCGTATGAATAGGTGTATGTGGGGTGGAATGTGTGTTATTGGGATAAATGTGAATTTTTGATTCTAAGTATTGTGGTACATGGTACACCGACAATGTGTTGAAATGAAAGATGACAGATATAATGGTTTAAGTTATAATATATATGCTTAGGTCATATTGAATATCTAAGGTTGGGTGATGTCAGCAATTCGATCTTTTAAAGACGCCAACGCATAAGCATCTTGACCTTCTAGATGATTTTTGAACTTGGTGATAACGAGAAGCCTTTAAGGGTTGCTTTACCTTTCAAGCTCAAATGCTCCAATGTTCCATTCATCTCCAGTGCCTACTCAGTGAAGACCTTGTGATATATCCTACAATCGATATACATCTTCAAGTGCAAACAGTTTCATGCAGGAAAACTATACCCCAGTGACAATCAGATTGCAATAGAATGACCGGTTTCATTGGTCAGACTTTCTGTAAAAAAATGTGATCTCGTACATACAGATAAGCATGCGCTAATATTTAACGGTTTGTCACAGCTAGAAAACAGACGTTATGAAGGTATTTCCATCTTCGTTGTACGAGAAATTCCCCTAGCTCTTTCCGACAGGTACAATGAGCAGAAGACCGCGGCTTAACATCCCGATCTAAAGACTGCAACACTTAACGTGCATGTCGGATGAGCGACACAGTCGGGATTCGACTTAACACTTTCGAATATTCCTTGTCCAGAGGTACGTTCACCAACCACTGTACTACGCACTTTGCTGTATCAAACTTGAACGAGCTTGGATCCGGAGTCATGTGGTTTTTGCTGTAAATCCAACAGATCAGAAGACATGAAAAGGCCTTGTATTGCACTTTGACAGCCGACTTCAGAAAGTAACTTTAAAAGCCAGCTTGCTAATCAAGTTTTAGAGTTTCAGGAAGCATGTCATATCACGAATGTCAAGATTGAATACAGACCTCAAGCACCTTCCCTTTGAAGCACAGACCCACCAATTGAGCCAACATCAAGGGGAATGTGTGGGTGGGATTTAGCCCTTGCGTCGGTTTAGAAAAAAACTCTTCAACCAGGGAATTGCGATGATAGATGGAGCAATCTGTATGCCTGGTGAGACGTAAGCCTCTATAAGCTGCACTTCTTGCATCATACCCCATCCGCCCATCGCGGCAAACCACTAGAATCATTGCCGGGTCCGCGGAGGTCGACCTGCTGCGGTAACAACGGCGGTTCCTGCTGCATTATTGGGCGGGGACGTGGCTTGATTGCTGACCTGTGAGCCCGAGAGGCAATCTCACCAATCTTCTCTGACCCCATAATCATAACCGAAGTACTGCCGTTTGTCACAAAGGTCCTGTTTGGAGACCAGGGTTCACGTAAACGGTGGGCGATGTTTTATCTCGGGAAAGCAGATGCTCGTGTGGTTATCCCCCAAACTTCTACCATTTGTCTCCTCTTATCCGTAGAGTTTCGTTAATGCTGAGAGATTTCGATCTGTTTTGCTCAGAAGGTATTGGGTATATTTTTGACATCTTAAGTATCTTGGCAGGGATTTACCTCTGGTCGATGGTGTATCCTTGCCGGCGCCAAGACCGGTGAAGTGCTGTCTAGTCTAGACTTGTGAGTTGCTCGCTAACCAGTTTTGGAGTTGTTTTCCTGACTCTCATCTTGGTGTAACCAATAGATGATGGGGTTTTCATCAGCCATGGTCCATAAAACTGTCAAAAGTCTCATGAATAACTAACCATCCTGAAAAGTTACGATTACCTACATTCTGAACAATCATCAATAAAGTCTCTCAGCACGCGGTGCTTTTATCTAGGGTGGGAAACCATCAAATGAGAATCTGGAGCTTTATCAATGCTAGATTGTTATGATTTACGCTTTATAGTCAACTCTTTTAGTAACAAGAAATGGAATATGATAAAAATGGTTTGTGAAGATTAGGAAGAATAGGCATCCAAGAATGAATGATAATATTTTTGAGACTCAAGTTTTACACTTACAAACTACGTAAGACATCTGGGAATGAATGATAATATCATGATTGATGATATACTTAAAAGTCAACTCTTTTAGTAACAAGAAATGGAATATGATAAAAATTCTTCAATACGTTTGTGAAGATTAGGAATAATAGGCATCCAAGAATGAATGGTAATATTTTTGAGACTCAAGTTTTACACTTACAAACTACGTAAGACATCTGGGAATGAATGATAATATCATGATTGATGATGTACTTAAAAGTCAACTCTTTTAGTAACAAGAAATGGAATATGATAAAGATCCTTCAATACGTTTGTGAAGATTAGGAAGAATAGGCATCCAAGAATGAATGATGATATTTTTTAGACTCAAGTTTTACACTTACAAAATACGTAAGACATCTGGGAACGAATGATAATATTTGTAACTCCAAAAACGTATCCAGTGGCAAAGATTGAATTTAAGAAAAAATGTTTATATGATTGTTGTTTCTTCTAGAGCTTTTAACAGGCAACGCTGGTGATCTAGCTGATACTTAACGCTAAAACCAGGGTGTCTATGCATGTGCATGCAGACATTTTATCTTCCGTCTGGATGCTCTGAGCCGCGCTTTCTGCAGGCGTAATTCTGTTTCAGGCTCAGTTGAGCGGCAACCAACGTTTTTCACGAAGAATAGGCAAGATGCGGCACGGTTGGCTTGATCTTCTGAAGTCATGATGAGGTCGTTTCGCACCTCGCCACCTCGTTCATCGCATTCCCCTAGTGCCCTTCATCAGCGCGCTCCATTCCCCTTTTATGTGAGGATTATGATGATGATGATGAGAGGATTATGGTAACCCTTGATTATTGCTCTACTGTGAAGTATGAAGCGGTAGGTAAGACCAAAACTGCGGGGTGTGCAATATCAGGCGGTGCTTTCGCTGATACTGTGGCAAACTAGACGTGCTACTTTGAGTCAGCTAGCCATTAGCCCCATTGTAGTCAACATCATTTCTGTACGTAATGTGGTGAAACTGACAGCCCTTCCGTCTCCTAAATCCCATGTTCAATGTTTATCTTGTGCGTAATATCCAATTAATGCACGTAAAGCTGAAAAGGACAATGTATCCTATGCAGCACATGAGTCTAAACCATTACGATAAGGTGCATACACTGTACTAGGAAATACATTTAGTTGCCAGCATAGTTGAGTCGTTAGAGGATGTCAAACTTTACCAGAAGTTTTGTGGAACGTCTGTTTGTAAGGGACGAAAGTCAGCCTTAATAGCTTGTAGCTTTTCTTGGTGTGCAAGGCTGCCGATCTGTCTTGCGGAGCTTCCCACGAGGTAAATGTCGTGCAATACAGCAGCGCGATGTGGCACGTGGCTGGCGACGCTTCCACTGGGGGTGGTCGGCATTGTCTCTCTATGTACCCAAATGAGATCGAAGACGAACGTCATTTTGTTATGGATTGTTCTCGATATAATGATAAACGCACAGAGCTGTTCACATTACTTTCCGCTTGCTCTAAAGAATTTGCTACTCTCTGTTCGATAGATAAATTCAACTACATTCTGGGAGGCTATAACCCTCATTGTGTACAAGTAGGCAAATATATCCACGAATGTTTATACCGTAGAACTAATAGTGTTAATGACATGCTAGATCGACCCTATATGTTGATTTATTCATACCTATAGATACCCATATATGTGTGTTAAGTTGTACTGTAAGTAGTTGTTATACATGTAGACCTTACGAAAGTCGCCGTACTTTTGTCGTGTCAATAAAGAATGTGTACCCAGTTTGGGCCCCATCCATTTGAACCTACCGCCAGCAAACGAGAATAGAATAGAATAGAATAGAATAGAATAGAACAGAATAGAATAAAATAGAATAGAATAGAATAGAATAGAATATAATGGAATGGAATGGAATAGAATAGAATAGAATAGAATAGAATAGAGTCAAAATCAAGCGTGTATTAATGAAGTTGATGTTTACTTAATCTAGCTATTGAGAACTGGAAGATACTCCAGATTCATGTCACAACTATCATGTACAATGAATGCTTTGTACTGTCATGATGTTATGTATGGAAGGTGATTTGAGAATAATTGATGATGGTTTGGCAGTTGATACCTTTTAACAAAAGTCAATATCAGTCATATCCAATATGTCGGTTGTTAAGCACACCCGCGTCTCGTTGTCATAACCTTTTAGCCGTGCTTCGTTACCCAGCTGCCTTCAGAATATCACGGTAGATTCTCACATTAATAAACGTTAAGGCAAGCTTGACTTGGGTTGAAAACAGTTTGTGGCACATTTTAGGGCACCGAAGCACTCTTTGTGTATTTTACTTTTCGTTTAGTGTCAGGATCACATCATAGTTAGATGCAGTCGTATTGGCGTGCTGCTAAATCAAGTAGTCTCCATAAGAAACAGGTGGATTAATGACGCATAAGGTACATCTTTATTTCAAGTATCAATTCTATAATGAAAATTTGCTATGGGATAATGCCAATCTTTGGTTTCAGCATGTCAATATCATCCATTGTTCTTTAAAGACAGGTGCTTGATTTGCTACGCTTAAAGTGTCATGGACATAGGAACATCAAGCCATTTTTATATGTAATTCTAATTCTCTAATACTAGGCTCACATATATTGATGATGCACATAATGAAATGACAGTAGATAGTTAAGTCCCTCTTTTGTTTCCGGTGCTGATGGCAGAATGATTTATTGACGGCTGTATAATAGCTTATGGAATCCAGTAGATCCCACCGTATGTATTTCCGATATACTGGGTATCAAGTCCTGCCAGATCCAGTATCTATCATTGTCTGATGTGTTATGTTCCGCCTTTTGTAATGGTGTTAAAATTTCACAAAAGGTAGACAATACATGGACCGTTAAAGCTGGAAATGATACCCGAGCACAAAGAATAGATTGGACATGCATACTCATCGTGGACACTGGATTCGTCACAGTTAGCAGTCAATACAGAGGTAACTCTTAATGACTATATGGCTGTTTGGCTTTTATTTGGTCGTGGAAACCAACAGAGCATTACAGTTACAGCATATATTGGTCAACAGCGTACCTTGAGAATTTTACAATATACATCTACAGATACGTATTTGAATGCTGAACTAAGATTTAAAGCTACACGTATAGCCTTGTTTCCTGCACCATTTGCCTGGTGCCATCAGGACCACACGAACTCTATTAAAACTTGAGGCTGGCCATGGGTTCCTAAAGTTTCCCACTGTCGCCAGTTTCACTCACCCCAATTACCTTGAGATCACGCCTGGCACTGACCGTGCGGTTGACCGCAGATTACTGTCGTTAACATTGACTAATACGTTTTATCTCTGTATGTCAGGTTTTTACGGTTTGGCACCTTATTGTGAGTCTTTAACACGTTGACATGACATGCGGCTCCGGTCAGGTTCAAGACATTTGTTCAATGAGAAATATAGCCGCTGTTTAACCTATGTGGGCTAGGCCCTCGTTCCAATAGATTGCGATCGCACCGAGCTCTCACTGCAACCTGAAACATATTTGTGTAACCTTCGATTTCATTAGGGACACATCATGCAAAGTATAAAAGCGTGATTGAATAGACAACAAAATACACAAAGCGTAAAAGGTTTTGTTAACAATTCGTTGAGAGATCTGTCAAATTTTAGATCGCAGAGAGAGCGCGGCGAGAGCGCCGTCCTAGTGGAAAAGAGGTACTAGTACTCCTGCGGTGCCACAGTCGGAAGAACTGTCACTTATGAGCATCACGTCCTACGGAATACACGTAACGTTGTTTTCGGTTTAGCAATTCCTTCAAGGGGAAATCTATTGTATCAAAGTTTCCAGCAATCAAGGACGACAAGCTGACAGACTGTCAAAAAGTTCGTTGACTTGCGGAAAGCCTTTGATGAATGATGCATCACTGAATGTAGCATATCGCAGTGAATTAGATCCTCGCCACGTTGATGCGCCTGCCAGTGTGCGTCTGATAAAAAGTGTTGATAAAGGGAAGGACAGGGGTATGCAGATGGCTGTTGCAGTGTAATGAAGTTCCTAGATAGACACCAACGGCGGCTTAACTTTATCAGTGATGCTAAGCCCCTCAAGTAACATACCGACATTAGGAAGAAGAACACGTAGGCGGAATTGGGCTTGTCACCTCATTTCTCTCCCTCTCTCTCTCTCTACGCTGTGTGTGCGAGTGTGTGTGTGTGCGTGAATGTGTGTTGTGTGTGTGTGTGTGTGTGTGTGTGTTTGTGTTTATTGTGTGTGTGTGTGTGTGTGTTCAGATCTTTTAACATATTTTAACATTATCCAGATATTATCCAGATATTATTCCAGCTGTTTACCTACTTCCGATGTCTAGGAGCCACTTGACTTTAAACTGTGAAGAAGGAGGAATGATTTCGAAATCATTGACAAATCGGGAGATGAGGGAATCTTCTGGACATTCAGACTATTTAATCCAATGTCCTTCCTTAGAATCTGTCATCAATTTCAATTGGTCCTTGTCTCGTCCGTCTCGCCGTGACGTAATGATTAAACTTGGAAGCAGCGTCTTGGGAGGCAGAATCAACGCTACCTGTCTGTGTTGTCATGGTGACCGTTTCTAACTGTGCCCGCGGGCGCATCGATTTTCGTTGGAGCCTGCCATGTGTCTCCACTGTTAGCTCAGTGGTGTGGAAATCATTACAACGGGGCGACGCCGCGACTGGAGAGTGGTGGGATGGTCAGAGAACGTGAGATTGAAGCTATTTCGTTTTAAAATTAGCCTGTGGAGATTTGAAAAAAGAAATAAGAGAAGGTGTCTTCATCTTCAAATCGACCTAGAAGATATTTAACTCTGTCTTATTGTCAAACCACTTGACTCTAAATCCTCCTACCATCTCTCTCCTTCTCTCTGTGTTTGCACAGTATAAGTACGCGTACTCTACGCGTACTCTACAAGCTAAGATTTGATTTTCAGCACCTCTCAATAAACCCACTTGGCGATTGTAACCGCCTTCCTGAATCACATTATCAGGAAATTACATTCAGCCAGTCGTAGTCATCTTAAGGACCATAAAAAGCAATAAACAATATTCTCTCCACGCTTGAATCGAATCAGGTGCTAATGCAACGGCTAACTTCGCAAGTCCATCGATTTCAGAAGATTTTTTATTCATATTTCGATTTGTCAGCTGAATCTTAAAACGACCAGTACCCGCAAAGAAAAAAAACAACACTTCCTGACGTCGCATTTTTTTGCTGTAGATCTATATGTATTGACTTCTATCCAGGTATAGAGACGTAACAAATTGCTTTAGTATCGTTGGGTGCGTTTAACTGACATTGCTATGGGCCGGGGTTAAGAGATCAAGGCTGAGGTCCACCAATATTTGGAAGAATGTGCAGTCCTGCCAGATAGAGTATCCATCATTGTCTGATGTGTTATGGTCCGCCTTCTGGTAATGGTGTTAAAACTCCACAGAATGACGACAATACAGTGGTCATTCAAGCTGGAAAAGCTAATCGAGCACAACGAAAAAGATGGGACATGCTTACCTGTCGTGGACACTGAATTTATCACCGTCAGTAGTAAATACAGATGAGATGTAAGTCTTGTAATGACTGTATGTCTATTTGGCTTTTATTCGGTCGTTAAACCTACAGGGTGGTACGTACTCGTATAAGATAGCCTGATTAACATCCTCCGTAGTGACCGCTGGCTCAATATTTTCGCTTGCTAACGAAAGTGATGAGCATAAATTGATCTTGTGAGACATCAACAAATCAACACCGTGCCATAAAACTGTACCACAGTTGAAAGCTGAGCTGAGATTTAAAGCGTTACGAAATCCCCTATTGACCAACCGGGGCACTATGTTCCAGACATCGTGGAGACCACCTACCCAAGAGCGCGTCACGAACTTGACACGTCAAGATAACCCGTTTTGTGATGCTGCATTTTACAACATACTGTATCGTACCTAGCGTCTAAAATCATCATACGCTTAGGCCACACCGACTTAATTTTATGGACGACATCCTCTGGACGCCCTAAAACTAAAGGTGGGCAAAAAAAAGAGAGAAAAATCCAGCAAAAAAATACTGCTGGGCAATGACCCTAATTGACGCAGCCGCAGAAGGCCCAGAATGAGTCCATACAGTATCTTAGCCTATTTTCGACTTGTAACAGGAAAATGTAAGAAACATTTCATATTGGTGGGGCAGTACTAGTGTAGGTTGCAGATGTTCAAATTCGGCAAAAAAACTAGGTTTTGGTCCATCTTTTCGGCCTGTGCTGACCCCTAATTTGAAGTAGTCAGTCCCTAAGATGACGTCATGAAAAAGCAAGATGGCGGCAGTTTTGACCGGTGGGATATCTTGCGCTGGTCAGAAAGTTTAAAAATTAGACTTTTGGACACTTGAGATAGCGGGCTGCTATGTGGGGTAAGTTCTTATGACCTGGAATGTTCACGGATGAGGTTATGACACCCTGAACTTGCTAACTTTTACATTATCGCCTATGCAGATTTCTATTAGTGGTAACTGCTCTGCTAAACCTCAGGACTCCCAAGGCTTGGCTTGTCTTACGTTCACCACCGGTAAGACTGTAAGAGATGATTTCTATTGTGTTTACAAGGTCATTATTGTTAAAATATGGAACGAGGGCGCTGCGGCCCCATGTACCCCTTTACCCCGCAGAGCAGATCCTATAGCAAACATGAAATTCAGATTGATCACGGATGCTATTGTGTAACAAGTGGCCACAGTTTTTGCCGTTCGTTCAACGGTTTGGTTTGCATGGATGCATGCATGGATCGGTCAATTTAACCAAACTCTTCTTATAGCCCTTCTATACGCACGATTGCGCAATGGAGTTAGCGTGGCCGTGAATCGTGGGTTCGAACCCCACTTGTAACAATTTTTTTCTTTGTCAGACAAATCTCATGTAATGTTTTTTTAATAGAAGTCAGCCTGGCCTTACGTTATGACACAAGACATTTCTCACCTCCAGACGTCTTCCTCTCGTCTATCGATCCCTTAATTGTAAGGTTGACGCTTACTTATCTGTTACCCAATAAAACGACACATCTTAATTGCGTTTACGCTGCGGGCTAACTCCTCCATCGATACGTCGATATCCCTGCATACTTCATTAGCGACTTTATAGATCCTGCTCCATTACCCAAGCTTTTACTGCTTTATAATGGAATAATTGTTGGAATCTATTAGTACTTCATATCATCAAATAAACACTTTCATTTGCATTTGTCAAGTCGATGAGTTTATCACTCATTAGCATATCGGTCACCTTTAAGTTTGAATTAAAAACCTGACCAAGACTACTATCTTCAACTGCATTATGCATCGCTGCAGATGTGAGAATAGAATCATCTTCTTTCTGTCTTACATCTTAAGGCTACGTAAATGTGTATCTTCTCAGTACGGGATAAAATGGGGTTGTATTTTCCTGGCCAAGGGTTGTATTTTTCTGACACAGTATGGGCCTGCATAAAATAGTCTGGGGGTGGGTACCGGCACGGTACAAAACCGTTTTACTTGTTGGAACCATACAGACCTGATAAAAATCAGTGGACCGGATGTTGAACCGATTAAAAAATGAACAAATTATACTGTTGGGCGTTCTCGTGTTTTGGGGCTTACATGTCCAAGCAACTAACAAGAGCGAAGTAGAGGAAAGTTGAAAGTCATTTTACCAAGTTTCTACTGTCAAACTTGGTCTAACGCAGAGGCATTTAGTGTTGTTGTTAGCATGAAGATGGGATTTTAAAACGCCAATGAACGTCGGATATTCCTCCTAACAGAATCCTTTGTTAGCTAAATGAACCATTCTTTTGAGTATAGTAAGTTCATCGACAATCAGGTTCAGGACCAGTACCTGCATTTTCTGCACCGGTACCCACCCCATAATGTTCCATTGCTATTCACTCCCGCATGTGCCTAAGAGTATTTCAATACAATATTACCACGGCGGTCTCATTCGAGGGTAGAGTGGGTGGCACAGGGCAAGCCGGAGAGCGTGTGAAGAAGTGTGAAATGAAGTCCCATGGTTAACCCCGTCTCTTTGAAGTGTATAGAGAGACGGATCGGACGTCGTCCCGAATGATAATCAACAGCACGGGATATAGCCATGAAAGGACATAGTCTGCATGGCTGAAAATAAAATGTGAAGATATGAGTTCTTTGAGTGAACTATCAATGGTAGCAATCCCAAGCACAGTAAAGAGTGTAAAAATGCATTACTCATCAGAAGCTCGTTCTTTGCAATGTAATGGGCGCTATATATTTCAATAATAAGAATTCCTTCAGATGAAATGACAATAAAGTTCGGCAGTCTAGCTGTAATTTTTCCTATATCAGGAAGGCAATGTGCTTTGATTCTTCAAAGGTTTCGGTTGTTAAGCTGATATAGACGCAATTTCACACTTCTCCTTTGTAGACGTAGACTTCATTTCACACTTTTTACACGCTATTTAACCGAACTGAAATATTGTCTCCGCCAGGTTTAACCTTCCCAAACTAGGCACATGTATACAATCAAGTATGTGCAGCAAATACCTTTCATCATGACCCTTTACATGTGAAATAGTAGACCCGCTGGTTCAGAACAAGCTATATGGACCGACTTACCAGATGAAAAGTCACTTGTTGATGGATGTCCACTAGCTTCTACTGCTGTTGCAGCCGCAGTAGAAAAGCGAAAATCTTAAGTAGATCAGTGATGACTTATTTGGTACAAAGCCGATTCGCGTTCTCATATCATATCAATAATATGTATAGAAAATTATTATGAGTTCAAAGAGTACAAGGATCAAAATTTGGGTATTCAATGTATCGTCTCCCATCATCTTTTATTGTATTTGTAATACACGTAATAAAATGAAAGAAGCAACAGCAGATGCAAACGTAAACCACGGCTTTAAAGGCGAATGATAAATACTACCTTGAGAAATATATAAAGTAAAAACAAAAGAAAACGCTACGGAAAAAGACAAAGAGAAGGTAGGAAGTTCAACCAAAGCTGTGCATCACAGATGATAAATTCAACCTTTTACCCTTCCGGTCACGCGGCAAATTACGATTCTCGTATGTCATCAATCAGACGTCGTCTTCAGTAATGAGTCTGTGAGGTGAAAGGCCAGACCACTTAGTCAATACCGTGCAGTAGTTTGGTAAGCTCTTGAATGGTTAGGTCGGAAAGTCACACAGACTAACAGCACAATGGTAAATATCACATCAATATATATTTTTATTTAGATGACGCCCAACTTTTATTAAGTATGCAAATCAGTTCCTCATCGGCATGTTAAGTATCTGTTTATGTTCCACCTGTGATGAATTACATGTGTTACACCTTCTGTAAGTTAAAGAATCCAGTGTTACAAGTCCAGTTCAGTGTTACAAGTCCAGTTGTAAAAACAATAGAATTATACATTTATTATGTATATACAAATTAAGCCCTCATGACGTACATCTTTACTTAAGCTACCCGCATGCTTACAATGAAGGAAATCCATCGCTCCTAACTTAAGTTATCCTCTTTGAAACATTTTGACAAAAATACCCCCACAGTTCAGAAATTGAATGTAAGGGGGCTCAAACCGGCCTTACCTTGTCCTGGTATAAAAAGCTATGTAAAGACCGTACCATTTAAGCACGAAATCAATCAATGCAGTCGTTCTAGATCTTGAGCCATCTTGTTGACAGGCAAACACAAAAATCCTTACTGAAAATATGACCTCCATGACATACATCATGGAGGTAATCATCAGATGCTTGCAGAAAAATGTCCGAAACGTCCACAAATTTTTGCAGAACTTACAACGTGTTGAATGTTTCTTGTCCAGATAGGAGAGTAATCCAAGTAATCCTTATTGGCATTATCAGATTCCCAGGTCATATAAAGGTTTACATCCAGCCTCCTTAGGGCCCGTACTGACAGATGAATGATGGGGAGGCTCAACCGTGCAGAGGACATTACGTCAATCAAAGTCACAGGAGAGGCGCCGTACATCGAGATATGGTGTGGTGTACTGTATAATGCTATGTTCAAGGTTATCTTTGCCATCAGCCGCGGTTGCGTTTCACCTAAAAGATGTTGGTGGTCTAATGAACCTGTACGTCTTCTCCCGTTGCCGTTGCCACCGCTCACCGATGCGTAGATGACTGAATGGGTGATAGCATTGGCTGAGCAAATTGTGTTTCACATGGAAGGTCTATATGTGCATGACTGGGTAGAAAATGAGTCCACTCCACACATTGTCCCGTGTCTTATAATGTATCTCGTCAGTTCATCCTGCAGACACCTGATATCAGTTCCAGGAGATCTGTTGACTCGTGCCCCCGGCGTCCGATAACCTTTCTCATCAGGAACTCCGCACGTCCGTCTATGGACAGCCGTGACAGGCTGCCCCTGGGGATAATTGATGGCACTAACAGTCTGGTCATATCACCATTCATCTCCGCGCCTCAATCTCTCAGTTAAAGATGACCCGGCAAGGTCGTTTGGGAACAAAGTTAGATGCCATGCGTGATTGGCCGTCAAGCCTTTATCAGCGGAGGGATAACTCACAAGTCACTCCACTACTTCCATCATTGATAATATTCCCTTGCCAATGGAACAAACTGATTAGAAATAAGAACATAATCCCACCGGCGCGCCCTAGGATGGGAAGGCCACACAAAGGTACCGACGTCTCTTCCCTGTGCCTCGCCATGACGAAACAGGCGAGAGTTCCTTCTGATTCCCAAATAATGCCTAGATACTGTAAAATCCATTTCGCCGACTTCAGACGATAATACCCATCATCACACCTCTATATGGTGAAAGGTGGGGGATGAAATTGGTTGGGGCGTAATGGTTTAGGGCGTTATGCTGCATTTTGCCTGTAGAATAGCATTTCTATGGACAATTTTGTTTTAAAGATATAATTTAGCTACTCAGTAACTTCTTGGAAATTTTTAAGGCGCCAAGCTAAGCTTGTGTGCTCTAATGAAATCACATAACACACTTCAGTATCAGTAAAACTTGTACGGTTTTACTTCATTTGCGGCTTGTCATGGAGCAGTCTTATGCACAGCTCTTATAGCCTCTATGATAGAATTTCAATTTTGCGACTTAGCGAAGCCAAAATGCACTCAATGTGTGCCAGGCATCATTCACATTTTACACTACATATATATATACCCAAGAATGTCAGATTTCTTGATGTTGGGAAAGGCCGAATTTCCCTCACAAATCACGTTACATTTGCCACCCATGGTTTCGTCTTAAAGCCGTGCACAAGATCGAAATCGAATCCCCTGCTGTTTTCCCCAGATATTAAGCCATTTCCAAAAATCCATTGCAGTGAGTCAGGGATGAACGAAGAACTGCAGCTAATTTGCTGAGGATTCCTCCAAATCCTCTCTGTGGCACGTTGTTATGAGAATTTCAATACTGGTGCTAACACATGATCCACTATCCCCTGATGTAGTGGTTGGCGCATTGTTTTTGTATGAAAATAGAAGGCTTAAAATTGCCTTTATACTTACTGCTTGTTAAGAATTTTGACATAAAGTACTTAAACATTAGCATTATTAACAGGTATGATATTATTTTGGTGTATTGGTGAAAAGTATGTAAACCACGAATATTTCATACTGACAGTTTTGTGAACTTCACAAAGAAACTCTCCAGGGTCATTCCTACATGTATACATGTAGACGTACTCCAGCTATGTCCATGAGAAACGTGTATTGTAACCAATATGTACTGCCTAGCTTGATTAAGCATGATATTTCAATGATATGAACCAGAAACCCTGCCTTAACACGAGGTGGCCTCAGTTCCCCCCCCCCCAGCCGTGACCCTGCGTATGCTACATTTTCTCACTATTTCTCACTGTCCAGTGCTCGATGCTAAATCATTATCTGTGAGCGACGTTCGTCTTACCCTGAGGCTAGGCTATAGCTAACATCTGAAGATCCAGCTTGTCATATTTCATGATATCTATGAATGACAGCGCCTGATGTCTGGGGAGATGACGTGAGGCTTGCCCTTGGATGCTACTTTACTTTACGTTATTACTTTGATAAGCCGACGTACTTTTGATAGCTTCGGGCTGAATTACGAAGCCCCGGTGATTTCGACACTGCAGCCAGTGTCTGCAAGCTGGTACTTGTCCAAATGTTTATTATGTAGATGTGGCCAGAATTGATGACTACAGTATTAACGATCTGTTCTTGCGTAGTTGCATCAGGGCAAAATGCCAAGGCAAAATGCATCATCCGTTCCCTCACTCTGCTTCTGGGATATATGCTACCTTACCGAGGATTGATCACCTTTGACAAAAGTGCCTTTAAGAAATAGAAGAGAATTCACTGAGAAACGACGTGCGTAGGAAAGTACGTGTGGGCAAACTCACATGAAAACTCAATTTAACTGAAAGGTGTATAAGTGGAAAATCTCAGAACTTAGCCAGATAAACCCCTCCAGAGACAAAAATAATCACATATAAAAGAAAATCACATACAAAACCGGTTTTTCTCATTGGACAGGTGTGACAGCGATCTCGCCCCCCCGGGGGGCGAGATCACTAGCGTTTTCGCCCCCCTTTAGCGTTTTCGCCCCCCCCCAAGACAAGAGCAGCTGGTTACTACATATTACAGGTGCGCTACCTGGTACTATACTGCACCTGGGGAGTAACGTATATGGTGTGTTACCTGGTACCTATATGGCACCTTATTACCGTACCGTAAGATGTCATACCTCGAAAGTCGATACTATATTGTTCGGTGCAAACATGACATTGAAATGAAAAAGACAATTTTTGCAGCTGAGGTGGCATAAAAACAGTGCTACTGCGAACGTATAAATCAACACCGTCTATGGTACGGAATACGTCAGCTATATGTTTTCAATTTGTCACAGTCACGGTTTTCTTTCTTGTGCTGGAAACATTTCCAAAGCACTAACAAAACACACGTGAATAATAGTTTCTCATTATAAACACTATCTACGCGCAAGTTGATATAGCTGTTGCTAAATGCTACACAAACACTGGTAAAGTACCAGTCTTAAGAAACACGGGTAAATGCATCAGTTCCTAAATACTAGAAAAAACAGTCATGTTGGAGGTGAAGATATCCCTTGGCCAGGTGCATATAACAAAATGTGCGTTATTCTGATTAATACCTAATATTTGCATAATTAATAAAGACATTACATAGTTCTTTTGTGGTCACTTCATGGTAAAGACTTCATATTGGAGATATATACGTTGCTTGAGGACAGGTGAATACAATGAAATACATATTATGTCAAGACTCAGGTATATGCAATAATGGGAATACAAGGGACCCAACCCTCCTTGTCTGAAACAAGTTCAACTATCTTATTACCATGTAATTACGTTAATATTGATACTATGAATGGAGTTATGTATCAAACTCGTGTACTTATACCATTCTGAAACTGCATTTTGTGATTTATACCAATCAACTTCAAAAATGTCATGTAAACCCATTTTTTTTGGGGGGGGGGGCGAAATCGCTAAAGGGGGGCGAGGTAGGGGGGCGAGATCACTAGCCGGGGAGGGCGAGATCGCTAGTGATTTCGCCCCGGGGGGGGCGAGATCACGGGGGGGCGAGATCGCTGTCACACCGGTCCAGAGAAACCGGACCTGAAAAAAATTGGTGGATCGGATGTTGGACCTATTTGAAAATGAACTGATTATATGATCAGGCATTCACACGTTTTCGGGATTACCGGTCTAGGCAAATAACAAGAGCGAAGCATAGTAGACTCTATAGTCATTTTTACCAACCTTTACAGTCAGTTGTACAGACTCTGAGGTAGTTAGCCTTGTAGAATTTTTAAAACGCCAGTGGTAGTCGTATACTACACAAGACAGATTTCTTTATACCAAAATGGACCATTGTTTTGAGTATCGTCCATTCACAAGTTTTCACATACTGAATCAGGTCCAGGTTCAGGTCCGGACCTGGACCTGATCCTCTGGACCTGAACCGTACCTGGACCTGAATTTTCTGTACCGGTACCCACCCCTACTTGTCATATAGAAAAGTTTGATATACGTATGTTTTGTTATGTAACAAAGCAAAGATTATCTTTATGCTTCAGAATGCTGGGCACAGTCTTCAATCGGTTTGAACGTTCCAGAGTCCGTGGACGCCACCGTTGGAGACTCCGCCATCATGCGAGCTGACTTCGACACCACAAAACGTATCGCCTCTGTTGTATGGACCAAAGTCGACTCGATGGACAAAATGAAGAGAACACAAGTCTTTACCTACTGGCCTCATTTCGATTCTTCCACTGCCCACGGGGAATATAACGGACGCGCAAGGCTTGATGGTCGCGGTCAGGGGTCATTGGTTATTGATGACGTCACGGAGGAAGACGAGGGGACGTACATAATCACTGTGTCGGCGGAGGGACTTCCGAGTGAAGAGGCATTTGTTGATCTCATAGTGTTGGGTAGGTGGTGGAAATAGTACCCTACTATACTACTTTCATCTGTGCCTGGAGCAATGACCCATATTGTCATGGCATAGTCCTTACTATTACGTAAGGGGTTATATATTTGTGCAAAATATATGTGTGTTTTCTTAAGAGTCGTAGGTATGCTGTGTTACCATTGTGCACTGCTGCAACAACTAAATTACCACAAACATTTCTGTTACATTCTTCGACGTCTTTAGTCCAAGTAGAGTATTGAGAAAAGGGACAATATAAACAGGTGAAAGATAATCAATACAGATGCAGATATTTTCTCAACATGTCTCTTCCCTGTACAGTTCCCCCATCAGTGTCGGTAGGGCCATCAGATCCTTACGTCACTTCCTGGGGCAGGGGCGTCACCCTGACATGCGCAGTAACAAACGCGAAGCCCAACGTCACAAACATCTACTGGCAGAGAAATGGCGCCTTGATTGACAGCAGGATGTTTGACACAAAGTATTCTGGCGGGAATCTGCAACGTCCAGACTTAGTCATACGTCACGTGACCAGAGGAGACAAAGGCGTGTACAAGTGTATAGCAGATCACATTGTTCGGACCAGCAGCGACTCTCTCAGCTTGGATGTACTATGTAAGGTTGATTTCAATTTTTTTACTTATTTGTCATTTGTCATTTGTCCCTATATGCCCGACGATTAACCAAATTCAAACATTCCTTTTTAGAACAGAAATATTCATTAAGATACTATCGTTTCCCGTTGTCATGATAACAATTCTGCCTTCAGTCCACCCCTTTCGTCATCCTTTTTGACCAGTTCACAGACTTAGAAGATCAAGAAATATCGTAGGAAATTAAGTGTTTTTAAATGAGTGTTGTTGTTTGTCACAGATCCCGCTACTATTGTCAGCATCTCCGACTCGCAGACCGTGAATACAGACGACAGGGTCAAGTTTCAGTGCGTTGCCGAGGGCAACCCTCCCCCAAACATCACATGGACGGTGAACGGGATGCGCGTGCGCTCTACGACGAATTCGATGACACGTGACGTGCGCACGGGCACAGTTGTTCTGGACAGAGTGCGGGCAAACGCAACAGGAACTTACGTATGCACGGTCAGCAATAACGTTGGGGAGAGCGATGTCAAGTCACTACAACTGAATGTAAAAGGTACGAACTGATTCAATCATCATTAAATGAAAAGAAAGAAAAAAGAGGAAAATACAACCAACAAGTCATTTCCACCTTACGATTCTGTTGAGGACTGGACTTACATTTCAATATCGTTTCTCATAAGAAATTGTCTGGAAGAAACCATGATGGAATAAGAGTTAACTTATTATTTCTTCTCTCTCTTACTATCTTATGATAACATTAAGTATATAATGTTCAGAACAAACCGTAGGTAAGCTATCACTGAGTAAAACTTTTATGTGCGTATCTCCTCTTCTAGCGTTTTTGCGAGGGGATGCCAGCAGCAGGGTTGCTATCTGGGTGGGCGCCATTGCCGGAGGTCTGTGGTTCGTGATCTGTCTGGGACTGGTGGTATACTTTATACAGCGGAGGAGAAACAAGGAGGACAAGAAACGGTTCTCCTTCTACTACAACATGGGACGGAGGGAGCAGGGTCGGCTGGAGGAGAGGTTTGGAGAGGAGGCACTAGAAGTCACACGGCATCCTCACCTCAAACTACCCTGTATGTTTCAACCTTGAAAAACATCGGTAGGATAGTGCTGTAACATAAATAGCATTGTACAAAGCAAAACTTTCTTCCAACACAAAAGTACACACGGATCAAATTTTCAATGACCACTGTCGCCTTCGTCAGGATCAATACTGATGACCAATCACTTCAGAACGTAAACTAGGGACACGTGATCTTATTAACATGTGATCTTGTGGCTACGTGTCGTCAGCAATTGGTCAAACGTGCCAGGAAGTTTATAACGCCCACCGTCTCTGTTCAGTGACGGCTGAAGAAGGCGACTGTTGTCCTTGAAAATTCGATCCGTGTGTACTTTTGTGTTAGAAGAACGTTTTGCGTTGTACTATGATTACTACAAACACCGATGTGCTTTCATGGCAACAATAGCATTGTTTTATTTGGACAAGATTAGATATAATGACGTTTAACGGTCGCGATAGGACTGCCATGTCTTTGTAAACACATCTGATATTTGAAGTGTTCGTAGTTTGATGTCAACATTGACTCGATGTTGATGTGAAAATCGTCTTTCACATGGTATAACGTTTTAGAGTACTTTAGAGTTGCAAGTACGGCTGATGAATAGCGTACTATCTAAAATATTCTTTTAACAGGCAAACCAATTTCACCGACAACCCCGGGAGGTATCGAGACCATTCGGCGAACCACAAACAAAGGAAGTAGTAAGTATCCCATTAGTCTCTGTGTTTGATGTCTTGATGTGCCCAGACTTCTCTATTTCACACAAACTTGAACACTAACTTGTAACAAAAAAGAAAAGCATGATGCATGATTTAAGCTATTGGCTTTTCACTGAGTATGGATGTAATTTGAATTGGTCTAGTGAACGTAAACAGGAACAGATCGGCCATCCTAAAAGAGGTATATCAAATTTGGCATGGTTCAAACAGCTATATTTTCCAGCGAAACCTTTTGAGTAAGAGTACGTGATTTCTGTTCTAAAGTACATGTAAGTTGAATAAAAGCTCGTAGTGACTGCTTGCTTCCTATCTGTAAAACCTTAGAGAGACCGCCTTCTTTTGTACACTTTCAGCCAGAAGATATGCTAGGGTTCTGCATCCGTATCATCCTCAAGAGGGGAACGAACTTTATTTGGAGGCAGATGACGTCATCGAGGTGCTGGAGGGGGAAGATGGCGGCTGGTGCCTGGGTTACCTGAGCGGCAGGATAGGCCTGTTCCCCTCCAACTATGTCAAGTTTCTGTCCGCATCAGAAGGTCCACAAAGTGATTTACTTGGTTACTAGTATTGCACACAATTAATGAATATGTATTCATTTATATATGTCAAATACGTCTTGACAGTTTTGTCATGGTAACTGCCATGTCAATAATTTTGCAAATTTATATGGTCTATGAGTTTACAATCTTAATGCTTTCAATACTTCGCTAAAGCGTGTTCAGTGCAGTAAAATGTACTATTGTTTGATAAGGCTTTAATAGTAACTCATATTGCGATTTTAGTTGCAAATTTATACACGTTCTAAGCTAAATGCAAGGGCACTGACAGGTACAATGACGTAAAAAAGGTAAAAAATATATGGTATATTATCTGGTTAATCTGTATTGTCTCTTCTCCTTCTTTGATTGCCCTCCTTTTTTACGTTTTAGTATCAGCGGCAAAACTTTCTGATGGCGCATGGGCAGATGGATGTAAAGAGTCTCCCAAGAGAAGTGTGTGACCATCATAACAAGAAAAGTGACGTTGAATCCACAAGACTGCACGGGCACTTTAAGGCCTGTGACAATTTTGGTCGAACATGAAATTCGAACCACTGCGTGACCTTAGGTAACCCCGCCGGGCCGGAGCGTTTTTAGAACGGTCCAATGTCAGTATCTAATGTTACATTGCGAAAACAGGAACTTACGATGTATGGGTTACACTAACTACTTTTTAAGACTTATTAATATTGAGTGTTAAAGATATTGATCTAGTATTTATCAAATATCGACATAACTAGAGCGGTTAACAAAAGGGCACCCCCGCGAGAGCTGCAAGTGGTACAGTCCGAACATGGGTTCCGACCTCCCGGGGTGTGGAGTGGCGGGAAAATAGCGAGGCGCTCATACTTCAAGTAAACAGCAAAATAATGCTATAAATCGATATTTCTAGCCCAAAATAATAGTATGGCAGTTGACTGATGCCTTATAAGGCTAACTGCTTGCGAAATTTCGCATTGATACAACAGCGATTTAACAGATACAGACATAAAACATTCATATTTTACCATCGGTTTATGTTACGTACAGTCAAACATGTCTTACTTGGGCGCAGTTCTTGTAGGGTAAGTAGTGTTTCGTCGGCCCCTGCCCACATCAGGGCACCAGTTTTATTACGAGTTTTGGGCAGATTTAGGTTCATTAAGCCTTAGACCTTCAGAAATCAGGTGGGTCTTCTTGCAATATCTTTGATTTCCGTGGCTGTATAGATATTTGTACGAAAAATACCAAAAAATTGTCGAAAAATTCTGTTTTTGCCCCAAAATTGAGCCTTACCTAGGTATAGCGGCAAGATCCCCAGGCATATTAGATATCACAGAGATATAATCTATTACTCCAGAAAATATGACTCAGTTAGACAATCATTTCATAGTGGGCACAGACCCATTTTAATAGCATCCCTATTTTTTACCAAAAAATGGTTTTTTAAACCCAAAATATTGAGGATCCACAATTTTCTTGTCATCATATTTTGAATATGGGTGAATTACGTTAACTGGCCAAAAATTGTTGAAAACAGATGGTTACATCAAAAGTTATGGCCATATAACTGCTCGACTGAGAATCTACAGGTGTCACATGCCTTAAACTGCCTGTGTGTTAAGCAAACTGTGATCTGGATCTTTCCAGGCATATCTACTAACGTGGCATTAGTCATACTATCAAATGCTGCTGTAATGTGGTTTATTCGATTTCAAGGGTCTAGACAAAAGAATTTGTTTCCACAACACACGAAAAAAAAGCTTGTCATTAAAATTATCTATGACGTATCGAAGAGGAAGGATTTTATCCTTCAGAACTATCCGGAGAGCTGCTATTGACCAGCTGAACTATCAGGAGAGCTGCTATTGACAACAAATGAGTTTAGTCTACCTGCTGCATGTGCATTGCTTTGACTATACGATAGGGACTGGACGTGTGGAAGATTTCGTCTACAAGAAGCATAGGAGTTGGAACTATGCTGAAACGTATTTGAAAACCTTTGTACTACCAACAATCTATCTGTTAACAAGGAAACATGTTCAGGTTGAAAGACTTATTTCTCTCTGTAGAGTACCCTACAGGATATACAATGTGCAAAAAGGTATTGCCTTAGGAGAAAATGCAGTGATATTCATTTATTTCACCATTTCTTCTGTTGAAGACCAGACAAAAGCACAGTGCTTGTAAGATGCCCTGTTCTCGAAAACGTGAATATAAAACAATAACATTGAGTAAAACACTGATTCAGAAGTAGTATATAGATATTGTGTAATGGCGAGGTATAGACTCTAATACATCACCAGTGGATCAATATGTAATGTATTGTCTATGCCAAATTTTCTTTGTGATTGAAGTCTCAACGTTTAGAGCCTCAGCTATGATCTTATTCACTATGAAGTGGTTAGGTATGGCCAGCACTTTTTAATCCACAATCACTCGTATCGTCGAGATGCGTCACTGCTATATGGTCTTTAGACTATTGAAAGTAGGAACACCATCGGTGCAGCTTTCTGATGCAGCAACCGAGAGGCCATGAAAACGGGACGCTCCAGACGAGGCCTGTATTCCCTCGTTGACATCATACCTCGTCATCATCAGCTGCCTTGGCATCATCAGCTGCCTCGGCATCTTCAGCTGCCTCGGCATCATCAGCTGCCTCGTCATCATCAGCTGCCTCGGCATCATCAGCTGCCTCGGCATCATCAGCTGCCTCGGCATCATCAGCTGCCTCGGCATCATCAGCTGCCTCGGCATCATCAGCTGCCTCGGCATCATCAGCTGCCTCGGCATCATCAGCTGCCTCGGTATCATCAGCTGCCTCGTCATCATCAGCTGCCGCGTCATCATCAGCTGCCTCGTCATCATCAGCTGCCTCGGTATCATCAGCTGCCACGGCATCATCAGCTGCCTCGGCATCATCAGCTGCCTCGGCATCTTCAGCTGCCTCGGCATCTTCAGCTGCCTCGGGATCTTCAGCTGCCTCGGCATCATCAGCTGCCTCGGCATCATCAGCTGCCTCGGCATCTTCAGCTGTCTCGGCATCATCAGCTGCCTCGACATCTTCAGCTGCCTCGACACCATCAGCTGCCAGAGGAGGTAGATTGAAGCTTGACTGCTTGGTAGGTTGAAGCTTGACATTTATGTTATCACCATCTGTTTGTATGAAGAAAATGGTGTCCTCAAACTTTAAGCTGTCTCCACAAGGACACTTTCAAACATACTCTTTGGCTTCAAAAGGACGATTTTTATGGTTGTTTGCACAGGGTGCTGTACTGTTTACCTGTCATCAGCAGGAAGAGGATCCCTGTACCCGTACCGTACCCGAAGAAAAACGTCAGGTTGGTCTTCGTTGCTCTCTTAAATCTGAGTTTAAGAACCATATAAGAGAAGACTAAGCAACAAATACGGCATGCATAATCGCTAAAATTGGTAGCACAAACCGGACTTGAAAACGTATCTTAAAAAGCTTCAGTTGATTTTCAGTATAACTTCCTGCCTGTCAGCTAATTTTTTGCTTGAGGGATCAAGCAAGTGCTTTTACAACTAGTATAGGCTATATCAATGATGTATGAAGTGTGTTGTGATATGAAGGTAGCGTTCTCACATCTATAACTGTTACTTGATAACACTTGAGACAAGACTTCGGTTCAGTGTCGTATCGCTCACAGCAAAATGATATCTAGAGTTTCTATAGACGGTTTTCCGCCTCTGTGGTCTCTGTCAGAAGTAATGTTCGTGGATATAAATCAGAGAGTACCCTTTGATCTGATATCACCACTTCTATGAAAGCTGTATGTTTAAGTACTAGTCTGTCGAATGGCTTTTTCGTCGTACACTTTTCTGAATTCAAAGACTAGTCTGTAGCAAAGAAGGATGCACTTAATCCTGAAAGGTCCTTTCATTTTCATTGATTCTTAGTCCTCTTGTTCCTTCGATAAAAGATAGCGACTGAGCTTTTGACACCTCAAGCTTGAGCGGTTCAATGCAGAGGTTTGTTTTTACATGTGATTGAACTCATCTAGAGGCTTCAGCCTTTTGAATGTACGAAGTTGATTGAGTAAAGCGTTGAATAGACCGACAGCAAACTAGTGACCCTTGTCATCGTGGCGCCACTGGTGCAGATTAAGACAGATGCATTTAATGATTGGATTCTATGGGCTGTGCGAGTGGAAAAAAACTTGCTGTCAATATGGATTCTTAAAGAAAATTCTGACTTGCCAGGCCGACGTACTTCTCTTGTAAGGACTAGGTTCCAATTCCCAACCAGAGGCCCGGCGGGGTAGCTTTCTGAAACGAAAAATATGATAAGAATTGCGATAAAACACACATAACCTAAAAGAATAAGTCAGGAGCATGGTTTTGGCAAACACTTTTATTTTTCCTTACCGCAAACATCACAGCCGGGCCCCTATTCGGAAATGAAACCTAAGCGTAAAGAAACTTCGATTTTCTGTTCAACTAATCAGAAAGTTGTGTATTTCTACACACAATTTTTAAGGGTACCTATATCTGCCCAAGGAGCTTTCATCATGATGAAACCTCATTTACCTGTCTGGCCTTGGGTGTTAACAAGAAAGAATCCTTATCGTTTATTTTGGAGAATCTCTGACATTTTTTTCAATTCTGTCACCTTTATACAAGGCATATAATGAGGTGGATAAATGTCGTAAGTCATGATTGCAAATGGTATATTTCATATGTTCGTGGAAGCATACAGGAATTTATTCTAATACGGCCTTGCTAAAAGCCCTTTAACATTTCAAGTTTTATGCCTGGGGTAACATGAATAGACTTTTCATTTTGAACGAGAGCTCTTCACAGCGCTTTCATGTATAATTGATAGTCGCGCCACTATCATTGTGATTGCTAACACGTCCGTAGGTTTTTCTGCTGACCCCACATCAGCTTTACACCACAGTACAATCAAACAAACCCTGCCCACACGTTCAAACTTCACTGCACTCTATTCATCACCCGCTGTGATTAATTAATTATACGTTTAATAAATTATGTAAGGGGAATGTCTGAAAATTTATCTGCCTGTCGTGACTTTGATGAGCTTTGGTGAATCCCTGCCGTCAGTCCCGATTCACAAAGTAATCTGCAGTTTGTCATGGGGAAGCGTCATCGTTCTGAACAGCGACAAAAGGTAGTGATCGCGCACAGCCTCCATTTACATTTTCTCGCTACAAGACAGACGTGAAGAAAGCCTAAAAGCTCTGGAACACAGCTCAAGTTACGCTCCCAGTGGGAACAATAGACGCATTGGGACGTCCATTAGCGGCAAAGTACCACGACAAATGACTTATTCCTCTGAAATCGGACCCTGGACAGGCTTTAGGTTAATGTTTCTGATGTTGACAGAGACAACTTTGCCCTCCATGCACATGGGGTAACGAGATCCGAAACGCCCACTTGTCAAAGAAATCCTTCAAAGTCCTTCATAAAAATTGTTTTCGTCCCTTTTTTTACTCCGTATGCTGCCCGCGCATTGCATACATATGTACTTTCTTTATCCTCCTGTAGCTGTCACAAGTGGGCTCAAGACAGATCCATCGTTGCCTGTGACAAAACGTTCTTTATATCCATTGATAGATAATACCAACAACGTATAAACCTATTCTAATAAGTGGTATAGTATCTTTGCCATTGAAAATCAAAACAGACTTTTAAAACATTTTATGTACGAACTTACTAGCATGACTCAAGGGTGCTCTTTTCAGATTTAAGATACGTCAATCCTCACTACTACAGTTACTGTTTACGAGGAGCGTTATTAAAAGGGCCACTGGACCGTTTCTTTGGGCAATTTGTGCCTTTGTGATATGCTTGTCTACGATTCTTCCCCTTTAATATTCCAACTTGTGCGATATGATACTAGCCCAAAGCTCATCATGAAGGAACATGATGAAATAGGGTCGGGCCATCATGGAGATACCAATCTAAAGTGGGCACTTAGGCTCATTCGTCTGTAGTCTTGCTAAAGGTTGGGGTGATGTCAAAAATGACGTTATTTGGAGGGCAAGGTCAGACAGCTTATGCCCTTTTATATGTTGATACATTTTTTCTGTCGGACTTGTGTTATCTGAAGTTCGTAGGGCTCAAGTTGGGTATCCAAACTATATGAATAACAAGTACGTTGACCAGTACTCGTACCTAAAACTTGATTGTTCAGCTAAAATTTATATTCTAATTCTTCCATGAATTATGTCAAGAATAAATGATGATCAAATGTACCCCTTTCGGTTAGGTTGTTTGGAAAGTTTGGAACAAGAAAGGAATTTTTAGTTAAGGTTTGTCTTGATTTTGCCAGCTGCAACATGTTAATGAATGTTCAACTATAGCAACCCTTCCGCGCACACATGCCATCCAGATATTATCAACCAGACGGGACTTACAGAATAGGGCAACAGTACACATACATGTACGCTTCATCTCCCTGTACGAGTGTAGGGCAGGAAGTAAGCCCGAATGGCTCTTCCGTCTGACTGATGGATTTTCCAGATGACTTTGATCTCAAAGCATCAGTCAGTCAATTCGTCTCCTTGCTGCAAGTGCTCTTAGGCAGTATTGACCATTATGGAATCCGCGAGCGCCTCCATTGCCGGAGGGAAATGAGGACATCTTTTCGTTCCCTTCAACTAGGCGCAAAGGATACGCCGCTTTGCTTAGCTTTTCGTTTTCCGTGTTCAACCGGTGGCCTAGCAGTCCTTAGTTCAGTCAATAACAGATTCCGTGTTCGATCTACCTGCGGCGGGTCGTATTCCGATTGGCCCCAGGCCTCGCTACGCAGCCAATCCCCAGCCGCCTCTGCTGCAGCTGCCATTGCCATTCTCCGTGCACAGACCAACCTGATATAAGTGCCCTCATCATGGGGCGTTTTGCACATCATTATCATCAATCTCCCAGTTGGTGGAGAGCCCTACGGTTTGCATATTTTCCAAAGTTTTCGCCGTCTTTGATATCAGGGAGAAAAGGTGCCACTTAGCAGGCATCCCTTGATCTTTGTCGACATAAACGCAGGATAGTGAACGGAAGGAGGGCTTATATTTCCCACGAGTGTCCGCTTTTGAGGGCCTGATACCACAAGGATCGTCGTCTGTGTGTATCCAAGGCTTTTGTGCATGGGGTTTGAACGTCTGTTTCAGATGGGCGCGCACGGAAGGTTTGTCTACAAAACGCGGGTTTAGGAGATTCCAGAGCCTCAGGCTCAACTACCCGGGAGAGAGAGGCTGGTGGGTCTGGATGGAGGAGATAGTTTAGAGGAAGGCGACCGGCAGAGGTCAAGTTGGTGAAACTAATTGGAGCCGGCAGAGTCGACGTCTGCTCGTTAATCAGGGAGACCGGTCGACCGGGGCATTTCGGTGAACATTTTGCCGTGATCAGGAGGGCTGACGAAGACTCGGGCCTCGATCCGAGGCGTGTGCAAAGGCGGGACACAGAGAACGATTCGCCGTCGAGTTGGCACGTACCGTACCTGCCCTGCCCTATCGTACACAAATGTCTACTCGCCCTTTGGAACCTTGCAGAAGGAGAAACCTTCACGTCGGGTAAAAGCAGCTTCTCATTATCCAGAACGTTGATGTTAATACAGCACATACAACGTTCAAGTGCTGCTTTAGCTGATTGTTAATTACTGCAGGACCCTACTGCCAATAGTGAGATCTGAATACTTTGACAGAAAGCAATTCTTTCTCGAAGCTTTTATGAGGAAATCTAGCAGCTTTGTCTTCAGCACTATAGTCTGGAAAACCCAGACGAAATTGCCCTGTGCTTTTCTCTATTACTGGTTACCCATCTTAGCCTACCGTTCAGGTAGCTTCTTCTGCATACTGTAGACTTATGGAAATATCTAGTCATGTGCTAGAGAAACTCCACGAGGCAAAAAATAGAATTTCCATGCCGCCGACAAGAGCCCCTCTCCGTTTGACAGAGAACATTTCTCGCGCGCCTCCCCATTCTTTCATGTTACGCTGACTCTTAGCGACACACAAACTAGGACGCGCTTCAGAGCTACAGTTCAAAGAGACACCTGCAACTTCCCACAGTGAACCTGTCTACTGCGCCGTCGTGGAAATTGCCCGTGAAGCTAGCATTACTCTCCAATCCTGACAGGGTGCCCTGTGGAGCCGCCCCGCGTAAGTGGAATCTGTTGGGCTGTGACTGAGTTTGGGGCACGTGAGGGATGATAACCATCAGTACTGATGATCACTTCTCACACGACGACTGGCTCTGTCTACACCGCGAAGGATATTTCACGCCGAAGGATTGAAAGTCTCTCCCAGCGGTGAAATGTTGCCGGACAGATCTGACCGATTGTCCGTCTCTTTTTGACCAATCGCGGCCTCCTCAGTGCCAGCAGCCGTACTATTAATTGTAAGATCTGGCCAGAGTCAGGGCATTAGGCTGACCGCCGGCTGCAGCATCAGCAATCCGGCAAAGATCTTCCCATCTTGACCCTGTCGTATTCGCAGTTGACCTGGTTTGCTCCCAGGACTACGTGTGACTACGCCGACCGGGTTTCGTGCCAACCCAAGTTCCTCTCATGCGCGCTCTCATCGACTTGGAGATCGTAACACTTCGCCTCTGGGAGCTGCCGTATTCTTCCCTGTAGAAGACCTACAGCTAGCCTTCCGGGCGATGATGTAAAGGATATCGGCTTTCCATTTCGAAGAGCGAGTAGGAACAGTAAACAGTTCGTGCTCTGAGGTTCTGGAGCGAGGAAACCCAGCCCCCGTGCGCTCTCTATATAAGCTTGACTTTCTTATTTCTTCCTCGTCCCGTCACCCCTCACGATGACTCCATCCCGGCCTTACGTGGTGCTGTTTCTCCGACTGGCTGTCTTCGTAACCCAGCACAACTTCGGTAAGTCTCAGTCAGTATCTTAAGTCAAGATGAATACATTTCTTCATGGTGTTTCAAATTCCTTAACGTACTGACGGTGCCCCCAGGTGTCAATGCATATCCTCGGCTGATTCCGTCAGATCGGCGTAATACTCGACGGTCTCTGAGGAAATAACTGTCTACCGGTATATATGAGGGATGGTTCCATGTAGTATGCATCGACGACGTGAGAGGTATAAGATATTGGCCTATATTTCTGTCATTGTTTCTTCTCCTTCGTGTAACCTTTACAAAGCCAGTCACTTTTCCCGTCGTCATTATCTGTCCGTATTCAAATATCACCACAAGACAAAATAAGACTAAAGACACAAGGGACCTTTTACAGATTGTTTCCCCAGGAAGATAAGATAAGGTAGAAGGGAAGCGTTATGAAATATGATTAACAATCAAACACCGTGTAAAATAAATGATTCAGTGCTGATCAATGCTTTATTGGATGCTGTCACGCTCAGCACGTGTGTGTTAATGCATGATCGACCTGCAATAATACATCGAATCATATCATGGCAAATGTTCATCCGTTCACGTCATTCTCACTTAAGTGTCGCTGATATTGTTGAGTGTAAAACACGCAATAATAATGGGCAAAATCAAATCTATCACTTTCATCACATCAACTGTTCAAGCAAAATACTCCAAAATGTGACATATTGAAATGATGCTAACTCATGATGATAGCTCATTTGATTTCTTATGTAGCCTTTGCATCTTTCTGTGTATAAAGTTGTCGTAGATAAGAACCTTAAAACGGAAAGAGTTATGGCAAGTAATGAGCCCTTAAACAATGGATTGATCTTCTTTCATATTTGAAAATCTCATTTTATATCACATGAATTCATCACAATGTGACAGGAGGGATCTGGTGTAAATAGACCTTTGCACTCTAGGTACGCTGACCAGAAAATTTTTTTGGTCATCATGAACATCTGAGACTCTAAATATGTGGTAGGCTACACCATTATCTCAAGATAGAAAGATAATTCTTCCCATGTATCTGGAAAATATTCTAGGGACCGAAAACAGCTACGAAAACTATATGTGTGTACGGCTGCATGAGTTATACAACGTTACAAACCTCTTGCTTCCTATTGCTACTTGTGCTAAAAATATAATACCAGATTAATACTCGTGAAATATCGATCACTGACAGGGGAGACCATAATGCAGAACAAAAACCTTATTACATCTCTGCAATCAATCAGCCACCGAAGGTGACAACCTGTGGTGCGGCATTGGCGGTCTAAAGGAGACATTGTGTGCTCGCAGAATGGTCCCATGTGAAACAAGAAAGATGCACAACAGCCACTTGGCTTATAAAATATCAAGTCTATCATGAAATACGGATTTTAGAAGGTTTCATCACGTATTGCTCTATTACATGTCACGGGCACCATTTATCAACAGGCGGGTGATATTCGATTTTTACCCTTGCGCCATTATTTGCTGAACCACTTCATTTCTTCACCTGACGTTTTTGAAGGATTACCTGGATCGAATTTGTAAGTAGACCGCCGTGTCTGCATCTTTAGAGACGTACGTGTAATGAGAACACATCATTGTATCCGCCTGCTTGAGTGGTGTTAACATATTATACAGAACACGTTTTGTGAAAGACAGATTTCATTTAGGACAGGCGGGAAGTTTTGAGACAATCCCTGTCTTTTGGAAAGCTTGGCGCCCCAAACAAAGTGGCGGTACCTCCCGAGATGAGAATGTAGGGGCCGTTAACCTATGACTTATGCTTATCGACCAAGACGCGAAACAGCACAAGTAAGAGAATTAAACCCTCACCATACCATGTTTTACTTTTAACGAAGCATGGCAAGGCTGAGTGGAATTTTTTAGCTGAACTAAGTAGCGAATAAAAACTTCCTTTCATTTCTGGTAACTCCAAATGTCCCTTAAGGTCGAATGAAAGCCTCCTGCGTACCCACATGTCTTCACGGAAAATCAATTAGTGCATGCTAATGCTCCAGTCTAATAACTTCGCGTCTCAGCCGCCTTGTTTTAATTAGAATTTGCTCCCTAATTGCTTTCTTTGGAGAGCTACTTGTCACCATAAGTCATTACGGTTATTGTGTAATTGCGGAAGTTGTGCGTAATACAATTTACAGCAAAAGAAAGCAAGAACAATGATAGAAGCAGGCATCTTGGGACATACTGCAGAATGATTTTACACATTAGCTACAATATGTCATATCTTTAGAATTAACTTTACTGAAGAGACTAGCGTTTGTACTGCAGAAACGATAAGTAAATTGATCAATTTGGCTGCAGCCCGCCGAAGAGGAAGATGTATAAGTATTACTTCCTTAACTTTCTTGAAGAGGTGAGAAAATAACTGGTTGTCAACATTTACATGCAAAGTGTCTATTGTTCTGCACCACTAGACAAGAGAAGAAGAATTGTTCTATCATCTCCTGATGGGTCTAGGCAGCAGCCATCCGCGGTAAGACGACCAAAGAGTGATATGAACATGACTTAAATGATGACCATGGGAGGAAATAGCGCGAGGAAAAGAATTAAAAGCATTCCTTATGTTCTCTAGCGGCTGTACGTACTTTGGTCTGTCTCGAAGTGGGGCAAAACATTATATCTAGAAACATGAAACACAAGAGGAATCTTGCCTAACTTCAATTATAGCCTAAGTCGTGCAGTGAACAGGAAAGGTCGGTCGGGTCAAGGGGATAAAAAACCATGGGATACTGAACCATACAAACTCCAGAATATGAATGTACAGGTGTCAAAGCGTGCTTTTCACTTGCATTGAGTAATAGGGATATGTCCGCTTGACTTGTCACTTAACAACGTACAAGTTATGAGATGGAGTCGGCTCAAAATGTATGCGCTTCTTAATGAAGAAATCATAGCTATTGAAAAAACACTTGTTGTTTGATTTTAAAGGTGAAAAACTGGGCGCCCGTCTCTATTAGAAGATTAACTGCCTTCCATGTTGTAAAATCTTCCTTTAGTTGAAATAACTAAATGTTTCTTTTGGGATATACAGCTGGTGAATTTTCTTTAGATAATAATGTATTCTAGAATGGACGCATATGCGTAGACATGTAGAATTAGAGATTGAAACAAGAAGTGTACAGGGATGCGTACATGTTAGAAAAGTATACTTTCCTGTTGTTCACTTTAATACCATCGAATTCTTCTAAGCTTCTGTACAGACGTGCAAGTAGACACCTGAAATTACTTTCGGTGGTGACAAACGACATGTACGCATTTGGAGACACATAAAAGTATGGGGTCCCTTTAATGGCTGACCTAAAAGCTGCACCCGCGTCAGTGATACGGCCCTTACTAATGCGCTGGGGCAAGAATGGCGCTTTACAACTTGCAACCTGATACTTTTGGACCATTTTTATCAATAAAGGTCACAAGGAAATAAGTCTTTGGAGGCATAGAAACTTTCGTCTTGCTTTTAGCGCTCTAGGACTAAGACACTTAAGTGGTATTTTGTGTCACAGGTGGTCACCATCTTAGCAGCAGAAAAATGGAGTTAAGCTTTCTTGCCGTAATCATCTACTTTTCTCTTTATCTGGAAAGTGAAGTGCTGCAATTACGGTTTGCGAATTCCGCGTACAGAGCCAAAGAAGAAGTGACACAAATTGGAGGAGGGTGTATTGCAATCACGAACTGGCCAAATGGGTTCTTGAAACTGGTGCAACATGCTTCGCACGTCGCCAGCAACAAATTGAAGCGGTCTCTGCAGGCCGCAGAAGGAATCGCAGTAAATGTGGGCAAAATTACTCAGTGGGGAGTGTAAGCGGATTTGTAGGAAATAAAGAGACGACATATTCTCGATGAATTTCTTTATCATTGTCAACCATTACTCTGTAAGAGATGTAATTGAAATTATGAAAAGAATTAGAAGGTCATTTCTTGAAACAATGTGTAACATTCTTAACATTAACATTAAATCGATTGTTAACCGTTGTCAGTCCAAGCAAAGGGAACTGCCTTTCCTTTTTCAAATGATGAAAGAGTTTTCGAAATCGATAAATTCTGGAAAGAACAAGAAAGACCATCTTTACAATGTGTAACATTCTTAATATTAACATTAAATCGATTGATAACCGTTGTCGGTCCAAGCAAGGGGAACTGCCTTTCCTTTTTTCGATGAAAGAGTTTTCGAAATCGACAAATTCTGGAAAGAACAAGGAAGACCATCTTCAAATACAATTCAGTCGCGACAACTAGATAAAAAACGGAGATTTATTTTTAAAGTGACATCCATCACTCGTCCTCAGCATCACTAGAATGAACTTGCAGAACAATTCAATACAAGTACAGCTAACTAGAAAAACTGGTCGAACATATCAATTCACTAATTTCTAAGGATTGGATACAAATTGTCACCCAAGTGTAAATCATGTTTGCATAGTTTCCTATGGTAAAAAAAAAATACCCTGGGAAAAGAAAGAAAG
Organism: Branchiostoma floridae x Branchiostoma belcheri; assembly: GCA_019207045.1. Lineage (NCBI taxonomy): Eukaryota > Metazoa > Chordata > Leptocardii > Amphioxiformes > Branchiostomatidae > Branchiostoma > Branchiostoma floridae x Branchiostoma belcheri. The sequence continues at coordinate 15,673,435 of CM033032.1, read as the reverse complement.
ACCATCGAGACCAGAGGATTATTCTGGTGGGAAGTAGTGTAATTTCCCTCCGGCTCATTCGGAGATATCATTTGAGTTCGGGCCTAGAAGGCTTGGAATTGTCATCAGCCTGTATGTCGTACACGTCTGTGGGGAAAGGGTGGATTTGTAGCGAGCATTACGGGTTATCACATGTATTACCCGGCTTAAGGAAGCGCAAGGGAGGCTATTCTCAGGTGATGGCCACCCGGATGAGGGACTGCCTATGTCGGTGTTCTGTAACCTCATGGGGACCTTGACCATAATTTTGGTCCTAGCCGTGAGAATGCCAACCTAAGCATACTAACTACATAGATTCATTTGGATTGCCTTTGACGTATCCCCTGATATTGATATTACGTTATGACGTCAAGGAGGTAACCTTGTTTTAAAAGTGTGAATGTGGCCGTCCTTTCTTAGGGCTTATCTCAAAATTGGCATAAATTGCTTGCGAGTGTGGGAGGAATATAGAGCATGGCTCCTGCTCCCAGTGCAATATCCTTCCCTGTTTCCTTACATTGGTGTTTAAGTTGCAAATGCACTCTGACCATGCCTTCGGGGGGAAAAGTCATTACCAGTTTACGATGCTCATTTGCCTTTTCCTCACATATCGGGAAAGTTTCATTACACGGTAACGTAAAAAGGGTTATTCGCCGAACCGTTAGGTACACATCCGTTCAAGAACCAATCCCCCAAGGCATGACATCTTTGAAAATGACTAGGATAATGCACGGCTTGGTATTATGCCGGAGGACGGTGTGATACTCCATGGCATGATTGCCAGCTGCCTCGTCATCCATATATTTGATTTTGATGGATCCATATACCCTGTTACATTTTATTTTATCTTAATGGAATGAAAGAGTGGCCTTTATCTAAGGTCCATGCCCTAATGGTCTGAATAGCCATCGTGGTAATCACGTATCTGTAACAACACATTCTCGTTACTTTTGTTATGGACGGACTATTCCGTTGTAATAAGCTGGTATGGCGATACTTTTCATGTCTTACTACTTCCGCACCTACTTCTGCCACGGCATCAAGGAATGAATGATATCTTTTACAGTACATCCATATCCTATCGATTTAAATACAGCCATATGAAAACAACAATAACAAGACGTCTAATACTAATCTGAAACCATCAACGTTCCCAACCACCACATCTATTGCATGAGGTATTATCAATTGTTGTCAACCGATTCCTGTCTTACCACTCAAAGTTTAAATCACATTTCTGCATTGCTCTACTCTTTCAAAATGATGACAGAAAACTTTACTATAGAGCAACCTTTTTGCTGTTGCTGCATGTTCTGTGCTCAACTGACAGAGGGCCAAAGGTCGCGACAAAATAGATGAAACGGATTGGCAATGAGTTATTTAAGGATTAGTCCGCACAGCAAGACATACTGTTGCTATATTGCCGAATGGATGGTCCCGTCTACATGTCGCCAACTTCCTTTTATTGGGCGTGAAAGTCATTTCCAGCGAGCCCCTGGAATCTGATTGTATCACCCCTGCGTTTAGATCGGAGTTCGGCTATTTTCACTGCCTTTGAGCAGGGTGTCTAGCTCAGCGACAAAAATGGATTCTGATCTCAGTGTATCATGAAGTTAAGTTCCAAGTGAAAACTTTGTCCACTTCCCTAGTAGTGCTAGCTAGTGGCCTCGACTAGTTTTATGCTATACTTGCCATCGCACAGCTTTTCGAACAATTAAGCAGTGTTCGAACCCGTTCATCTCCATTCCCTTGATATATGTCATAAGGTCAGTCAAAACCATAGATAATAATGACCTATGTTAAATCAATGAGCAAGTTCATCCCGTAATGGGGGTATTGCAAGTCATTTCGAAATATTGACAAAGCAAAACAAATAGCAAGAAAATCCTCCATTGGAAGCACGATTGCAGAGCAAGCAAAGGTCCTTGTAAGTTCGACTCAACAGAACTATATGCTCGTTAAATTGTTGTCCCAGCTTGACATGAAGGCATCTTTGTAGCAGTGCAGTCAGACCCGAGCTTGTTTCATCCTCACAGGTCTCGTTATTTGGCCCAAACGAAAACGTGATTGAAATCCTTATTCAGAAGGAAAACGTTAAAGTTGAGAAGAAACTCGACAAAGTCACGGTAATGCGAGGAGGTGCTGGTAACAACATTTTTCAGAAGTAATTGAAAGACGAGAATCCCTCGTCCTGCTATTTGATTCAAATTTCTTCTTTTTAGGTCAATTGGCTGCAATTTGTCACCATGCAGGATTTAATTAGACCTTTCGTCGATTGAGGTTTTGTGATCATCACTCACACGGGAAGAAGATGTCGATTGGGGGGAAGTTAAATGGCCGTACTAGGAAATATCTATTAGCGTTAGACACAGTAGGGCGGATGAGCCGGACGGATGAGTTTATTCAGATGATACGTGGGTGTGTCGCATGACAAGTACTTCTCTCATGATAGTGAATCCATGTTTAATGGTCAGCAACTACGATTGAACTCTGCGCTTGAAATCTCATTCCTCTCTCGTTGTCCTTTCTGTGCCGCCCCAGCTACTCCCATAGATATTGCAATACTGCCTCCTCTACCATAACAAGTTAAGTCCCACATTGCCTGATGTACGTATGTCTTCCTTACTGAAAGCTATAATGATGTCGCTGTTTGCTCGTAAATTTAGTAACAGGCCTGTCTGTGGGTTGATTCCAATGACCTGTGTTACCAGCTTGATGCCCATTGCTCATTGTAAATCACACCAGAGGGAACGATCGACGTCATCACTCACAACTCTTCAATCTCTGTTCCATGCCCTAAGCTGATCAACGGATTCACGAGGAGCTAAACGTATGGGCAGAATTCGCAAGTGACCAATTTGTGAATGATCGCTGGTAGATCAATATCGGCAAATCGATCAAGAATCCTCACGTGAGATTTTAGAACTATTGTTAGAACTCACGAAGCGATGCTGGCAGCGCACCGGTCATTGATGGATCTGGAGGTCCGTAGGCAACGTCGCGCCCAACTTCTCACTGGTAACTCTGACATCTATTATAGCACGGAACTTTCCCATTTGTTTCAGCGAAGTAACGATTCAGACTTCCGAGGTTGGGAGCCACTTGCCCCTGCACTTTTCTGAAGCCTTCGCACGGAGGAAAACAATAGAATTGCCGGGTGCATCAAATCAATCAAACTTCCAAACTTGGTTGAATCATAACCGATTGTAAAGAACTGACGGGAAAGTAACAAAGGGAGCAAGGGTGCCATGAATATGTCAGTGGATTGTATTTCTTGAGACCAACGCTACATGCCATGAAAAAAGAGTATCGTATATCTTTCAATCCCATTGTGCAAAAAAATCATTGTCCTGCGACAGATCGATCTTTGTTTGATACCACTAGAACTCTATCTTATTCACCCCTGACTGACCCCAGTCTCCCCCTGCCCTTCTTCTGGCACCATATAGCCTAGCCGGCCTCCTGACCATTACACAATAGTTATCGCTTCCCGCAGCTATACCGTTATCGTTCACAATCACGTGTATGCTAGGGCAGATGGTGCATGGCGTGGGGCAGGAGGTCTGCTGAGTGAATCAGATATAGAGTTGGAGGTTTTCCAGTGCCTTTGATGGCTTTACCTTTGTACTCTGGGTATATTACACCATAAACCAGCAGGCTCATCCTTTGTTGGATTGTACTTACTGTAATTGTGAATTTCAGGTTCCCAAACATTGTCAGATAGATAAAAATCGGTCTGATGTTAAGTTACGGAAATCGGGTATCTAGCATTCTGGGCGACACCATCACAGCCACGTAAAATGTCTCCCAGATGTATATCACAAAGGGACCTGGTAACAGCCTCCATATAAAGAGACTATTACAACGTATCTCTTACATCGTGTGGTAGTTATGTGCATGTGCTACGCCGAAGTGCAGTATAAGAACTAAAGAGATACAGATCTATAACATGATGCAGAGACGATGTGCGTACAAAGTTGTAGACAGTGCTCATACCACACGCAGATAATTGTTGACAGAATGGGTGCTCATAACAAACTACTCAAATTGACTTAACTATACTCTTTACAGTGTGCGATCAAAAATTCATGTAAACTACCCCACTACTAAAAGTCATGCTCCAGACATCTTGTAGGGCATCTTCAAACGCATAGGTCAATGAGTTGGCAGAAGGCCAGAGCTGCACTTCAGTTTACTTGGCTGTGGTATCGCGCATACAGCCATACTGTAATTTGGAGTCCACACAGACGAAGTTAGAGTACTGTATGTTTGAAGAGGAAAACAAGATTTGACGTTGGGAAAATTAGCATGCTGGTCAGGTTGAAAGTCTATCGGTCAGAAAAAGCTAATGATGTTAGGTTCACGAAGAGCCCCATTTACTACATGGTGGCCTTACTGAATAACGTGCAAATAGTATAATATCACATTTTACTTGTAAACATGCCTGTACATTTAGTCTTAGAGCTGCTACGAGGCTTGTACTTGTTGAATAAACCAGTCATCACCATCTTAGAAAGTCCTTCAGAAATGTTTTGCACAGAGACGTCGTTAAGAATATTTAAAAGTTTTCTCAGAGTTTGTCCATTAGCAGAGTTGAAGATTTTGCTGACCTTGGGAATACGCGTTGTATACTCTCACCTTCATTTCAATTACAAATGTACAATGTCCTTCGACCCAGTCCCTAGGCTTAAGTCCCCTGTCAACTGTTCAAATGGAATAGCCATTAGCTCAGCCACTGTAAGGCTGATGGGTATGTGATTAGTCAGGTACCCATTAGTTTCTGTGGCTCCCTGACGTACATCGTTGTACATTCGCCGTGCTGGAATCCACCTATCATTGCGGGACTCTGTGATGCACAGGAACACCTCCAGGGGACCGCCAAAGGTTATAAAGGTTTACATAGAAGAGCAATAGTTAAAGGTGGCTGAAAAGGCCACGCAGGCAAAGGGCAAGCTGAGATCAACTGAGTATTGATATTTTAGTCCACCACTGTAACATAACAGCCAATTTTTCTTGAATTATTTCATCATTGGTAGGATAAGATAGGCACAAAAAGACTATATAAAAGATCAGCGCTTATATGGGTTTGCAGACGAGAACTCGCCAGCTATCCCGGTTGGCTAGGCGTTCTCGTTTTCCAGCCCAAGACCTTTGCCAAGTGATAAATGGCTTACGATGGACAGGGTCAGAAATTGGGATCTCATGAGGGCAGGAGCCATACATCATACATGGACAATCCATTGTCCCATCAAAATCGATAGACCAAAGTCACTTGCGTATGTGTGTGCACATATGTCATAAATATCACACTATTGACATCAGCACCATGGGGCAATCCGTCACGCCAGATGTCAGACCCAGGATAGACTCAAATGGTAGAATTAAGACTATGCTATCTGTAAAACTTTAACTTTACCCTTGTCTTAGGTTCTGTTAATAGTTTCATAAGTTCATAGTCGAGATGGTCTGTTCTTATGTTATTCGGAGCAAAGACATGGTTCAACCCAATCCCAGTGGTTTTGAAGTCCAACAAATAACCGAAAAGAAAACTTAAGCCCGGGCATGTGACACACCATTCGTAGAATTATCAAGTGTGTACAGCGCCATTTAAGCTCTAGATGTAGTACCTTACCTTAGACCTTAGTTCCTCCTGCAACACTGTTGCATTGGTCGACCATTAGCAAAACCCTTCTGTTCATCCAGCCCTTATCTTGATTTACTTATTTCATCAGCTTCATCTATGCACACATATTGTCCCATTGTTTTCTGTCAAGCATGATATGTTTACGTAATTGTTTCACCAAGTTACTGTAATACGTTTACATACCTGGCTTCAACGCAAGGCAATTACGTATTAGCTTGAAATGGAATTAAAGTAATTGAAGTTAACTGTTTTGTCGCTTCTGCGATTTCCAATGATAGCCACTAAGTAAACTTTAGTGTCGTTACACTGTTTTCAATAAATATACTAGTTTCTAGTTTCAGTGTATATAGTAAAGAAACATAGAAAACGACAAATATAAGATATAGTTGCTGTTGTTTGTTTATTTTAATCAAACACGTTTCCACCCGTCTGGGTTAACGTACATCCTAAGAGGGCAGTCCGGAACTCCGTTCTCGGTATATTCATGTAGTTTCTTTCAACAAACAGTCTGGACAAGATGCCAGTCGCGATTGTCAGACATTTCTCCTCAGCAAAATGCCGGCTACTAATATGAACCAATGATTATCATTGGTGTCAACCACTATAGCCATTGGAGACGACGTTTACAGCATCATGTATGTAACTGGTACCATGGTAGGCAATGCCTTGTAGCGGCTTCTCGTGGCAGTAATTCAAAATGATGATAAATAGAGAAGACAATAGATACTGAAGACACAGACTGATAACCAAAGGGGGACTACTAATGCAGAAAGGTGAATAATAGATGAATGGATGAATACATGGATGAATTGTCGGGTAAATAGAATAATGAAGAAAGTTTAAAGATATCCGCAACGTTTTGCGATATACAATTCATTTTCAACATCGTGTTGGCTTCCCTTTGATAAACAGATCGATTACAGGCCGGTCTCAGCCGATGGTGGGCTTTGCTTGACCTCATTTCTCTGAACTAATATCTACCAATGGTGTTCATCGTAGATAGAAAGATAGACAGGTGTGACTGAAATCTTGTCCGTCTGTATACATTGTCTGTTTTGTATGGGCTTGTTATCTATGAAGATATCCGATAATTATTTTCGTCTACTGCTTTGGTCTTATATGTCTTTAACACCTTTTCATTGAAGACTAATGCCAAAGAAAATTCTTGATGCATTTGGTCAGAATCGTATTGTGCCAGTTACTACCAAAAACATTTCCATCAGGTTGGTAGATTATAGGATACTGGAGTTTTCTTTTACACAACCAGTGATTCTCACCTGCTGACGTTTCGATACCTGTCAGACATCACACAGACTGAAAAAGACAGGCAGAAACAGTCTGAATATCGAATAAGGAAGTCAATTCCATTGATGAACCAGGACGAGGGGGATGTAAACTTAGCCACGTTATGGATTGTTTTCTCGCTGCAAAAGCGCCACCTACATCGGCTACATGTAGCGGCGAAAAGTTGAACTCCAATTAGAAGCTATGAGAAAGATGCTTGAGTGGCATGAAAACGTCCGCAGGCGAGAATACCTTGTTGTGTAAAAGAAAACTACAATGTCCTGTGTCAGTTACTTCACCCTTCCGGACGTGTTCATTCCCTAACAGTGGGCAAGGTCAACACCATTATTCAACGCACAAAATAATCATAGCGAAGCGCGAGTCAAGGACGATCCAAATCAATGTTGTTTATTCTGCATGTACAAAGTTACCACACAACCATCACCACTGGATGAAAGGCTAGAGCATGACAGCCATCTCGTCCAATGATGGATGGTGGCGTACCGGCAAAGCTAATGTCCCCTTTCAAGTTCTTACAACAAGTCTGATTCTATCTACGTAACGAGTACGACATGGATAATGGAGCTCTGTGCCACTCAGACTCAAAAAAAGTCTGAAATAAGAGCAGCTCTGTCGCTTCCCGAGGAAACCATGGGGACTGGCGCTAATACCTTGTCTCGTCCACATCCGCGACATAAGCCTTAATGGGTCGGTTTGTAATCCCAAACATCATTCTGCTGCGTCTTGAGATTTATCCAGGAGACGTCACATACGTTAAGAATATCATTTCATGCCAACAGAGACAAATGTTTCGGAACGTTTCCACTCACGATGCGACAGGTGGATATTTAGTAATGCCCGTGGATTCTCCTGTATTCAATGCTTCTTGCAATGAAAATACAAACATGATACATGGTGTGTATTATAACCTTCAATTTAGTGATTGAACCTATGCTGTAATTAAACTCCCTCTGCTTCCAAAAAAAGAAGTCAAACCCAACCTGTTTAGAAATAGCCAACACTAGTATAAGAGTAGAATATTGTTCATGACTGTCCATTGTCACTTATATATCTACTATGCTTATACCATGTACTTGCAATTAGCCCTCGGGCACGAACTTGCAAATAAAACTTATGATTATTATTAAACAGGCAGTCCATGTCAAAGCACAATGTAATGATCGTATTTAGAAGTTGGCTTGTACCAAACCACAAAGATCGATTCTGAGGCGTACTTGAAATCAATACATTATCTCAAAGTTACTTTTTCACATAAATGTTATTCGTTTGTTTGTCATTAGATAGGCACCAACATCAAAAATCACTTTGCTTGGTTACGTCATACATCTCCATCCCACTAGTGTGTAGACCTCACTGCAACCACTCGAGTTCCAGAACTCGCAACGAATTTCATAGATAAAAACGAATTTTAACGCTTTGTGCATTTTGCTGTTGGGCCTTGCACGAATCCAATTTAGGCCTTAGTGAGATCACAGCGCGATGGCCGTCTAGTGGAATGGAGGCCGTACTAGTATTTGAAAACATGATTCATCATTAAAATGTCGCGGCAACGAGGGAATGCGTGGAAGATGAATGTTTGAGGGCAAAGATTGGATTGCATGGTGGAGCATAGGACAGCTTGTATATTGGATTTGTCTGTTGAAAGGCAAAGGGAAGGGCGGTACAGCGCGGTCTTTTACGTGTAAGTTTGATTGTGGGATATTTTTATATTAGGAGCTGATACGCAGTCAGGGATATTGTCAACAGGTTAATATTAATGCACAGTGTACATGTATATGATATAATGTATGGCGGGTCACAGTGGTTTTGATACAATCATTCGGTCTCAGACTTTGACATGCTTTTGGTTGAAACATGCTGGCATAATAGGAAGCATTGCAGGACACGTTTGTCTAAGATACGACTGTAATGTCTTAGTATTTTTGGGTATTCTGTATTCTTGCAGGTGAAAGGAACTGGTCTACGTCTGGTTGCATGGTGAGAGACGTGTGCAATGTGAATGAATTTGTTGAGGTCCCTAGCACAGGGAACCTTTTTTGTCATAGCCCAAAAGATCTATGACAAATTTATCTGGGGCTTTTTCCACAGAGTGGTACTACTATCAATGAAAAAGGATGTCAGATCAGCGGCCGTTGATGATGTGTCTCACTCACTCACTCACTCACTCATCCTTGCCGCATATCAGTCTTTGCTGAGGCGGGCCGTCATTGTCCTCCAACTTCTCCTGTCTGCTGCTGCTCGCTGCACCCCCTCCCAGGTGCATCCCATCTCTGTGTGACACAGGAATGGCCAACAGCTTGTCAGCCCTCGATCTACTATTCCGGCCCGGGCCTGCACCTCCCACTGATGTCCTTGTGAGATAAGCTCCGATCGATATTCATGTCCAAGTGCACACAGTTTAGCGTCTGGAAGGCAAACATGATCCTGGTGATAATGTGGCCGCACCAGCCAGTCCGGCCCGTATGTCGTCAGATATGTAGCCAAATTGAATCAGCAGTTCAGAGTCAGATAGTTGCATAGTCTACTCAAACAAGAGCTCCATCAACTTAAACAAAAGCATCATTTGCTTCTCGATGTTCGACTACCGACTTACCGCTTCGTATCCGTCCAAGAATCGCCGCCACCCGCATTATAGATCTGGTCCTGAAGCGTGCCAAAGGGCCAGGTGCTGCTCAATGACCGGGAAGCAATTCGTATCACGAACTCTCAGCTCAGGAGTTTCGAGCAGACAGTTATTCTTCGCCTTGATGTCTGAAAACATTTCAAAATCAAAGACGTCCCGATCTAGCCAGCATCGGCAAGGGCAAAGGGGGGACTAGATTATTTCGGCCCTTATGATCATTTAACGAAATCTTTTTCAATAGGGTCTTGCCGGTGACACCGTTATAGATGAAGCAATCTATATGCTTTGTAGAATCTGAGCCCAAAGAGCTGTACTTCGTGCATCATCCTGCACCGCCCATCGTGACAAACCACTAGAATCATCGAAGGGATCACCATAGGTCGACCTGCTGCGGTAACAACGGCGGTTCCTGCTGCATTATTGGGCGGGGACGTGGCTTGATTGCTGACCTGTGAGCCCGAGAGGCAATCTCACCAATCTTCTCTGACCCCATAATCATAACCGAAGTGCTGCCGTTTGTCACAAAGGTCCTGTTTGGAGACCAGGGTTCACGTAAACGATGGGCGATGTTTTATCTCGGGAAAGCAGATGTTTGCTCACTGATCCCCCGGAGTTTGACCACGCTGCTTTTATTATTCCCGAAGCTGCCTCGACCTTTCTGTACGTCTTAGCTGGTAGTTCCTCCTGGTCGATACTGTATCCTCTCGGCGCCATGCCTGCTGAACATCCGGCTACTCTGGGCATACGAGTCTCGCGTTGACCAATTTGGGCGTCGTTTTCCCAGCGCGTATCTTAGAATAACGAGCACCAGAGATGGATTCTCATCAGCAATGGGTCGTCAACATGTCAAAAGTCTCATGAATAGCTAACTACCATAGCAACCAGCCATTCCAGACAAACTTCAAGCTAGTGAACATTGTCAATGAAGCTTATCCCGATGGAATGGATACTCGTGTCTATGATGGCAATACGCCCTTGTCTTAGACCATGTTGATCTATGAGCTTTGCCTACGTACCTTGAGAGTTGCAATTGGAGGTTTAAGAATATCACCTTTCATGATCACCTATTTGAACTTAGGTCTTATACATGATTTTACAATGGCAATGGTATTGGTTATTTCTAATTCTAAAGAGTGTCACAATATGTGATTTGAAAATTATAAAGTTCGCCCAATGGTCCTGGAACTCGTTAACGCGTTGCAACCAGTTGTTTCGCGGTTCGATACAAACATGCCACCAATGAACATAAGTTATCTTTCTTGGCCCCCGATGATTGCAAGCGACAAGCATTGAGTACCAACGGGCATTTTCATTTTCTGTCTGAATGCTTCACACACCACTCTTGAAGAGCTAGTTTGTTTCATGATGAGTGGTAATGAACGTTATTGTTGAAGAATAGGCAAGATGTATCACGGTTGCTTTGATCTTCTGCAGAGATAATGACGTCGTTCCGCTTCCTGTCATGTCATTCAGGGACTGCTGTCTGAAAACTACACAAGTGCGACTCAGTCCCCTTCAATATGCAGGGATTATAGTAACTTTTGATTGTTGTTCTAGTATGCAGCCAAGAGCATGACAGGGCAATACTGTGTGGACGTGTGATTTCAGGTAGTACTTGCTAAAGTGACCATTGGCCGTCTGTTTAAGCTACGCTCCTGAGCAGACCTCTTCTATGAAAAGTCTTTATTCCAGAGATACCCCTCGATTTGTTTGTTTATTTGTTTGTTTGGCCATGGGGGCTCATCTCAGTATGATAGCACTGTTTTTCATCAGCGAGGCCTGAAATAGAATTTGGTCTGTAATCGCACTACATAGTCGATCCACAGAGTGTTATCAAAGAAAGAGTAGACTCCACCATGTGCATGTGGATGTTATGATAAATTATCCTCATATATGTCATACGTATAGACGTTTGAAGGTCAGGTCACCTGCGTACATTAGCAAGATCATCAGATATAGACTTGCTGATGTTTCATTGGTAGAATACGGCATTACAAAGCTACACACGTGGAATGTACCAATAACAGTATTGTTAGCATTTTGTGGCAAGGGTTGAAGCAATACCCGGTATAGCCTATCATTCTGCCTTTGCTGGACTGGTTTCCTGCCAAAAACAGCAATAAGCATTTCACTTGACCCGTGACACTATAGGGTGTGTAAGCAAAATAGAGTTATCAATCATAGGTTACATTGTGTGGAACCCGGCAGCATCAAAAGCTCCTATTACTTTCCTGTCACCAATCTGAAACGGAACTGTCGATATCAAATCACACGACAGGTCAACCATTATGTACTCCAATAGAAGACCCTTTCACGTTACCATGCGGTAGGGGGTAGCTGGCTCACAAATCTTTGGGAGATCGATTTCTTTGGCTAAACCTGAAAAGAGAGTTGCACATTGTCCGAACAGCACTTTAGTACAGAAAATACAACATCGGTATTGGAAAATAAGCTTCCTCTAAGAACTTCGGCTAAGAAATGTATAAGTCACTGTTAAGTCATCTTAGTTGTTTCAAAGTGTAGATTATTATGTTTGAACTTTTTTGTCAGATGGAACTATAACCTTCTATTTCAAAGTATCACGAGGTCAGGGGTCAGTAACGGTAACGTTACCTTGCCACTATTGAATGTTTTATTGCCGCTCAGTAAATTTGGCAGCTAGTATCAAGGGAATAAAAGATCTCGGAAGGAAAGGTTGCTCGTAATTTGTTGGCTTTGCATGATTTAGTACTGGCGCATGGCACGGTAGTGAATTGAAACCTTGTCGGCTTGCGTGCAGTTTTGTGTCAGTTGGCCATTTAGTCTCTTTCCAGCTAATGTGGTTACAGCCTTGAGCTAACGCAGTGGAAATGGCTCCCGTTGAGAGTAAACGTCTCGTTTAATCGGGTCTTCTTGCAATATGCATGTAGCCTTGGAACCGTTCTCACGTGGTTTGCATACAACAAACGTAATCTTTCCAGGAGACGAACACAATGTTTCATGCTTCTTGAGTGCATCTGCCGCTCCTGGTCCATAAACTTGCGTGAAGAAAGTTGGGTCATGCAGAACCAATCGGAATTAGTCATGAGCCAAGCAACAGTCAAACTGTGCCACTGTTTCGCTAAAAAGTCATACTGGGGCGCCGCTCAGTCATGTTAGTACCTCATTGTGTTCAAGGCTCCCGATCTGTCTTGCGGAGTTTCCCTCGGGCCAGGTAAATGTCGTGTCATGCAGCAGTGTGATGTGGTACGGTGCTGACAACACTTCCACCGTGGGTGGTCGACATTGTCTCTATGAACTCATCCATTTTAAATACAACTTGCAAACGCGACCGGAATAAAATCACTGCCCAATGTATATAAGCAGAAACCATACGAACCTGGATTACCTAGAAACGTCAAAAGAATGGAAAATAACGACGCGATCTCGACAAATAATCTTTCCTTTGCACAATGTTTAAAACTGTAAGTTAATAATACTCAACACTCAACAAGACACACTAGTAGTTCATGACTTCCTTGATTTCAGTTGTTTCGTATCTGCCGGACGCCACCCCCAAATTCATGAATACTTGAGACTGTCCCTTTGTTATGAGAACTGATTTGAGGATAATTGATGACGATACGGCAGCAGGTTCCTTTTAATAAAGATCTATACTGGTAATGTCCAATATGGAGGTTGTCAAACGTAACCCACGTCCCGTCGTCATGTCTAATTAACCTTGCTTCGTGATGGCTGTTTTGAAATGTTAACGCCACGAATGGTCCGTGACAAATTCTGACATGAATACGGGTGAATCGATACAAAACAACAGCACATACGTCTGGTGCTCTGAAATCTGCCGTCTTTTCATATTGTTTGTGACACATTGATAAATCCGTCATTATTACAAAGCTATGAATGACATTGATAATCCGTGTAAGACTCTATTTACCTCTGTGTATTGGTTTCATACTTGGTGTGTTGGTAGGGTGTGATGAAAGCTGAAAATGATGAGATTTTGACACCCCCCAGCGGCTTCCATTGGTACTGCAGCGTAACTCCGTTTTGGTATCTCGTATTCTAAACAAGCTATGGTCACGATCATTGGGTGTTACATAGCTCTTGTTTACTGTTCCTTCTTCCTTTCTTGTGTTATTTTGTATGTCATCCACATCAGAAAACATGTCTTGTGCGATAGATTTAGAAGTACAGCATGCTTGCTGGATTTTGACAAACTGGACTCAAATGTAACCCACTAATTGCTGTAAAACATCTTAAGCTCTGGGGAAATGTGCTGCGCTCCATGTAGTAGTCATCTCTATTTATGAATACGATGCCTCTTGGCATTGCCATGAATAGTTAAAATGGTTCTTTTCTTTACGAGAGCTGATGGCAGAATAATTGATGAATGAATGTGTAACACAAAATGTCCTTTATTCCATTCAGTAGAGATCAATAGCATGACTTCCCAATATGCTGGTTATCACGTCCTGCCAGACCAAGTATTTATCACTGTCTGTTGTGTTCCGCAGCCTTATAAAGGTGTCAAGACTTTATAAAAGGGGAACAACAAAAAGTCTATAAAGCTGTGAAAGCGTATAGAGCACAAAGGATCAAATTGGTCATGCACAATGTATTCGCTGCAGCCTGTCCTCAATGTAGATGTGGTTCATAATAAAATGCATTGATTGGATTTTCTATAAAGTATCATAAGCCAAGCTAAGAGCTCCTTTCACAAAATACATTGATTTTGTAGTTACTGAATAAATCACTGTTGTGCCAGTGGACCGGGACCACACAAACGCAGTAGCGTATCCGGAAATTCATTCCTGGCATGTCAGTCACCTATGGGCTTGAACGCTCAAGGCTTCCTCATGAAGAGCAGACATTTTGAGGATCAGACAGGAGCATTTGGGTTTAAACCTATCCTCTACCAGACGCCGTGGATCGGTAGAATCATTATCCACCTTCGTGGTGAGGAAACATGATACTCTTCTGGCCGGCTAACTCCCTTAGCGTACTATAGACTCTAACTGTCCAATTTCTACAGTTAGACCACCGATCTACGAAGCCTGGTAGAGGCTAGTTTAAACCCTGTCACAGAAGAATGACCTGACTTCCTAACTGTACAGGTACTGCCGCTGCAATCTTCACCCCAATTACTGTACGACCCCATGAACAGGCCCTGTGTTTGACCATGGAGTACTGCTGACTTTAACATTACTTTATCTCAGTACGCACGTCAGGTAGTCTTTCTTTACATTAAACACTATTGAGGTCCTCGAGCCCATGTACATAGCATGTCGCTACGGCCACGAGCCTTGGCACATTTGTTCAGTCGCATCTTTGGTTGAGTGATTTCAAGATTCAGCACGGAAGGCGACTTGGACAGTTCAAGTAGAATGAATATCGGCCTGTCAATGTTAAGTCCCAAGAAGGCGGACGGGTCTGTATACATGCATATTTCAAAGTTTCACAACATCAATCAAAGGACAACTTGCCCAACCATTTAGATCTTGCTAGCTTGTCGAAAGCTTTTGATAAATGACGTATTACCAAATATGGCATATCAGATCTCTGGTGCACTCTTGAATCAAATCCCCTCGAACTGATACACGTTTTGTCGGGTTCACATCAGTCAAGTGTATTACCAGTGATAAAAAGGAAACATAGAGTATATCGATCTTTTCTCAAAGGTAATGGACATTTGCAGATACAAACGCGTTTACCGGCATTATCACCTTTACATCAAAGCAGTAAAGTAGCGACATAGACGTTCGGCTAAGCCTCTTAAGTAACTCACTAACATTAGGCCGAGGAACAAATGGAGAGAATGGTTTTACTTGGCTTACCAGCTCACATTTGTCTGTAGACGTCTATTAACATAGATGGGAAATATGTTTATGGGTTGAAGGTGAAAAAGTACCAACACTGCCAGAGTGATGGTTACATTTCTCTTCTTGCATGAGAGATCAGTTGGACATGCGGTCCCTGTAATCAAAATCAATGCGACCCCCCGATGTGTGCCATCAATTTCAATTGGTCCTTGTCTCGTCCGTCTCGCCGTGACGTAATGATTAAACTTGGAAGCAGCGTCTTGGGAGGCAGAATCAACGTTACCTGTCTGTGTTGTCATGGTGACCGTTTCTAACTGTGCCCGCGGGCGCATCGATTTTCGTTGGAGCCTGCCATGTGTCTCCACTGTTAGCTCAGTGGTGTGGAAATCATTACAACGGGGCGACGCCGCGACTGGAGAGTGGTGGGTTGCAATTGGTCAGAGAAGTTGCCTTGCACCGTTCAATGTCAATTCTGACAAGGAGAATGACAAAGGCTGTCCGTATTAAGAAATGGCAAACCACCTATTTCCCCCTATCCTCCTTCTGTCTTCTAGATCTTTCAAGTGCATAGAGATGTGGATTAAGTTCATCAATACACTAAACCCCACCTCAAATTGGATTTTCAGCGCATATCAGCAAGTCTGCGATTTGAAGCCCTCCCTGAAGCATGCAGGAAAATCACATTCAACCAATCGTAAAAGTTCTCCAGATTGAAAAGCAAATAAAAGAATTTATTGGAATTCACCAATAGTAAACGATATACTTTTTCTACTCTCAATGGAGGGTTGTGTTAATCCTAAAATACATATTTTTATATCTTAGTTGCACACCCTAATTTCTTTACTGCGTCGTAAAGCTGTAAAAAACATGATTAATACTAACTCTACCAAATTCAACTGTCTATCATGTGTTTTTGCATGTGGTCAGCTATGAAAGCGTTACGAATTGATGATCAGTTGCTGCACATCAACATCAAGAGATTTCTTCACAACGTCGTAAAACTATGCATAGAAAAATTCGTTGTAGCTCTATCAAGCTCTGCTGTCTTTTGTATGTTTTGACATGTGGATAGCTCGTATGAAAGCATGACAAATTGCTTTTTGCCATATCGGGGGTCATGGGACCCCAGAGTTAATGGCCAAGTATTTCCGAAATTCTTCTGTTTTTGTCATGAAAATTTATTTGTGCTGGCAAATAACATTATGAATGAAGAGATTTTGAAAGAAAATTTGGTTCCAATCATTTTTAGTTTCAGTCTGGTAAAGTTGTCTTCATCCATCTGCATACCCTTGTGCTGTGTAAGTCCATGTAGCTGTCGTGGTGTGCGCCGCCCGTCGAAGAGCACGGTAGGATATGAATGAACCTAAGTTCACGACAACTGTACACAGTTCAATGTATGACAGCTAGTATTACATAAAATGAAGCTATAGGGTAAAACTTAATATCCTAAATATCCCTAATTACTATAAAGATAAGGGCTAGCATACGTTTTGATATCATGTTTCAATCGAGTGGGGCTAATCATGAGTGTCGGTATTTTTTTTTTATAAGAAAGCATATATACATATTTGCCTATTTTTGCATTGTTACCATTGAATATATATTCAAATCTCTCTGTAGCATCTAGTCTCCTGATATCAGTGACAAGAACGTTCACTTTATAGCCCTGTGTTTACGGTAGAGTCATGGATGGTGCATAAGGTCCAATCTTAATCAAGTTAGAGGAGCAACTACTTTAAACAGTTGGCAAGGACAAATAAGGTCATAATCGCCTGAACACCGTTCTTCCAGACGACTCTCTCTTGTGTATCGACCCCGTAATTGCAAGGTTGACGCTTAATTATCTGTTACCGTGTAACAACGACACATCTTAATTGCGTTTACGCTGCGGGCTAACTTCTCCATCCATACGTCGATATCCCTGCATACTTCATTAGCGACTTTATAGATCCTGCTCCATTACCCAAGCTTTTACTACTTGATAATAGAATAAGTGTTGGAATCCGTCATTAGAACTAGCATCCACCGGGTGTTAGGGTGACAACATTCGATTACAAGTAATAAGACGGTGTGCAGTTGTCAATACAGACCGTTAATGGTACGTTTAGGAATGAAGTGATCGTCTGTTACGTTGCCAATCACCCCTGCTGCTGACCAAGTTTATTGACACGAGACGCGTTGCTGCTACTGTGAAGCAATATGCGCGTCCGTAACCCATTTGTTCCAGTTAACCAGTCGTCAATGGGCGAGGCGTAGCGTGGAGCTTGGTGCCTGACCTGGACTTAGATCTCTATATACACGCGGGGATTCAAAACCGCTGCAGATTCAAAGATAACATAAGCTCCGTCCGGCCGTATCTCTAAAGGCTACGGGCGTAAATGAAATATTTATCTCCTTATAGCTCAGCGCGGGATGAAATGTCCTAAGGCAAGTTGGTTTATAGCAGTGTGAAGCTGCAACAGATTACTCAATATTATTCACTATCAAAAGTACGGAGAGTGTTTTAGCACACATAGGCTACAGTGGCCTTTGCGATCGCGAGGAAAACGCAGGTGGCAAAGTCGGCTATGGTCCACATTGGATAGCGCGGAAAGGAGTTGAAGTGTTTTGGTTACTTCTACAATCTACATATACAGTCCGAGGAAAAATAGAGAGAAAGGATATGACGTCTTATTGAATAAGCAGCTGCTGAGAATTGAAAGTGGATGCACAGTCTGAACTACGGAAAAAGTAAATGGCGTATATCAAGATAAGTAAATGACGTATTTCAAGATAATAGTGATAAATCACAAATGAACAAAAGGAGGTTTAGAATATCTAACACTTTTATTTTTCCTTTAATGGAGAATTCCATACATAGCTTCCTTCAGATGAAATAGAGGTAATATTCTGCTTGTGGCAGTTTGATTATGATTTTACCATGCATATATTACATCGTTGCAATGAATCCTAGTATATCAGGAAGTACAATACCTGGATGCCTAATACGGTTTAATGTTGTAACACTCCCATAAGGGACTACTGAAGTAGATAATGAATTCAGACCTTTTCACCTTTCGGTCATGCGGCAAATCATGGCTTTGGTAGGTAATCAATCAGACGTCGTTTCCAGTAATGTGTTTGCGAAGTCAAAGGCCATGGCACTTTGTCAAGAACAATGGTGCTATTTGGTGAGACCTTGCTGGTTAGCTGGGAACATTACACATCTCATAATGGGTCAGTTAGTCGTATATCAACAAGGTTTCATTCTGGTGACTTTGGGGGTCACATTATTTCACTAGATTTGAAGACTTTTTTTTGAAACGACGAAAATCAAACGTATGATATCAAGTACCGCCGGCGCCTCTCTGTCTCTCTCTATCTTCGTGTCTCTGTGTCTGTCTCCATATGTATCTCTTTCTCTCTTTCTCTCTCTTTCTCTCTCTCTCTCTCTCTCCCTATACATATATAACGTTATATGTATATATATATATAGAGAGAGACAGATAAATGAATAAGTTTATGAATTTATCTATCTAATACACAATGTACTATTTACACTCAGGAGAATACGTCACAGCTCAAATTGAACACTTAATATGAATTTATTAGCACGAGTTAATCAAACCATGTTTCCTCATTTCCCGCTGGATTTAATTATACCTTACATGTATAATGGCAGAATTGACTCTCATGAAAAAAACATCTACCGGTACGTGTACGAATTGTTTATACCCTTTTTCTACTAGGACGGCGCTCTCGCTGCGCTCTCTCTGCGACCTAAAAATTGACATATCGCTCAACGAATTGTATAGAAAATAAACGAATCTTTTTACACTTTCTATGTTTTGTTGTCTTCTCAGTCACACGTTTTACGTTTCGTGTGATATACCCAGTATGAAATTGAAGGTTACACATATCCTATTTAGGTCGCAGTGAGAGCGCAGCGCGATCTCCGTCTAGTGGAAAGGGGCCCTAACAAGTGTATTAGATATAGCATCGGGTAACACAATAGTGTCGTTGCTGCTGTATGTGGCTTAAACGCACGCTGAAACCTGAATACAGTTGATTTTTCCGATGTCGATGTTGAAGGGCGCTCTGGAGACTCTGTATTGGCAGTATCGGATTCCCAGGTCATATAAAGGTTTACATCCCGCCTCCTTAGGGCCCGTACTGACAGATGAATGATGGGGAGGCTCAACCCTGTGGAGGTCATTACGTCAATCAAAGTCACGGGATCAGTGCTGTACATCTAGATATGGGCTGACGTACTGTAGAACGTGTGCTGTTAAGGTTATCCTTGCCATCAACAACAGGTGCTTCACCGCGCTAGATAGTTATTTTGATAGCCTGTTAAGTCTGCCGTGCCACTAAATCAGCGAATCATATGATCTAACAGACCCGAGGGCCATTTTGCATTTCCGCACAATCAAACGGTGGTGATCTGGCTACTGCAGCGGATTGATCCCTGACGACTGTGTGGTCAGAATACTTAGCAGGTCAGATCTTCGGTCAACTATAGTCAACACGACATAAAGACTGAGGTGATCGCGAAATTTGCTTTAAGTAAAAGTTTGCCTCGTCAGCATTGACTCCTTCTTGTTTGTCGATCTTGCCTATCACACGTTAGTAACATAATTTTGTGCGTACGCGCGTTCAAAGTACAGTTTGTAGACAATTTTGCAGTGACACTTTTTGGAAGGCATTAACACTCACCTCAAAATTTTCGATGCCTTCACAGTACGTCTTGTTCACAGAGTGATTCTTGTCTCGCGAGAGCACGAGGCAAGGTCCGAGACTTGAGATTATACAAACGTTTTTCTACACAGAGATAGTACATGCTTATGTAATGCATATTTCACAAATGGTACACCGTCCAGATACCCTGTTTGCAGACCCAACTTCAAACCAACTGCCTATCAGTTCCAGGAGATCTGTTGACTCGTGCCCCCAGCGTCCGATAACCTTTCTCATCAGGAACTCCGCACGTCCGTCTGTGGACAGCCGTGACAGGCTGCCCCTGGGGATAATTGATGGCACTAACAGTCTGGTCATATCACCATTCATCTCCGCGCCTCAATCTCTCAGTTAAAGATGACCCGGCAAGGTCGTTTGGGAACAAAGTTAGATGTCATGCGTGATTGGCCGTCAAGGCTTTGTAACCGCGGGGATTATACAAACGTCACTCAACTTCCTCGCTTATTGATAATATTCCCTTGCAAATCGCAAAGGCTGAAGATCATATATGAGAAATAAGTCCATAATCCCGCACCAAAGCCCGGACGGGGGAAGGCTGTAGAATTTGTTGCAGCCTTCGAATGGAACTGTTTTGTTATGGGGGGGGGGGGGGGGGGGGTGATTCGCGATATTCAAATTTGGCTTGGTTCTCTTATGCCGGGAAAGTTAGTTTTCAACTTGCCGAAATATCGCAGGCTTCAGGACGGGGCAATGTCCTTTCCACGGAAAACTCCCTTCCTCGGCAAACTCCCTTTCCCGGCGCAAGAGAACCTAGCCAACGTTGAAAATCGCGCCTCCTCCTAAAACGAAAACCAGCCAGGTTCAAAGACTGCAACGGAGGCTAGGGCGGCCGGCTATTCCAAGATACTCCATAGGAGCTTTCTCCAGCAGGTCGAGATGACAAAGCAGGCGACATATTTGGCGTTGCAAGATTCGCAGAGACGTACTGAAAGTGTGAAATCCATTTCCCCACTGATGTTACCTGTGCCAAATCGTGATGCCAAAAAAACAGGCGAGATATTTGGCGCTACAAGATTCACGGAGATGTACTGAAAGTGTGAAATCCATTTTCTCACTGACGTTACCTGTGCCAGATCGTGATGCAAAACAAAAAAAAAACAGGCGAGATATTTGGCGCTACAAGATTCGCGGAGGTGCAATGAAAGTGTGAAATCCATTTCTCCAGTCGTTATCTGTGCGCGGTGAAGTGTGAATGAGATTACCTTCCATTGCTTACTCCTTGGGCTGAGAAGGACGTTACATTTCACCGCAAAATGACGCACAATATTAGTCTTAAATGAAATTGTCGCTGAGAAGGCAAGACTCTAAAATGCAGTTTTGCCCGCTGAGGGTCCAGTTTCCAAATGAAATTGGAAAACTAAATATATTCCTCAGAACATCATCGCATTTTTCGCAATAACGGAATTCACAACATTCTTAGTCTATAATAAGATGTGTTTCCTAAATTTAAATTTGGAACAACCTTTCCGTACCCTCTGTCCAAAATTGAGGCCTGTAACCTCCCTCGAAAATTAACTGTATCTATCTGATACGGCTGACCGGATATAAAACTCAATCCTGGATATAGAAAGATTTGTAGCCGTTGATTCCTCTACATCCCCCGAGTAGCGTGTTGTGATGAAAGTTTCAATACTGAAGCACACACTTGATCCTCTTTTCCCTGATGTGACGACGCCCCAACCACCACAGGGCTGTGGACTACTCGTCCAATTTAATTTTTTTTTTAGTTTCAGAAAGTACTTACTTGATAATCCTATACACGTGTGATGAATACTCAAAGCAAAGCATTTCACACTAACTAGAATCAACGACCTACGCTCCCTAAAGGTGGTGTAAATGCATTTAAGTTCGCGGGGATTTAATTTTGCGGTAGCGGGAAAAAGGACTTTTCGCGGTGGTTTTAATTTCACGGTAAGACCCCCATAGACTGCAGTCTAATACCATGATAGAAAAATGTTCGCGGTGGTTTTAAGTTCGCGGTGAAGTGGTCACCGCGAAAACCGCGAACATTAATCCACCGCGAACATTTCTGCATTTACAGTATCTCATTGCACTTGGGGCACCGGTGCGGCATTGCGTGGTCTATTCACTGCGACACTGTTGCTTTATTTTTAGCGATTTTTTAAATAATTTAGATATTGCGTAATACGTAAAGGTATGACTTAGAAGACAACAAAATACACAAAACGTAAGAAAATTTGTTCTTTATCTCTGAAATTTGTTGAGCACCCCGCAGTGCTACACCGGTGCCCCAAGTGCAGTGACCCCTGTCACATTTGGCGAAAATCGATCAGATGACGATTCTGTGGCAGTCGCCCGAGGCTCGCTTATAATAATAACTCTACTGCACAACAATTGAACAAGGTACACAGTATGGGTTATATGCGACAGGGACGGTCTTCAGGTGAAAAATACGCGCAACCCTCTTGTCAATCTTCCATCAATACGCCCGAAGATCGTGGATAATGTGACAGGGGTATAAGGGGAACAGCGTGGTGCTATCTCAATCTCTTGACGCATACATATGTGATTAAATTGACTAATTCTCTTATTAGGAAAAGTGGCAAAACGTACGTGTTGTTCTCCGTTTTGTTTTCACCATTACATATTGCTACTAATGAAATCGAAAACGTGATGATATCCCATACATTTAGTTTTAATGTTAAATTTCATTACGTATTTTATGATAATTTGATAACGGTGTACTATATCATATGATAATCGCCTCTCCATGCATATGGTTGCTGCAACGAGCTCTCTTGTAACACCGGTATACGTACCCATACAGTAGACAGTAGATCCTACGTTAGTCGTGTCTATTCATCACTGTACAATTCCCATGGATGCGAGGTACCATAACCATCTTTTACGTCTCTCAAGAAAGTTGATAGAGCTTAAAACATTGTACATGCTGGCCTCGGGCATGACTCCCATCTTACGAACCTGTTTGTAATACGAATTCAAGAATATCTATATTAATCTCAGTTATTTGATGTATGGAAAGTAGTAGGCCTTGACCTGAGATTTAACTTTACTCCAAGTTATTACTTCGAAAAGCCGCCTTCGCATAGCTCGAAGCTACGTAAAAAAAAAAAAGCAAATTGTCTTCAATCCAATGCAACAAGTTTCTTGAACCTCCTTGTCCAAACTATCAATGGCATGCCTTAGAGTAATAGAGATACGATACGACTGTGCCATCTTTCAAACAAAGAAAATATCATGCGCATATCCTGCCTCGGGACGTGGCTTTATAGCACCGAGCATTGATAAGCTTTGAATAACTGCCTTTACGACTTAGTAATGAGTCCTTGGAGAGGGGATGTGCGTAGCTGTATTCATGTGGGAATTATCGTATTATAACATAAACCATATAGACTATCAATTAAAGCCGGGTTGATGGGTTCATGGGCAGAATATCGATAGTAGGACGGGAAAAGGACATTCATAAAGAGAAAGAAGAATGTCTGTACAAACGTACAGTTCATACATGCATACATGTACGTTTGTATGTATCTTGGCGAATGGCGCCATCTATCGATTTGCACATGCACTACCAAAGCAATGTCTATGAACCAGGGAACGTTATCGGGCACAGTAATATAACAAACAGCACAGAAGTACATCGCTACAAATCATTTTCTGATTCATCATAATTGGCCCATAGAGCAAACGGTTTATGGGCTAATTTCATTGTATTTAAGCTGTAGTAAGGTGGCCCACTTCATTCTAATATTGCGACATGAATGAAATCGAAATTGTTTTGTCTTTTTCTGTAGGTTGCTGGGCGCAGGCATCGATCGGGTTGAACGTACCGGACTACGTGGAAGCTATCATAGGAAGTTCCGCCATCTTGGAGGCTGACTATGACACCACAAAACGTATTGCCTCTATTGAGTGGAGCAAGGTCGATTCCGTGGAGAAAATAAAGAGAACCTCCGTCTTTACCTACTGGCCTCCGTTCGACTCTTCCACGGCGCACGGAGATTATAACGGGCGCGCAAGGCTTAATGGGAAGGCGTCTTTGATGATTGATGACGTCACAGAGAATGATGAAGGGACGTATATCATCACTGTGTCGGCGGAAGGACTTCCGAGTGAAGAGGCATTTGTTGATCTCAGGGTGTTGGGTAGGTTTTGGCAGTACACATGGTCAGTGGTCCATAGTGTCCTAGTGTACTACTACTAGTCGTTTTGTGGCTTATGGACATAAGTAGTTCCATAGGTTAAAGAACAACACCGTTAGTAGGCATAAGTTATGACGCTGAAATACTAGTATATGTAGGTTATACGGGTTTAGTAATTCTTGTGTCAGTTTGTGAAATTGATATCTAGTCGCAGATCTTTAAGGGTGGCCATTCTCCATACGATAGAATTGCATGATCACATGGTCATATCCAGGCCCATATTTGGCAATTCCAAGACGGTGTTGCATGATGGGATAACTATACACACCCCCTACTGGATACTGTTATATAAGTCTTGATTGTACTTCTAACGCAAGGCTGCAATCAGCTTACGAATAGATAGACTAGAATGGCTTGCACAATTGAATATTTCAGTGAAATTTTCATTTGTGTCTTATACAGTTCCTCCGTCAGTAGTTGTTGGACCATCCAATCCTTACGTCACTTCCTGGGGTAGAGCGGTGTCCTTGACATGCGCAGTGAGAAACGCGAAGCCCAACGTCACAAACATCTACTGGCAGAGAAATGGCGCCTTGATTGACAGCAGACAGTTTGACACAAAGTATTCTGGCGGGAATCTGCAACATCCGGACTTGGTGATACGTCACGTGACTAGAGGGGACAAAGGCGTGTACAAGTGTATAGCTGATCACATTGTTCGGACCAGCAGTGACTCTCTCAGCTTGGATGTGCTGTGTAAGCTTGATTTTACATTTGTAATATTGGCTTCAGTTATATCACCAACGTCGGGAAATTCAAACTTTATAAAGGCAAAGCAAAAATGATTTGTTGTTTGGCACTATCATTGTCAAAAGGATCAACCCCAAAGGCGGGTTATCTTCTTAAGACCGCATTTTTATGAATAAAAAATTAACCAAATTTGTACGGTTTCATATGAATCACATTTAGACCCATGATGTGTCATTCTTGATGGGAAAGCAGCAGACCTTAAAGTAAAGTTTGTGCCCTGTGGGATAATTGCTCTGAAGATCCAGGTCAATTTTTACTGAAAGCAATAGAACAATTCTACCAACGCTGAACATAGATAAACAACTATTTCCCACATACACTACAAACATTGTTTTCATTACAAGCCCTAGATTTCTGAACATCGATGATCCTCTTTTCTGATGCACTTATTTTCAAGTTGGTATTGGATTTTTTAAGGTTAACCTAAGATTTCGTTCTATCGACCCACTTGAAGCTTGTCTTGTTTCTTCCCATATAATATGGTAAAGTTTGCTGCAGGGGTTAAAAGAATATTTACAATTTTATTATTCATAAAGATATTATCTGCAGAAGCAGGACTCTTGTTTCTGCAGTTGTCCTCTTTTAACTTGTGCTTTAGCAGTTACAGTCACCTGTTTCCTCACTTCCTGTCCTTGAATGATTGTCTGTCCCTAACAGATCCCGCTACTATTGTCAGCATCTCCGACTCGCAGACCGTGAATACAGACGACAGGGTCAAGTTTCAGTGCGTTGCCGAGGGCAACCCTCCTCCAAACATCACGTGGACAGTCAATGGAATGCGCGTGCGCTCTACGACGAATTCGATGACACGTGACGTGCGCACGGGCACAGTTGTTCTGGACAGAGTGCGGGCAAACGCAACAGGAACTTACGTGTGCACGGTCAGCAATAATGTTGGGGAGAGTGATGTTAAGTCTCTACAGCTTAGCGTCAAAGGTAACTGCTCAGATATGTTGCGCATTTATAATGATAACCATATTTCCTAGTTTGACTGTTTGAAACAGTCTACGTTCTGTTGTAATCGCTCTCCAAATTGTTGAGGTGTCTTAAAGGACAATTATACCTCATCGTAAGAGCTACGCTTCAACGAAAAAGAATGTCGGACATTGTACTATTAAAGTGATTGGAGGCATGAATTAAACTACAAAGTTACTAGGAAAAATTTGTACTTTGTAAAGACAAATATCAGGTCTTCGTCTATCTACCACCCTCCTTGTAGCAGTAGGCTATAGAAACAAACTATGAAGATGTGTATTGAAGGCACCGAGGACGACTTGATAAGATTTGTCTGACCATAACAATATGTAGGAAGAATATGTATTTCTATGTAAAGGCAATTATAATTATATTAAGGTCTTCGTCTATGTATCCTAGGCTATGAATAGTCAGAAAAGAACTCGAAGATAGGTACTGAAGGCACGACGTGATAAGATTTGTCTGACCGTATTCCTGCAGCGTCTCTGCGAGGCCATGATGGCAGCACGGTAGTGATCTGGGTGGGCGCCATTGCCGGAGGTCTGTGGTTCGTGATCTGTCTGGGACTGGTGGTATACTTTATACAGCGGAGGAGAAACAAGGAGGACAAGAAACGGTTCTCCTTCTACTACAACATGGGACGGAGGGAGCAGGGTCGGCTGGAGGAGAGGTTTGGAGAGGAGACACTAGAAGTCACACGGCATCCTCACCTCAAACTACCCTGTATGTTTGGTTCAGGCTACTCCTCTAGACATTTGAAGGGAAAGACGACGATAGATGTCTTAATCTTACAGAACGACAATTGTGTTCCTTTACTTGCAACGTAGTAATGTAGATAAGTTTTTGGTCATTTCATGGGGCATCATGACTGGTGTTCGCACAATACTGTAAATGCAGAAATGTTCGCGGTGGATTAATGTTCGCGGTTTTCGCGGTGACCACTTCACCGCGAATTTAAAACCACCGCGAACATTTTTCTATTATGATATTAGATTGCAGTGTATGGTGTTACCTCGAACTTAAATCCACCTCGAAAACTCCATTTCCCGGCTACCGCGAAATTAAATCCCCGCGAACTTAAATACATTAAAGTGTATTGTTCAATCTCAATGCCATGCCATGTCACTGCAGCTGCAGTTTACTTGGTCGTACTAAATATGTTGCCAACAATGTGTTTGAACAGCTAAACCCATCTCACCGGCACCCTCGGGAGGTATTGACACCATCAGGCGAACCACAAACAAGGGCAGGAGTAAGTATTCCTTCGATGGTTGAGATTGGTCTTGGGTGTGTGTGGTTAAATGTTGCATTACGGAGAATGGACTGTGCCCTCTTCAATACCATGTATGATAGCTTGTGCATTCACGTTGTACAGATTTATAAAAATCTAGAAAATTGCTTTGGGTTAGACATAAGATTTGGATGTCTTTCTACAACTAAACGCAAACATTTATAAAAATCTAGAAAATTGCTTTGGGTTAGGCTTAACATTTGGATGTATTTCTAAAATTAAACGCATACTTATAGTTCGTAATCTGTGTGTAGAGTCTAGTCAACAGACTTCAGTTACTTGGACCCCATTCCAGATGTGGCGGCCATTTTGGATTTTCTGGGGTCATCTGAGGTCATTGCGCAAAAACTAGGCTGGCTCTGATTGAAATCATGTATTCTAGCATAGGTAGGCCCTATAGGTAGGTAGGTTATAGAGTGTAGGGACCCTCAATGAATTGCAAAGCAAGTAATGCATCTGCGTTGTATAAGATTAGCTTTGATCAGTCTAGCGTAAAACATATACATATGTAAAGTTCGCAATGAACCTGTACGTAGCGCCTAATTTATAGACTTGCTGCACGTTTCATAGCTGGAACATTTCTACATGGGTCCAACCTTTTACCCTGCACTAAACCAAAGTGCAATGTATTTTGTCCAACCTGGCACAGTTCCATTTCCTTTCACCGGTGCCATCAACCATTTGGCACACAATGCTCCTTAACGCCAGAGCAGTGTACTTAGTATAAAGCCTTTACAGAGATTTCTCCGGGCCTCTTTTACCATGGATATAGATTGGGTTATTTCAGACCTTCTTAGAGTCTATTTTGGCTTGCTTCATAGATTTTTAACTTAAGGGGTCTATTATGTTATATCTTCAGCTAGCTATCCTTTCCATATCCTCCACGGAAATCAGTTCAAATTTCCCCATTTATATCGTCTAGAGTTCACCAACCTTATTTTGCTCTTATCCAAATCCACGCCACGTGTACTATCACAAAATGTGATTGTTGGGCCATGGAATTCCATTTGGAACAATCACGGCCATCTTAAATACTATATGAAGTCTTATCACTAAAGGTAGTATCTCATTGCACTTGGGGCACTAGTGCAGCACTGAGGGGCTCGAGCTCGAAAGATACTCAATGAATCTCAGAGATAAAGAACGAATTTTCTTACGTTTTGTGTATTTTGTTGTCTTCCAAGTCATACTTTTACGTATAGCGCAATATCTAAATTTTAAAGAATCGGAGAAAATAATACAACAGTGTCACAGTGAACAAACCTCGCAGTGCTGCACCGGTGCCCCAAGTGCAGTGAGATACCACTTTTACAGACTCTTACTTAGACTGAGAGAGGTCGGAATTGCGTTTCAAATCCATGACCATGTCTTAAATATAAAAGTATGCCGCATGGCTTGAATATTCCACATGGAATCACTTAAAATCAATTCTTTTTTTTAAAGAGCTTATTTCATTGCATCTGGTAGCCCTCAGAGAACAGAAACATCATAGTATTCTAAATCCTTTAGAGAAAGGATATGTTTTTGCTGCTCTGTGGTATGCTGCGAAAAAGCCACGGAATACGGACGCCTCTGGCGATCTGGTTGTGCATTGCATCCGCTGGATGGCAGCGACAAATTGCTTACCTGCGTCTAACTTTATCTTGTACCTTTTCAGTCAGAAGATATGCAAGGGTTCTGTATCCATACCACCCACAAGAGGGGAATGAACTTTACTTGGAGGCAGATGACGTCATCGAGGTGCTGGAGGGGGAAGATGGCGGCTGGTGCCTGGGTTACCTGAGCGGCAGGATAGGCCTGTTCCCCTCCAACTACGTCAAGTTTCTGTCCGCATCAGAAGGTCCATCATTTTCGGCTATATTTCTTTAATTTTTCGTACATATCTTGAGACATGAAAGCATTTATGTGTGACTTAGTTTTCAATGAAAGCGATACTTATCCGTAATACTTTGCACGGCTGAAATATTCTTTTATGTGCTTCTAATATCTCAATTAAATCGTGCCTTACTAGAATCACTGAAACACGATTCCAATATTAGAACTATGCGTTTGTAATTACTAACATTCTCTTTTACTTTGCAGTATCAGCAGCCAAGCTTAGGGAACTTTACGACGGCGCAAGCGCAGACGGAATTAAAGGGTCTCCCAAGAGAAGCGTCTGACCTTCACCTCAAAGGAAAGTGACCTTGACTCAATGCACATCGACCAAGAAGGCCATTGTATATCCACAGGATTCTTAGAATGTTGAGGACAATCTGAGAGCTGGATCTTTCGGGACATATCTACTAACGCTAGGAAGAAACAATGGTGTGACACCTAATCACGTGACTTGATACTGAAGCGTCATCGAATTCGCAGCCGTGACACAAACACAACTTCTAAGGGAAAATTGTCTTCGGCACCAACACGGTCAGCCCTACCGAGAACCCTTTTCCACAATTTTTCACTCCGTAAGGAGATTGATGAATCACACGAAGTCAAAAATCTATGTAATCTATTTGAGATTAATAGGATGACAAAATGGTTTACAGTTGTACATGACACACATGATCAAGTTGAAACTTTCCCTTTGTTAGCAGCATCTTTATAAGAGATTCTTCCTTGAGGTGCCTAGTATAAAAAGTGGGGAATGGTTGCTACAAACAACATGTCATCATGTCGAACTTTAACCCTTTGTTTCAAGTTCTTTTACTAGCCTGAACATAGCAGTTCTCTGTATCGTTTTGAACGACTGCGTATTGTAACCCCAGCTGGCAAAAAAAGTCTATATGCAGTTCTACTACAACTTGATAGGAGGTGCTGCTGCAAGACTTTCATTAGGAGCCGGGTGCTTTGGTGGACCAAACTGCAACAGTCATTCAG
The DNA here is from genome assembly GCA_019207045.1 of Branchiostoma floridae x Branchiostoma belcheri. Taxonomy (NCBI): domain Eukaryota; kingdom Metazoa; phylum Chordata; class Leptocardii; order Amphioxiformes; family Branchiostomatidae; genus Branchiostoma; species Branchiostoma floridae x Branchiostoma belcheri. The sequence continues at coordinate 15,643,248 of CM033032.1, read as the reverse complement.
GACGGGGGAAAGAGAGAGCCAGAGAGAATTCTTCCACCAATTTAGCTAACCTCTTCACTAATGGAAGACCAGTCTTGAGAGTTCTGCTCTACTTGAATGTATCTTCTCCAGATCACAAACACTCAAGACGCCGTCATTACAAACAGAGCTCCATTTTGTACGGAATGGTAAACCAAATATGGCTAATGCATACAAAGGTGTGATGATGAAATGTAAGCATCGTTTCTAGGATTTCGCGACGTTCCGGACGACAGTTAGAAAGTAGTTTTTCAAGACGTTTAATAGATTTTAGGGGAAATAGAAGCTAATTGCAAAGCAACACGCTGGCTGGCTGGCTACTTATTTTCCCCATAGGTCAATAAGAACTGTTGCATACTGTATATTATGTACAGTAGTTGGTCGTAAATGACTTTTTTAGGCTTATATTCTACAGCTCATTTTGCATTAACACTCGAGCTAACGTTTGGATGATCTCTTGTAGAAGTGTGGCCGAAAATCCACATCCTTCAAATGTTTTTGCTTTAAAATTAAATGGCTCTTAGACGATCCGATTAAAATAATATGTTATGGGTGTGTTTACCATAAGGAATAGGACTTTATCCTTATTTAATCCTACCTTACTTATTCATGATTGTAGGTAAAGTGAATGAAATAAAGCACGGGGTTTAATTACAACCGTTTGTCCACTATCAAATTGTCATGAATTATGTCTATGTTGAATCACAATTCCACCATTGATTTTGGAATTCCTATATCAATTAGAGCACTCTGACCTTGAGGCTATGTAAAATTCACGATCATGAAACCCTTCTTGTAAAAATGGACACTGATCATAGTCGTTTTTTTGTTTGTAGTTTATGTGTTTTCGCATAAGCCTTGGCATTCACACGCACATTAATTTCTGTACGATAGACTCCCGAGTGATGTTATGCTATACCATTAAAATGCAGCGGCTTTCTTGGATGGGAGCTTTGTGTATATTCACTTGACCCTTCATTTACACATGTTTCTAATCTGTATGCTACACTAGGTACATGGTAAGCTGAGGGACCACCTTACGTGAGACAACGCGTCATTAAAACTCCCTTTAGTACCCGCCAAACTGCAGGCAGCCGTCTACTTGAGTTGCCGTGAAGAAAACCTGACATTTCACGATTGCCTCTCCACCACACAACTTCTTCGTCTTTGTCAGCTTAAACGTCGCAAAGCTTGACTAAGGCCAGTTTGAAACGTCACAGAGGGACTACTTTGCAACTATTTATTCGACTACAAGGCAAACCTGTCAAAATCACTGCCGTAGTAAATGCTGTGCTGTCTGTACCTAATTGGTTGAAATTCATGTGCAAAATCTCGAGTTTGAATAGACAAGGCAACAAAGTGTTTAAATGTACAGTACAGAAATAACCTATGCCAGTGGGCTTTCTTTCTCCCGCAATTCCCAGCCCCAGTGGCTCCCCACGTCTTACTGGGACAATTTAGACGGGACCATGTTGCTCCTGAGGGGACATGATCAATAGAAAAACTATCTTCATCTCTCCTCTAAGATGATTTACATCGCGTGTGTCGTCCAAGTAAAAGCTTGATTCTTGCGGCTTGGTCCTCGGGACGTGCGTGACCATCAATTAAGACCAGCCTCGCGGGCCCGGGCCCTGCACGGAACATGACGGATGGTTGCCGGCGGCTCGGAGTCCGTTGGGACCCCGAACCGATACAGTAGATCCACCCGTAGTCTTCCATCCGCCACAGACAATTAAAGAGTCCAAGTCCGCGGTCCATAATCCCCCAGGATTACACCTGGCTGCACGCCGCCGTTTTCTACCATACGCGCTGTAGACCAAGATGCGATAAGGTAAAGGATTGATCAATTAATCATGCGGGATAATGTAGCCATGATTCAAACCTCTAGAGCTGCGCAGTCATCTCAAAAACTCTATTAAAGCCAGACAAGTTGTCATGCAACGTCCTGCAGCCTCTGAAACATCAAAGATGTCTGGGATACTTTCATGTCTTTTTTTTTTCATATTACAGAAATGCATATGTACGTAAATGATGAGCACTACCTCGACGTTGCCAGAGCGACTCTCTGTCATAACATTAGAGAGAAATGTACAGGTTTTTATCGTAAACCTTCAAGAACGATATAGCCCTGGTTTTACACCAGCTTTAATTGAAATACTCGTCCTACGACGATTATTTTAGATTTTATCTTGAAAACATCGCATACAGTCAAACCTGTCTATAGCGGCCACTCCAGGGACCGGACAAATTTGGCCACTATAGACAGGTGGCCTCTGTATAGAGGTGGCAACTTGTAGATAAAATACCCAAGGGACTGACAGAAAGTGGCCACTATGGACAGGTGGCCCCCTCTGTAGAGGTGGCCCCTAATACAGGTTTGACTGTAGTTTGTTTTGTAGATAACAAACTTGACAAAGTAAAACCCAGCATAATACTCAAGTTATCCGTTCAATGTTCTCAGGATAAGTCCTATGCCATACCGTACAAGATGGAATGGACGATAAAATGGATATGAAAGCACCTCTGCTAGCTGCAGTCCTAGACGACGGCACGTATAGACAATGATGACTATACATCTATCCACATACCAAATATTTAACTGATACGTCAAGAACGTCTCAAATTATGCTGTCCACAAGCAAGCAAGTCCGCATATGTACGAACAAATGACACCGAAAGCATAGCCTTCCTGGCAAAGTTAATAATGACATGAAATGTCTGATCCTATATTTGATGCTGTGTTCTAACATTAAAGAAGCCTATAATTCTCTCCAGGGCTGATTCTGACTTGGCATTTCCAATAAATTTCTTCAAAGCTCGTAGGGAAGTTTCCAGGATCAATCAAAACTACAAAGGCTACATTTGCTAACAACTATACCTGATATTTCATTCACAAGAATGATCATGATATATTTGGATTATCCTTTTTTCATTTGAATCGCAGGGGAACATATACTGATATGTTTCTATTTCTGTAGGCTTTGTTCGTTTTATCATTTAGACACAGGAGGTCAAGATATGAATTTCTGTGGGACTGCAAACGTTGTCCATTTCCTCTATGCCGCCAAAATGTCTCCAACTCTTTTCGAAAACCTGTAACAATGTGCAGACCGACGATTACCTCATACCAAAGCCCTGCCGTGTTGAATTTCAAAGAGCGCAGTTGTACGCAAAGCAGTTGGATGAGTTTCTTTTATGTGTGAGCCTGGCTGTCTGTACAGTTCTGCCCCCATCCCTCCTCCTACACAAATCACCTATTTTTATCGTCTCTTTCATGCGGGTGGGGGCGCGGAGGGGCGTTTATAGCCTAAACTTAGGGTAGGGAATGAAAGATATACATAATCATTACCTGGATAATGCTTCTGGTCTTTAGATATAAAAATAGACCCGAGACTACAAGAAACTTTTGAGCGGTTCAAGACCATAGTCAAGGACCGTTGGTGTGAAACGAAAATTACCTGTGGCCCAGAAAGAACCATGATTTATACGATAGTCTGTGTAAAATACTTTATGGGGGCTCTGATTAGAAAGTCACGACGTTTTACGGGCGAATCTTCCCCACGTAAAACTGCACATCTGCCGCCTGGGATTGGACAATACCTTGATGAATAATGCAGGCCTGGATTGATTGCCACCGGGGCCGCTTTAGCGACGATAGGCGAGAGAAGTGTGGCAGGGTCAACCGGGATATGATCCGCCATTAGAAAACATTATGTGTGATTGCTCGCAGGTCAAGAGGCAAACTTGGGTGGCGTGTCAAAGCCGTATGTCAAGAACGCTTCACAGCCCTCTCGGGAGAAAATGGACTCCAGGCCTATGTTCTAACAAAATGGTGCCCAGAACGTACAGAAGAGAAGGAAGAGCACTCGCGGAGATACTTACTTTTCCACTGAATTCCATCTATAATTTGCACTGAATAAAGAAGGTATGTAGATACAGAAAGCTTAGGTGAAAGAACAAAAATGGAGAGCAACATTCCCTATCATGTTGGAGATAAGAAATCAGCAAATTCCAAGTTTTACAACAGGGATATAAGTTCAACTACTAAGTATGCTAATTAGCCCTGCCCTTGGTACTGAAACGTGACTGTTATTATTCATGCCGTCAGAATCTGCCTTCCATGGATACCTTTAAGGTCCCTTTACGCAGAGGGTGAGACAGTTATGCTGTTCGGAATGACCTGTGGGGAAAGATCGATTAACAATCGATAAGAGAACAACATCATGATGAATGCACATGTGAAGGGAAGCCCAGAGGCATAGTTTCGTTGGAACACGCTGATATTCCATTCCGGATTGATCTGATCCTAATGAAACGTTTGTCATCTCATATCAACTCAAACCATCAATAACAACTACCAGATATTGGGTCCAAGACGCACCTTCTAATTATACCAAGCTCTTCCTCTCTTGTGGCACGAACGGAGTGGTGTTTGTGTGAAGGCTATTCTAGTCTGTAGAAGAAAACTTCCATTTTAAGGACAAACATTCCAGTAAAAGCTTCTGAACGTATCAATGGGAGATATCTATGTTCACATGTAGTCTTTATCTTTAAACGTAAAGGTTGAAACAGTATGATTAATGGCTTCAAGGACTATTATCAGAAATGTGCCCTTTTCATTCCTCCATTACCCTTTCCAAGAAATGAACGAACGTGCCTCGTTTTACGACGTTTGGTAAAATAATTCCGTGCAGGTAAGAATGTGTACATGATGAGAACAGGTGCAGATAGATAACCGAGCATGGAAGTGGAAACGTGACAAAACCAAGCTTCGGGAGAAACACAATTACTCTTTACCTGTGGGAATGCCATTGTTCCATTGTGTTCGACAAAAAGGTGTTAAATAGTTCATGCTGTTGTAATGAAAGATTGAGGAGTTACAGGATTTGGGCATCCAAGCGTTTCATTCAGCCCTGCGTTTGCCTTTTGAACATACGCTGGAAATAGAAACTATAAGAAATACAAGGAAATCAACCAACCAAACTAATAGTTACTAGTAGTCAAATGAATACATAACGACGACCTCAGCATATAAATTGCTGTTTTTATGTGAAAGGACATGAACAATAACGAATCTATTTTTTGATATAATTTTGGACACGTAATTTCAATACCAAATCATTAGAACTTAGACCCATTTGAGATTCAGATTTCCCCATGTACATACGTGTTTCGTGCCGAAGCGTGCACTGGGGTCTAAATTTGCTCGTTCAAAACGTCGCCTTGGATTAAGACACGCATAGAACTCCCTTTCCAGTTGACCCTGGGGTCGGTGTGCAGATGAATGTATTATATCTCCGTCTGCCTGAATTATGGACGATTTATTACCAGCTTGGAAGAGCCGACTGATGCAAGAATTATCAAAGAGAAACGCAGACACCGCGGGAGTTTGGGAATCTGTATCTGTTGATAGATTTTCATGCTTGAGTTGGCTGTGAGAAGGTAATCGAGCTAGCAAATGAGAGATTTAGACGAAAGGGCAGTGACACAAAATCTCATGTGGTATTCAGGCGAGAGGAAAGATAGACCAAAGATCCCGGTACAACAACGTTTGAATCAATTCTTTCTGAGATGACTCGGGAATGTAAATGTAGTATAGATCATTTACTGGTGGGAACACACAAATAATGCCAAACATACCCATTTGTCGTACATATGTATGCTAGGAATAATACAAAACAAAAATACATTTGAATGTACAACTGTCAATTCTACCAGCAGATGAATGCTATTTAAATAGAAGGATATGAAAGGGGTGCACCGTTACTGCCTTTAGATGATGCGTGACCAAGGTACTACCCCCCCCCCCAGTACTATTCCTGATCGACACTATTCTGTGGCCAATTTAATGGGATTCTATGTGAAATTGAGATTTTGATGACATTTGATGGGAAACCTGCCTCTCAAATAACGTTACCCGAATGCCCAATGACCCTTCGATAACTTATACACCTCATTCCGAGGACCGTAATCTGCCAGGCCCCTGTTTGAACGGAACCTCACCTTCAGCACTTACAGAACACATCACACTTATAGATAAGAGTAGGGGCATGACCCGCACTGTGATGGCTGATATCAATCAGTCTTTCAGGGGGCGCGTGGACACGACAATAAGTATAGAACCGCTGTATCACGCCAAGAGGTCTGATCAAGTATGAATGCCCTACATTATCAGACACACGTGTACTTAGATGGACATGAAGAGGATATAGAAGGGTTTACCTTTCAACCCGGTCACGTAGATAGAAGGATTTATTTTTCAACCCTGTGTCGAAGACACAAAGCGCACATAAAGCCTGTCTATATCTTATCCTTGATATGTGCTGCTTTCGGATAAATGTCCTGTCATGATTTTAGTCAACAAAACGCAATTATTGAAGCAAAGCAGCAAAAAGTAGAATGTAAAGTTTACAATAATGAAGGTAAGAAATGAGAAGAAAGGCGTATAAACAATACAGACATAAAACACTACGTATCTCTAGTGACTGTGCGTTCGGTAATTAGAAGGGGCTCAGACTGGTCTTACAAGAGAGGACAAATATCTCGTTATTATTCATCCTTGTCTCCATGTAAGTTCTTTTTATGTAGGTATATCATAAAACTGAACCCTCAGGGCCCCAATAAGTTTTATGCTTCATTAGAATGCCACACAAATACGTACGGAACTGTGTAAGGATAATGCCATTTATCAACCACACGTTCATCAACTCTCAGACATAATTACTCTGAATAATCTCATTACAAAAGTGCGTTGTTCTTTCTAAGACTATTAATTTTGCCCGTGATGCATTTACCACGAGGTTGGAAATAAAGAATTAGTTTCATACACCCTGAAAACCGCAGTGAAATCTGATAAACGTTGCTTAATTGGTGTTTTCCATCAGTGTAATTAAAAGAAAAGCCTACAGTACCTTCTTGCATTTAATGTGCGCCGAAAATGTGCTAAATACTGCATTCAGAAGAAAGAGTTCTTGGACACCGTGGTTTTGGCCGAGCTGTTCATTGCTCTTTAATCAACTAGCCGTCAAAGCCAGCTTCACTTGTAAGATTGAAAGTGAATGATCATATGGGCGCTGTGGGATTGGTTTTCAAAATGGCGTACAAGGCCTTCTTCTTTAAGACCTGTAATGCGATTTGAAAGGACTTTTGCGGTTACACTCATTAGACACATGGACCAGAGATGCGTTAAACCAACAGGTGTATTGTTTGGCTATGTATAATTTTCATAATATATATTCGTTTATGATTCTTCTGATTCGTATAAAACACCTGGCTATGGTTTTGCTATCCTCCTTGTAAAGGTATCCTCCATTTTCACACAAGCCTTGTGTAGACAATATCCAGGGCAGCCAGTCATTAAAATACTGACTGGACATTAACCTTACAAAGACGGAGGCCTATTCATTTGAAATTTCTGAAGGACTCTGAACTTAGCGGGGAGAGGGTTATTAGCACTCAAGTACCACGTGACCACACCTTACCCACACTCCAGAGTGGTAAAAACAATTCTATAGTCCGCACGAAGTGGGCCGTTTCGTCAGAAAACCGTTACATTTTTACGATACTGTACTGTAGTGTAATGTAGATGTTTAACCATACTTTTCCTACGATAAGACCATCGTAAGAAAAGAGTAGTTTGTGGTAAATGTGTAGAGGTGTTTGTGTGGAAGCGCCCTTATGGTGAGGTGAGACTGATTGTGCGTGTGTTAGTGCACCTGCGTGGAGCGCTCCGTTCTTTGGGCATCAGACGGCGGCATGGCGTGCGTCGGGCGGACTCGCCTCCTGTTTTGCGGTTGGATTTTACTCTTCCTGCACCCATACAAAGGTAGGACTGAACACTTTGTGGTCAGCACACGATCGATACACTAGCACGTCGACTTTTTATGAAGATTGGACGATTTTGAAACTTTCTAATGACCGACAAGAATTTTAAGCATACTTAAATTACCGACGAGAGAACCAATCTTTAACCTCGACTGCAAAATATTGTCCTCTTCGTGAAGTCTTTTGCGTTGAATATTTAGCAATTGGATTGTTGTTTAGGCGTCGACTAGGGTTTATTAGTATTCAGCAATGTGTATAGACAGAAAGACCACATATTGTGGTCGGTTTTTATTTGAAAAAAAAAAAGATATCGACAGCGGTGACGTTATAGCACTTGATGCGCCACATAGACGTGTTCCATGCTATGGGAAAAACACGTACTATCAGTGTACTGCAATGTGCGGCACGTAACGCTGTCATAAACTGTGGCTTTGTCGCTCTCTGGGAGTATGACAACCCGAAATGTAGCCCGGGGGAAGGCATATATTCCACGCCTGACTTAATCCTCGTCACCCGACGGCAGTGTAGAAACTCGCGCTGTTCTGACGGCCGATTCGTCTGCTCAATTTCGCACCATGATTTTTACCTCACCCGGGAGGAACGACGCGCTGGAATCGAGATACCGTCGTGTTAAAAGCAGGTCGGTCCCTTTGAGTGCAACACCATTGAAAAACATCCCCTGCAATACGTGATAAAGTAGAACCATGACGACCCTTAAAGGCCACGCGGAGGAGAAACATGATGCAGGGGCCGTTAAAAACGATTTTTCATGCCCCCCAAATTGAGCCGAATGTGAGAATTGTTGTTACGGAGGGACCAACTTTACACAGGATGATGCGACTGGGGCCAATAGATAGGAAAGAGCTCATTCATTCGTGATGACTTTTGAATTTACGGTGTAGTAAAAACGCCTAGGAGGTGCTTCTCCGCACAAACCACACGCGTCCTAAGTGCAAGGTTCGTACCTTTACAACGATTACTCTGCGAGCGGCCAAAAAGCCGTGAAAGGCAAAGGTGAGCGCCAGGGCTTGCACACATAACCGTGCTGCGACTCTACTTGCACGAGCACTGCTGTGTCAATTTCTCAAACAAATCCGTGTGGTCATGACAATGTGTCCGTAGACAAAATCTAATTTGTTTGTGTTGTAAACTGCAATCTTCTCCAATGGTCCCCCGGAGGCTAGCGTTTTCTGCTCCGTGATCTGACGCATGATCACGTTCTCTATTATTTCGGACGACGCTTTTCATCCATCACAAGGCACGCAACCTTCGATTACTCTCGCTCTTAGGCCTCACTAGAACCATTCTCTCGTTCTCGTCACTTGATGATCTCCTCTGACTTCAGTGAAAATTTTAGAATTATTGATAACAGCCGTGGACTATTTTGAACGAATTTCAAATGATCTGGAGGACGCAGGTAGAGAGAATTATTTTCATACAATAATCGGACTGATAGACAAGCAACCCTCCTTTAAAATGGGACTGAGAGCCTCCTAAAATTCATACGAATTTTGTCATTACCAAGCACGTAAATTTATATTCCATGCCCGTCCGTCGCAGCTAAGGCTGCAGGCTAATTCAATGGATGAGCACCCATTGTACAATAATGAGGCATCACGAGGGGTTGGATTTGTGAGTGCCTTGCACTTAAACCCGCGTGGCTACTACTTACACATGGCTGCTATGGCCTCTGTTGGTAGTGATAGGCAAGTTGGCTGCATAGGCTGCATCTTAAGGTGAAGTGCTAAGACGTCATGATTACGGCTACTTTCTTAAGGTTTCATGTCGATCTTACCCTTCAATAGAAGATGCACTTAATGGAAGACAAGCCAAGGATTCACGACACACGACGGTTAATGGCTCATTTAAAGTCTTTCAGCCTACCCCTATATCTCTTTACTTACTAAGGCGCCACAGAAAGACATCTAAGGTGCCGGGCAACATGATTATAGAGGTTCGTATATAGGTTCGGCACCTCCAGCAGAATATAAGTTACCATAGACAATGTAGATAAAATCATATAACTGATTAGGAAATTATAGCAAAGACATTATAATTTACTTGATAGTACTAACCAAACCAATTCTAGCTGATTGCAGCGATTAAAAACCATTATGAAGTATAAAGATCAAATTAGAACAACTAAAAAGTAGACTAAACGTATTAGTAGTCAGAAATAAAACAAGCGCACTATGGGTCCAGGTACATACCCTCTAAACATCGAAATAATATATAAGCGGACAAAAGTGTGATCTATACCAACGTTCAAACGTTAACGGAGACATTGTTTATGAACATAACCGGGTTGCCAAGGACAGCAAATTTTACTGTACAGTGGATCCGATCATCCGTAAACTTTCCAAATTTTAGAAGTTTCAAAAGAGTGCTTCTGTGTTATTTTAGGCACAGTTAAGCATTCAATAGCTTCTGGGGGCGGGTTGAAAGCCACCAGCCCCCCACAGTGATATTGAAACTGCGGTGCCAATGGTGATACCCCAGGTGCCATCTCAGTGAAAGGGCACAGTTCGCTAGAGAGCGGGAAATGCCAGGAGAGGAAAGGTTATCTCGGCGGTTAGCAGCTTTACCTACCGGGTCCTCGTTGGCGGTCTATCTGTAATTACAGCTTTTAAAGGTGCATTTGCCAACAGGTGAGCCCCGCGTCATCTGACCTACAGCGGTCGTACGGGCCATGACGACGAGCACAATAGAAATGTCAGATACTTATGAGCACATCGACGTGCTTTATAGCATACTAGTTGTCGTTTTACGCTCTTCAGTTCATATCGACACTCCGTACAAGTTGAGAAGCGATTATGGCTATATAAGGTACAATGCAGTGGATCTATATTACTGTCACACCGAACAAAATGCAGTACGCCATTATCTCACACAACATGAAAACCACAGCCAAGACTTAATTGCAGATATAATCATACGTACATTGATGGCATGATGGAGTGCAGGGCAGAAAGAAGTGTAACCGTGAATAATGGTAATAGGAGCCGCAGACTCTGAAAAGGAACACAATAAGTGATGACGCTATGGCTAGATGTAGCATTCAGAAACTCGACACTTGGAAGTTGGCATTTCATTTTTCATTCCTTCAGTGGTGTCAAGGCAAAGCTGCTTAAGCCTAATGAATACCGATGCTATCTCCTTTCGGAAGATATTATAAAGTACGCTCTCATAATGTCGAGGGAAAACGTCATTGCCACTAGGTAATGAAGATTAAATCAGGCATGAGCTTGTTTCTTGATCATGTAGTATATTCTGGGTAGGTGCTAAAATGATCTTATTTTTTAACCAGGTAATCCTCTTATGATGAAAACGCATCACGTGCAACCTGTACTTCGGTCATTTCAAGTTCATACAAGTCGTTTGTACTGCAGAAGGCTTTATATTATATCGATTCACGGTTTCATATGCTGAGGGGAGTCTAATGCTCCTCTAGGGACATGAAGGGTTGTTGGCTGTGACCGATGAGGTTTGCCTGTGAAAACAAGGAAAAAACTAGAGTTCCACGACCTCATACATTCGCCAAATGATGTAAACCCCTTTTCGGTGAAGTATGATATATTTAATGGACTATGCAAACAGGGTTCTCATTTACATAAATTGTCTCAATAAATCATCTTCTCTAGCCAAATAGTATAAGATGTTCAAGGCCTTAATTTAGCTTAAGTAAGACATTTTAGCGTTACCTCATAAATTATGAAAATGACTCTGATTTGCATGATTTGTGTCTAATAATGATCAACTTCACCTAGCTTTTTAGTGATGCAAATATAGAATTCCCATCATTTACCACTATAGAATTATATATTATCATTAATTATGCAAATGAGGTTACCATTTACATAATTGTTATCTATTGAAATTTCTTCTTTTTTTCAGTTACATATGCGCTACGTCTGAGAAACCTATTATGAAGTGATGTGGAATTATAATTTTTTTTTATTAATTATAGAAATTAGCTGTTGTTTGCTGAGTTAGGATTTAATTATGTGCGTCATCATTTAAGCTACCTACATACCAAAAATCATGGTAAGCACCTTTCTGAGTTATTCCAGTCAAACGTTTGAAACAAACTGCGCCAGCAGTTAAAAAATCTGCTATGTGGCCCAAACCTGTAGCTCTGTCAGTCTCTGCGCCAAGAGTTACCTACCTTGAAAAAGCACTGAGGGGGGGGGGGGGGTATGATTGAACTTGACCTTCGGTCCCCTCACCCCTACCCACCCAATAAAGCCAAAGTATGGATGGCATCCGCGCTCTAATTAATTTTTGCCTGACTTCTTTGGAGATGTTCAACATGACAACAAAATTACCAAAGTGAGCAAATATTTGTGTTGTAGCCGAATGATTGTATCTGACGAATTGACACTAGTGAGGTAGCCATGAAAGTAGTTGTAAAAGTGAACTAAAATTTAGTTGGATAGTTGTAAAAGTTACACCAATAAGGTAGCCATTTTTACGTCATGCCAGGGTGTGTGTCTTTGAAAGACTAGACGATATAATTTCAAAAGAAAGAATTAGGAGGGAGGGAGGGATTTAGGGAGACACGAAGGGAAGGAGGAAGGGATAGAGAGAGGGGGAGAGGGAGACAGAGAGAGAAAGACAATGCCCACCGTCCTGTGCTGATTTATTTGAGGGTGTGGCCTTTTATTTGCTGATATTCTTTTGGAACGAACGCCAATAAAGCAGTAAAACTGGAGCTAAATTGATTTTTCATGGTGCCCCCATGATGACGGATTATTGGCTGACCGGAGTGCCCTTGGTGCATGTGATTTACAATTTGCTGAAGGCGTTTCAGGCAACTTTCGCTATCACCGTGTGCACAAAGTTTTGTGGAGTCCGTAACAAGCCTTACTCCTCGCTAGCTGCCGAACGCAGCAATCTAAGAAATAGGATTATAACCTTTCCCGTGAGTTGACAGGTATTAGCATGTCAAAGGAGCCAAGTGCCGGGCAGGAGCCATGAATGGTCGGTAAGGTTACCCTGGACGCCGGTCCTCTGAATAAGAAAAGGCCAACTTTTATCGAATTCTAAGCAGAAAATCGAATCAAAGGTCACAGAGGTGAGGGGCCAAATATCTCCCGTCAGTGGCTGGAATTGCTAAAGCTTAAATACAGGTAGAACCCCGCGATACAGACGTCATAGGGGATGGCTGGATGCGCTGTGTAAGCGTTACTGCAACCCAAATACAGTAATGTAGCCCGGTGAATCACAGGCACTCAATACAAACTGTTGCATGAATTGCACGTCGTACGAAAACTGCTAAAGATTGGGTCAAACGTCACCGAGAATAATGAATCTACAGTTCTTGTGATTTGTGTCATATTTACAGTTAAACTGCTTTGTTATCTCACCAACCATCTGTTTGGAGATGATGATTCTTCACCAGACATGTAACAACAGATATCTCTGTTACGGTTATGTTCGGTTCTTTTATTCCTTTTATTACGGAACTCATTCTACATGTTTATCGCTCCCTTTCCCCTCGTGTTCAAAGTATATCGATCCCCCCTTCCAGCCCTTTCCAATATCCTGTGGATTAGAATGTTAAAAGAAACTAGAATTAGCTTTAGTCTGCAGTCCCCGCGGATACTTATATTTTCTTTGACTGCGTTAATTGGCCTTGTGCAAGAGACAATTTCACTCCAAATTACATGTGAAAAATTATCAAGGCTCTTGGAAATTGGAATCCAGTTGCTTGAGTTACAATTACTACTATTTCATCACCTGGATACCTAATCTTTTTCGACGCTTTTTTTTACTAAAACAAGAATGCACGAATGGTGTTATGTAGTTTTTACATGATCTGTCAACTGTACCAACGAAGAATTCTTCACTCCTAATTATCTCATAACTATCACAAGATAGTTGATGTCATTTTCAAACGAATCGATACCATAAGCTCCTATCATACCTAACCAGTACTCGTTCTGTCTCAGCAATTGTACTGGACATTTGTCTTATTGAGGGGGGTCCATACTTTAATTTCTAACCTTGACAAGAAGGACAACACCATAGTACATCGCTATCAATTTGAATTTTTGTGCGCTCTCTTTGTCGACTACAGTGGCCTTCATCAATAGACGATTGGCTATTTATCAGGGGGTCGATTTGTATTTATGGGGGGGGGGTGTATGCAATTTGTATTCATTATGTGCAGTGTTTCAGTCCGAAGAGATGTAGCTTGATGTTACACCTCCGCCTTTGCGTGGGCGATCACTTTGAAGTTAAGACTCTGTCACATGAAATAGAGTTATCCATGTAATTTGTCGGAGGGAGAGGCCTGAAATCCCTTTATTACATTTGAATCAAAGCGTTGATCACAGCAGAGTTTGGTCCAAAGAACATGTAAAAATGAAATTACAACATGCGCGCTATGAAAGCTCTCCCTTGCTCGGCAATTTACCCTTGAAAGAACAAGGATTTCTCGTTCTGATATCGCTCAAAAGCATAACGTCATGTGACTCTCATACTCTCTAGCTTTTCTCGCGAAGTTTTCGGCGCCTTTTCATTTCCGGGGGGAGTTGGAAACTGTTTTATTCAGAAGGACAATGTAGCGTACCAATCCCTGCCCTAGATTTAACAAAGGGGGGATCACGAAGTCTGACAGCGGAGCTAAACGAATTTGTGGGGCGAAGTTGAAAGGAAAGACATCGCTGTGAAGTAAGACTTTCAATAATCGAGGTTGTAGGTGGGTTATTTCCCAAGAAGCCGCTTGTCAGTACGTGTAATGTGCGACGAAGTGTTGTAAATTGGGGCTGGTTGGAGATCGGTGAACCCAACTGCAAAAGCTCGTCCTCCAGTCTGTTATTGGCGATCGCCCTGCCCTTGGTGCTGAAATTGAAGTGATTGCACAATTACCAAGGCAATTCCATACTTAAAAGGGTCGGGAAAATGACTTTAATGAAAGCGAGGTGGCCCATTACTTACCCCCAGTTCTTTCAACATTGCTACAGACCTTTATGGTGCATCAGCGATTCCGTCTGCAATTTTCTACTCACCAACGCCGCTTCCTGTGAAAAATGTGTGAAATTTGGCCCCAAATGTTGCCAGTTTTAGAAGTTGGTACTAAAGAGTAGCTCTTCCTTGCTTCCTGTCCGAGCACTTCGGTCGGGTTGAAACGGTTGGCGAACGATGACCAATTGTGAGTAGATAAGTGTACTTCCTCCTTGGTTCCCGATTAGGGCTGTTCCAGGACAATTTTCTGCGAGAAATTTATGTTGCAGCCAAAAACGTTTCGTCTTGATACGAAGGTGAAGGCATTTTGTAGGTCCATTTTGCAGCACCTCTATCAGGTAGGCAGCTATCAAGGCGTGTTAGATAGGGTCATTATGTCAGAATGACTCCCCAACACAAAACGGCTGCTCCAGGCACCACACACACCACTTTAGATTGCTCTTTTCACCTACCTACTCATGAGCCCATGACAGAACAGCATGCTGTAGCCAGGCTTAAAGCAAATTTGTCTTGTAGTAAGCCAAGTACTTTATCATATTTGACATCTTCTCTTGCCCACGATGGCCATAAAGGCGGAGTTTATGGTACGTATGCTGCGGTATCTGTACAATTCGTCTCTTAGCAAAGCACTATGTGCTCACGCACCGGTGTAAGCTATGTCTGACACATGCATTCGCTGTGCAAATCCTGGCTAACAAACTAAGACCCATCTCTCACCCACGTTGTGCTTTGTCAACCCCTGCAGCCCCTCGTAACATTTCTCATACAGCTTTTTGCCGAGACGGCAAATGTACAAAAGCGCCTTAGATGTAGCCCTAAATTGCCACACGTCTCGGGGTAGCCACCATCAGCAGTCATCAGTACAAGGAGCATTAGTGACTTTTTCTATACGGATTGAAACTTTTTTGATGGAAACGCATTCATCAAAGATGAGCGTCGCCTGCCTTTGAGTAATCTAGGTATAAAGTGCGAAGCTGCAGTGCTGTATTTTGTCTGGGACGAGCTATCTCCAATTTCCTTTCCATTTCCGTGCTCAGTCTGAAACAGACGGTACGGAAGCTGCTATTATTGTCCTATTTGTAACGGATGCATGGCTTAAGGGTCAACAACGTTACCTGTTCATAGACGTATCATGTTTCAAACCAACTTTTCTTTAACAAGCGCAACAAAGAATACCATGCTTTGATACACTCTGTGTTGGTCATAATTACATTGATCGATTTGTGAAGCCTGTGTCAGGCCCCAAAAATCAAATCATCCCACAAGATGAGACACAGAGAACACCAAAAGTTGAAGTTGACTTCAATAAGATATACAAGTATGATAAGAAAAATACTACTGACAGGTTTTAATTAGTTCAATGCTTGTGAAATAGATTCTGTCATAAAGCATAACCACCGGCAACACATTATTGTGAATTAGCATAACATGGATCAATGATGATCCGAACATAAGGGAAATTAGCCGTCGTAAACTGTGATGATTAATGTACTTGTTCGGGCTAATAGCGCCGTCTTTGAACCGACATTGCCAGTCGCACATTGCTTGGCGCTCAGTACGCGCGCTATCGCCTGATCTTAACGATCTTCCCTCACTGAAGAGCGATGGTGCAATCATTTGTTCTTGTCAAGCGGCAAATAGCACCGGACGAGGTCCATCTATCAGGTATGGGTAGAGATCATTAGTGGAAACTACCGTAGGACAGACTTCAGAAATCATCGTTTGTCACGGAGTCCTGGGGCAGAGAGTAGATACACAGAGGCTGGGCCCACTTCATCATCGCGCGACCAGCTCGTCCCCAGGGCAGGCAGGTTGGGAAGAGTGAGTTCTGTCAAGGCTGCTGTTTCCTCTGGTGCATGACGGGAACATCCGTCCATTGAATCAGCTCAGATTGTATCAGACCATGGATAGGAAACTACATAGACAGCTCACAGAGCAAACTTAGGTAATTAAATACTTTTTGTTACGGTAGTCTACGTTTGAATCCTTAAGGTATCAAAATATTACATTGCTTGTTAGAGTTATGATCGGGTGTATAGTTTTCAACCAATAAGAAGAGCGACAACAATGCGACAAGTTTGTTTTAATCCCTAGCCGTATTATATGTGGTGTTATTGATTACAAGATTTGTGATCATTCCGACTTTATTGGAATATCACTTGTTGAAAATGTTGTAAAAGAGTTATATAAGATCCAGGTTTGCGAGGAGGACTCTTTTCTTCTACGCCATAAGCACAGGTGCACAAATAAGATAGTAAAACTGTTTTACGACGGTGTTTAAGGATCCCAGGCGACAGTTTAAACATATGCTACCGTTACAATTGCACGGCAAACCGTCTTTTGTTTGTGGTCTTATCTGATTGCCCATATCGTCTACCGTTCCACCGTGTGCACACCGTGTTTCATTGCTGACATATTCATTGGAAAATCCGATATGAGCAAGCTAACAGTATACACCAGCGGCACATATCAGGATGAGATACGGTCGTAATAAACAGATACAAAAGCTTGGTGATGCCTTTAATACCAACCAAGGTATCACCGTGTTGAATTAAAGCACTCTCATGTGTCATGTGTCAAACGTTATCTCATTGCGTTGAGTCAAAATGCACTGTTATGTATAACCTCTTAGGCGTGGACCTACATTTAGGAGCTTTTCATCCCGTATTTCTAGACATGTACTTTCTAGGACAAAGAATCAATGCACCACAGGTAGATAAGGGTGTCCATGGTAATGGAAAAGACAGGTACCAAAATTGATTTTTTTCGTGCATCATTTTACAATATAGTGTATAAAGAAATCTGGGACTATATGGAGGATGAACCATCTCTTCGGAGGGGAGAACTCTGAATTAACTTAGACAAGTGCATATCCACCTTCCTATGTTTTTGGCCTAACCTGATCGTTTAGAGTCAACGCAGACATATCTACCTCTCGAAAAATCATTACTGTATCATGTCCAGAACAAGATATATCAAAACCAAAAGTTCCAATGCAGTACCATAGAAAAAACGCGCTAGCCTATAGGCCCCAAATCTATGGATTTCTGTCTATGGCAAACCCATACCAACATACATAATATCGCAAAAAGATTCATCGACGACTCGTCGAGTTATGCTGTTCATAAACACAAGTACGCGCGCCTGAAAACAAAACCTTCTTGACGAAGGTAAAGATGGTACTACATAACGTTAGGCCGAGAAAAGCTCTCAAATTTGACTATGATTTTTGGTATAAGGCTACGAATAAAAGACGCTTTAATATCTGGTCTTGTTGTCAAACCGCGTCCCATTGCTCCCATTTCGAAAGCTACCCGAACGTGTCTAATTCCCACTCTGTCGTACTGACTTTATAAAACACAGCGCTACTTTGTTAGATTAGTTCAGAAGGCTTATAAAATCGATAGTTCCCCGCAGGAAGAATGATATGATCGCAACCACCCCTGGCGATAGATTAACGGTTTTCATGCGCCATTTCTTCCCTGTATGGTAATTCTTCACTGATCAACTATGATTTATCACTCCCGTGCGAAATCCTAGATTCATCTAGTTCGTCCGGTCGTAAATAATAAAACATATCTCAGACTTTTCACTACAAGCTGAATTTATTCTAGGTTTCCGTGCAGTTATATATTCAAACTTCTATGACAACACGTTATGGTTAGTTATCTATTTATTGAATATATTGTTGGATTCAACAATAGGTACCATCCATGAAGTGATGTAACGGAAAAAATGAATGCTCCGTGCAGGAATGTCCAGAATGGATATGCATAGGAAAATTGGGAGAAAGGATTCAAACTTCTATGACAACACGTTATGATAAGTTATCTATTTATTGAATTTAGTGTTGGATTCAACAATAGGTACCATCCATGAAGTGATGTAACGGGAAAAATGAATGCTCCGTGCAGGAATGTCCAGAATGAATATTCATAGGAAAATTGGGACAAGAATACAGACAGAGAGAAGAAATGCAGAATGAATGCACTACAAAGATCACCTTATTCTTCAACCACTGATAAAAAGACTTTTATGACGATGAACCCACCCACGTTCATTACCAGCTTACCAGCTTGATGCCACTCCAAGAGATGGATGATCATTCCAAACCCTAGAAAGTATATTCAGGCAATTTGTACTTGTCTGAAGGAGCCGATATTGTGGTCAGTAATAAATCCATCTTCCTACATGGTCAATGGAAATGAAGACTTTCTGTCATCTATATACGTTATCTCCATCATGTTTCGCCACAAGCGAGCACGTTGGAGATGTATAATACATGGTGAGTAAGAACACTGCTGCGAGCTAAATTTGAACACATGTGGAGAATTCTAAACTTTCCGTTACTTGAAATCAATTTGATTGTTCGCTTGCGTGATGAACAGGGATTAGACCTCATATCCTTCTGTATGAAGTTTTTGCATGATGGATGGCAAACTGAACAACGTGTAGTATAAACATATCAATATTGCGTCTCTTGGGAAGATTGTTTATAGGGCTCATGCAAATGTATTTCCAATATCCAATACTTGTAACAGTGACGCATCCTTAAACATGGCACCATTATAAAAAGTGGGATTGCGTTGATGGATTGTTGGCTTGATATGTTGTCTAATGTACAAACTGTTCACCATAGATCTTACCCAAGACTGCAAGCTGTGATAACAGGCCCTTGGGGTACAATGACTGATAGTTTCCGTACTTCTACACAGCGGTTACCATTCACACCTGCAGTGGCAAGAATTTCCACAACTCTTTGGAGAAACTACGCCGTTAATCCAGCAACAAAACTCTTCAGGGTACAATCTGTCAACCCGAAAACTGCGCAGCTCTCAGCTACGATACAGTCTGGCTCGGTAGAAGCATCCTCCAAAGGCTTCGTGGATGAATTACACTCCTCTCTAAGAGAGGAACCACTACTCCGGAACGGTTAGGTTGTAAATCAATATGTTACAACTGGACTTAATGGCCACTCTCCGCTATACTTGTTGAGCTTGCAAATTCTGGTTTCTACGTTTTCTGATATTTTTGAGAGGAGAAAGGGGGTTATATTTTCATAAATCAGTGCAAATGGGCAAAATCAGAAATCCTGTATACCAGGTATAGTCAAGCCTTAAGGAATGGTGGAATTTAACGTCGAAAAATAGACCATCTAGAAGCAGGCATGAACAGGTTTATATGCAAAAATTCATATCTTTAAATCCCTGTTGCTCTTCTGACAAATGAAACGATATATATCAAGTCGAAACCACAGAATACACCCCTGGGGCATTACAGCATGAGTCTCACTGGACTGAGCGCGACAGACTGTGCTAGGAAATGTTGCTAACTTGGCGAATTCGTGTCAATTTTCCCCTGCGATCACACTGACGTACGGCGCAAAATTTGAGTGTGAAGCCCAGGTGAGCAGGCTTTTGTAAATCACAGAATTGTCACTGAAACAAAAACCCACAGTTCCCTAAACAGTTGAAGTGGCCACTTCTGGCCTATCTTTCAAGAAGTTGCAAGCTAAGATACGACAGCTTATCTCTGACCTCCTGACCAGGCCTGCCACATCGACTTTGATTTCCGATTTACGGTTCTAATTGGCGCTCGGTTGTGTAACGTTATATATTGTTATTTTGGTTTGTTGATCGTTTAGTTTCTCTTCTTTCTCTTATTATTTTTGTTGATGTTGATGTACAGGGCAGAGTGTGTTCAACCCTATATAAAGAAAACAGAAATAAATAAGTAAACAGATGAATAAATAATGATTCAAGATGCACCAGAAAAGGATTTGGAGTGATAAAAGGCTCGTTCTTATTTAAATGTCGAAATGCAACAACATCACTGGTTCCTTCATTTCTCCACAACCCATAATGTTTTACAAAAGATGCACAAGAAAGAATGGTTCTCCTGTCAATTCGACAGATGAGCAGGCAGATAAGCATTTAAAAGATGCACAACAACATTCGTATTGGTTAATGGCATAGAAGATCATTATAGCCACGGGTGGGATTTCACCTCCTAAAAAATGGCTGTCGCCTGAGACGAAACGAAGAATTCAAATAGTAGCCAAAAATGTAACAATTCAGTTCCCAGAATGATTATTCGGTAGGTGAAACAAGCTGACCAGGCCCTCTGACAGATCACGTCAGATCGCTCCTGTCACTGATCTTTGAGGCTGTGTGAGGTGGTTTATGCCTGTTGCCAGATTCGGTAACGAACGTTACCACCATGAGTACGTTGGTTGCCACGGTTATATTATCCACGTATAAGACTAGAAATGGCCGTTTTTGTGACGCTTAAAGTTTTTCTGGCTTTCTAAAGAAACAAGAAAGGATTGTTGACTGTCATTTGTATCCCACCTTGCTTAACAAAATGTTGCACAGAAATGACTGTAACAAACGTTACCATTGTTCGATTCTGTCTAAGCTTTCTATTTGACCTGGTTTAAAAAAGCTGCCCACTTTTTAAATGTTCCCAGGAACGTCAGCTTATACCTAAATGATGAAGTCAATAAGGTGAGTCCTTTCGAAGAAAAGAGGGTAAACTCTATTGTTGTAACAAACGTTACCGGTAACGTTTCTTACCTGCCCTGTATTGCATTACCAATGGGACCGAAATTAATAAGTTGCCATTTTTTGGCTATGGTTAAAAGAGGAATTTTCCTAAACAACCACGTAGTTTTCACTAAAAATAAAGCCGATTTATTTTTTGACCAAAAAAAATGCCATTTTTGACATTTCAATGAGAACGAGTGATTGCGTGTTCACTTATGTTACTTGTCACAACATTATGAAATACATAAAATAAATATATAAAAAATTTTTGAAAATGCTACATAATCGCAATTTCAGGCGACAAATTGCGTCGGTATGCGTCACTTTGCAAAACGCCTGACCCAATTTGGTCCAGTCCAATAAGATACCCGCTTTACAGATAGATTTACTGTGCACCGGATGGCAAGATAAGACCTGCCCACAAAAGGAAATCTTCAACATCCCATTTTGTGCGATAAGAAGTCAATTCAATTCCTATCTCGGTCACTTCCTTGCCTATCGGCTATCCACTGACGGAGCAGGTCTGGCAAGTAGATTCAGCACACGATATTAGAACCACCAGACCGTGTGTTGCCTACTGACAATGGTGAATCAGAGATTGTTGTAATCCCTGCTGACAATTTTGTTCTGCTTGGCTAAGCTCCCGACTTTTGCAACATTACACCGCCCCGAGCGTTCGGAGCAGAGCAAGACGCCATAATAGATGAAGGTGTCTCATGTCGCGACAGACAGCTCGCAGCTACGGAGTCGTGTTCAGCCACGTGTGTTGATTCTGAGACGGGCAGAACACAACAAAATGTTCAGACCTAAAGTCTCCATGGGTACTATGATTTTTGTTGTATTTGAATGTGTGTTATTATTACCTCCACATCTGTTATAAGCATATTTATTGTCTTACCATATCTTTATTATCTCACAGCATTATTTTATAATTTAATGCTGAATGGTTCAATCTTTTTAACATATTTTTTTCAAAAGCTATAGATTTGGAAAAAAAACTCTCTCGGCTCTGCCGGTTTATAGGCTCAGATGAAGACGCTTGGCATAATCTAATTAGAATCTCAATTAATAGAACTAAGTTCAAATAGGTTGTAGAACAATTCAAGGAAATAAACACCAGACCATTTTTTTTAGATTTTCTTGTGGATTTTTATTCTACTCCTTGGTGTAATTTTCAAGTTCGTGATGAGATATTTTTTCTTCGCCCATATCACGCCTGCTTGTCTATAATGCTTTCAAACCATTTGTTGTCTTCTTCGTTTCCAGAATGCTCGGCGCAATCTCCTATTGGCCTCACCTTACCCGAGATCGTTAACACCATTGTCGGAGACCCGGTCACCTTGCCTGCTACTTTCCAAACAAATCGCCAGGTGGTGTCGGTGTCTTGGAGCAAGCTCGACCCGCGACAACCCACGAAGAGAATACCTGTGCTGAAGTATCTACCAATGCTGCAGTCCACAGAGTCTTACGGTAGCTTCAAAGGAAGAGTAGTCCTTGAGGGGAGGGCGTCCTTGAAGATTCAACGAACGACAAGAAAAGATGGCGGAACTTATGTGTTGGCGATCATGGGAGAAGGATTTCCTACGGAGGAAGGGTTCATTGAGATGAATGTGTTAGGTAAGTTTGATTATTGCTACAGTGACCGTCTTTAATTTTCTCGAGACCTGTTTTTTCCCCCACAACTTTATTCAAACAAGCAGCACAGACCCTACCAGAATATCAGAGTTTGGCATGTTGGTATCCTTTTTATTAAATATTAGGCCTTCTTGTAAATAAGGTGTCATCACCCAAGTCACAAGTGCAATGATGCTCTATGAACAGTCAGTTAACATCGTTCTCTTTTAACGAATTAGACTGCTTGGTTGCATTATATCACAATACAATGTTTCGCGGACAGTTAGTACAGTGTTGGTCATAATGCACAATGTGTTGTAATTGATTGACATGTAGTTCCACCGAAAGTTGCGGTGGGTCCCACCAAGCCTTACGTCACAGCCGAGGGTCGGTCAGCGTCTCTCACATGCGCAGTGAGAGATGCCAGTCCAAACGTGACGTCACTTCGTTGGGAGAAAGATGGCACCGCAATCGACACTCTCAGATTCGACTCGAAATATTCTGACGGGACACTCCAGTCTCCCGACCTCCTCATACATCACGTGACCAGGAGCGATGCTGGACGGTACCGGTGCGTGGCAGGTCACGTGGTCAAGCCTGTGAGTGACAGTCTCACACTGGAGGTTCGATGTGAGTAGAGATTTGAACTGTTTTGGATGGTCCAGCTACTGGTGATAGCCAATATTTGATGGTCCGTTATGTAATTTTTCCATATAGACCAAAGAAGTAAGATTCCAGTCTATAACTACCAACCATCTACTTTGACCATTTTTGTTAAGTCCCTTGGACAGAAAAGACTTAAGTTGGTATGTAATGTCAATTTGTGAGGAAAATAGGAAAATGACAAAGACACTAAGAGCACTAATATGAATCTGATATTTCACCGCACCACAATCAATTTCTGGAATAATGACTTAAAGGACTTTCCTTCCAGACCCAGCAACGATCGTCAGTGTCTCCGATTCACTTTCCGTTGCGGTGTCAGACAACGCCGTCTTGCAGTGCGTCGCGGAGGGACACCCTCCCCCAAACGTCACGTGGTCCAGAAACGGAGTGCGCCTGCGCAGTACCACCAAGCGGCTATCCCGCGGTGTTTGCACGAGCTCCCTGGTGCTGCCAAAGGTTCGACTGAACGCCACGGGAACGTACGTGTGCACGGCGTCAAACAGCGTGGGGAAGGACGACATCAAGTCTGTCATGCTGTCCATCAGAGGTGATGGATTAAGAATTAGCATACAAGTTAGACCTACATGATTCGAGTAACAGGAAATTACATTATAGAGAATTTGAACTGTTCGCATACTAAAATGACTTAGATTGATTGGGAAATCTGACCCAGTCGCTTTGGATTTTATGAAATTTACATCAAGGCGCACTAACCTTCTTTTAGCCGGGGCGGGGGCGATATCAACTTCCAATAACCTTTGAGCCATTGCTGACGTCACATATTTATAGAGTCACGTGTCGAGAACGACTGAGTCAGGTAACTGCACAGGACCGAGCGATTCAGTCGAAATTCCAGTGGGTCAAATTGTTTGCAGTTCGTGAACAGTTTAAATCCTCAAACTATATGAAGAAGTTTGCAACGAATGTTTCCAAACATCGAATTCCAATTCGTGAAGAGAAATCATATGTCAGATAATGATAAAGACCGTTCCCTCATTCACTAATTATAACCCAAGTATGCCACCAATACCTGTGTCATTACTGTATGAATACTGGTAACAACATGGAGATAGGTGTGAGAAATAAATATATCTTTATTGACACGACAAAAGTACAGCGACTTTCGTAAGGTCTACATGTATAACAACTACTTACAGTACAACTAAACACATATATATGGATATCTATAGGTATGGATACATCAACATAAAGGGTCTAGCATGTCATTTACACTATTGGTTCTACGGTATAAACAATCGTGGATATATTTGCCTACTTGTACACAATGTGGATTATCGCCTCCCAGAATGTACTTGAATTTATCTATCGAACAGAGAGTAGCAAAGTCTTTAGAGCAAGTGGAAAGTATGTGAACAGTTCTGTGCGTTTATCATCATATCGAGAACAATCCATAAATGTACATACCAGAGAAATGAATTTTGCTTATTTCCAGGTATATTGGGGTGACCAAAATCGAGGGGTCACAGCGGGAGTTTCGTCATCGCACGCACAAATACACGTACGTGTTTCTCATACATTCAGTGGTACAAACGAAACGCTGTTTTTCTCGTTAGTTGCCCGTACCGGAGGAGAGGGCGTGGACGTGCTGATCCTGGTGGGGGCCATCGCAGGCGGCATGTGGCTGGTCATCTGCCTGGCCCTGGCTGTGTACTTTGTCCGGCGCCGGAGACAGCGGCAGGAGAAGAAACGCTTCTCATTCTACTACAACATGGGGAGGGGGCAGGGGGACAAGGGCGGGGACAGGCCGGGGGAGGAGACTCTGGAGGTCACCCGGCACCCGAATCTCAAGCCGCCTGGTATGTTAGTTTCTTTGTTTATTTGAATAGTTTTCTAACCAGCTGTGTTTGGCAAGGACACATAGCATCAGTTCTGTCATCTTTTAGTTTTAGCCTGAAATTCAGTCTTAGCTGAATTAAGTTAGCTTAAGTGGTGGATTTTAACTATTGCAAACAACACTAGATTCCAAGCTAGTCGGCTTTAAGATAAGTCTTAACAAATAATAACAACTATTGAAGTATTAAGTTGTTTGACTGGAAATTTTCTTGCTTATTGTCGTGTTTTCCAGTTAAGCCGCGTTCTCCCAGTGCACCTTACGGTGGCATAGAGACCATCAGACGAACGTCTAACAAGGGCAAGGGTGAGTTACTGGAGTCGCACTAGTTTTATCGACTGTACCTACTTAAAATGTCACAATATGCAATATGGATGTGGTCGGTGTTGTTTCGTCACGCAAAGTAAAACTGTGATCTTATGTTTGGTAAAAGGTTGTATACTGAGTAGAACTTGCTTAGTAAAAGATTGCTGTTTTGTTTTCTTTAAGTAGTGAGGAGATACGCCCGCGCCTTGTACTGCTACCGCCCGGCCGAGGAGAATGAGCTTGCTCTGGAAGTAGATGACGTCATCGAGGTGCTGGAGGGGGAAGATGGCGGCTGGTGCCTGGGTTACCTGAGGGGCAGGATAGGCCTGTTCCCCTCCAACTACGTCAAGTTTCTGTCCGCGTCACAAGGTTTGGCAGTACGTTCCGTTGTGTGGATTTTTTTACTCATTTACACTGTATTTCAAAGCTTATGATATTATCTATCCGTAGTAATTCTAACCTCGTCATGTATCAATTGACTTGCCGTGTCATGCCATACCTAATGATATGTTGGTCACCAGAATGTATATATTTTATATTCAATCAACATGCTATTACTTCAATGTATTGGCCATACATGTAACTTTATTTTTTCCTACAGTGTCAGCCGCCAAGCTGAGAGAGCTGTATGAACCTGTGGAGTCCAAATCGTCATCATCCAAAGCCAGCCTGTGAAGGGATTTTACGACAGTGGTGTAACACGACATCATGTCCATTTTACCACAGGAATAGTTTAGAGGCAGAACAGAAGACAAGAAAGGACAGGGAGATATCCCGGAGATCTCGCCATTAGTCTATATCCCCTTAGTCAAGGACTACTTGTAAATTATCAGTATACTAGTAGATACGTGGCAGAGATAAACGTACTGAAGGACTTTCCAAAGTATCTGCATTGTATACCTGCCCGTGTGACGTGATGAACAATAATACTAGAGTGAACATGGGCGAATACTAGTATTCTGTTTTATTTGTTACTCTATGCTCATCTATTTATTTGTTTTTCTGCAAACTACGAGAATGCAGAACTTGTAAATATAGACTCCTCTTCGCACAGAAATATATCTATATTATGCATTTGTGTACATGATCGCCACCTTCTATTAGCAAGTAACATGTATTTTCTCAAAATTAAGTATGGGTTGCAACCAAGATATTTTTTTGAAAATGTCATTAGTGAAAATAGTTATACGAAGATTAGTGATTTATTTGTATATGCCAATACAACACGTGTGCCCTGTTTGGAATTGTACATATCAGGAATGTCTTTCTTGGATAAGCTTATGCGGATGACT
This sequence comes from Branchiostoma floridae x Branchiostoma belcheri, assembly GCA_019207045.1. Classification (NCBI taxonomy): domain Eukaryota; kingdom Metazoa; phylum Chordata; class Leptocardii; order Amphioxiformes; family Branchiostomatidae; genus Branchiostoma; species Branchiostoma floridae x Branchiostoma belcheri. The sequence goes on along the minus strand of CM033032.1, from coordinate 15,616,162 downwards.
AGAGTATTACAACGCAACTAATTTGGAAAACTAGCTATCAATGGTAGTTGATCATGAACTCTAGTTTCCAATGTACTACCAATGAAAGAGGTAGATATCTCATTAGTAGTCAAGACGACAGTTGCAACTGACACTCTGGTAGGTCTAGTCGCTCTAAGACGTACAGATATACTCGGCAATCTTTAATGAAAGCCTTCCCGTGTGGAATAGCATCAATATTTTCCTTTCGAATTCTTCTACTCGAGCCAACTGTTTAGATGTAAAATCTATACTCGTGTATTTCCTCAAATAGTTTAACTTGTTATACCTACCATCTGCACTCCTGGTGTGGTTGTGCCTCCTAGGGCTAATATACAGGTATATTACAATGCAACCATGTTGTGAAAATGAGGTAACATTTGGATAAGCGTATTCTGTTTTTTATTTGTACTTTGTCCACACAGTAGTTTTTTATATGATATAACGGAAAGCCACTTTCAGATATGTACATGCAGGGGACATATAGAATACATGTCCGGTACTGTGGTCGTACTGGATAAAAATGATTCTGCATATACAATGTAGTTACATAAACAAGACCTGTTTCATCATTAAAAGGACAACCCATAACAAAACTTTGTCCTTTGTTCAAAAGCCTTAGTCCGTTACATGGTCAATGCATTGCCACTTGTGCTGTGATCTCTCATTGCCTACGATAGGTAGCTCTTTTGTTATGTACACAGAATTAACGTTTGGCAAGCACTAGACTTACATACACACTTCATAGCAGTTTACAACATTGCTTTTCAATTCTCAATCAACGAATACACCTGAAAACTGCTTTAATTCCTCTCTACCTTTACGTTGGTAGTTCAACATTAGGTCCATTCGTCCAAAACCCGTGAAAAGTTCACGTACGAATCCAATTTCATGTTTCAAATCCATTATACACTGTTTCCCACCATTTCCGTTTTAACTTTCTTCTTATACCTTTCTTTTATTCACAGACATCGATGAAAACGCCAGATAAAAGATATCGTTATCCTATAAAAGATATCTTATCCTATTCCAACAGACAGACAGGATTGGTTACTAGTATTTATCCCATATCTTTAGTCCTGAAAATTATTGTTTTGGAAACACGTACTAATGAGATGTGCTAATGATGGGTACAAAACTTTGACCCATTTTTTAAACCAAGAAAGTATCATTCTTCCTATGGTACAAAATGGGCTAACATCCCTTTCGACCATTTTTTTCGCAGAATGTTATTCATGAGTAATCAATTTGCAAGTCTAGACAGGCGGTTGGTTAAGTCACGCCGCCTGGCGAGGAGGATAGCAGGTGCAGTTGGACCCTTGTTCCGTTTAGACGCTTGACTTTCCCGATCTGCGATTGGGGTCGGATGAATCGTACAGTTCCCTCAGCTTCGATGCAGACACTGGAAAAAATGGTAAAATAAAGTGTAGATGTAAATAACAGTGAAGATGTGAGATTTTATTACATAGCGCTACGAAGGGTCTACGAAGAATACCAATACTCATCAACCGTGTTGGTATATAGGCGGATGGTGGAACGAAGTAGATCTACGCTAATCGGGATACTAATCTACTTTTGTGCTCTCTATGACTGCCAAACAAAGTAAACAGAACACAGGTCACCAGTATAATGAGATGCATAAATACAGCAGGATGAAAACTCCCGTCCCCTCTTTCTACGTATGGTTTTGTCCTAGCTTGACCTTTGACATACCAAAATTAATTCTTCGAAGAATCGCTCTCCTCTGATCGGTGGAATACAAGGTACGTTGTTGTGCCTCCACGCACCACAAGCTGAGTCTCATAAATGGTATGTAACGTTACGTATTCTGTACATGTTGTGTTTATAAAAGATCGGCTTAAAACATTTTATTAGGTGGGCTGACAAATTATGTTGGTATAGATCGATAGTGAACGTGTGTGTGTGTGTGTCTTTGTGCGTGTCTCTGAGAGGGATTGATTCTTATCAATACCTCTTGCTACTATTTGGAGTAGTGCAAATAGTCATTCCAGTTTATTACCTTGGGACGCGGACAGAAACTTGACGTAGTTGGAGGGGAACAGGCCTATCCTGCCCCTCAGGTAACCCAGGCACCAGCCGCCATCTTCCCCCTCCAGCACCTCGATGACGTCATCAATCTCCAGATACAACTCGTTGTCTTCTTGTGGGTGGTAGGTGTACAGGACCAGGCCGTAACGACGCACTGTAAGAGATGGGAACACTCATTTCTTTTGTCAGCTCTGTGAAAACGTCAAAACAGTCTGTGTAGTTTGCAAATTTTCTATTGACGCCCCCCTTCGAAGTTCGAGTTAACTGCAGATAGATCACATGTCTGCACACCAACAATCTTTGACAGGAAAATGCTTTTAGCCTCGTTTGTTTGAAAGGACGTTGTTAGCCATATTCTGTTTTGATAACACGTCTTTAGCCTCTTTCCATTCAATGACCTCGCACGTATATGCCACTGAGGTCAGCACCTAGATGGCATTTAAACATTAGGCATGTAACGTATCATTGATTGTAATCTTGACTGTTGCGACTGCAACATTGATGAATCCAGAACCGCAGAGAAACGCACCTTTGCCCTTAGTCCGACGCATCGTATCTATCCCGCCGTACGTAGGGGCCCCTGACACTGGTTTGGCTGCATGGTGGTAGAAGAATGTTCAGCATACAAAGTTAGCAACTGTTTAAAACATAAACGTTGGTAAGACGAGACGGATTTAGATAGGTAGTTACAGGTAAAGGCAGTCCCGTGGCCTTGGGGCAGGGTTGTTATCCACTGTGTCTAGAACACTGTATTCACTCTCCTACAATCGCCTTTTACCTCCCTAGCCGAAGCCAGGCTCCCATTTTACATCTGGGTGAATTGACGATTGTTGTGTTAAGTGCCTTTCTCCAGGGCAGCTATATATACAATGTACAAGGAATCTAACCCGTGGCCTCTCAAGCTCGCGTCCAATACGCAATAGCCTAGCCACTTGGCCATTCGACAGATAGAGATATCAAAAAAAGTGTTGAGTTATTGATTGTGTACAGTACCTGGTAGCTTGAGGTGTGGGTGACGGGTCACCTCAAGCGTCTCCTCCCCCGTCTTTCCGTCCGTGCCGTCCGGCTGTTTCCGTCCCATGTTGTAGTAGAAGGCGAACCGCTTCTTGTCCTGTCTGTTCCGCCGCCGCCTGACGAAGTACACCGCCAGACCCACACAGATGGCGAGCCACAGGCCTCCCGCGATGGCGCCCACAAGGATGGCTATACTGCTGTCGTCCAGCCAAGACTGCGAACCTGAGATTCAATGTTCCAATCTTAAGTTTTCTCATTTTTCTCACAGCTAGCATATAATCTTCCACCTGTCGTGCCAGTGAAGACATACACTGTATCTACAGATTCGTTGTACCAAGCTCTTTTGGTCAATCACAATTAACAGTGGACCAAGGTTTAACGTCCCGTCCTATGGACTACAAACCTTTCCAGTAGCACTCGGGTGAGGGACAACAGCAAAAGTGTATCTTCAGGTATCACAGAAATTGAAGGTTCAATACCTCAACCTCAAAATGTATCTGACTATCTGTGTACCTACTCACATGTGTAATTGTATACTGTATAAACACAAGGACCTACCTTGGACGATCACTTCTACAGACTTAAGGTCACTCTTCCCAACAGAGTTGGCCGCTGTGCATGCGTAGATACCGCTGGCATTCACTGTGACGTCATCCAGCACCACAGATTCTGCGCGGACGTCACGTGACACGCTCTTCGTGGTCCCGCGCAGGCGCACTCCATTCCGTGTCCACGTGATGTTGGGCGGAGGGTTTCCCTCAGCCACGCACTGCAGAGTGACGCGGTCCGACACGGAAACTGTCTGGGAGTCCGAGATGCTCAGTATAGTTGCGGGATCTGTCAAAAATTAGGGACAAGGTCACAGCGTGTCCAGGACAAAATGTGTCAAAACGGAAGTTCTGCTTTGACCTTGACCTTCGTGTCTACAACTCCTGCCCACGTACCAAATATCATCACAATCCATCTAGAGGTTTTTTTGGTTATTTCTGCGCAATCATGACAGTCACATACGGGCAAACAGAGCCCAAAAGTATACCTCTATTTGTCGCAGAGGTATCAAGTATTGTGATGGGACTGGAAAGAAAACATAACAGTGTGTTTTTAAGTTTTTAATGTAGTAACTTAGACCGAATATGATGAAGAATGCAAATACAGATATCAGCGAACAGAGGATCGTCGAAAAAATTATTGCTTTTAAAATATTGCTCAAATGACTTGGAAACATGTCATTTTGACATGGATAGACTACATAAATAGAGATGAAAATTAGAAGATTTAGGTATGATCAGAGCAACTCACACAACACCCGCACTGTCAGTGCAGCGCTGACTCTTCGAACCACGTGATCTGCGATGCACTTGTATACACCTGCGTCACCCCTGGTCACGAAATGTATCACCAGATTCGTCGACTGCAGATTCCCACCGGAATACTTGGTGACCAATCGTGAACTATCGATTAACGACCCGTCCTTCTCCCAGTGCAGTGATGTGATGTTCGGCTTCGCTTCCGTGACTGAGCACGTTAGAGTTGCCGATCTTCCGCTGGCTGCCATCACTGGATCGGAAGGCCCCACTGCGATTTTTGGTGGAACTGCATCATTTGGAGGTGAAAAAAGCATTTAGTAGTCTTTGTGACACAATGTTTTACAATTTTCGGACCATTTTTATTAATCCGCCAAATATGGAAATCTTCTTGGACCCAAACAGCTACGAAGTTACAATCTAAATCCCTTACTTTACTTCTATGTTTGCTCTACATATGAAAGGACTATATCAATAAAAATTTGATTTCATAAAGTAAGACAAAACATGTTTGCTGATTTACCACGCATATCAAATCGAACTTGTAATCAATCAATTATGATCGCATGTGGGACGTTTCCGGACAAACCGTTCAGTCGAGATTAATTACAGGATACAAAACGGTCGGAAGTCCCTGTCATGGGACGGTGATAATCTAATGTTTCTCCAAATGACGAACAACTTGTCGGATCCGAGCCGAATGATCCTGATGAACGGCACAGATACCCCTTCTGTTCCGCGCAATTAGGACAGGATGGTCGAGCTGATACCCAAAACTTGATACCATCGTCCCATTAAATATGGATTCAGAACGATAAGATAATCCTCAAAATCCACCATAACGAAGGGAAAATCCCATTACCAGGAAGAGCCCTGTCCTTTTGTGTTATTGTCCCATGCAATATGTTAGATTGTTGCTAAAGCTCAGGTATTTCCTCAAGCTACTGGTAAAGTCGTCTATATCAGATAATTCCTGTTACATGTTCGTATGGACATGTAGTAGAGACGTGTAACCAAACTACCTGATAGTTGTGGATCAGCTTTTTCCCATTACGTAGTATGCACAATTAAAGAAGCTGAACTTGAATGCTGAGTTATTTACCCATGACGTTCAGCTCGATGAACCCCTCCTCAGTGCCGATGCCTTGCCCCACCAATGTGAGGACGTACCGCCCTTGGTCTTCAGCTGTAGTCCGGTCAATCTTCAGGGAGGCCTTCCCGACCAGTTCCACTCTACCTTCATAGGAGCCATGCGCTTCAGTCGACGCCATCATAGGTATATTCGTGAGAATTGGAGTTCTTTTTTCTCCGTCGGCCATTCTTTCCACTTTGGTCCAAACAATAGTGGCGATGCGGCGATCCGTGCGGAAAGTGGCGGGCAAGGTAACGGGGTCCCCGGCTATGGTGTTCACAGTGTCCGGTAGAGTCAGTCCGATAGACGACTGGCACAGACATCCTGTAATCGTAAAGTATGCACAGTGATTTACTGTCGCTACAGCATGCTACCAGTCAAGCTGGTAAAATTACGAAGTAGTTACATAACATATCTTTATTGCAAGTTCTTGCCCGAAGGCTAATTGCAAGTGACAAAAAATGACATACAGACAATGGATCACAGTATAGTAAGGAACTACTCTAGTCTAAGTTCTAACGCTAAACTATATCGTATTTGGTTTGACTTCTTTTTCTGAGACAGTACAGCAGAAAACGAATGATCCCAGCTTTTCTGTAATGTACATATATGGGTTTTGTGATGTCGAGGAGAGTAGTTTTCTTTCTATCTGTTCGATTAGGATGGAATTTGGTGACCTTTTTGAATAGCCCTTTTCTTTCTTGATCATAGAAGGGACAGATAGAAATAAAATGTGTTTCGTAATAGACTAAAGAGTACCCACACACTTGCTCTTGCATTGATTTATAATCATTTACATACTGATGTTGCCAACAAGTCTTCCGATGGAATCTCTACCTACTGCATTATTTTGTGTCTTACTTTTAAGTAAGACGCGGAGTTGACTGTACATGTTTTGCGATTCAAGGTCCCATGTTGGAAACAGATAACGGTGGTATAAAGGAACGGATTACTTCAAATGGAATGGAATGGTCGGAAAAGTAAATGGAGAGAAAACTGTCACCACAAAGCTCCATGTCTCACTAGGTCAGGCTCACATTTAATCTTGACGAATATTCCTTGTGGGAGAATAAATATCAAATCACTGTCACATTGTTCCGATTATCGTTTGTTTATAGTTAAAAGCTTTCAGTCATGAATTAAACATGCAACCTCCCTTGACCTTATACGCGTTAAATGGTATGTTGAGAAGCACTTGTTCCAGATATTACCAACCCCATATAGCTGCATGCAAATGCAACTCCATTAACAGAGCCCGTGGAGTGGCGAGGCACTGAATACAAAAAACAGCTTTTAAGACTTGTTTATCTCATGCAAGTCTGAAGCTTTCCAGCAGATAGGATGAAGGTTGTATCAGGAGACCTTGGCCCTCCCGCCTAAGTCTTAGAGACGCCATTTTGATTGACAGACCTGCCAGACGTGTTTTGTTCAGCTTCTGTAATACCTCAGATATCCTACCGATCCATACACATCACACCCACAAACCGAACGTCTTCCGGGAGAAAACCGGATAATCTTGGAATCCCTCGATCAATAACCTGTAAATCAGAACTTATTTTCCGCTGACAGCCGCCGCGCCTCTTCCATTATCAGCTCGTAACTGGATTTTAGCGACACGATGGAGGATTTGCTGCAATGTATACACTCCCGTAGAGACGGATATATCTGCACTTCAAAATGATCCACACTTTGAAAACCCGGTTATAAACTGAGATTTCTTCTTCAAGAATTCATTCGATCAACGTCTGGTGAATTAAACCCCCTCCCTGTGTTACTGCCCTTCGTTTATAGCCCTGCAATAAATTTCTACTTTCTTTTATCCTCCGCTGCAGAGCACAGCTCTCTTAAAATACTAGTTTTGTTGCGTGTAAGCAGTTTGGAGCCTTCTTGTTTCGTCTTTACCGTTCTTCTGGGCGTAACGCTCTGAGAAGGCTACAAGCCTTAAGTACAATTCGTACAAAAGGGTGATGACAACTTTCTTAGGAAAAGTTCCATGTTCTAAGTCTGAAACGGTAGTATGTTATAATTATAGTTCATCAAAGAACATTGCTGACAATGTAGAGAAAGCAAATAGATAATTTGAACACTGAGATTCAATTTGTAAAGAATGTCTTGATTGTTCATAATGTAACAAAAGACAAAGCCTCAGACAATATATGTCTAAAAAGTTAATATGGTTTAAAGTTGACAGCTGAATATTTTGTCATGAAAGGTTATAACTTTGTGGATACCACATCCGTAGCATAGACCCGAAGTCGACGTAACATCGTAAAGGCCTCATCAGAGATAGTCTCATCCCTGATTTTATGTGAAATACAATAAAGAACAGGAAGAAAGTTAATGACCATAGAGACGCAGCAAACAGCTCCATCTGCAGTGGTGAATGCCGGAGATTCAGATAATAACGGAAACTGTCTTGTATTCCTTATTTCTAAGAAAACAATCCATGATGATGATGATGATAGTGTTCAATGTCCTTACAACATGTGACCCTTAAGGTGGTATCTCACTGCACTTGGGGCACCGGTGCGGCACTGCGGAGTTCGAAAGATTACGCAACGAATTTCAGAGATAAAGAACGAATTTTCTTACGTTTTGTGTATTTTGTTGTTTTCTAGGTCATGCTTATATCTAAATATACGCGAAACAGCGCCGCAGTGAAGGAGCCCCGCAGTGCCGCACCGTTACCCCAAGTGCAGTGAGATACCACCCTTTTCAGCTCTAATGACTGTTTGATCAAACAACTCTCCCATTTCACTAGGGCAGCAACATAGTTGCGACCTAATATATATATATTTTATATTAGATCGCATATATATATATATATATATATATATATATATATATATATATATATACAGTGGATTCCAATTATTCGTATTACGCCTTTTTGGATAATTCGGGTAATCGGATAGAATTACGAAATCCCAAAACATTTGCCATTCATTCTATTGTTTACAACATCGCAGAATTGGATAACCCACGGTCTCAAACTTCGGGTTTTTGGATAGAATTACGTCAGGTCACACAAATTAACAATTGGAAAATATGCCCTAAAACTTACAAAATGAGTCCAAAGGTAACTAGTAAATGTATATATAAAGGCGTAAAGCCATGTAAAGGACCGTAAGAAAGTTACATTCCACAGAAAATCTAGCCGATAGCGCTGTGCTAGCGTGCGAACATTTGGAGTTAGGCGCCATTTTGTTAGGTTGCCGCAGGGCATGATGGGCGAACGTCATTGGAACGTCAACACGCTTTTGAGTTCATATTTCCCCTTCAGACAACGTCTAAACTTGGTTTACCCTACAAAAATGTGTTTTTTTCATATCCACTGTCTCATTAATTGAGCTGATTTCGGCTGCGCTTCGTAGATTTACAACAACGCACGTAACGCAACAGGGGTGTGATTTCGCAATGACCTATCTTGCGCATTGAATGGCGGGATATCTCAACCCACGCGCCGCCATTTTAAATGTTTTGAACATGAATTTTTTCCGTCTTCCACCGCGAAAGACGTAAATTTCAGAGTAATTTGTGGACACAAGTTGTAGACAAGAAGGTGAAGAGTTTATCACTCTCCAATAACCGTTGTTTTAACTTAAAATTATGAAAGTAACGTCATATTCTCCGGCATACGAGCGGAGCCATGTTCGTCTTTGTTTTGGTATGCCGCCAAATTGCCGACGCACGGCTGTGCGAGTCAAGCGTACTTTTCCACGTGCATTTAGCCACTGATTTGAACTCTTTATTAGATCAAGCATCTCACAGAAATCGCACAGTATCGGAACATATGATTAAAGTTTTGTAAACGGAGTTCCGTATCGTTAGAGTGGTTACCTCTATGAGCGTCTGTGTGTTATGTTTGCGTATTGGTTTTCAAAACTACAACCCTCCCCAACCAATGCCGCTAAAGCTGGTCATATAGCCAACTTCGGACTCTAGAATAGGCCGGATAATTGGATAAAATGCCCAGACAAATAGGCGATACAATAAAGCGGATTCCACTGTATATATATATATATATATGTATATGACAGTTCGCTGATTGGCGCCCCTAGTGCAGTGAGATACCACCTTTAGTCTAAATGAGTTCCTGAAGGTTTCTAAATGATTTGCTACAAGCAGCAAGCTCATCCATAGTCAGGAGTTCTGGTTGGCGGATGAGATTAATACCCCCCCCCCCCCCCGTTATCTTTTTAACCCCACAGTGCCGCACCGGTGCCCCAAGTGCAGTGAGATACCACCTTTAGTCTAAATGAGTTCCTGAAGGTTTCCAAATGATTTGCTACAAGCAGCAAGCTCATCCATAGTCAGGAGTTCTGGTTGGCGGATAAGATTAATACCCCCCCCCCCTCCACACACACACTTGGGTGATTTCTCCCCCGCAGCGAGCCGGAGTTATCGCCGTGTGGAGACACCATGTCTGACATATTGTGTCAGTAAAAGTCACCTGCTTAATGGAGAAAAGCATCTGCTCCAGGTGGGACGGGGAGCAGAATGAAAGGGCACACAGGCTGACAATCTAGCGGAGGAATCTTTATACAGGTTGATGAGGCGAGATAACAGAGAAGAATTTATGTCCTGGTGTATCAAAAACATAAGTTGTAACAGTACCAACATGCACAGCTCATCAACGTATGGACAGCAAAAGACTGTGCTTTGACATTTATATGTTTAGTTATTTTTCATGAGGTACAACGTTTTATAGAGAGAAATAACAGAAAGCCGAAATAACAGAGAAGAGTATAATATATATTATGTTGTGGCATATAATACTAAATTAAACCATATATGTTAAAAAATGCTCTGTTCATTAACACACATTAAGCATCAACTGTAGGAGAACTCTAAGACATGCGTTTCAAAATATTGAAGGTAAGATAAGTTATTTATTCTAGGATACAGATTTTGGTTACTGGGTAACCTTTGATTGTGGAAAAAAGTATGTTCAAGAAGTCACAAAGAACCTGTACCCAATTCCAAAGTGGGAGATCTCGAGGCGACCTAAATTGTATCTGTTTAACCAACCCTCGGTATCATAATTGGAATATCATGCAAATGTAAAAGTATAAATTAAAAGACAAGAAGCATGCAAAGTGTAAAAAAAAATCCTTTATGAAATTGTTTGCGTGCTCTGTCAAACTGTAGATCACAGTGCGGTCGCAGTGATGTCGCCGTCCTATAGAGGAATTAGGGAGTAATGTTTTGGAAATGTTTACGATGTATGAATTTACAGCACGCGTCACGGTTCCGTGTACTTTCTGTGAGGAGTGGGTGTTAAAAAGGAATCCGCACTGAACCGTTTGATGGAATCCAAGTATAAACTTAAATGGTCGGGTTGGGAGAGATAACGGAAAATAAGGGCGTTTGTTTTGTTTTCCCGGGTGCAAAACAAACCTGAGATAGGCACCCCAGTATACGTATAGCGTGCGCAGTTCAATGGGTTCTGCATCTCATGGTACCGAGAAGTCGTGAGTTCGAATCTTGGCTGTGTCGTTCACCCACAAGCACGCCAATGGAAACTCAAACTCTTAGGACGGGGCGTTAAGCCGTGGCCCACTATCTATTGTAGTTGTCGAAAAATTCCAGGGGAATTTCCCCGGTACAATGTCTATGAACCTGTAAATACTGTACATATTCGTCTGTCGTCCCCGTCACGACCAGTGGAAGACTAGCTCATCTGGCGTTCATAGAGCAAAGACTCTTTATACGATAGCGATAGAAGCCTTCTATTTGACTCCCAACTTCAGATACTTGAATAGTAAGAAGAAATTTATATTCCTTACAGCTTCACAACTCTAACCAACCATACAGCCATCTACATTTATGCAATTACCATGAAGTGAGAGGATGTCGACTGTACTAGAGTAGATCAGACGTATATCTGCACATATAAATGTATATGCTTGTTACTATATATATGGTTGTTACCATGTGACCTGTACTTAGCCCAGTGGGGCAAAAAATGTGCAATAAAGATCTTAATTCATTAGTTCTAGAGATCGTTTTTGTCCCTCAAGATGACATTGCACAGTCCCCGACAACCATCATACCTGTTGGTACATGTGGTTGGTAAGAATCATCTGGGCGTATATAACGAGGGGACTTGTCTCTGGATACAAGCCTAGCCACAGACGATGGTATCACTCCGCCCGGCGCCAGCCTTCAATCCCCACATCTGTCTCACCGATTAATTACAGCCTCAGCCTGATTAAACATCATTAGTACAACCCTCGTGATTTCATATATAGATGGCAATCTTGCTGCTAACATCCTATATCGGTTCATGGGCATGTCATACTGTTATCAGTATATAAACACCCAAACTATCACCCCAATGATTATATTTATTTTACTGTAATTCTAGATACTGCGGATGTTTTAAAATTTAGGTAATCTATAGTCGTTGCGGATAGACAACGTATATCCGGTAGAAAATAATTGACAAATGATCGGAGGGTACCGAGGGGAACCTACTGCGCGTCAGAAAGGCACGATTTGACGCGAAAATTGCTCCCTCCCCACAAACCGGGATAATGCGCTTCTCCGCATCATACACGCGCGGTTGCAATTAGATAATAATTGCGTTATAACTTTGCAACGGTTCTCTGGCAGACAGTGAAGAAACATGTGAAGATTGGGAGTCATATAGAGGGCTCGCATGCGAACTAAGTGATGCATCTCCCTTACAATCTCATTAACTTTGGGGTAATTTCGAGAAGTATATCAAAGTACTTATTACCACATCTCGCAGTGATATTGTGCGTGTAGGACGCTAGAGTGTACTTTTGATAGATTGTTCGCAGGAAGATAATGAATACAAATTGATTTTAGATGACGGTTTCATGATCCAATACTTCGGGGAAATCTTCATTCCCGTACATATATGTACACCAGTCTCCCCGACGGTTCCAATACTCATTTCTATAAGGTGCGATCAAACGTGCAAGATACTCTCATAACCCCAATTTTCATCTTCGGATTACCGAAGAAAGTTTTCTCTTCATGTTGCGTCTACGCAAGAGCCTGAGAGCTTCCCTGTAGAGAACTGTGTGGATGGACCAACATCACATCAGTCTATCCGATCCTTTAGTGCAAAGTTAGGGCACAGTCACATAGGTCGTGCGATTGTCGTACGATTGATGCCATATAATTTTCAAGCAGGCCCTGACAGAACCAACCACCGACATGGATCCAAAACAACATTTTGTGTACCAAGACAGTTGAACTTTGCAGGAGACGTACATAACTGTCCTCCAAAATGCCCGGAGTTAGCGATCGTACGATGTGACCTATGTAACCATGCCCATACGAACAATAATGTTAGCGTTGATAGTATGAGTATTGTAGTCTCCTCTAACTGGCAGACCAAGAATGTGCAAGAAGCTAAGGTCCGTCAACAGTTCAAGATGCCGGTAAGAGTTTGACGTCCTGTGAAGACCAATGCCCCACGAATCACCAGCACACTGTGTCTAGGGAACCATCTATCTTGTTGATAGGATGCGCTTGATTAGTCAGAGAAGCCTAGATTGGCCTGTGTCCGAGGGATTTTCTTCCTTGACAGGGACGATATGTTTTCTTGAATTACTGTTTTCAGAACAACGTGCCTGGAGTGCAACGTGCCCAAGAGACAGCTTGTACTAACACCATAATACATCATTCAAGTTCGTTACCCTTGGGCGTTCAAATTTGAAAAAGAACACAAACAAACATATTTCCTCTGTGACTGTAGTGCAAGCAGTATTACAAAAGCAGTATTATATTATAAGTTTATTGCAACACACGCCTTACTTCATATATTCGTAATACGACTGTCAGATGAAGTCATGCGAAATTGATCCTCCTGTTTAAACTATATTGTTTTCTCTGACGTTAGTGCTAAGGCAATCTTAAGTGTTCAAAATTCCAAACAATTAAGCACGCCTTTTGGCTTAAGTTACCAAAGCGTTGAATTTTGATCAGCTCAACGTTACGCTATTTAATTGTGACGTAAGTGTATCTATGTGGGTGTTCAATTAGATCTGCTTAAAAAGGATAAAAGACAAACTATTAACTGCAACGTCACAATCATAGATGTCGTAGATACAGAGTCATAAGTACTTAAACTCGTTCAACCACAACGTGTGAAACAGGCAATCAAGCGAACCCGGCCTATATTATACATTCAACTAGTGTCATTACCCACAAATACGGGATGTGTGAAGATGTCAGAAGGTTTAGAGAGATGACATTCCGCGGATTTATTTCCGCTATCAGCTGTAATTGAAGAGGACCTCCGAAAGCCTGGTAGGATTTACAAGAGCAATACAGATATTACAGTTTCCGGCAGATGCAATGTGAGATATAGACACGTTGCTTCACAAGTGCACCAGAGGGAGGGGAAGAAGTAACTTGAACTGCCGAGCTTGCTGTTCTGATAACTCAACTCCATGTACTTTTCAACACTGTGAATACAGTTTTCGACGGGATATTTTTCAGTGCAAACGCAGTCCTCTTACGTATTCAAGTGAAATACAAGAACAAAGAAAATAGATAATAGATCATTGCGCGTTATACGAAATCTTATCGGGTATAAGGAAATAGTCGCGGTACAATCTTAGACCTTAGAAGCAACGGCACAAGGACTTCACTTGTGAGAGAAGAGATCTCTCCCCCCCCCCCCCCTTCTAGTGTCACGCATGATAGCGAGTATCGTAAGTCAATAGGCGAACATGACTTTGCAAAAATTCACATCCGCCGACCACAGAACTCATCTGTTTGTTACAGGTGGGAGACATCGCTCCCAAGCCGCCCTACATATACATAAGAAGAGGCGCACTATCGACCACAACATCCCCACCAAAGCTCGCACCAAGATGAGCCCTTTAAGTTGCCGCCACACGCAACCCGTACATCTGGGAATCCGCTGTGACAACAGCAAACGATTAAAGGCTTTCTCCTGGAATTAGGAAGATGTGTTATTAGCGTAATACCCGCCCCCACTGCCTTTAACTCTGTAATGTAGGGATCCGTTTCTCCATCTTTTATTCACGCGCCTCAAACATGCTCTCTTATCGATATCTATTGCTGTTATGCACCGTCGGTTCTTACAAAGGGCGAACGCCTTTTCAGTTATCGACCAGAACGTGCCTGTTAAACCCCACCTTAGCCCGTACATGTTGAGAAAGGGTCTTAAGTGGCCCCGTCTCAGCAGCTTCCTTGATTAAAACGTGCGCAATCAGGCTAAAACAGTCCTCAGGGAACTAACAGAAAGGCCAGATTGCGGTAATACATAGTAATTAGGAAGACCGCTATTAGCACACAACTTGTTTGTCTATGAACATTTTAAGAAATGCACGCACGATGATTTTCTACCTAATTATACCGAGATTGATGAAGATTCGCTTGCTAGTGACAGGGGGTCAAATCTCGAAGATTCCTGGGAGCTGTGATCCTAATAGCAGTACGTGTAATTTGTCTCGCGATGAACGGTCCATGTACTGCATATGAGAAGAATGATGTTGACATTTTCACTGTGCATTCCATACAGTTCAGATGAACAAAACCGCAAGGTTTCACTGGCAGTACTTGGGATAAGACCAACAATTTTGTTGCGACAATTTTTATTCTTGCAAGAATGTGTAAGATGCTATTAAGTTAAAGATTGTAATGAAAAATAAAACTTTTTTTTAAATGGGATTTGTATCATCAATGGACTAAATATCGCATGATTTTCTGTGTCCGTGTGAGAGCTTACTCTAACCTCTCTCTTGCCCGGCAGTAAGTGATGTATATCATAGCAGGTCCCATAGATCTCCTTTTGTTCCAGTCGTAATTACTTCCCCAGGCAAGATATATGATACAGCACGGAGGTCTGCCAGTGCAGCAGAAAAAAAAAGTTACTTTATCTTTGCGTTCCAAACTTCAGGCCTCGTATTGACCTTAACCGTCTTGTTACACTTGATGTTATTGGATAAGATGGAGCCCAGTGAGCCGGAAGGCCTGTTCCGCACCACTGACCATGCCTAACAGATTCTCTCCGAGACCAGCTGCAGCTTCTTCACTCTCCAAACTTCATCAAGCCATCCCCATAAATCCTGTAGTCCCCAGTTGACCCCTTGACCCCGAGCGCTGACCTTTCAGAAATCAGAATTGACTTCCATCGACAGGAGGTTTACACGATTAGAGTAATCTCGTCCCTGCAGTCCTTGTGCTGATTGAAGGTTATGTTTTTCCAGTGTACATGTGCCAGTACAGGACTTCCATGCGTGCGGCGAATGCTAGTCTCAGCAATTTCGTCGGTCGGCACGTACAAAATGTGAAGAGGGGTTTCAATCATTCGTGCAGGACAGGAGCGGTCGAATTGGCGCAAACCTAGAATGACTTCTTAATAAGTCTGAGTATTTTACAAAGATATGATTGGCCATTTGAAAAATGGCTTGGTAGAAACTAGGGTATGTATTAGCGAGCAGTATCGATTTTTGTAACGGTGGCCGCCGGAACTCTGACGGCCTCTTGTGTGGCACGGTGTGGGAGGTATGAGACAAGGCATGGACTTGTACAGAGAATCCAGGTCCAGGTCCGATTCAGGTCCCGAGGATTAGGTCCAGGTTCGGACCTAAACCTGGACCTGATTCATTATGTGAAAACTGTAAAAGTTGGTAAAATGACTATAGACTCTACTCTGCTTCGCTCTTGTTATTTTCCTCGACCGGTAAGCCCCCAATCGCATGAATGCCTGGTCATATAATCTGTTCATTTTCCAATCGGTCCAACATCCGGTCCACCGAATTTTTTCAGGTCCGGTTTTCCTGGACCGGTCCAACAAGAAAAACCGGTTTTGTACCGGTAGACCATACCGGGACCCACCCCTATATGAGACCGTAAAAGTCTCTTTGGCATTTTAGATGCAACAGTGATGAGATTTGTTTTCTTCTTCTGGGACGGTCAACATGATGAGAAAGTGTTAACATGGGAAAATATGTTGTATTGTAGCCTAATGATTGTACTTGTGGAAGTGACACTAGCGTGGTAGCCATGGCTGTAGTTGTAGATTCTGAAGTGAAACTTGTTGGATAGTTGTAGAAGTGGCAAATCATGAATGTACTTGCCAACTTGAAAAGTTATACCAGTCTACCACACTAGTGTCACTTTTACTACACTAGAAAGAATGCCTTGTTGGACGTGCTACTACTTTTTTTCACTTCAATTTTTGTTACAACGTTTATGGTGTCTACTTTGAAAATTTAGCCATCTTGTTTTCCCCATCATGTTTATTTTCGCGCTATCTCATTACTTTTGCAGTCTGAAGAAGGTGCCATCCATAGAATTTACTTTCTGTTGCCTTATCTCAAACATTTAGTTTTCCTTTCTATGTCTTCGCTATCTGATGTTACAGATCCATGATCAAAAGCAAATCTCCGAGCATCAAGATATAAGACACTAACAAGGTCGTCCATCATACGGAAGTCGCATTTGAAGTAGAACCAACGATTTTTTATCCATTTTTTTACGGTAGGTTCTTCCATAATGATGTATTTTTGCATTTCAGAATTGTTATGAAAAAAAACATAAATGCGCCCATGAACCCCATATTAAACATTACTGTAATGCGCGCAACAGCTACATTGCTGAGACCCCCAAACCGTTGCTAAATCTGTTTTGACACACGCCTTTCGTCTCCCTTCTAAGCTGATGTAACGCATATCGGAACTTTGCTCAGTCTTCCTTCATTTATCTTTTTCTTTGCGTTTTCTTCAAAATGTTGATGACGCAAAGCTTCCTTTCCCAAATCACATTACAAGAATTCCTATCTCCCTTCTCATTAACCTCTCAACACAGAGATCCAAGATAGGCCAAACCAAATTACCTCTACTTTACTGGGGCCATGTACCCTCTATCTCAAACAAACATCTCGCACAGTCCTAATATATATCGTTCCCTGTATACCAGATGCATTAGAGCACTACCTTTAATTTACTTAAAAAGGTCACGCACACATAGACATCAAGGCGCCATTGCAACTATCAAGGACCTTTACATTTCTACATCTTCTGTTGCCGAGCCGTACCAATAACATGTTAACACTAAAAGTATAGACCCAGTATTCCACTTACCTCGAATCACCGCCAAGCAAACCAGCGTTCGGATAAAACTGTGCATCTTCAGATTCAGCTGAAGGTGTGTCGTCTTTCAAAGGTTCTCTTTAAGTTGCTGTCGTTGCGAACGTCGAGCCGTTTTCCTGATGCGACGTCTTGCACGGCGCATCCGCGTCCTAAGACTTCAACCTACCTTCACGATTCTGTAGGTGGTACAGCGTATCTCGGATGGATAAAGAGCTTGTGTCTACCAACTATCTTTATCGCCCAGTTCCTTCCCAAAGCAATCTTGCTCCACGTCTCATAGTTGCACCAGTTTCCCTAACACCGCGGCAGTTTCCGTGTAGCCCTAGGCTATCCGTGACTTTCGTCGGTTTTAGCTGCCGTAAAACCAGCGCTGTCCAGATTGCAGAGGAGCTCTGTATGCAAATAACAGGCTTCAGTGCTGCACTAATGCCCGGGTACGGAAAAATTGGATCGGCTCATTTAAAGAAGAGGGAGGCGATAGGAGAGGGATAATCTGTCAATCATATAATACTCCTCCTACTTTGTCTTTAAGGAGAGAAAGCTTGTCTTGTAACGTCATTATCTATATCATCGGTTTCTTAATTCGCTTTCTTAATAGAAATGAACACATCTTTGAAGAAAAGAAGAGCCCGCAAATTGGAGGAAACGATATGATCATCAAAAGTGATACCGTAGCAGATAAAATGTTTTGTTTGCAACATTTAAATGTTTTCTACGGACTACGGATGTGGATATCGCCAAAATAAACAGATAGAAATATTCCAAGTTGTGGTTCATTCTCTAGGTAGTGTTTTGTGGTTGCTGGCAGATAATGATGATGATGGTGACAGATGGCGCATCCTTGTGTCCTAATTTCTGAAATGCGTTGTCACAAGCCAAACCCCAGTCAGACCACTTAAAACGCAGCGACCCAACGCAGATGTGGACAAGTGCAGAAACCACGCAGTTGAGGTCCTTCTTTGATGAGCACTGATTGTAGGAGCGTATCATCATATATCAAACATGGTGGTCATCAAATATGGAGGGATCCGGTGTCAAATTACACAGAAGGGAGGAAGACGGTTGATTACAGAAGGATTAGGCATAGATATTTGAATATAGTCCTCATTTCTCCTTGATGCTGTAGCTGTCGTCTATCAGGAGAGAGGTGCTAGCCTAGGGGTAACCACAGGATGAAGACAAAGAAACCCTGTTCGTTTTTCACCGCGGCACAGGTCTTGTATTAAGTCTATACAAACATATTTGAAAATTCTGGGTTTTGTTTAGCCACGAAACAGTGTTTTAGATTGAATTCTATGTTATATCTGTATTCTTATCGGATATGAAGATGAACTGAAGTAACGTTTCTCTAATCGTTTGCCACAGCCCCTCTAACTGTCATTTCATTATTCATTACTGACATTTTATGGCATTTCACAGCGGATGATGTGCTGTATTATGTGTTGCGTATTGTGGATATCACTGGTCATATGTCAAAATTAAACTCGAAGAACCGAAATTCCTGACAGTCGCACTTTTATAGGCCAATTATGGGAAATTGATTACCCGTGAATGGTGTATCACTGGCAAGGGAAGTGAGATTTTATGGAGAAGAGGGTTTTCTTAAGTATTTCAAAATATCATGATCATCTATTTTGAGCAGACAGCCATGTATGTTGTATCTCACTGCACTTGGGGCACCGGTGCGGCAATGTGGCGTTCGTTCACTGCGGCACTGTTTTGTTATTTTCTATGATTTTGAATAATTTAGATATTGCGTAATACGTAAAGGTATGACTTAGAAGACAACAAAATACACAAAATTAAGTTCGTTCTTTATCTCTGAAATTCGTTGAGTATCTTTCGAACCCCGCAGTGCCGCACCTGTGCCCCAAGTGCAGTGACAGTCCACCTATAGTTTAACTGAAGCTTCTGATGGAATGATTCGTTCATAGGGTGGAATCCTGGAGGATTGTAAAGAAAATTTCTAGTTTGTCTCAAAAGTACCAAGTTTTGACAACACATTTCTAAATGCCTCCATATACAAATTGAATTACATTCTGGGACCCTTACTGTGTTCAAATAGGCAAATATATCGAAGAATGTTTATACCTTAGAACCAATAGTGTTATTGACACGTTAGACACAACATATTGACTTATTAATATCTATAGATATTCATGTATGTTTGTTTATATGTACTATAAGTAGTTGTTATAGACCTTACGAAAGCCGCTGTACTTTTGTGGTGTCGATAAAGATCTTTTTTAACATCTCTCAGAAATTCTCCTCACGTTTCTTGATATATCAATTTTATTGTTGATTTTTAGAGAAGGATGACAACTTCTCCAATTTCACCCCGCGGCCATATTCGTGATGACTTCGGCATGGTGTAAACCGCAGAGTTAATTATTCATCTGTAAATGGGTAATCAAATCTTCCACCATTACGGAAGCGGAAAAGCGTTGCTATCAGGCGGCGTGGCGCGTGGGCCCTCCAGCGTACACTAATGGCCACACAGAGTAAGGGCGGTGGAGATTCTATCTGTGTGAGCCATCCCTGGAGAGGAAAAACGCGAGCGTTGTGGTATCTTTGCAACACATTTTGGGTTACAAAGCACATTTAAAGCTCAGTTAAATGCTGCTTTATTTTACACGTGCATAAATTTGAACTATCACGCAAAAGAACTTACGCCCCCGTACAGACTAGCAAAAGTAGGGTATAACAACTACACAACATCAGGATTTTAAACTCTATATCCGTACAAAAATTAAAGCGCTTACCCACACGCTTTCAATCAGTCATCTGATCCTTATTAAGTTGAAATGCACCAAAATCTATGTCACACATTCATATCGGAAGTGTGACGTCAGCAATGGATCAAATGTGATTGGAAGTCGATATCGGTCCCCGTCTCGGTTGATAAGAATCAGAAGACTGACCGAAAACTTCTTGGTAAGCGATTTGATTTGTTTACGGATAAAGATTTTAAAATTGTAACATAATGTTTATTACCGTCACAGATGAACTTATATTCAAGTACAACACGAGGAAATGTTATTTCCTGTTTGTTCGGAGATTCCGACGTTGACGTTGATCAGAATTGACGGTGAGAGAGCGAGCCTCTAACCACAGACCTAACTAAACTGTGCACGATGCCAGCAGACTACAGGGCGCTAGCAGGGGGAGAAGACCTATGGGCAGGCGGCAAATTGAGTGTTCGATCACTCCAAAGGATCACACGTGTTATGCCATTTCCGATAGAGAATATTTCTTGATTTTCTCTCAGACGGGTTTCTTATTACATCGACTAAGTCTAATGCCTTTTTCATTGATGACAACCTTCCTAGGCTCTTCATCAAGCCTGTGCCGAACCCACCAACATTTATGGTCATTACTACAAACTGTGATTAATACAACGTCCTTATCAATTCCTCCCATCACCAACGTGGCATGTCCCTCTCGTCCCACGCCGTGGTTAAGGTGGTATCTCATTGCACTTGGGGCACCTGTGCGGCACTGCGGGGTTCTTTCTCTGCGGCATTGTTGTTTTGTTTTTGCCGATTTTTTATATTTAGATATTGGGTAATACGTAAAATATTGACTTAGAAGACAACAAAATACACAAAACGTTGTGAGAAAATCCGTTCTTTATCTCTAAAATTCGTTGAGCAATCTTTCGTACCCGACAGTGCCGCACCGGTGCCACAAGTGCGGTGAGATACCACCTTTAGATAGCCCCCTGTGTAGTAGTTATCTCGGTGGGATGTCGGCGTTAAAATGAAGGCCCGGTATGTTGTCTATGATTTGGCGTTATCTTGCCTTCTAAACAAAGGCTAGAGGTAACGTACCCTCGGAGAGAAAACATTTTGATACCTTTGTTCTCATTTACCCTCACGTAAAAGTAACTGTCTTACTCTGGATGTTTCGTGCTTCTATTGCCCTGTTTTACAGATTTAGTACAAGTAGGACACTAGTTTTTGTAACCTGCCGGTGCCCCCCTCCCCGCTGCCCCTGTAGCCACCCCTGATGTACAGCGGGATTGCGATCTAGGCTTGAAGAGAACAATGACGCCTGTAGTCTAATGAGCGAGTATAGCCTAAACGTGGGTGATTGATTAGTTTTTACGACGGTAACAAAAGAATGAAAGGTTATAATGTCAAAGACAGAAGATGAATTGCTGATTAGACAGTTAGTAGAGAGATAGGCGTGCGGCTCTGTATGTTACACATCCCAAAAGAATTGAGTATAGAAGACAAAAAGCGTCTGGATGCTTCAAACACACAGAATTCTTTATTTTACATTGACCATGAAATTCCAGGGAATTCATAGTGCTCTGGCACTACACAATACCGCCCGTATGTGTCTGAATATTGTTGGCTTTGCCATTTGTACAGAGAATCTGGGAAAATCTCCCGACATTACTGTACAGAAACGCTCCTTGCGGTTGCACAAGGAACAGCATTAACTCACGGGACTACACATGGACGATCGACAACGCTATTCCCAGATCAGTAATATTTCACTACTCAATGTATTTACAATACTAAGACGTCGCGATTAACATTACATTTTTAATGTATCTGTTTACATGTTTACAAGAACCTGGAAATAAACGTCTTTAACTTTCAAACCGCTTCTTGCTCGGTGATCTTCAATAGTAGTTTTCCTTGCACAGGAAAAGTTGTTGAGATAGCCATTTTGGATTACTGTATATATGATGAGCCAGCTAACTCAGATGCTCCCCTTGGTAGGAAGGTTGGTTGAGTCCATTGTCTCCAGTTTGTCTCGGACGTGCTTTGCCGCAGCCGCTGGAATGAAGAAAAAAAGTAAATTGTCGGCTGTACATTTCTAACAAGTAACAGGAAACTAGCATACCGACGATTCTTGCCCAGAAGGTTCCACAATATGAACTATTCGACGTTGAATAGTGTTTAGCATGTGACATCGTATTAATGAATGAAGACCTTTATTGCACATCTTTGCCCCACTGGGCTAAGTACAGGTCACACGGTAAGAATCACATATACATGTGTATGTAACAATGGAAACAATCATACGCATCTATATATGTAGATGTGCGTCTAATCTATTCTAGGACATTCGACTTCCTCTCGCTTCTTGGTAATTGTATAAATGTAGCTAGCTGTATAGTTGGTTAGAGTTGGTTTATCAAAAGCTGCCAGGAATATAAATTTCTCTTTACTATTCAAGTATCTAAAGTGGGGATATTTACTTAACACATAGTCAAATAAAATGCTCCTATCGCTATCATACAAAGGACAATCCATAGTAAAATGTACTTCGTCTTCTACTTTCCCTAAACTACAAAATTGGCATATTCTTATAACCCTCTCACATTATCCACGACCTTCGGCCATATCGATGGATGATCGGCCATACTTAAGATCGACAGAGGGTTGCGCGTGTTTTTTTTTACCTGAAAACCGTCCCTGTCACATATAAGCCATACTTTGTACCTTGCACAATTGTTGTGCAATAAAGTTATTATTATATAAAGCGAGGTTCGGTTGATTGCCACAGAATCTTCGTCCGATCGATTTTCGCCAAATGTGACAGGGGTATAACCAAAACTGAGCAAGACATGAAATTCTTGTCACTGTTTGAATACAACATCATTGCAAACGAATCATATACTGGGATTCCTATTATATAAAAAATACTGCATGCATCTTACCTTCTTTTGCCGTTATGAACCGGACGTAGTTGGAGGGGAACAGGCCTATCCTGCCGCTCAGGTAACCCAGGCACCAGCCGCCATCTTCCCCCTCCAGCACCTCGATGACGTCATGAATCTCCAGGTTTAACTCGTTGTCCTCTTGGGTTGAATATGGATAAATGGCTCGGGCATAGCGGCGCTCTGTTTAACACAATGTTTGATAAAACGGTAACGTTGCACCATTCGGAAGTTGCGTACATGACTAGCTATAGCAGCGCCACCTTTCAGCGGCTGTTGGAAGTACACTGCGAGCAATTGTCAGTTTGTCCCGAGTCTATGACAATACAATAACGTTACATACGTTATCCCTCCACCAATTTATTATCACTGATATAGCACAACTTGCACAGAGCCACAGATTGTATAGAAACATAAACAGGACGTACCTCTGAGCTTCTTGGAACGTCTGAGAGTTTCAATACCAGACATGGGAGCCGATGGCATGGTACTCTTCTCTAAAGCATGGACATAGAGAAAATGTGAAAAGGGTTGTGAAATTCAGTATATAGCTATAGAATGTTCATATATAATGGCAATATTATATGGCTGAAAAGCAGTGATAACCTCTGCAGACTCTTGTTATAGGTTTATTGCAAAAGCTCACAAACGTCAACAGATTGAGGCAGGCCTCAAGCAAGATGCAATGTGAGAAGTCACGAGCGACCTCTAGTGATATACCTGGTAACTGCAGGTCTGGGTGCCGCCCGATATCCAACATGTCCTGTTGCACCGTGTCTCCGAGAGGCCCGTGACTGGTTCTCCCCATCTTACAGTAGAAGGAGAATCTCTTCTTCTCGGCCCTTTGGCGGCGCCGTCTGAGGAAGTAGAACGTCAGGCCCATGCAGACGAGCAGCCAAAGTCCACCGGCGATGGCGCCAACTAAAATAGCAACCGTACTTCCAACGTCTGGGGAAGAATCTGTGCAGGGTATAAGATGGGAGTCATCTATCAAACATATGGAACGGATGCTATAGACTTTCTTCATATACGAGGTCGCTTACTGTGGCCAAAAGGCATAATGCCGTTCCCGTACAAATCCTTTTGCATTACTTGAGATTTGTAGATGTAAAAAGAAGTTTAAGTCTCGTACTATGATGGCCTCAACATGCTTAACGTTCATGCACCTGAGATTAAAGTTGTAACATAATTACCATTAAGGGCTACTGAAACGGAGATGGGCGCCGCCCTATGCGCCATCAGGCGCGGGAAGGACTTTAACTAACTTTTTAATAATTACCATAATACAGACGTATATGGAACTGATGCTGTAGATCTCCTTCATATACGAATTTGCTTTAAAACAGTAAGCTTTCTGTGGCCAAAATGCATGAGACTATTTCCATACAAATCCTTTTGCATGACTAGTGATTTGTAAAGGTAAGAAGATAGCTGCTATGATAGCTATAACATGCTTGAATTTCAGAAGTGTCAAAGCTTTTATTTGTTACGTACAGACTCAGGCACCTGAGATTAATGCTGTACATGTATTACCTTACATGTACATTTGTATTAACTTTTTTTTCTGTTGGTCTTAAATCGGAATGTCACTGTCACTCACCATCCACTGTCAACATTACGGACTTGACGTCACTCTTATCCACGTTGTTGTCTGCCGTACACACGTACGTGCCCGTGGCGTTGACGCCAACGTTTTCAAACACCATAGAGCATTCCCGCACGTCACGTGACACAGATCGCGTCATACTGCGCAGGCGCCGGCCGTTCCGTGCCCACGTGATGTTTGGTGGCGGGTTTCCCTCTGCGATGCACTGAAGGGTCACGTGATCAGCAACTGCTACTTGTTGGGATTCGGACATGCTGACGATTCTGGCAGGATCTGATGAGAACAAAGAGAAATTTGCTAGAAAAATTTTACTGTAACATTCTGCCACGAAGAGAACTAAAAAAAGGCAAAATAAGAGTCTGAAACTCAAACCTGCTTGAAATATTTTGTTTTGTGATGGTGCGCATGGTGTGTTGTGGGGGTTGATAATATATGGTTTGACGTTTGGCAAAATTATTCCATCATTGTTCTTAAGTTATATATCTACCTATGGTAAACAGTCAGATCCAAAACTACACCTTTCTGATGTCCTCACCATTTCATTTTTATTTCTTATTGTTACACCTGCACCTGGCACATACATTGTATCTCAATGTGTATATAATGGTTCACATCATACAGAGGTGACAGCAATGGTCACAGTTGCTCTTTTTTGCTCCTTGGAAGATTTTGACCAGAATGCCCCAGCAGTTCTAGAGCAAGCTGCTAGAGGGCCCAAACATACAACACTTCTTCCTTACACCACAAGCTATGTGCCACCAAAAAGTCAAGACCATAGCATATCCATGTCAAAAGATACAAAAATCCAAGTTCTGTTGCAGTACCAAGGTCACACACCAGGGGATCCAAAATTAATTTGACCTTCGTCTTTCAAACACCTACCCAAATACCAAATATCATTACAATCCATCAACAGGTTCTAAAGTTATGCTGACCACAAATATGTGGAAACACAAACAGACACACACACAGACACACCAAAAACTATACCTCCATTTTTCATGGAGGTAAATATCATCACAATCACACGTTCTGTTCTGGAGATATAGCACTGGAAACGACCCTTCCACACACTCCCATGCTACTGAAAACACAAAACAGATGTTACAGCTGCTAGCTGTCCCCAAGGAGGTTGAGACAGAGGGAATGAGGCCAGATCACTCCATAACAGGAAAAGGGGTGTAAATATTTTTTTTAAACAAACCGCAAAACAACAGCAAACTTCTAATCTACTTAATAGCACAATAGGTCACACACTCTATCCCCATAGCAAAGGAAATCGCAATCCATCCAGAGGTTCTAAAGATATAGGTCCGGAATCACAAAGATCCCTACCAGAAACAGTACATGCTTTTTTCAAGCATGTAATAAACGAGCTCAACCACGTTTCCAATTCTCCAGTATCCCATTACACCACTTCTGCCTTACGTCACTATGGAATCACTCCAAGAGAAGCAACAAACACACCAACTGATAATAATGACAACGTTATTGCGGAGGTAGAAAGAATATATGTCTCAAGAATACTTACATTGCACATTCAAGGTCAAAGACGCACTTCCGGGACGGACCACGTGATCAGCAGTGCAGGTGTACACACCCGCGTCAGACCGGGTTATGTGACGTATCACCAGATTCGGCGACTGCAGATTCCCGCCAGAATACTTGGTTTCGAATCTGGCGCTGTCTATCTCAGCTCCGTCTTTGATCCAACGAAGAGCCGTGATGTTTGGTTTAGCATTTCTCACAAAGCAAGATAAAGACACCGCTCTCCCAACGGAAATGACGTATGGGTTGGACGGTCCCACTGTCACTGATGGCGACCCTGGGAAAGCAATGCATACTATCAATAAAAGGGCATGATGAAAACAAATACACTGGTTTAGAACGAGTCTATGTGGCTAAATGGTGATGGAATACATGACCTTTAAGGGATCCATAGTCCTGAACTTGGGGTCCGTCTTACTAATATGATATTGAGTGGTAGGGTCTTCGGCAAATTCTTGCACCCATTCTTTAACCCTTTACTTTTCTATTGCGGTATTTTTGTAAAAAAAATAATAATTGCAGATTTAGAAGGCCAGGTTTTATGATGAACGAAGACTGAAAAAATCCCCCTCCCCCCAGAAAGGGTTGGATGGCAACAAGGCATAGACCAAGACATCATCAGAGTTGTATAATAAACTTGATTTGTGAGTATTCTATACCTGATCTAGAAAAAAAACCTACCCCTTCCTTCAACAGATTTCTTGCTTAATCCCTCGCATTCTCACACTATCAAGAACGTTTTAAGATTTTGAATTTGTCTATTTTCTGGTGTATGGTGACGGAATATTTCTGCTGCAAGGGATTTCGATGGAATTTGTTTGGTTAAAAAATGTATTTTTTCCTGGCAGGCACTTTATCATACCGAAGGAGGTCAGACACCGTATACATGAGGTCCAGAGGTCGTGGATCCTTCCTCCGAACCCATTAAATCTTAAGAAAGACGTGGGTGAAATTGATGACGCTGTCTCGTACGTACGTTCTGTTGAAGACATCTTCGCTCACCTGAGAACAGGCTCTGACGTGACAAGATCCGTGATGAATTATTGGCAAGGCGACGGGTCTTAAATGAATCACTTCATGGATATGATTTCACAGAGAGCCATCCATCATAATCAACAGAAGATGTGAACGTACGTACATCCTTTCAGTACCACCCGCACGCCATTAGGAACTAGGATTTCTGGAATATGTCTGAGAAATAGTTTTGACTGGGCATTGAAAGAAACTCTATCAGCACCCTGAAACACTAAGTGTGGTATCTCACGTCACTTGGGGCACCGGTGCGGCACTGCGGGGTTCGTTCACTGCGGCACTGCTGTGTTATTTTCGACGATTTTGTAATAATTTAGATGTAACACGTAAAAGTATGACTTGGAAGACAACAAAATACACAAAACGTGTAAGAAAGTTCGTTCTATATCTCTAAAATTCGTTGAGTAGTCTTCCGAACCCCGCAGTGCCGTACCGGTGCCCCTAGTGCATTGAGTTGGTATGCCTTTACGCTACGCGCTCACGTTGTGTAGACCAGGCGCACAAGTAGAGATATATTAGCCACTTCACATTGCATTGCCTTAATGTCCCTCTTGATGTACCCCAGTAGCGGTAAAGATGGGCGGAAAGGGAGCCGATCAAATGAAGACAAATGATCTTTTCACGTTTGGATGTGTCAGTGTAATCTCATCGACCCAGGGCACATTGAGTATTTGTTATGTATTGGGTTTATATCCTCATACAATGGGTCTATGCAGATGGCGTTGGGATTCCAGTTGAAGATTCGGTTGATACCAATAAGGCCATAGCAAGTAGATTTTATGGATGACACCCTATGCAGAATGCAAAAATAATGAGATAGGGCGAAAAAAAACAAGATGGGTAAAAACATGATGGCTGTTTTCGAAAATATACACCATAAACGTTGTAACAAGATTTGAAGTCACAGCTAACTAGGCATTCATTCGTGTATTCAAGAGGTGAACTAATAGTTAAAGTGACAATAGTGTAGCTTACTGGTAGCCCTTAGTTGGCAACTACACTTATGGCTTCCATATTGGTGGCACTTTTACAATTATCCAACAAGTTTCACTTTTGCAACTTAAGTCATGGCTACCTCCATGGTGTCACTTCCACAATAATAGGCTACAACACAACATTTTGGTCTATCTGACCATCCCCGAAGAGGAAAAAAAAACAAGATGAAATCAGGCAAAAATTAATGGGCACGCTGATGTCATCCATAAAATTTACTTGCTATGGCCTAAGAGGTGGACCTGTATACGTACATGGGATAGTCTTATCACAAGCAAATAGTGCGCTTTGGGTGTAGCCCGTCAAAACAAAATCATCTAAATCAATCCATTCCTCCAGAGACTGAAACATTACCAGCTTGAGTTACTCTGTGCCCTAGAAGTACTCCGCATCAGTGTGTCGTTTCGTACATCTCAGATAGGTGACAAGAAACCCACACGTATATCTCTCGATGAAATATTAAAGACGATAATATGACCTTCTTACGCTTTGCAATGACAGTGGCATTTTTATCAATACAAATCAGATTTCATAAGAGCTCGTATGATGTCCAGTTATTGATGCAATATTCTTGCTCTTGCATGAAAGTTCGTTGGCCTCCGTTCAAGAAAAAAAAACAGAACAACGTATTTTAAGATTTATGTTGATTTTTGTATGAGTCATATGATATTATGTGCGTTTTGTATGAAGTAAGGCCACATCGTGACGCTGAAGAAGAGTGATGGATGTCACTCGAAACGTACGGAAGTAAATATCCGTTTTTTATCCAGTTGTAGAGATTGAATTGTATTTGAATAAGGTCACATTGACTTAGTTTTATTAATGACATCCACGCGCGCATTGAGTTTCGCCTGTCCTAAAAAAAACTGTAGCCACATGTGACCAAAGGACATCCCTGGTCAGTTCTATGCTTGTCAGAGGATCTGCTCTCCAGGGTAAGGGGGATATATGGTAAGGAAATGGGGCCACAG
Organism: Branchiostoma floridae x Branchiostoma belcheri; assembly: GCA_019207045.1. NCBI lineage: Eukaryota > Metazoa > Chordata > Leptocardii > Amphioxiformes > Branchiostomatidae > Branchiostoma > Branchiostoma floridae x Branchiostoma belcheri. Next base: position 15,586,711 of record CM033032.1, on the reverse strand, counting down.
CACCCTTGTACCCTCTTTGAACAAGAATGACAATAAAAAATCTAATGTATTAAAATGGCAACGATTGCATTATAATCACACTTGAGGTGCACATAAGACAAACCAAGCCTAGGAAGGAATGGACTGGATATTTAGTCCTGTGTTTAAGCACCTTTTTTTGCTTTTGTTTTATGTTTGGAGCGCATTAGGTTTGGAGTCTCCAGAGGATGTCAACGATAAAATTTCGTCGGTGTGGCCGAATGTACCCTGCTTAAAATACAAGACTGCGGAAGGAAAAGATATTCAGTAATAAAACTCGTACTTAGTATCTTTAAGTCCACGAACCCCTCCTGGGTCCCCTCCCCCTCTGCAGCGATCTGAAGCGCGAACGTCCCTTCATCTTCATCGGTGGTGGACTGGATCTTTAACGACGCCGAGCCGACCAGCTCCGTCCGGCCCTCGTAGTCTCCATACGCCTTAAGCTTGGAGGACTTCGACGTCGGGTAGTAGGAAAACACCGGTTGTCTCCTCAGATTCGGGTCGGTCTGAAGGGAGTGTGACAGAGACATTTAGCTAGCTATGGTCTTATAGTGCGTTTACTAGAAGTGAACAAAAAAGTGGATTGGAATTTTTCTGACTCCTTCCAAAAATTTGATCGTTGTTATCATCCCCTCCAACCCCATCCCTCTAATCTGTTCAGTTTTGAAACATAACGTTATGCCTCAACCACCATCTCCAATAACTTTTCTTATGGTGTTATCTTACCATATGGAACTATGCAAACATGATTAATATTTTAGTGACTTTCGCATACGATCCTTAGGAGTTAGTGGTTCAACCAGTTTTTCTCGTTAGCTGTGCTTGTATTGAATTGTTCTGTCAGTTCATTCTAGTGACGCTGAAGAAGAGTGATGGATGTCACTCGAAACGTCCGGAAGTAAATATCCGTTTTTTATCCAGTCGTAGGGACTGGGTTGTATTTGAACGTATACCCCAACAGCCGTCTTTGTTAACTTTAGCATCTGCAAGATCTCCTGCATGACTGATATTCTCATTTTCATTTAAACGTGTTTAGTAAAACAGACACGAGAAAGCTGTCCTTACGTGAACTCCTCTTATATGGCCACTCACCTTGTCTACTTTGCTCCAGTGGACAAGGACAATTTTGCTACTCGTGTCGTAAGTGGCCGGCAGAGTCACTGGATCACCTAGAACAGTGTTCACACTGGCGGGTAGCGTCAGGCCTATTGATGACTGGGCAAATGCACCTGGAAGGTAGGAAACTGAGTGTTAAATCAAAATCTTATGACGCACTTTGATGCAATGCCCTTGATACGTCGATGAAGGTTAGACATCCACGTAATACGATACGCCAAATAGCAGCTACTAAAGCAACTGGATATGATTTTGGAAACGGTCAGACGTTTCAGATACCCAAAATTGCCTTCAGCTCTTGTGCATTCATAAATAGGATATATAAGACCAGTTTCTGCCAGATCACTTCAGTGTCGCTAACGAAAGATAGTGGATGCTTTCTGAAACGTCTGACCGTTTCCAAATCATATCCTGTTGCTTGAATAACTGTTTTTGGCGTAGTGTCTTTGAAATGTTAACATTGCCTCTTTCTTGTGTTGCTATGCAGAAAGCTTTGTTCGTGTTTTGCAATTTTCTCTTTTCTCAGTGTTGTATCACACAATGCCTATTTGTATTTCTGCCTTAGTGTACAAAGCTCCAAGATCAGCAAAATCTTCATGTAAATCCCGTGGTAAGTCTGAATGGTGATAAAGCCATGTAAAAGTTACATCTTTGAGAACACTAACACCTATTCGTGAAATGACCTGTCATTATACTCAAGCAGGCGGGGTTTCAGCACCCTGGAGATACACCGCGTTACTGTTTAAATCACATAACGTCGTGTAAAAAGGATTATTCTACATGGTGAATAACGATCTGTAAAAATCTATGACGAACAATGAATCCCCGAGGCGAGTATAACATCTTTGCAAAGTGTGGGTGTAGTGTATTGCAGCTATAAGTCTTACCACACATGAAGGGTTTGTGAATTGTGATGAACGACGGTGCTCGGGGCTATACCGCTCTAAATGGCGCGTCTAGCTGAAATACCTCTCACTTCCATTTCTTTATCACAAAACCCCACAGGCTTACACGCCGTAGATTAATATTTCCACCTCTCGGTAACTTTTCATTACTGCGATAAATCATACATTACGTTCTCGTGCATACTTTACACCCCTCCTTTGATATGATTTATGGACGACACATGATTTAAAACAGCAAGCGAATCCGTTTTCCGCACGCGCTATGTACACAAAACACCCTTAACCAATTGCAAGTGTCTCCGGTGTTGAATTTACGGGTACCAGATAAGAAAGCAAATTGCGCTGCCGTAATACCGTGATTTCAGATATCCTCTGTAGTGCGATATGTTGAAGGGTTTAACGACCAATTTGGCGTCTCTGTGGCGTCGGCAACAATCAAATGGGCACGTCGTACAAAAGGATTATCAACTTGGCGGATCTTTCCGACGGCTTTAATTTTCTCGGATACTTTAACTGTGTTAATGAATGTTAAGATAACAGGATCGAAATTGACAACTAGCAAAGTCAAGGTGAACTCAAAGTCACTTCTTATTTTGGTAAGAGTTCATTTAACTTGATATTGCCTCCTTTAACGTTGTCAAAGAAATTTGAAACGTTTCATCTCAAAATACAACAATCGTACATGTACGTAGAGTGCAGAGAAGGCCATGATGAAAGAAGCATGATCTTGTTAAGAAATAAACTCCGTCTAAGCATCGGACACGGACTTCGCAAGCATCTTTCAAATTCACTTTAGATAAGAAGAGCTAGAAACATGGTGTCAAGTAAGGACAGGATTCTTCAAAACACTCTGAGTACGATGCACAATACCAGAGGAGACAGATTGCAAAGCGTACCGTTCCAGCCCTAAAACGTAATGAAACATGTTATAAAATCACCCAGAGAACCACAAAGCTGACATGATGTAGAGTCGGATTAGCACTCCGTAGACCGCTAGTCTGATTACGTCTGTCCACATCTTTATAACAAGGTCCACAGGGTCCAACCAACAGCTCCCATTTTCCATCTCGATCGGTGCCGGAATGAAAATGTAGGCGGTTTGAAATTCTTATGCATAAATTCACCCATGCCAAAACCTGTGTGAGGTATGGTGAGGTTTTTTTTATGTGTGTCAAGGTGGTAGGTATCTTACTGTACTTGGGGCACCGGTGCGGCACTGCGGGGTTCGAATGATTACTCAACGAATTCAAAAGAGACCGAATGTTCTTACGTTTTGTGTATTTTGGTGTCCTCTAAGTCATGCTTTTACATATTACGCAGTATCTAAATTATTAACAAATTGGCAAAAATAACACAACAATGTCGCAGTCAACGAACACCACAGTGCCGTACCGGTGCCCCAAGTGCAGTGAGATTCCACCTTAAGACACAGATACTGATAATAATGAATTATGAATATCCCGATGCATCCTACATATGTTAACACACAAGCAAATAGTTCAAACGAGTTCATAGATGTGGTACATCCGAAATCTTATAGATATTGATGATTGTAGGGATTTCGTTTAGTAGAAAAAAACAGTAAGGTGTTTTCCATGCCCGAAAATTCAAAATGTCCAAGAAAAAAATCATCATTACCTCAGTACACAATTAGATCGTTGATAGATACGTTGTGCCTGATAAATCTGGTTGAGGACACCCTGTGGGTTTTCTATTGACAGTACATCCATCAGACCCATCTGGACTTTATCTGCAGTGTCTAATTTGCGGTTTCGTCCGCGATTTCTCTGATATCAAAACGCCCTATTCATCAATCACCAACTATACACGGTAAAGGTGGTGTCTCATTACACCGGTGCGGCACTGCGGGGTTCGTTCACTGCGGCACTGTTTTGTTATTTCCGCCAATTTTTTTTATAATTCAGATATCGCGTAATACGTGAAAGTATGACTTAGAAGACAAGAAAATACACAAAAAGTAAAAAAAAATCGTTCTTTATCTCTGAAATTCGTTGAGTAATCTTTCAAACCCCGCAGTGCCGCACCAGTGCCCCGAGTGCAGTGAGATACCATATTAAGCCCTTAACATGTGTCTGAAAGCTCTGTTCAAGGGTTTCATATGTATATACATATAATTAAGACTTTTGTGTCTCAATGCGCAACACGTTACCATCACATATAAAAACTATACCAGCAAAATGTCTTTCTTTCAAGTAGCATTTACCTCACGATAGAGTAAAAACAGAGTGCCTTTTTTTCTTATGGGACGTTTTCAAAAGCTCCATAATTTTCTGCGTAAGTATATATGTATATTTCATTTATAGAAATGTTCCTTCAGAACGCAATGGTTTAATGAATCTTCTGCAAATTAAACCATCCATGTGAAAAACGACAGGATGGGCCTTTTTTCAGCTACATTACTCAATGTGGTGTTTTATTCATAGAGTTCGCAACTTCAAATTAGCCGTATAAGAGGGCCCGTGTAATTGAATAGATATTAGGACGACATTATGGTGGCTGGCGGGCCATTACCTATGACCGGGTGTAATTTGTTTAGGGTCGTCCAGTAATATCGAACTTTTCACAAAACGAGATCAGTTCGCTACGAGCACTTTTGCATGCATCACTCTTCAATGTTAGAAAAGTCTTACTATTTTGACTGTTCGTTTTAGAAAACGCGCCAATGAAAAAAAACAAAAAACAATCCTCCCAAGTATGATTAGGTGGACAGTTGTCTCTTGACAGTCGAAGACACTTCCGAAAGACATTGCTTTACGTCTATATATTGAATTAAGCATAAGAAATCTGTATCGACCTTGCATTGCGACATTTCCAGCTCGAATATTCTAAGCAAATTCTGAAAAATTCTGGCATATCTGCTCTGCATAATAATTCTTATAACATGTTTTGCGAACGATTTTCGTTAACGATTTTATCGTTGTGAGTGATGTAGACGATGAACATAATACTTTTTCATTTCGATTTTGATAATTATTTTTGCTTTTTTTGTAAAGTAATAAAGATAGTTTGATCCACGCCTCTGCTCCCAGAGGTCCTCTGTACATTAGCGAGATTTATCACTTCAATCTTCTCACCAAGTCAGTCAGTCGGAGCTGTTTTTATTAGTAGATTCATCATCTTCTCTTGCAGTGTAGCACTTAATATCATGTCTTGTCGGAAAGATTCCAATGTACATAGCTACACTACAACCTTTGGGAAGGGCCTTACTACATGCATGAATACGTACATAGACCAAGAAAGTGCTTTTTTTTCTATTATGAATATCATATCTTGTTGGAATTATTCCAATGCACATAACCACACAACAGCCTTTGGGAAGGGCCTTACTGCATGCATGAATAGGTACATAGATCCTATATAGACCAAAGTGGTCTTTTTTCTATTACGAAATGTGCCAAGTACGAAATAGAGACTTCTGTTCAGTCCTTCTTGAAATCTTTATTCATTATACCACATGGCAGACTAGAAACATCAAGTCTGAATTATGATGGCATTTACATACGGGTACACGCGTTACTGGAGACTTGCTTAAAAACTTATAACGTTGTGTGGTTAAAAAGAATCGTTAAAACCCTACTTACATAACATCTAAATCGAGAATGACTTTCATAGCCATCTAGAATTCTATTCTGGAGAAGCAAAATCGTTCGATATCCAGGAATCCATCGGTAACTACATGAGGGGAATACGTGAGTACATGGCCGGGGTGAGTGATTGAATGAACCAATAAGCGGCTTACAATTTGAGTGTCCAGTCAGTGTGAAAGTTTCGGTGCTCTGGCCCGCACTTTTCAGCTAATGACTCTCCACAAATTAAGGCGCGCGCCCGGAGACATCGCGGGAGCCGTAATTGCATTTTCAGTCCCAGAGCGGACTCCTAACAAAAGAACCTCCACTGCCTTTAGGATGGTCGAATTTAACACGGCATGATTCCAATTAACTGCAACCTTAGGGGAGGATCAGTTGATATGGAAGAGTGGGGCTTTGCAGCATTTCTATCTTCAATGCTAGATGGAAAACTATTGAATGCGACAAAATTTTCCAGAGTTATCTGACCGACCTTAACATGCAACAGACCTTTATTCAAATCAAAGAGAAAAACGATGGTGACATGATACTATGATAGTGTACGTGTAAATTATTTTTTCTTGTGAGCTTTTTTTTCCCTAGTTTCATTTACGATGTAGGAATTGAATGCGCGTGTAATGTTCTAAAGTTTTGAGTCAAAAGACATTTGGATCTATATTTCTCCCCCCCCCCCCAAGTCATTATGCTCTGCGAAAGGAAGTCTCATAAAATGAAAATGTGCGTTTTGCGTATAAGCATCCCTCATCCCGAAAGGAAATGAAAAGTTCTTTCCCCCAAAGTTCTTCCGATGAGTTTCCGGGCTGTTAGATTAAAGGTGAAAGTGTGAAATCCTCAGCGTTCCGGCTCCGTGGAAGGAATTAATAGGAACCAGCGTACACGCACGGCCGCTTGAGCAGCATGTAATTAAATTCATGAAAGGAACTTCGCTCAATATGCTCGACAAGCTGACGGACATGCATTTAATTGAGAGAACTCCAACATTGTCAATATTTAGAGCTTAGCGGGGATTAGGGTAATCTGGGGATTACTACTATGGTAATCCTGGAGTGGTGGTGTCTTGAAGTACACGTACTTCTGGAGAAGTAATAGAACATTTATTTCCTACTTCAGGTGGTATCTCACTGCACTTGGGGCACCGGTGCGGCACTGCGGGGTATGTTCACTGCGGAAATGGTGTGTTATTTTTGTCGATTTTTTATAATTCAAATATTGCGCAACACGTAAAAGTATGACTTAGAAGACAACAAAATACACAAACGCAAGAAAATTCGTTTTTTATGTCTGAAATTCCATGAGTAATCTTTCGAACCCCGCAGTGCCGCACCGGTGCCACAAGTGCAGCGAGATACCACATTTGACGTTCTGTTTTGGAACATCAGCTATGGGCATATTTTAAAAGATGTAGAAAGGAAAAATTCAGTTTCAGGGAAATCTACTTAGATTACAATGATCCACATACATTTCATCACTTTTAAACAATGATATAGAGGCGCATTTTCAACATTGGGCGTTTATGACAACTTTACGTGTAATAAATTTGAGAATTCATATTACCGCTGTGACTATTACAGTTTTGCGCCAAGTGAACTTTGTCATCCTGAAAATTAAACTAGCACAGCGACGCATTGTTCAGAACCACCATAAAAACTGCAATATGATCTATTGTCTCCCACCGCTGGTCTATATGTGTATACGTGTCCCTAAAGAATGTGGGCTTATTGCTTTATGTATATTTTATATCGCAACACCGCTGGAGATCGAAATCATAGTACACCGTTCTGACATAGGTCGCGTGTTGTGTTGGTCCGTCGGCCAGGACATATTAACCTTACACAAAGAAAATAAAGGCCCGACTCCTGCACCTGAGACTTGAATTTGTAGAGCGACGTACGCTTGTCCTGTTTCATTAGCGTGGAAAATGTCAGAAGGAAAAGACAGACTGTTAAACCGCGTCCAACAGACAGTTTGGCATTTGTAACGTTGTCCCCATCTTCAACCCTATCTCCGCACAGGCTTTCTGTATATGTCATCTGGAAAGGTCAAACGGCAGTTTTGTTTCGCAATTATCACAGCTTTTGTTTTGTTTGTTTAGTCCAGAAAGCTACGTTTATCATGAATTTTTAGATGAATATGGAGCAATCAGTGAGTTTCAGGGTTGAAAAAAATTAGAGCATATTAGGGTTGAGAAAATTACGAAATCTCTACTTTATCTAGCACATGGTTTGCATACAAGCCCTGGTGTATATGAAGAATAGGACAAATGTTGTGTTTCCTGTTTTCCTACCTACTCTAGAAAAACATGCCGACCCTAGTTTTTTTTTGGGGGGGGGGGAGGCTTGGGCAGTGGAGTTTCTAGTTAGAATTTTATTCAGTCTGCTTCCTATTGCAGTGAAAACACTGCTTTTCCTATCTAATGAAGGATAAATAAATGTATCCATTATGCACAACATTCAAGTTTGACATTATAAGATGTTTTGTGTCCTCATGCATTTCAGTTCACTTTGTTTAACTGTATTGTAACATGTCACACTAGAGTTTTGGCCAGCCTACAACAAATTACAAGAAAAAAAGATATATCAGATAATACCTACCTACCGACCCTTTTTTTCAGGACTAAAACAGGGAACACAACATTTTCCTAGACCTGAACAGAGCTGGAACTTGTACATGTACATGTACATGTTTATACAGTACATGAAGACCTCGCTAATGAGGAGAGAGAAGTGCACAGCTGTTGTGTATTCTGCAGTTGTAATTCAATCCGAACTGTCCTCCCTATAGGCTTGACTTATTTGAACTCTCTCTTTTAAGTTGGCATTTTGAAAGGAGGCCAGTACCTTTTCATACAGCTGAGCCCGAGTTAAATGATATGCTTTTCCGTCGACTCGCATAAATCAACAGACTCCCCAAAGCAACATTATGGCCAGGAAACAAAAGGAAATGACACATAAGCTGTTTACTCAGATAACGGTACCTAACAACCCACCGCCAGTAATATCAAAGACATGTTGATAAAAAGCAAACAAGGTTTTCCCAAAGATACTCAATATCTTAATGTTGGATCTTAAAGTGTTATTTGATAACCAAATTTAGATCAACATGGGCATCAGTTGTTGCAAAGGAATCGCATTATTGCATAGGATTAGTACAATAGACTATACTTTTATTCATGACGTTTCATGGGTCGACCCGAGACGCTTTTTCTCTTCCATTTCCTATTGGTAGGGAAAGCTAGGCTTAAAAGAAATTCTATCGTTAACGCATGGAAAAGAAATGATTTCTACTTACAATTCGCACTTGTGAGGAAAATGATGACTCCGGCAAAAACTACACGAACTGTGCCATGGAACTGCATTGCGTCCGCTGCTGCTTGTGAGGATTTCCCGTCCGAAAATCGTGACGACGTCTGTCAGCGCTCTGCCCCGCCTTTTCGACTTTTCCTACAGTGGTACACATCTGGCGCAACAAGAGATGGTTGGAGTATAGCTCATGGAGTACAAGTTTCAGTATTGATGGAAGGTTTCCGTATGGAAAGACACTAGGAGAGTTAAGTCTCTGCTCTCCGTCCACAGGAACTCGACTGCTACCTGGGCTTTAGTAGTCCGCCGGTGCGGGCACTCCGACTCACAGGCTTGCCGCACTACGCAGTAAGGGAGCGTCCGTTTGTCATGACGATGTGGGATGTAATGTGGGGGCATGGCCGCGTGCCTTACGGTTAATGACTCTCTTGTTAGTATTCAAGACCAGGGTAATAAGCCTTTGGTGAATGAAAATGGAGAACATTTTTGCCGAACGGATAACGATTATCTAGTGTTGACTCCAAGTACGCTTCATCCTGAACATATATTCTAATCACTGGACTTATTCCCCTCACAATTTCAAACCAACCCCTTCCCAATCAAAATGGACTGGTCTTTCTACGAAAACTAACTCCTCTATGGACTGGTCTTTCTACGAAAACCAACACCTCTTTTGCCCATGTATGAATAGAGGATGGCACTTTGTACAAAGAGGTTGTCCCATTTGAAACATGGACATGTGTTTGCTAGAATGGTACGAATATAAAAAGTATCATCAAGATGTAAAATAAATTAATTAAACTGAAAACAACAATGTGTCGGGAAAGTCGAAAGATAACCATGGCGGAGCTTGCTACTAAAATGATCCCTAAAAATATATATCTTGCCTTTATTGTATTTTCTGCCATTTGACCTTCAAAAGGAGAAGAACTGTGTGATCACAGACCCTGTATACAAATTATTGGATTGTCCCTACATCAGATTACCATAGGGTGTTAAATCATCCTTCCTAGGCAGCTTAGCTCCAAAAAAATATGTTTTCTTCTTAACAAGACTGTCATTTTCTCACCGAAGAAACGTTAGTTTGGAACATTCAATCATGAAGGCAACACAGATAGAGGGATGGGCTCAAAACTACATGTATTCCCCAGCAAGCATGATTACTTCACAGTCGTTCCAACTTACCATGCAACAAACCAAATCCTCAAACAACAACCTCAAGATATTGTTAACTTTTAATGATGCATTCAATTTACTTCTCATGTTTTCTGTTTGGATCATTTTTTGTTTAGAAACGTTTTTTTCCTATTTGAGACTTCTACAAGAGTGTATCTTGCATCTACAGCTTGTATTTTTACCCATTTTAGAAATGGTTCCAGGATATGATCACCAGCCATATGAGACGGAATTAGGTCATACTTCATACCATAACAAAAGCCGTTATCGCAGATTGCGCAGCCTTTGCGATGATCTGTGTTTAAGGCAGGTGGGGCGACGATGATCTGTTAGCAGCTTCACCGGAAAATAGACTTATTGCTTTATACGTATAATGAAAGGGTTGTCTTTGTAACGGAATGGCTGTACGTGTCTTAAATAACATAGAATAACATGTACTACTGATATACGTTGTTTATCACCATGCCTTAATACTTTATCCTGTTCTATGTTTAACCTAGGCAACAGTCAGTTACTAAGACATCCTTAATGAAAAATAAAGGGCTTCTCAACGGTTCAAATCTACAATAAGATAAGACTTAAGCATGCAAACCTTCCTGGGTGGACCAAGTTTTAATTCCCTGTAAACCTCTTATCACAGAGACTCACCGATACTTAATGTGGCCGGATGGCGTCGCACTGGAATCGTTAAGCCCAGACTAATAAGTGCTGAATGATTTGAAAAGATGATGATAAACAGACATGGTTCTTTTATTGGTGGTGGTGTCGGATTAGTTTCATGCCAATAATGAGGAAGTGTCAATCCGCGTTCTAAACCTTGGGATCTCACGGATAAACCAAGGAGGCTAAAAATCAACCTCCTTGGATAAACCGGCAAACCGGCTATCTGCTTAGGACAGTATGATAAGGGTCATAGCGAGTGTAGAAGAAAAAATGCACGGGAATATTTCGTAAATAATTTTTCAAGTAAACTGAACGTTGAATTTGCGTGAGGTGCACCAATTCATGCAACGTTACCGTAAAGGTGGCTTCACACGTGCGTATGAGATGCGTGTAGATGTTTTAGCCTCTACCAGGCTTCACAGGACGTCGGGAAAATAGTATAATTGGACAGATATAGACAGGGCAAACAAAGTAGCTGGCCAACGAAATTGTTTGCGAACCAGCATACTCGACCATATACGCACGTGTGAACCCATCCTAACATAACGTTACTTGTCATACACCGGCACAAGCGCACAAACACACACACACACACACACACACACACACACACACACACACACACACACACACACACACACACACACACACTCTCTCTCTCTCTCTCTCTCTCTCTCTCTCTCACACACACACACACACACACACACTATCACTCTTGCTGCTCAAATTTGCCCTGTGATTAACATTGTCATGTCCGTCTTCTTTGTCCGCTCCGCCTTGTTGTGTTATCTACCCTGCCCTTGGTGCTGAACGTATTTCACCACCTTGTCATGTTTAAGTGTTGGTGCACTTATTAAAGCTATCGAAAGTGTTGTTTGATTAGCCACAGAATACTTTTACACTAGCCTTGGAACCTTCTCCTGATAATTCGTTGTGGAAACATCCCATGGTCTGTTTTGGCTACCAGTATGGGTGTGTCTTTGTTTGAATCAGGCGGGGTTGCTGGTGACCTTTCACCCTATGACCCCATCCCAGGTCACGGGTTGGAAAGCCAGCTGAGTACGGAGTACGTATACGTACGTACGAGGGGCAAAGATCACAGTAAGAACGCCCTTTTACTTTAGTCTAGCTTGTGTAAATCTAGACATATAACGCCACAGGATTAAACCATAAAGGATATTACGTCTGAAAATATCCTGCTGGTTGAATTGACGCGGAAGCCCTTTGTTCGGCACAGGTGCGGAGGTGACCTAGATACATAAAACAAGCTGAGCATATTTTGCTGGAAAGTTGTTTTCCTTTTGAAAGCTCTTCGTGATTCGTTTGTTATTGCAAAATGGAAAATGTTATTATTACTTTAATACTTTAATCATAAAAATAAGGGGAAGCTAACGTTATGTAACAGGGCTCAAAATGCAAGTTAGTGCAGGTAAAATTAGAGCTGTGCAGGTATTTCTGGTGTCTACCTGCACCTAACCTGCACTGGTCCATGTAAAGGGTTTCATACAGAAATGTCCTATGATGTAGGTATATGTGGATTGTTATTACAATGTAGCTGCATTGACTGTCAACAAGACTTTTTCCCGCTAGTGACAGGCTGCAAATAAGGCTTTTTCTGCCATTGAGAGTCTAAGCTTGTCAATAAGATTTTTCCCTGCTATTGACAGGCTAAGCGCAGGCCAATACATAATCCTAACTGCGAATGATCCAGTAAAATGGTGCAAAATAAGACTTATTGATATTCCTGAGTAAGAATAATTAATCATTGAATGTTTAAAACAAAACAATGAGTGTTAAAATGGTCTCGTGAGATCGCATGGCGTAATCGGCAGCGCGCTAGGCTCAGGCCCAAAAGGTCCTGAGTTTGAACCCTGTCGGTGTCACCGTTCTTGTGCCCTTGGAAAATGGACTTTATACGACTTCTTCCACTTCACTCAGGTATAAATGAGTAGGGATGTCCCTCGGATAGGACGTTAAATAAAGACTGTGCCGTAATGATCAACATAATGATCGTGGGTAATAAAGGAAGAAAGAAAAAAAGAGAAAAAAAAAAGAAATTTAGAAAATGAGCAATTCATTTGCGCATTGCAGTGTTCCAAAGGTGTACCTACACTGTTTGTCAATAAGATTGTTTTTTCACTAGGGAAGAGTCTGTACATGTAAGAAGCTGGCAGCCCAGACAGACACCATGGGGTCCAGACTGGGCATCAGGGCAGGGACAGGGCCGCACACCGTGGGCATCACAGACATCATGACTGCTGGGCCTGACAAACATGTATGTACACATGTCTCACATAACTTTTTTGTCCCAAAAATATTATCTCAGTAAGATAAAAATATTATCTCAGGCATGAGGATGGGACAAGGCATTAGGTAAGGTAAGATAAAATATGTGTGCTATAGAGACTGCAAGCTGCATTGGTGCTGTTGTATTGCAATTCACATAGTGGGGGTTTATCTCTCTGCTATTAAGACAAAAGCTGTAAATTGTGGTAACACAGAGCAAGCAAATAAACAAAAGGCTGTAACCTGGTTACCACCTACTAGTATGTTATTTAGAATAATTATGCCTAGTCTGTCGGACCCAACTGAACAATGTGGTTTTAACTGATCGACCGGTACAGCAAAGACAGACTTGAAAAATGGACTTTGGACCATTTAGAAAATGAGCTAATATCGGCAGGCATTCTTATGTTTTGAGGCATACAGGTCTAAGAAAATAACAAAGTAACAAGAGCAAAGTACAGGATAGTTGATCATGCAGTCATTTTAACCAAGTTCCTACTGAGTCAAACCTCCAAGGTCCAGAACAGAGGCAGTTAATGTTGTTTACATGATGATAGGATTTCAAAACACCAGTGGTATCCGGATACAGATTCATTTGTAGTCAAATGAACCATTGTTTTTAGTATCGCCCGTTTACAAGATTTCACAGATACTCAGGTCCAGGTTCAGGACCTGGACCTGATCCTCTGGACCTGGAGAGTACCTGGACCTGAATTTTGAGTACCGGTACCCACCCCTAGTGGGTTGCATTTTTATAATGTCAAGTGTTTCTGCTCAGGCTGTTCTACAGTACCTGACTGAACCATGTGTTTTGACCTGTAGGGTGTGTTTCTGTGTTTCTCCCCAACTGAACCATGTGTTTTGACCTGTAGGGTGTGTTTCTGAGGTCCTACTCAACCAAGCCATGTGTTTCACCTGTAGGGTGTGTTTCTGAGGCTGTTCTACCCAACTGAACCATGTGACATCAGACAGAGGAAGCATGATTGGCCAACATGGACACCAAGTCGTCAGTACTTAGATGGCTACTTCAAGTTCATTGGTGTTCCAAAATGGACTTACTCTTTATGCAGATTGATTGTGGGTAGGTATATACACATTGTGTCTAAAGACTATTGGAAAGGTGACATAAATGTGAAGAAGCTCATACTTGTGTTATCGTCAGAAAAAAAGTGGTAATCTGCTAAGAATTATGCCAGAAACAATTTTGAAAAAGCCGTTTTGAATTTTTAAGCTGCATCCGTTTTCACACCAACCCCACTGCCCTATCTACTATACTTTTTGGTCAGTCCCTCACCTGCAAAAAGAGTCAAGAAATCTGGACATTTGACATTGCCCACATCATATTTAGAAAAAGAAAATTATGGAAATTCTGTAGGCTTAGAGTTAAAGTCTATGGTGGTAATAGTTATCTTCCATTTGTATTTTTTTCCTCCTTGTAGGTAATCCCAAGGTCCCAACCATCCCAAATGCTCCACTGTTAAAGAAGGAAACTCCATCCAAGTTCCCAGTGATAGTTTTCTCCCATGGACTGGGTGGACAGAGGACAACGTACACTGTTGTATGTTTAGAGATGGCATCAAGGGGGTATCTAGTCGCTTCTATTGAACACAGGTATGTCTCATTCTGCTACATTCATGATTTAAAATAGTCTTTTAGACCAGTTGTGGTAAGCTAATGAATATCCAACATCAGGGCAATGATCTGCTATGCCGTATCATTACTTTGAAGAGCCACAATGAGAATAAAACATTACATAGTGTATAATAGTAAGCTATTGAGCCATAGCTGTTTCATTTAAATTATTTGTCATCCAAAGCAATGTTTGTGTCCTCTGCTGATAGTGCTTTGAAGCACCACTGTCTTTCATTGAAGTCAACTTGTTTTATTTTCATGCCAAATTTGAAGGCTTCTACCTATCTACCTATGATTGATATAATATGAAACTGTTTATGCTTTTTTGTTAAATGAAGATAACCACACAAGCACATATGTGCACACACACAAACACACAAACAAACAAATAAAGACACACACACACAAACAAGCAAACAAAGACACACTCTCCCTGGTTTACCATCTGTTGCTACCTGATCCAAGGGTTAGACATGTTTGCATTTCAGTTGTAGATTGTTTGCATTTCAGTTGTAGATTTTTGATGGCTACTTCCAACCTATGATGCAACACTATGCGTAGATAGCTCTTGGGATAAGTGTGACGATATTTTATTTTATCCACATGTGCCCCTATATCTA
The DNA here is from genome assembly GCA_019207045.1 of Branchiostoma floridae x Branchiostoma belcheri. Classification (NCBI taxonomy): domain Eukaryota; kingdom Metazoa; phylum Chordata; class Leptocardii; order Amphioxiformes; family Branchiostomatidae; genus Branchiostoma; species Branchiostoma floridae x Branchiostoma belcheri. The sequence continues at coordinate 15,571,388 of CM033032.1, read as the reverse complement.
CAGAGATGGTTCAGCCTCGGCAACTCATGTGATCAGGCAAGAGGACGATGGGAAAACTCAAACAGTAGAGTGGGTCCCCATGATTCCTAAACCAGAGGGGGATGAATATCCTGTTAGGAACAAACAGGTAAGGGATGGTCTCAACTTTGTATGTTGTTTCAAAACAAGTTTGCTTTCAGATCAGTTAACATCTCTGCCATGTAATTATACCATGAAAATAGAGATATTGTTTTGTGTGTGTGTGTGTGTGTGTGTGTGTGTGTGTGTGTGTGTGTGTGTGTGTGAGTGTGTGTCTGTTTGTATTTCTGGATTTTTGTAGTCAGCATAACTCAAGAGCCTCATAATGGATTACAATGATATTTGTTATGTACATAGTCATTGGGAAAAAAGTGAAGGTCAATTTTGGGCCCCCTAGTACGTGACCTTGGTAATTCAGCAAAACTTTTTTTGTATCTTTTGGCCTGGACATGCTATGGTCTTAATTTCTGGTGGCAAATAGCTGAGTGTGATGTAAAGAAAAAGAAGCTTGTTATGAATGGTAGTTGATTACAGAATTACTAACATTCCTTACATCTGCTTGTACAACAGGTCCACCAGCGTGCAGATGAGCTGGGTCACATGCTGGACCTTCTGGTCAGTATGGACCAGGGTAATAACATCAACAACTTGTGCCAGACAGGCATGGACTTATCACAGTTCAAGGTTGGTAACCATCATGTTGTAAATTTATTTGTTTTTTTTTGTCAGAAATCTTTTTGTTTCTTATAAGGTGACTTTTGAGATAACTGTAAATTTGATCAAGGAGGTTAAAAAACCTCCTTGATTTACTACACTGTTGCATTATAGGAAATGTTTGTCAGCATTGTCTCCACCAATCAGAATGAAAGTATAATCTATGAATGTACTATTTTACAATCTTTTTTAGTTCTACAGCAAACATTTTGACAACAATCTGTCGTCTTCCTCAGTGCATAATAACACACTTACTATCAAAGCTATGTGGCAAGGAGAAGTAGTGAATCACATTCGAGAACATTTCTACTTCAAGTTATTACATCACAATAGGTCACATTCGGTTTGCACTGACATGTTTAGTTCACACAGCACCGATAGTAGTTGTTTTATCATGAACTGAGGAAGCCGACAGATGGTTGTCGAAACGTTTGCTGATGAATTCCTAAATCCTTTATTCCTTTATTTATTTGATTAAAGAAGGTTGTGGAATGAAGAAGTTAGAAAAATAGTGATAATAAGCTTGCATATTTATCACAGAATAAACTGGACTTGGACAGGGTTGCAGCTATGGGCCACTCCTTTGGTGGTGCCTCATCTCTGGTCTCTCTCTACAAAGATCCCAGGTTAAGGTGGGTGACAACACTCATGGTCATTGTATCATATTGTCTGTTTGTATTGCATACCCATAAACTGCCTCATGATGTAACATGCCAAGTTTGTACTGGACAGTGTAAGCTGCATATCCAGACAGACTTATTTTATCCACTCACACTGGGAAGGACCCCCTATTCCTATTGATGAATTTGGTGGGTTCTTCAACATGCTTGATGTGTAGCTCTCCTCAAACACGGGACCTCCTTTTAACATCCTATTCTAGAAATATACCAAGTCAAAGCTCAGTTAGTGCTACTAATATTTATATCTGAGTCGGGTTGAAATTGTCTTCCCAAGGGCACAACATTGTGACCACACATTCAGGGATTCAAACTCAGTACCTCCAAGTCCTGAGTCTACAGCCCTTACTAAAAGGCCACCTTGACACTGTAATTGTACAGGCTTGTTTGCTGCATCATGATGTGAGAATGTACACAAGTTATAAGTTCTACAACTTTTACAAAGACACTAAGTGTGTCTTATTTTGTTAAGCTGCCTCCTGGCATAGATGTTTTAGCTAAAGTATAGGCATCAGTATGTTGGGAGTGATTTGTTTCAGTACATTACTGATTACTGTCCAATACCAGAGCTATACTGGTGGGTCTGCCTAAACACCTCAAATGACCTCAAACAACCTCAAACGACTCTAATATGCACTGTACATGGGGCAATGACCTTCTGATACTGGTCACAAGGGGCAACATCATACGAGTGGATATCTGCTGTGTACTGGGTTGCAACGGTAACAGTCACTCACTCTCTGGTTTAATGTCTGTTGTTCCCCATCCTGTGGGGGTTAGACGTGCTTGCACGTAGATGAGGAGGCTTTATGGCAGCTCTCCAGCGTCCTTTATCATTTGGGTTGACACTGTGTAGGTTGAGGAGGTGTATGTCTTCCTTTATGTTGTCCGTCCATCCCTTTCGAGGTCGACCACAAGGGTTCTTTCCCTCTATGCAAAAGTCTATGATCTTCCTGGGCCACTTCTTCTCCTCCTCCATTCTTTGGATGTGGCTGTACCAGCGTAGTCTGTTAAATGTAACTGTATCCTGTACACTATGTACTGGGGCCGCGTAGCACAGTGGTAGTGTATTCGGCCCGCGACCGAGAGGTCGCCGGTTCGAATCCGCCTGCCGTGTTGCCGGTCTTGTGCCCTTGGGAAAGGCACTTTACACGACTTTCCTCACTTTACTCAAGTGACAAATGAGTAAAATGGAGGTCCCGTGTATGGGGAGAGCCATACCCCATGCACATTAAAGAACCCCAACATGTGCGATGGTGCAGTGTGTGTTGGTGCAAATCCTTCTGTTGGGAGTTGGTGATTCACTTCAAATCACCCGGATGGAGGCCTGGCGAACCTGTCTCGTACCAGCCACATGGTGATCTACATCATTCACCCGGACGGGGCTGTATAACCTAAGGGGCTGTATAACCGGTCCGCGAATATGTGCGAACATGTACAGGGTTAGCCCTTGATAATAGCCTACAGCTAGTTGGGCAGCCCTGGCTGTTTGTAAACAGCTGAACAAATAAATAAATACACTATGTACCCCAAACCTGGTTCAACGTTAACAGTGTTCATGTATCTTGTTCCCCAGATGTGCCGTTATACTGGACGGCTGGATGTTACCCGTAGACAGAGAGATGTACCCACAGATCAGCCAGCCAATCCTCTTCATCAACACGGAGGCCTTCCATTGGCCAGGGAACATCGTACGCATGAACAGGCTCATGGGAAAGGACGGGGTTGACCGCAAGATGATCACTATAAAGTGAGACAGTGTATTTTCAGGAAACCTCTATCTGTTTCTGCTGTATTATCAAGTTTAGATGTGATTGTTGAGTCTAATTCATTCATAAAGAAGAAAACAACAGACTAGCACTAATCATTAAAATTCACAGTAAATGAATGAACAAATGAATGAATGTTTATTTAACATGTCTTGCCACTGAATCTGCCACACTAAGCTGCATCTGCTGGAGCCGCCTCACACGTTGCATACAGTTGCCCCTGTGAAACTCAGTGCTCCAGTAGACGAGAGGGTAGAGAAGGAATTGCACACCCCTCCTTCACCATAAAAAGTCATGTGCAGGTCAGGCAAACAGGCAAATAGCCTATCTGCCTCCTCATCTGTCCAATCGACAGGAGAACCACAAGGCCACTGAATGTCACCCAGCCCACGTGGGCTTGTATACACCGAAACAAGAAAACATAGAAAGTCAAATCAAATATGAAATGACTGGTGAATAAACATAGCAAATATGAACAAGAAACTTTTAAAGTTTTATGTGACTGTATGATCTCCGTTTTCTTGACAGGGGGACTGTTCACCAGAGTCAGTCAGACTTCACCTTCCTGTTTGGAAAGTTCTTTGGTACACGAGTCCATAGCAGAGGAGCGCTAGACCCACATGTAGCCATAGACATCAACAATGAAGCTTCCCTGGCCTTCCTAGCAAAACATCTGGGTAACTAACATCCATTGGCATAATACCGGTCAGTTTACTGCGATTTCTCAAGCAATGCTAATTTGGCAAATGATCAACGCATCATTTTCTCCAGTTACATGTTGCTGTTACAGCTTACCTTTGCCACTTCTTCTGTGTAAATTATTTTGTCTCTCTGGTCCTGCTAAAAACATAATATCGTAATTGGAACACACCGCGGAATTTCACGGAGAATGGGCGCGTGGTTGGAAGGGGGTGCACTATACCGGCCGAACGAAACACGGCACAATTAACTGCCGCTATGTACCTTTATACATCCTCTGTTGTTCCTTTCTTTCCTGTTAGTATTTGCACAAAACAAAAATCTGCATGAGCATACAAAAAGTCATGAGAAAATGGGCGTATACTGACAAGAATTTTCATTTAATTTTGGTCCGTCACAACCGCTATGACGTAAAACTTTACTGCTGACCGTAGCATTAAAAATGGCGGGAAAATGGCGGCGTACGTTCAATTTGACCCATTCAGCCGTAGATCCGGGCGAAAATGCAACGGTTCCTCACACTTTTACACGAGTTGTAGGTCACCAAAAGAAATTCAAGATTGCTGTTGAATCATGCTCGTCTTGTGCCGTGAGCACATGTGATTATTATCTACAAATCTGGCGATGAACGTGGCAGTGTGTTTGTCCCACGACGAGCTCGCCTGCCCCGAAAATGACCTGAAAACTTTTGGCCTTGTTGTCTTCGAATGCATTGTTATCGATGCTTTGTAAATTATGTATTGGACACCTAGATGTCTGAAGTGTGCATACCTCAGAAATAACTATTGTTGCATGTGTAGACCTCTTTGAGTTCCACTATTTTTAATCGACCGGTATAAGGCTTATGACCGGTATTATGCCAATGCATGTTAAATCTGTTTTATGTTGTTGTAATGTGAATGGGTGACAATTACTACTTCTTTATTCAACAACAAGAACAAAATCTTTTTTATTTAGATACAAGTTTTTTTTTCATATTTGAATAGCACAAAAAATTTATATTTCTTAAACAATTAGATGTACCATAAAGTTCATCTGTCCCTACATTTATAACTATCTTATGAAGTGAAAAGTTAAACCTGTACAGACTAGTATACATTGGTCATTATATATGTAGCAAGAGATAGCTGACATATACTTACAATGTACATGTAGCTTGTAAGAGCATAAATATACAGTGAAGGTTTCTCATTTATTCATTCATAATTTTGTAAGAGCTCCCAAATATTTGGAAGGATGCAAAATCAAATGGGAGAGTAGGAAAGAAAGCTTGATCATTACCATTTCCATATACTGATAACAACTTGAGTCTAAGATTTTTTGTCATCCTCTCAGATTTACTAGGAGATGTTGCTTATTATATAACAGTGCTGTAGCTTATTAGTATATTACTCGGTCAATTGATCAGCATGTTCTCTATAGTGGCCACCTGTCTATAGTGGCCACATTTCTATAGACAGGTTTGACTGTACTTATAACAACTTGAGTCTAAGATTTTTTGTCATCCTCTCAGATTTACCAGGAGATGACTACAACAGTGCTGTAGCTTATTAGTATATTACTCGGTCAATTGATCAGCATGTTCTCTATAGTGGCCACCTGTCTATAGTGGCCACATTTCTCCAGCCCCTTGAGTGGCTGCTATAGACAGGTTTGACTGTACTTACAACAACTTGAGTCTAAGATTTTTTGTCATCCTCTCAGATTTACCAGGAGATGACTACAACAGTGCTGTACTGGAGGGGGAGGGGGAACATCTCATCAAGGGAACAAATGTCAAACTGGACCCCAGACCAGCCAAGGAGGAACAAGTGGACACAAGTGTGGACAAGCCCACTCCTGATGAGGCCAAGTTGTAACCCCTCTCTTCATGTGGTACAAGAACTGTGTAACCCAAGTTCATTAGTATTGCTTGGTCTGGAAAATGTTGACGATTTTACAAGGGTATATCTGAATTTTTTATTTTTTTTTCAACATTTTGTAATCTCCAAGCAGATCTTGCGTGGCATAAGACAGTATCATAAGCTTGGGAAGGAGTTTAGCCGGCAGAGGAGTAAATTGGCCACGCGAAGGAGAATTTACAATTCGCGTGGCCAATTTACTCCCCAGCTTATGATACTGTCTTATGCCACGCAAGATCTGCTTGGAGATTTATAATTTAGCACACTTGTAAATCATGGTGGGATTTCAAATTCATGAAATGCCAATATTAAGTACAATAATATTAAGTACAGTGGATCATGCATCACGATTACATCTTTGTCTATGTTTACATAAAAATCAGTAACAAACTCAGGGCATCTGTACGAGGGGCATTCAATAAGTAATGTCCCTGACCTATTTCCCATAGCAGGAGATTAATGAAACTTGGCACAGTTATTAGTCTTTCTCTTCATAGAAACCACCCAGAGTTTTGCATTTCTCCCATCATTTGATGTAGCTCTGGACACCGTTCTTGTAGGACATCCCAGGTTGGTCCTCCGACAGATGCCTCATCAATGGCAGAAGAGGGACGACCAGGTCTGGGAGCTGTTTCAACAGACTTCCAGCCTTGTTTGAATTCAGGATGCCAGTGTTTTACAAGGTTATATGATAGGGCATCATCACCATAAGTTTTTTTCATTTCATCAAAAGTCCCCTTTGGTGTGCGTCCTTTCAAATAAAAAAACCGGATCACTGCGCGACACTCAACTGGCTCCATTTCACACCTGGTCCATTTCACACCTGACTCAGTTCAAACACCAGTAAATCAGTAACCACAATTAGTTCAGAGCTGTTTTTTGCAACATAACCCATAGAGATATGACTCATTACACATGCTAAATTTCATCTAGATCAGACAACTGGAAGTGGGTCAGGGGCATTACTTATTGAATGCCCCTCGTACATGGAGTGAAACAAACTGGCTAAACATTATTAACTGTTAGATATAAACTAAGACAATATTTTATTGCAACAGACTTGAAGAAATGAATGTGCCATATGTTCCATGGGTTGAAGCCAAATTGATCACTGCGTACATAAACTGTAACAAGACTTTAGGTACATAGATCTGTGTTATTAAATCTATTTTGATGTTACTATTTGTATTTACAAAAGAAATACTTTATTTTGATGGAAGGAAGTACTAGTAGCATCTGATCTGTTGTTATGGACACTTGATATATGCACATACTGTCATTGTCAGTAGCATGTAACTTTAATCACTAACATAAACTAACTACTTTAGCTAATGTTACGTTACATGTGTATTGATAGATGATGTGAATGAGGTCATCTTTGTTTATTGTCTTTATGTCCCAAAATTTTATAATCATTTATAATCAAGAGGAATCATGAGGTTCTGACAAGGTTGAGGATAAAATGCAAAAGAAAACTGAAAATTCATAAGCTTGTTAAAATGAAATAAAAGGTCTTTTTACTGATTGTAATTATTCTAATGTGTATATTGACACTTGTCTTTGTTTTCTGCCTTCTCAGCATTACAAAGAGATTATATTTGGTTTATATTAAAAGTCAATTCGGCAAATATACAAAGGCCTCCTGAGGAGAAGAGAATAAAAGCAATGTTAATGTACAAATCTGTTTGAATTTGCAAGGCCTAGGGATCAAAATGAGTCGCTCAAAATTTGTTGCAGTACAGTGTTTTATGCAGTGAAATAGTACCAACTAGAAAGGCCGACATTTGCTTGAGAGCAACTACAGCATATTTCAGCCATCTCTCTCCAACACTAGACCGTTCCAAACTAGCCCATTTGCAAAAATGGAACACTAATGCTTAAAATGACACAGTTAATCCCAAAAAGAGAATCTTAAAAAAATCTTCACATGCAAGAATAAACTCTTCCAGTGCACCACATGTAAAAAGGTAAAATAGACCAGTCCAAAAACACTTCCGCTAAAAAATGGCATTTGAATCATCGCCCATCTAAAACTGAATTTTTAAAACAATCCCCCCTCTATGCAAGAATGGACTCTTCCTCTGATATCCCTATGTAAAGTGGAGCAGTCCAAAAATACTTCCGCTAGAATATGACTTTGACATAATCACCAAAGTCCAAAAACAAATGTAGAACGACGGAGATAACACGTTTTGAAGATTTGACAGGAGAAAGAAGAAGCAGTAAGAAGAAACATTACAAATACAATATATTTCATCATACCTGTGGTATAGCTGAAATATAAATATAACACATAATAATTTATGGGAGATTGTGGTGCGACAGTGGTACTAACAAGTTAACTAAACATGTCCAAATCCACCTTGTGAGGACGGGACTAGGGAGTTTCAAATGGTGATCGTAATCGTTGTATGGCATTTAGCTGTTCTTCTGAAACAGGGAAACTCACCTAATCTGACAATAGAAAAATTGCCATTTTCAAGGAACTGAGAAATGGTTTAGTTTCGTCATGCATTCCCATCCCGTAGCACAATTTAGATGTGTGTACGTGCGTTTGCTTTCTTTTGACATCAAAGATACCCGAATGTAACCACATGTAAGTCTCATCAGTCATAGGTAAGAGCATGTGAAGCACAAGATAGTGTTTTCAAAGTTATCCTCCATAATATTACTCAATATGCAACTCATATCGAGCAGGGGTAAACATAACTTGGATCGCTAGGTGTCCCCACTGAAACATGCTTGTAAATTTGATAATACACAAACACAATGACACTACATTTTCCAGTCGGAAGTTGGGGTCAAAGATTACAAACTTGTTGACTGATGGACCAAAGTGTGTCTTACTCCTGGGGTGAATTTTGCAATGGTTTTATCTTCATGAAAAATTGATTGATTACGATGATGAGATGGGCTCTTAAGGGGTTTTCACTCCAAGTGTTTCCTGGTCTTGTCCATGAGATTAAAGCTCAATCGAACAAACTTAATATCACAAATTTGTCAGGAATAAAACAGTTAAGTCATACTTTTACTCATTTTGAGATAAGCAATCACAGAACGGGTTGTGCGAGCGGTTAAGCTCGGGGCGTTTTCCGTCAAATTTGCCATTTCTGGTCTCGTAAAACGAAAAAAAAACACTATTCACACAAAATGCTCAGGTACATGAAAAGATTTTTCAGATTTTTTTATTGATAGGACAGAACGGAAAATATCAGTCCATAGGAAGTATTAGATCATATCTTTATGATAGCAGCATATTGATGACACATCTCTCGAAACATGTAACAGGATTGTTTTATCAACTGCAAATTTTATCATTATGTTGTTTTTAGGTACAGAAGTCCTGTACGATGGAGTCCAAACAGTTGAGTTGCTGTTACAGACGAAGTAGGGGTATTTGAAGAGATAAAGTATTGTAGAAGCATATAGTTCGTGTGCTGGATTTCAATACTGGTTTACTGTTAGATGTAACTAATTCAGCATCATTGTGTTTTCATCATTATTCTAGGAACCCTCCCTTACCACATTCCACTTTGCTCTGTCTGGTGCTTTAACTGTACTTTATATAAGCTGATGCAAATATTATACTACTTCTGTTGTACTACGCAAACAGCACATACTAATTTTATCTCATTGTCGTCCTGAAAAGCAAAGTGGTAAGCTTAACAATCATTTTGTCTTCATATTAGCGGACATTAGGGTGATTTCAGTGGGTGTGTTTTATTATGTGTATTCGTAGCAAGAAAATATAGAGTATGAGAATATAGAAAATATGATTTTTTTTCGTTCCGCAGGGCAATTCTTTGAACACAACATGCGTCTAGCAATTATACGTACGGTTACGACACCCTCCACGTAAACCATTCAAAGTTGTTTTCTTTAAACACTAGCCACAAAACCTTCCAGACGTAAAACTGATAGAAGCATTGGTGTCCGGGCCCGTCAGTGGCCATGGTGTTGTCCTGCGTTTACCCGGGGCGTCACTCCTCTTCCTCAACTATAGTATGGAGAAGGGATAAAAACGGTTGGTTTAGACCAAAAACGGCACTACAGATAGAGCAGCATGGCTACAGAACGAAATGTGTGTACTTGTCATTTACTTCAAATTTATCTTGATAATATCTCCGTTGTTTTGTTGTATGATTTCCTTAAAAATGATTCATCTCTTGCTAATTATCATGCTTTTGTGAAATAAGCACCAAGGCTGATTACATACATCTTGATACCGGATTATGCCCAATGAGCTGACGTTCCTCAAGGTGGTCCCACACGTGCGTATATATTCAAGTCCGTATAAGGTCCGTATGCATGGAAGTCTTAGCCTATACCAGGCTCCACAGAAAAAGAATACAAATTGGACAAATATAGCCAAAAAATATTCTGGTCGCAAACTGCACTCCTCGGACAGCTTACTCCGCTGACATGTTCTGTGTCTCTATTTCCAATTTCTCCTTTTTTTCCAGCGACCTATGGAGCCTGGTAGAGGCTAAGAATCCATACTGACCTCATACGGACTTGAGCATATAAATACGTGTGAACTGGCCCGGTTTTACGCACCACAGTTGTCGAGCCTGATCCTGAAGGCCAGGTATTTTGGCGGGAAGTCCCTGATGGTGAGAACACGGTCAGTAGTAGAGTTGGTGAGGATGCCCAGTCCGTCAGTACTCACGAAGGCGTCGACTCTGGAGGCCCCCACGGAGTACAGCCCGAAGCCGGCGTACATAGCCTCCTCCACTTCCTCTGCCAGCAGCTCATCCGTTTCGACATTGTTCTGGGTAAAACGTTGGAAATCACATGTTCTTGTGGTGATGAAACTTTAGTCAATAAGACTTGCATGCCTTACAAAAGATAATAGGTTTAAGATTTTGTGTCATCTTACAATGGGGGAGAAAAATGACTGCGACGTGTATATACACACAATGTCAGGTATGGTATCGTGTGGGATCCTCACACCTCCATAAATAATTTCCTTCTTGGGCAAATAGGACACCCATATACCCAAATAATACCTCCATATGGAGAAAGGAATCAAAATGTCTCATTACGACGTAAGATGATTTCAAAATGCTTAAATGTAAGATGAGTTCCTTACCCTGGCAGTAACCGAACTCTGCGGCCTCCCGTCGGTGAAGATCACTCCTATCTTCGTCATGTTCTCTCTGTAAGAAATCTGTCCGGAAACACAGTGGGTATATGTGTATGTACATATCAACCTGCATTAGAACGTTAACGCAAGAATGAACAATCATCAACTGGTGCCGGGATTCGAAGATGGATAGCTACTACAATATGATAAACTTACAGTTTCATATACAATGGATACCATATCTTCAATACATAATAAAATAAAGAAATTCAATGTAGATTTCCCACCGGTACCACCAGTAATGATACCCACAGTTTACAAAAAAATCGTAATTCTCCGACTTCCTTCCTCCAACCCAAAAGAGTTCAAATTTAGAGTCAGCATTTAAAGTACATGTGTCACGTGCTATATCGTTCTTAAGCTTCATTGTTTGTCCGTCCTTTTTATTTATATGTTTCATCATACGTGTAACGTTACTTGCAATTTGGCTTCGATTCGGGAATGAGGTTGCAATAAACATATATTTAATTTAAACGTTAATTAGATTAATTCTTTATCCTAGTTATGTTGGTACCCTGTGCTGCATGGCGTGCAGTGCCTTTGTAGTCCGTGTGAGCCCGCCGGTATAGCTGATGTTGGCCGTGAGGAATTCTACCAGCTCAGTCTGGTTGGTGTACCCGCCCAGCGTGATGTCCATCTCAGGCATACAGTTTCCGCCCCCACCCCCGTACGTCATCACTGCCACCTGGAGAGGAGAGGGATAAGTTTTATGGACTCTAGGGGTGGATACCGGTACGGTGTACCGATACAAAACCGGTTTTTCTTATTGGACCGGTCCGGAAAAAAACGGACCTGAAAAAATCGTTGGACCGGATCTTGGACCCAGTATTGAAAAATGAACAGAATATAAGATCAGGCATTCTCTCCCCCCCCCCCCCCCCCCCCCCATTCACACGTTTTGGGGCTTACCGATCGAGGAAAATAACAAGAGCGAAGTAGAGTCTATAGCCATATCTACCAAGTTTTACATTCAGTAGTACAGAGGCAGCCTTGTAGGATTTTAAAAAGCCAGTGGGAGTCAAATACTTTTTTTTGCTGCGAAATGGACCATACGTGCCGTTAAAAATTAACAAAAACTGGCGTTACTTATGTTATGGACGTAATGGGATATTTTCACAGCATCTTAAGCACTACATGATAGAAGAACTTTATTGCATGACACCTGTACAGGATACAGCGTATGGCAACTTGTACATACAATACATACATACAGAACAGTTAAACTACATGAGTTACAGTATCTAAAAATTTAGGAAACTAATCTATTTTACACATGGTATATAGTATTGCCAATCAGACTAGCATTATGTGCTGGTTCAGGACAGTATAATATTGCCTCGTTTTTTAAATGAGTTATATATAAATTGACATAGGCAGATATATCAGCAGGACATGATAGTAACATATTAAACATTTCTGTCTTATAAGGTGGTAACATTGTATCAGATTTGTATTTAATAGACTGTAACAATTCTTGTCTCTCTCTATCATAAGTTGGGCAATCCATTATAAAGTGGGATTCATTTTCAATATTATCATGGCATGTTGGACAAAATCTCTCGCTGGCTGGTGTGTTGCCAGCAGAGTGTATCTATATCTATCAAAACGTCGGAAAAACATCAGTGAATTCAGAAGGACAAACTGCGCACTTACACTGACGTCATGGTCCTCTATCTCCAGATAATTAACGGTTTCCAGGACAAATTCTTTCACTTCGTCAAACACGACCGCCCCAATACTCGAGGATCCGTCCAGGACGAAGACCAAGTCCATCTCACATCCCGGAGGACCTGAAGTAAAGGAACAAGGACAGGCGTGTCTTCAGAAGTTTTGCTGGGACAGACTATAACGGATAGTCAACAAACACTTGTATGTACAATCTATTGTATGTTACTGTTATTGTTGTATCATTCTGTGGTCTAGTGTCCAGTATTTATCATATAAGCCGATCAACAGATGACGAAAAGGCCAAAATAATCAAGAGAAAGCAGATGATGCCCTAATATATCCTTAACCTAGCTCAATATGTACGAAAAATTTTGTGTACATGAATATAGGTGGCGCTTCGACGGTGGAAACGGTGTTACATGGTCTCCTAAAATGGCACGTTAAAATCTATCCTTTTTGTGTTTTGAAAGGGCTTAAATGTCATTCTAAATGTGTATAAAGACGTCGGGACCTGTTTAGGAAAGCTTTCAATGACTTGCAGCCTAATGCCTCGCATCTATTCACATTTTTCATGCCGGTACAATATACCCTAACAGAGCCCAAACTGCAGTACCGCTCCCGGCCGGCGAGAGAAAAGTGGTAAAGGAGACCGTCAAATTGCCATATTTCAGTGTTTTCGGGATTGGGGAAATCGTGAAAGGCCATCAAAGGGGTTTGGAATATGGTTGTTTATTTGACTTTTATTTCACAAATGCAACCGTTACAACTAAGAATGACAACGTTTAAGACGTCCCACAAGCAAAAACAAAGGATATCAGTTCAAAGATGATGACTTTTCCTTCGTATTTACCAATTAAAGTGATCAAGTGTAATGTTACATATCTGCTCTCTCTGAAGGCCTGCAACATCCAACTTTCAATATTATTTTATGAAATGAGAAGACGTTGAGCTGATTGGACGCTTTTTTTTTACTTTTTATCCATCAAAAGATCCCATTTGATTTCAAAGCGCATGTAAGGTGTGTGGATTACTTGTAGTTAGGGTGCAATATAACATTGGGCGCCAGGGTGCTGCTCGAGGGGCTACTCTTTTGGCGGCCTAAAAGTAGCAAATTTCAGTTGTCATTTTTTTCTGTTAGCCATATTGTTAGTGGTAAGAAATTAGTAACTGCATTTAAGTTCACGGTGGTTTTCACCTCGCGGTTAAACAATAGTAGAACTACATTCCCCGATGGAAACACGGGTGCCTTTACGGAAACCGAGCTGTAGTACACCGCCTCACACCTACTAACTACCCGAGACGGTCCTCAGGCCCCTAGCGAATAACTCTAATATATAACTACCGCCAAAATGTATGTATTTACAGCACTATGTGCTTTTTCAAATAAATTTACTCCTTTATGCCGTTTTAACATGACTCGTGTGTTTTCCCTTATCTTTCTTTATTTACTTCTACCACCTTTTCAACCGGGCACACAATATGACCGTCTCTAGTAGAAAAAAGGACTCAAAATGCCTGTAGTTCCCCAGTCTAATGTTATGGAACACAATATTGCCTCTTACCTATCACTATGTCCTCGTCAATACGGCCGTCGCCGTCGTCGTCCAGTCCGTTCGGAAGTTCCTCGTCTATACGGTAATCACAGTCGTTGTCGATACCATCATCAGGAAGAGTTTCGGACAGGGAACAACTTGCCGTGTCCTCGTCGATCAAGCCGTCGCCGTCATCATCGATCCCGTTTTGTACCTCCTCGTCCACGACGCCATCGCAGTCGTTGTCCACTCCGTCCCCGTAAGTCTGCGCTGCCCCGAAGCACGTGCTGGTGTCCTCGTCAATACGGCCGTCGCCATCGTCGTCCACGCCGTTTTGAGACTCTTCGTCGACCAGCCCGTCACAGTCGTTGTCCACCCCGTCACCTGCAAAGGCGGGGGACTCGATACACAAGAACAGATCTTCATCGATCAAGCCGTCTCCGTCATTGTCCCTGCCGTCTTCTATCTCCTCGTCAATCCGACCGTCACAGTCGTTGTCGGCTTGGTCACCAGCGACGTTTTGGGGAGCGATGCAGAAGCGGAGATCTTCGTCAATCAAGCCGTCCCTGTCATCATCGATGCCGTTATCGAGTTCCTCGTCGATCCGACCGTCACAGTCGTTATCCACTCCATCGCCGGGGAAGCTCGGCGACTCGACACAAATTGCCAGGTCCTCGTCGATCAGTCCGTCTCCGTCGTCGTCTATGCCATTCTCCACCTCCTCGTCGATGAGACCGTCGCAGTCGTTGTCGGCCTGGTCTCCGGGGACGTTCTGCGGGGCGACGCAGAACCTCAGGTCCTCGTCTATCAGGCCGTCTCCGTCATCATCGATGCCGTTCTGGATTTCTTCGTCAACTAGCAGGTCACAGTCGTTATCGAACCCATCACCGGGGAACGATGGGCTCTCGATACATCCGAAATATCCTACAAAGTATAAAAAGATGCAAGTTTTATTTTCCAGAAATGAGTAGAAACACAAATGCCTTGTAGATTTGCTTTTCGTGTTGATGGTAGATGCCGATTATCTATGAAGTGATGATATTTCCTATATAGATTACCAACAACCTACATTCTAACGTCACATCACAATATCCGAGGACTCTAAATTAGTATTTCGTATTAAGTATTACGTCAAAGTGTAAGTCTGAGCTAAAGAGAAAGACTAATTTAAAAAAGTTTTCTTCTGTCAACCTCGAAGCGTAACAATATTGTTTGGGACGAGCAAAACATTGGCCCGTCGAAACGTGTATAAAATTCTAAAGTGGAATTCATTTCACCAAAAATGTTCTTGTCAAAGAAGATGACTTACATACCTCCGTCTGCCCCTCTCATAGCCACAGCCATGGTGGAAATGAACAGAACACTTTTCCACCACATTTTCCTGGAGCCCGGTTGTAAGAGGACCTGGAATGAAAACTGATTGTACTTACTAAGACTAAGAAGCTAAACAACGTCAGCTACCCCTCACAAATGTGTCCCTGACGGTGTCTGAAGCGTCGACTCTAGTAAACATTAGATTATAAAAAAACAACTTGTTGTATCTATGACCATCCCTTCTGTTGATTTTATTCGGTTGATTGCGATTTGACCTGTTACCTCCGAACTGTGTTTATACAAAGGCTCCGCCTGGCGACAGAGACGGAATCTACAGGGAATAGGATCCACGTTGAAAAGATCAATTTTGGTGCTTCTTTTCCTTAGTTATAAAAAAATATAATATAGTCTTACACAATCTCTGATTGGACCTCCTCTCGTAGGGGCCTGACCAATCGAAGGGCTGCTAAGGTATTTAATTGGGTTATAAAAGCTGCCAACCATTTGGGAAATATCTATCAATTAGGGATGGTTTAACTACCATCTTTTGGGGGTACAAGAGCATGAGAGGAGGCATATACGACGTAAGACATGGTACAAGGACACTAGAAAACACTCAAAGAAAAACTTGTATAAACAAGAGTTCGGAGACCTCATATCTCCATGAAATAGTCTGATTATGTAAATGATTTCCACATTTACATAATATATGCTTGGTTATGTGCACATTTAGATAACTTACACTGGTCACAATGTTGATTAATCGATTGCGCAATCATGTACCATTTAGAAGAATTATAGCACTTTTACATTAATTATGCAAATTAGGGACGTATTTGCATAATTGATATCAGTTAATGTTCCACCAGCCACAAATTACATATATTGCAGGTATTTGAGTCCTTCAAATGGGAAACACTACAAATATAGATTTCCCTCATTAATTATGCAAATTAAGTGCCAGTTTGCATAATTTGCACTTGATTGTGTACATCTCTTTCTAAGCTACCTACACGCCAAATATCATCTAAATTTGTCATTCCCTTGTCCAGTTATCCTCCTTAGAAGATTTTGAGAAAAACGCCCCCTGCAGTTCCAGAGCAATCTGCTAGGGGGCCCAAACATACACCACCTATTTCTTACGTCACAAGCTATCTGCGACCAAAAAATCAAGACCATAGCACATCCAGGTCAAAAGATAAAAAAAAAACGAATTTCTGCTGCAGTACCAAGGTCACATACCAGTGGACCCAAAATTGACCTTGAGCTTCGTCTTCCCAACACCTACCCACATACCAAATATCATGGCAATCCATTCAGAGGTTCTTGAGTTATACTGACCACAAATATCAGGAAACACAAACACACACACACGCACACACACACACAGACACACACACACACACAGACAGACCCAAAACTATATCTCCATTTTTCATGGAGATAATAACTATTGAAATTGTGACTTAGAAGTAACCCCTTTTGGTTCGACCAAGTAGAGCGGCCCCTCTCTGTGACCTAAATTTGGCAGAGCGCTCAATGAATTTTTTTACGTTTTGTGTTGTTTTTTCAGTAATCATTTGCATGATATTCAAATTGTGAAATCAGGGGTTACGCATATCCAGTTTAGGTCACTGCGAGGTCGCAGTGCGATCGCCGTCTGGTGGAATGACTAAGTCTGACATCAGAGTAATGTTTTGGTCATGGGATGTTTGTTGTTGGTGTGGAGACGGGCGTCAGCCATCGATCGATCAATATTAACCTTTTTCAGGCCAGTTCGATTTTTTTCTTAAATCTCATATGGCAAGAAAGCCTGAGCGATTTAACCTTGATGACAAGAACACTCCCTGTAGAAAGATAGGACACTCCTTTCAAAATAAGGTTGAAGTGTGCATAAAACTGCTTGGTCCCACGTGCCGTATGAGTAGCACCGCCCAACTACAACCCGCTAAGGACGAAGTAATGCAAGCAATAATATACACACGGATGTTTCGTGCGGTATTGTTATGTGAATAATAGGATGACAAACAAAAAATGTTGATATGTCTTGCAAAGCCGCACGCAAGAATCAATCTCCTAACTAGTGATGGCGTGTCCTCGTTAAAGCTCTGTAACCCCTGACTATGAGTCATAAGATTACCAAACAAAATAAGATACATAAACGTTTCTTAGAAACGGCCCACATCGTACTCTCCAAGCAGAGGTTAGGCTCCGGCTGTTTTTTAACGTTCTTTTAGTCGTTTTTATCGGGCTTTCTATTTTGTCATTTTTCTTGAAGTACGCCAGCCAGTTAGGTTTTGACACTGCAAGATATAAACAAAAAAATAGAAAGCCCGATAAAAACGACTGAAAAAAAACGTTAAAAAAACAGCCGGAGCCTAACCTCTGCTTGGAGAGTACCACATCGATCATTTCTATCAATACGCGTACGTCAAAAGATGCCATTTTGGTTCTTTATAACATGCCCCGTCTTCTAGGCTGTACAGCGTCCTGTATGTTCAAATAGAAGTCCAGACGAACGGGTTTCCGATTTGCCCTTCAAAGGGATGGTTTTCCTCAAGGTTTTAATCTGTATCTGTTTCTATATAGCCGGTATAACCGCCCTTCGGTGTAACACACCAGCTTCGCAGGCACGCGGTGCGGCAGCAGCTGGTTATATTACACTGAACGATCCGTCACACCTAACTTCTGCACATCTATCTGCAAGCGTTCTTTAAAACTATCCAGAGAAGATGCCCCTACTGTGCTTGGTGATAACAAGTTCCACTCTACTATAGTTCTGGGAAAATACGAATTTTTAAGTATGAAGTATTCAAGAGTAGCGAAAGTTGACAAGAATTGTCATCTATCTGCTTCAGCTACTCTAGCGTTTACTAAATGTAAAATCACTTACTACTAGCATGTAGACATGCGACCTTGGAGCTGCCTCGAACATAAAACATATCCTGTTTTATTACTAGATAATGTTAAATGATCATCACGCCGTACCAGACGACGTTGTGCATGTTTTGCGACGAATTAAAAAAAAAACAACCTTTAGCAGTATTTTAAACAGAAACATTCTCTGGTTTCTTATCAATCCATTTGAGCAACTCACGCACTAATCTAATAACTAATTAATAACAACATGTGCACATGTGACCTTGGATCTGCCTGGCACGTAGAAACATATCCTGTTTAGTTTTACAGATAACGTTAGATGATAATCATATATACTAGAAGCGTTGTGCATTTTTTGCATCAAATTTGAAAAAAAAAGAGTGTTTTCGACTGAAACACATTCTCCAGTTTGAATGACACTACATAGCTTACGTTGGGACGGGGCAAAATCGCTATCACGGCAAACTCCCTTCCTCGGCAAACTCCCTTTCCCGGCACAAGAGAACCCAGCCAACGTTGAAAATCGCGGACCACCCCCCCCCCCCCCCCCCAATAAAAACAAGCCCCGTTCGAAGACTGCAACGAAGTCTAGTGTGAAGCAGGTAGATTACATGAAAACGTATGCGGACACATTCTAACCACTCCAAGTTACTTCAGAACCAGTTTTTTTTTCATGTCCTCAAAACGTATTCAAGTGGGAAATACTCGTATATTCTTTCGGGGGTACGATGGCGGCGTCACTGCGGTCGAGCGAAGAATTAAAAAAAATTAAAAAGAAAAAAGAAGAAGAATCGCATTACGCGTTTTGTTTTCTTTTAAGTCACACTTATACGTTTTGCATGATATTCCCATAATATGAACAAGTAAATGGCAACACAACACAGCGACGCCACCAACACACCGCAGTCCCCTTTAGTGCACAACCTGTCAACATGATAACTTGCCAACAACATCAGGCGATCAGAGTAGAGATAAGGCAATCAAAACCCACCTTCTGAATACCAGCAGAGAAGAACCTGAATGGACTGATCTATTATAATCTTTCAGGATGTTAACACGGTACGACTGTGTCCCCAAAGTACGACTTAAAATGTATGTCTGAGTCCTGAGACTTCTCGGTGCCAGAAAACGCCTGACGGGCAGACTTTCCAAAATCAATCTGCCAGCGTGGCAGAAATACAGCCCGACCGGATCTACTCACGTGAACCGGGTTTACTGTTTTTATTAGTGTGTTATCGACCAAACAACCGACGTGATGTTGTAATAATTTTACAGACATAGATCCAAAACATGCCTCTTAATCTTATAGCTTAACATTCAAGAACACAAAATGCGTCGTGGCCTTTTCTATACGAGTCTTCCGTACGTCGTGCAGGATTTCAATGAGGGGATCCGGAGAAGTTTTTTTTCGAATTGTAAGCCCGTTTGGCTGCGTTCGTGTGAAATAGCATATTAATTTTTCAATGATTCACCATCTAATTATCAAGTATCACGTGATGGGTACAGGACGTCGCATGCTACATTTGTACGTGGGCCGCCATTGTGAATTGCATCAGTTTCAAATCTTCATTAGAAAAGTCCAACACTTTTTTTTTGTAAATCCGTCTTCTGACATACATAACACGCCACTGTCGATACCTTTTCGTACCACGTTAATATGAAATGTGCCAGCGAGATTCCAAGTTCGACATGCCAACAAATGTTGTTGACTGTGAGGGTAATGCCAGCAATATTCAAGGTGACGTAAGGTGTGAACTAAGATCTAATCTTCTTTTCATAAGGCAAGGTATGCATAAATCGGTCATATCAACTATCATTTCTTTCGACAACTTTACATGTCAAATATTGCGACATCAAGACTGGCGACATCGGGACGACAACAGCTTTTTTCTGCGGTGTAAAGAGGACTTTTATTGTCGCGCGAGATCTCCGTCCCAATTTGGTGAAAAACCAATGTATGACGCAAAGATGTCAGGCTCCCGATATCGGGAGGTCATAATCATGGTTTTATTAATGATTCAAACAAAAAGAAAGCCACTAAGGAGCCCATTATATTGAATTTGGCTTTCATATTCATGACCCCTTCCTAATATGATAAGGATTCATCCACATCTTCTTAAGTTATGCTGTCCACAAACACATAAACATCACATAAAACATAACCACAAAGGCAGTAAAAAGTACTAAGGACAAGTGTAACATATCATTGTCATTTTTATTGGTGACAATCAGTGTAACAAAATGTACTTCATCTCAGGTAGCATTAACCATCCATTAGTTTCTAATGTAAAGAAGAACACAAGCTATATATTTTGTCACAAGGCAAGATTGTACATATGAGGTGTGGGGTTGTTTGGACGACAAAGAGCATCTTTAAAAACATAAATACAATAAGTTAGGAACTGTTAAAAACGTCTGTATCAAAAGGACCTCGCTAAAAGGAACATTCCCTTGCTGCCTTGCTACTGCACCATTTTGAAAAATCGCTCAAAATGAGAATGTTGTATAGTTTTGATGTTTACCAAACATTTCTTCCTCTGTTTTACATTATTATGTTTGAAAAAGAAATCACAATACATAAGACATAATATACAAGTAGATATGGATTTAGTTGGTACTCGTCTACATCAAGTGATCCACCACAAATAAAATGGCTTCTTCTCAATAGTTTTCCCCCATGTATGGATATCAAAGGGTTGTGAAAGCCTTCTCTATGTACCTGCAAAATATTCACATACAACCCGACTACAGCAGTCAAAGCTATCACTACAGCAGAAAATTCAAACTGACCAAAGAAAATCCAAGAAATCGCACCACATAACAGTTTTTTCTCTTGTAGACCAATTACTGTCTGTGATTGTCTAAATAGTGTTCTGGATCAACACAGCTAAACATATAATTCATGTTGATGTTTTTCAATATGAAAGTGCATGTTGCATCATATAAAAATCATTTCTAAGAAACAACACAAGTTTTTAAAAGTATAAAATGTTCCTGTAAAGTGCTGTTCAAGGTTCTGCATTCTCAACCAAAGCAATTTACAGGACAACTACAAGCTTATACATGTACTAGCACATCTCTGCACCGCCATTTGTGGATTGCAATACCACTGAAGTTAGCACCACATTCTTAGCCTACATACATCAATTGACAATTCTATATCACACCAGATCCATGTAGTTAGAAAATGGGCCTACCTCACATCGGTATAGACCATAAAAAAGCACCACATTTTTTACACACAAAACATGTTTTAAAATGTAATGTTCCAACATGCAAGGGGTACAGTTTTGATTGTAAAAAATGATACGAAGAACTAACTACATATACTACTATTCTGTACAAAATTTCCACTTGAGTTCACATGGTTCATTTTTCGTTGACTGAATATATAACCTACAAAACTAAAACTACATGGTATCTATATATATAACATAAACACATATACCACCATTTTTCTATTCTTTTATGAACGTGATTCTAAATATACCAATACAGTGATAAGTACACTTTTTTTTTACATTTTCACCAGTGAGGGGAGGGGGAGTACTGACAAATTAGATACAACAAGGCTATGACGTGTGCTAGGGTAGCTCCTGTAGAGGAGGGGGTTGGGTGGGACATGGTAGGACATTGGAGCCCCCTATGTTGTCCAGTAGTAAGTTTATAGGAGGCCGGTTTTGTAACCTGAGGTTGTAGACACAGCCGACCATCCCGGTCCGGTACTTGTCACCTGTGTGCTTGGTGATGTCTGGCATACCACCTGGGGAAACACAAACATACAGGAGTCAGACATGTTTCTTTTACACTACAGTAGAAGCCAGTTAATTGCACGACGGATTAACGCACACTTCTGTTAACTGCACGGAATCCCCAAATCCCAAAACGGTGTGGTCCTGCAAGATAACTTCGCATTATTGCACCAGCCGGATAATTGCACGAAATTCACTGGCAAAAAGGCCGTGCAATTAAGCGACTTCTACTGTATAACAAAACAAATTCACATTACACAAATCTTAAGTATCTTCAACCACCTTAAAATTTCATCTCAACTCAACAATAGTTCTACTATTGCAATGATAATCTTAATTGTACAATCTATGCCAACAGAAATTTATCACTGCAGGTAAGGCTTCTTAACTCAGCGCTCCGTCACATACGTTGTATGATCGTCGTATGATGGCATACCAAGGGAATTTACAGAATAGTTGTGCACATGTTGTACAAAATCAAGCTCAGAAAAAGCTGTCTTAGATCCTTGTCAGTGGTTGGTTCTGAAACAGCCTGCTCGAAAATTCTAACGCATCAAAATTGAAGGACAACCTACAACTGTACAACAAATGGCTTCGCTCTGTTTCATATACGTTCAACGCACTGTAAAGTACATGATGTACATGTACATAAAGCAGAGAAGTCCTGTACATGCAAAAATGCTCCTACTATTAACTATGGTGGCAATCACATTTATCATTCTGCTACATACTTAATGCTAGTTCACCTTTATCCGTGGGGTAACCTATAACCGTTGGTCTTAATGACAGGATATTTAGGGACCAGGTCGACGGAGGACTGTTTCAAACTGCATGATTTGAAAGTATTACAATTTGAAACAACAGTCTGACAACTGAACATCCCTAAAATACCATGTTTAAAAACAAACAACAGATAAAGGTCACCCCACGGATAAAGGTGAACTAGCATTACACTATAGGAAGTAAGAACAAGAAGCATACCTATGTATACACTGCCCTTTGCATTTACACTCTGAAGGCTGCCACCTGACTTCCCAGGGATGGGTCGTCCTTCATCTATTGTGAGTTCTCCATTCTGACCAGTTCTGTGGGTAATGGATTAGACACTGTTTTAAAAATGGCCTTCACAACTGATTTTTTATGATGGTACCTTTACACTACCTGGACGTATATCTGATATAATCTATATCTGGAAAATAGATTGTTCTAGGGAAATTACTAGTTAGATTTGACACACACATATTCCATATACAAAGGAAACAAAGAATCCTAGTACATTGTATATAACTTTGTATAACACTATAGTATGTTGTTGGTACAGTAATATTGATTCAACACACCATGTAAGGTTATATAGATCAATAAATGTACATGCAAACATACAGCACATGAATGTAAACACTGTATAGTTGAGATACTGAGAAACCTGTGTGCTCTTTGTATGTAATCCACATAGACAAGACTTTTATGTCTAATCATTATCATCATCAGTCGACGTGCTTTAATGTCTAACGGCAAACACTAAATGAAAGTAAAGGCAAAACAATGCTCCTGGGACTAAGAAATGAAAAAAGCCACAACAACAAAACAGAAAACAGCACTAACCTGACAGTCTTGACGTGGTGCCATTCTCCATCATTGATTCTCTCCTCAGACTGAATGTTGGCCTCACCACTACCCAATTCATAGCTGAAAATAGAGGAACACAGAATTACTTTGCTGGATCCTGTCACTATCTTCTTCCTCCTATCTAAAACTAAATAAATTTACAGTAGATTTAGAATTCATATTCTTGTACAAAAAAACATTCTGAAATACACAAATGTAGAGGCGTTGAAGGTTAGATATACAAATGTATTCAATACAAATGCTCACCTGAAAACCAGGTATCCATCACTCACAGCAATGGAGATGAAGTCCATATTTCTGCCAGTGCTGCCCTCCTCCTGGGTAGAATAAAACATCACAAGACATCAGCATTGTTTATTACAGTACACATTATTTGAAGAACTGGCATCCTTCTTGTACATACACATCTCTAGATTTCATTCTACTGTACTGTACTATACTGTGGAAGTAGGTTACACTAGTGATCACTTTAGATTTGAAGAGAATTATGCAAAATCTAATAAACTTTAATGCCCAATATTTCAACCCATTGCTGTGTGTAGACTTGTTAAGTGCACTTTTATATCAATATTACCGCATCTTCATTGCTATCTTAACTTAACATTTACAAGGATATCTGACTCTTATCATAAAGTAGATCCTTCAACTTCCAAGTGTCTTTCCAAATCATGTGACATGATTGTGTTATTTTTCCCTATATTATCAAAACAAACGTCTGGATCACGCTTGCAGACAGTTTTTCTGTGTGAAAAACTAATAGAGGTAGTACTTAAGACGAAATGTTTAGCTCAACAGTTAATATCATTATGTAAATACCTTGTATTATACTTTGTGTAATTTTATGCATTATTGTACTTGATTTGTTATCTAATGTATTTGTATTTCTTCCCCAAGGCCAGCCCTTTGTAATAGCCATGTCTAAGTTGGGCGACCTTGGCTGACTGTAATATCAGTTAGCAGCTAGGGAAGAAACTTGCCATACGACACGCGGTTACCAATACGTAACCTTTGATTTTTTTCCCCGGTGACCAATGATAGAGTGTGAAACAAAGTAACCTAAAAAGTCCTTTATTTTTAAAGGAAACATTTTCTATCGATAAGGCGAACTATTAGTTAGTATGTCAGTATTGAAATAAATCAATTAAGCGAGTCTTTATGTCAAGCACGTGCCATGTGCGAGTACAAATGAAAAGGAACCACATAGTTTCTGTAATAAGGTACCAAGTTCAAGAGTTGAAAATAAATAAAGACATGACCCCACTCACCACACCCTGCCAGAAGATGACTCCGTTCCCCATGGTTGTTCTGAAGTAGAACTCGATGTACTCAGGCTCCGACCACCAGCCCCTCCCCATCATCTTGTTGGGCAGCTGGATGTAGCCGTCCCTGTCGAAGGCGGCCGTGTAGTCGGCCAGCTCCACCTTCTCCTCACAGTCCTTGCCCTTGAAGCCCAGAGGACACATGCAGAGGTAGTCGCTGCCCTGCTGTTCACACTTGCCACCGTTCAGACACGGCTTCAGGACCTGGCAGGGGTTCAGGGCTGTCTCACAGTGACGACCTGGAGTGAACAGGAATATTTCTGTTATCGTTCTGTTCTGAACACTGTTGTTCCATGTTGGCTCTAGCAGTCTTACATGTACTGAAGGTGATTAGGGAAATTTTAGCCAAAACTTCATGTACATGTAGATCATGACATATAAATCATATTTGTACACTTGTGTATGCACATATATACGTTGTATATGTGGTCAAAGGTATGGATTAACAATCCCCCACAGGGCAAGTGATTGGGGAAAACATTTAGCCAAAACTACACAAAAGTACACTAGTGCATGGATATATATACAAAACATTGTACATGTGTATATATGTGGTCAATTTGATTCACAATCCTCCACAGGGCCAAGTACCAAATATATGCAGAGATTGTTTCTCTATCAAGGGCAGCAATTTTCTTTCTTTCCATTTACTCTTCCTAAGTGGCAAAGATGGTCAAATCTTGGGAAGTTTTCGAGTCAAGAGGCCAAAGGGGTACTGTACCTTCAAACTGTGGAGAACACCTGCAGACGTAGTTGTCGCCCATCTGGATGCACGTGGCTCCGTTTTGACACGGCCCTCGGTCACACGTCCTCTCCCCACAGTCCTGGATGTTGGCACTGTCCAGCACAGCATTGACCAGGTCCAGTGAGATCGAGTTCACTTCAACCTGTGCAAATAAATAGGGCCAATCATTCATTAGTATACTTATCTGACATGGAAAAGCTGTGAGGGGTAGTCTCTATAAATGCATAATCATGGACTACTGTATTGTGCTTAGATGTAACGCTAGTTCACCTTTATTCGCGGGGTAACCTATATCCGTTGTACCTAAAAACAGGATATTTAGGGATATCACGTTGATGGATGGTACTTTCCAATTGTTTTTTTTTAATATGATGCAGTTTGAGACCACCGTCAGTTGGCTTGATATCCCAAAATACCCCCGTGATAAATGCAACGGATAAAGGTTACCCCGTGAATAAAGGTGAACTAGCGTTACATGCAATGACTTAATTTTTCCTGTTAGCTAGGTAGGTAGGTAAGTAGGTACATGTAGGTAGGTAGGTATTAGATAGAAATTTAGCTGCTATACATGAGTAGTAGTTTTTTACTTACAAGTAAATAACTATAATCATTAAACATCATATACAATGTACCAATAGGACCTTTTTCAATTTGCTTATGGAGTGACCAATATATGAAGGAATAACGAGTATAAACACACTTGCATTGCCATGACAGAAAAGGTTAGTAACTCACAGAAGCAATGCAGCCGAACAGGCCCTTGGTGACTCCCACTCTGTCAGGAAGGTCGTCAAAGCTCTCCATCCCTCCCAAGTGCAGAGGCATTCTCAAGTTCACGCCCTGTCAGACAAAGAAGATCTACATGTACGTTCTGATAAGACAGTTTCAGAATATGCTAATGCTACGTTATGAATACTGGCACTTTCTAGATAGTACAATGAATAAATGAATGCTTTTTGTTTATGCCCTTATCTCAAGTTCACACCCTGTCTGATAAAGAAGATATCTGTACCGCTCGGTATTATAAGATAACCAGCTCAGTATTATAAGATAACCAGCCAAATTATTTTGTACCTGAGTGTTTCCCGGTGACTGGCCCTTTGTAGCTTCCAGTCCATCCAGACTCAAGGACCCATCCTTGAGGTCTCGCTCAGCCTTGATGGTGTGCCAGGTGTCCAAGCTCACATTCTTAGAACTCCTAATGACGGCTGGACCTGTGGTATACAAAGAGTGGAAAATTACAGTAATACTGTGCAACACATCGACCTTCCTTTACATTGGTAACACATTATCAGGCAACAGAGGTCATGGGAGACCAAAGGAAATCCTGGATGGAATGTGTTAGGAGAGACATCTAAATGTGCAGTCTACCTAGGGCAGAGCCCGCTGGGCAGAGCAGTATGGAAGCACAGTGTAAAGACTGACTGCTGCCTACCCCTGTGTCAGGGACCCCAGCAGCAGTATAATCAGAAACTGGATAGTAGTTCTACTAATACTACACAAGATCTATTGACTCTACCTTGTAGTAAATGGTGAAAAATGATCACAAAACAGAAATGTTCTAATATTCAGAAGTTCCTTGTACCTGATCCACTATCAAATCTGAACTCGACTGCTCCATCCTTTACTGCGAGAGAGATGAAGTCCCCAGAGCCAGCCAGCCTCTGCCCGTTAAACAGCAGCAGTCCATCTGTAAGACTGTCCAACTTGAACTCCATGGTGATGCGGGTCTGTCGCTGGACGTTCTGCATGGTCTGGTAGGCGATGAAGGAGTTCCCACTGAAGGCTGGCTCAACAATCACAATACCTGAGGAGAAAAACAGTTCAAAAACATACATGTAAGTACTTTGGGGGACTAAACACTGCACAGCATTTACTAAATCCTTATTTCTGCAAGGGTTAAGAAAATATAAAACACAGGGAAAAATTAACAAACAATACTTATATATCAAGATCTTGGAAATAACAGCATATCTTTTACGTCCCTTCTCATATTCAAGACTATCATGTATTTGCATAGTACAGAGTAAATATGTTCCAGTGGTTTTCTAGAGACAGTAAGTTACTGTTTATCTACAAATCTTCACAGTAGTTTATTTCTGTAGTTTACATTGTGACCTTTCCTCCAGGAATCCATGAAACAGTGAATTTGGTTTTCCAATGTATTACTACTTTACTACAATCTTTTTAACTGCAAAAATTAAACACTGCAAAAAAGTCCTTTCCTCTTCTACTGAATTCGCAGCATTCTCACCTGTGCCACACCTGACACCTGTCCTGCCAATGGGACATGAGCAGGTGAATCCTGTGGGGCCGGGATCGTTGTTACACTTGCCACCTGGTCCACAGGCACCTGGATAACACCTCTCTCCCACACCTTCACATGTCCGCCCACTGTAACCCTCAGGACACTCGCATCTGGGGGACACAAGAGGGTAGGTTGTAAAGGGGGAATGTGTTTATCAAAACTCTTTTGTATCTATATCTTTAGAACTATTATAACCGTCAACTAGTGTTAACCAATGAATGGGCAATGAAAGATTGTGACAGTGGATAAAATGGACAAGATTTCCACACAGGGAAGATAATGTTTAGAAAAACTGTAAACGAAGAAATAATGGGACAAGCTGTATTGGCAAATTTCTGATAAGGTAGATAACAGGGGAGAGTTTCAGAATGAACAAAAATGGATGGAATTTCTACACTGGACAAAAATGTTGAATATGAAAACAATTGGCACAAGCTTTCATATAATTCTTCGTTGTGTCTGTGACTTTTAGCGGGAATCAAATCTAGAAGGGGTTTGAGATCATTGTTCATGGTGCTTAGACCATTGTAATCTTAATATATGGTGTCATTTGGAAGGAAAAAGTGATTTCTTCACATTTTGGGTAGAAAATCTTTCTAATTCACGGTAAAAGGACAACTGAGTTCAAGCCTATAATAAGAATTCCATGTCTCTGATTTTATAATTCAAATACAAAGAGTAATGTTTTTGCTTATTGTAAGATGTACATGTATTTTGTAAAATAATAGTTTTCCGTACATGAACTTCACAAAATACATATATAACATTTCACTTTGGAATGGGCGAGGTCAGCCTATTCAACTTTCTCCAATCACTGATCTTTGTTACTATCATTGATTTTTTTTGTATCCTGCTTTTTTCTGTGAACAAAATATGTGAATCAATTGGCAGTATGACTAATAAATAACACTGACCAGGCCATTCAACTTTGCTCAAGGTCTCAAAGAAAAAGATCCTCTATACATTAAACATCACTCACACACACTCACTATTCACTGAGTAAACTTAACTATACAATAAGTTTATCCTTTACTGCTTATTCATGTGTAACACATGCATATAACAACGTATATTGTCAGTATTCTGCCATGCTATTTACAATACAGTTGAGAAATACGGGCAGGCATAACACTAATTGAAGCAGACATGACACTAAGTGAAACACTAAGAAAAACAGAGAAAAAGTGAAGGTGGAGAAAGCTGATTGACACATCTTCTGTGGTTCCCCAACAATAAAATAAGGGGTAGATAAGATAAGAGATGAGATAAACAATAGTGAAGGCTATTCCATCTCAAAAATAGACAAGCCATCTCATACAAATATGACTATAACTTTGTATCCATCAGAAGAGGTTTAATTTCCTTCATCAAGAAGGCTGACCTGAAGCCATATTCCGTTGTTGCCTCCACGCAGGTTCCTCCATTTTTACAGGGTTTGTCGGCGCAGGTGGGACAGTCGGACACCCCCACGATGTTGATGGCATCACTGGCCAGGTTTACACTTGCAGCACTGATCTCCAGTCTGCTCAGACAACCTGTAATTCACAAACAGTTCATGTGGATTAACTTTTTTGTACTATAGTGACTTAAACACAACACTTGCAAGATTGCACCAACATAGATGTTTCAAGATGACAAGGAAACCTAAAAGACAACATTAAGTACCCAGAAGTAGGGGAACCAGCATTCTTGTAGGAAACATATTTAACCTTTCTGCTAAGTCAGACTTTAGCACAATATTTTGTACTCGTATCAGCCTATAAGTATAATAGGTGGAAGTTAGGGGAGAGACAAGATGAATATTTTAGATTGTACGATAAAAGATGTAATTGCGAGACAAAGTTACGAGAAAGCTTACCAATGAAGCCAGATTTCAATCCAGAGGCTGTTGCTATGGCAGCGTAGTCGGGGACCCCGCCCACGTGCAGAGGTTCGATCAGGTCCAGCCCGCGGAAGTTGCCCTGAGACGTGCCGTTAACGGCCGGGAGACCGTCCACAGACAGGGAACCAAACCTGCTGTTCCTGTTCACATAAATAACAGAATTTTTGTGACTGCTGTTCTCTATTGTACTCATAAAAATCTAACACTTTAGGCCTGACAGATTAATGAAAGAAAATTTCCTTCTAACTACAATGTGAACTTGACATTAACTGCCATTGTGATATAACAAGCCCCAATCCAGTCCATATGATTGTATCTGTACAAATTTTGTTCATTCTTTATATCTGTTGCAATTTTTGTGTGATACCACTTGATCTTTAATGCTTTAAAAAAAAATTTCGAGCTGATGTACTAGTAACAATGTACAACATTTCCTATAAAATAGATATAAAAGTGATGCAGATAAACCCCAAGCCACCAAGCCCCAAGCACCATAGTGTGGAACCTGCCATTCATTATGATCTATCTGTCACAATTTTTGTGTGATACAGTTTGATTTTTAAGAAATGTAGAACTGATGTAACAATGTACAACATTTCCATTAAAACTGATATAAAAGAGTCATGTAGATAACCCCCATGCATGCCCTACCTCTTCAGCACCATAGTGTGGAACCTGCCATTCATTATAATATATCTGTCACAATTTTTGTGTGATACTGTTTGCTTTATAAGAAATGTACAGCTGAGGTAACAATGTACATATCCTATAAAATCAATAAGTGAAGTACATATAGATAACCCCCATGCCCTACCTCTTCAGCACCACAGTGTGGAACCTGCCATTCATTATAATATATCTGTCACAATTTTTGTGTGATACTGTTTGATTTATAAAAAATGTACAGCTGAGGTAACATTTTTCCCTTTTCCATAAAATCAATAAGTGATGTAACGGTAGTTCACCTTTATTTGCGGGGTAACCTATATCCGTTGTACCTAAAATAGACGATGGTTTCAAATTGCTTTTTTTCATTATAATGCAGTTTGAGACCACCATCAGTAGACTTGATATCCCGAAATAGCCCGGTGTTAAATACAACAGATAAAGGTTACCCCCCGAATAAAGGTGAACTAGCGTTACATATAGATAACTCCCATGCCCTACCTCTTCAGCACCACAGTGTGAAACCTGCCCAGCTCCAGGGCGTTCTTGCTGCGGATGACGGCCGCTCCAGAACCCACATCAAAGCGGAACTCCACGTACCCCTCCGACAGTCCCAACGACATGAAGTCACCTGCACCTCCGTTCTTCTGTCCATTGTACAAAATCAAACCTGGAACAAATTACATATTGAAGTCTTTTCAGTCATTTCTGCCTTTTTACAGGCATCTTTATGTACTGTAGGTATTTTTAACTCTCTCTACTACAGCAATAAAAAAATTGGTGCAAGACAAGAGCCTTGAGTCATGTTTGATATTTGAAAGTACGTGCACTTCAAGTGTGTGTCCCTTCTTTCTATCTTTTGAATACATTCCATAACTAAAATGGTGAATTCCCATCAAATAAACTTACAAGTTACTACCCTACTGTAATTAAGTCATTTCAATATTTGATATGAGATACAAATAACCTCCTTACCTTCTGTGCTTTCAGGCTTGAAGGACACTTCAATGTCAAACTGTAGGTAGGCCTCACGGAGTGTGGGGAAGGTCATGTAGGACAGGGGAGTCTGGGTGAAGTACGGGATCAACTCTGGAGGAAAAACAGTAGGCATTTGTGAAGGTTAGACATCCAGGTAGTAAGATATGCCAAAAAGCAGTTACTCAAGAAACTGGATATGGTTTTAGAAATTGGATTTTCCAAAATCATATCCAGTTGCTCGAGTAACTGTTTTTTGGCGTGATGCATTTGTTACTGCATGTTCTCTCATTACCTTTAGAAATACTTGGTGTAAAGGAGCAATAGTCTGGTTCATCATATCATAACTCTTAAAGCATTACACAATGGTATGCATGGTAACTGTTTATGTACACTTGTGACACTAGTGCCTATGTATTCAGTGTACCAATACATGTACTATGAGGACATTTACAACTTGCAAAGAGTCTATTCACGAAGGTCACAAAGAATGTTGGGCACTAATAACATGTATGTGGTTCCCTGTGATTGTGCAAAAGAGTACAATGTACAGAAAACCAACCTCCGACATTCAGAAGAGCACGGAACTCTGCCACTCCTTCTTCATTGGAGGCAGAACAGATGTAAGCACCTGCATCTTCTTTTGTGATCTGCATGATGACACAAAGTACAATCATTCATCACTCAATACAAAGCACTCTAGTATTTGGTATTATTTTTTAAACAACATTCAACTTCATACATATAACAAAAGGGCTGTTTGGTCTTTCTATCCAATTGCCAAGGGAGCGAACCCATGCAGAAACAAAACAGAAGACCAAATTGGTACCAGCGATATTTTCGTGACTTTTGTATCTACGATGATGAAAGAATGGCTACTGTCCTTGGTACTGAAAATGTATTCAATGACTGTTTCACATTTATCAAAAAAACAAAAATTTAAGACTTTCTGTATTAGATCTTGAAGATCTGCTTACCGAAGGAATGGTAAGGACACCATTATCGATCATGTGGTCATCAGGCAAGTCGCCATTCTCCTTCCTCCAGGTGATTTCAGGTGGCGGAGAACCACTTGCCAGGCAGGTGAAGACAGCTGTGGAACCCAGCATCACATTACGCACCTCCGGCTTTACTGTCATGGTGGGTGCAGCTAGAGTGGGAGGGGAAACATATCAAAAATCATGTTAAAGTAAGAAACTCACAAGGAAGCTGTGCTATATAAAATCCCTGGCATGGATCTGGCGATCTACCATCCAAGCCCTGTACATGGCAGTGCAGTCTATAAGCGGGATAAGTCCATGTTAAAGTACATGTAGTGGGATGCAAAGGATATCCTGTAAACTAACAACATCAACTTTACAAATGTCTGTAACTGTGCACTTGAAAACTTCTACATATTTCTTGATTTAAATCCTTTGCATGTAGAACCATGACCCATTTTTGAGGTCAGATTTGTATTCGGCATGTGCCAAAACATCTGTAAACCATTTTTTCTTCTATCTTGAAGGAGAGGGAAAATATAGTGTTTTTGCATAGTTAATTAGCAGACTCAGATTTCATTACCAATTCTTCAGGATTATTTATCATTTCTGAACTAGATATGCAAATTTCATGACCCAAATTCAACTCCTACCTTCCAGGCTGAGGGACACTTCCTGCTCAGATGCCCCGAATCTGTTGGAAGCCTTGCACCTGTACCGCCCCTCGTCTCCAGGCCTTACTGCAGGGATGGTCAGGATGCCGTCTCGAACCTCAGCGTTGTCAGGTAGCCTCCCATCCACCTGCCAGGACAGGCAAACTTGTTTAACCTTTAGCATGCTAGCAGTGCATCCATCTTACCTACAACACCTTACATGCACACTGTAATATATATATATATATATATGTACTGCAAGCAATGTTTATTTACTTTTGCAATGGCTTTATTTTGCAGCAGGGTGGGAAAGAAGGTTTTCTCAGTGTTTTGGATCTGCAGTTGAAACAATTAATGTAGTACATCATCAGTCATACAAGAGAGACACACTCAGGATGAATTAGCAATGTCAATGTTACCGCAAAAGCAAACCCTCACAAAAATGAGACAGAGACAGTGGGCTTTATAAACTCCCTGGCACGTTTGACCAATTGCTGACGTCACATATCCATGTTAACAAGATCACATTTCTGTGACTCTCGCGTGTTTACGTTCTGAAGTGATTGGGTCATCAGTATTGATCCTGAAGAAGGCAATAATTGCTCAGTGTACAACTTCGTGAAAGTTTAGTATTGTACTAGCTCAGAAAAGTTTTAAGATTTACTTTTTTTTCTAGTTCATGAGTAATGATTGCTTCCCAGTGTCCTGTCGAGTGCACATACTACACTGGAAGGGAAACAGGTACAGCAAATTGGTTTCAGCTGTCATTACGACCTTCCATTCAGTTATTAGGTTGCAAAAATCAATGAATAATGTGCACCAGGAACAAAAATATGCCACACAACAGAGTGCAAGGAAAGAGCAAATACCTTTGTCCACTCTATCAGTGGCCTGGGCTCCCCAGAAGCTGCACAGTCAAACTCCACCTTCTCTCCTATACGCACCATCTGTGCTGCTGTCTTCAGATTGATCTCTACTGCAGGAGGTGCCTCTGCAAGGAAAATGAGCAACATGAAACAGTCAGTAACTGACATAATCCTGTCCTTAGCAATAAAATAACATTTACTTGCATGTAACTGTCCTTGCTACTAATATGATGATGATGAAATGTGATCACCCAACTAATCTTACTGACCTTGGTACTGAAAATGTGTTCATCCACCATGCATATTACTGACCTTGGTACTGAAAATGTGTTTTCCAAACTAACATGATACTGATCTTGGTGCTGAAAATGTTTTCACCCAACTAGCATGACATGTTATTGGTATTGAAAATGTGTTTACTAAAACTAGCCTCTTACTGTTCTTGTTACTACAAATGTATCTTAATTGAAACTGTGTTTACAGCAAGTAGCATGTACCTCTCCTTGGTACTGAAATTGTGTTAACATTATCTAGCTATCCCTGGTACTATGATAGCTTTCACACTATTTAACTAGCTTTTGTTTTTGGTACATTAAACATTTTCAAATTTACTAGCATATTCCTGCCATTGGTACTGAAAGTGTGTTTACACTAACTAGCGTGAACCTCTCCTTGGTACTGAAATTGTGTTAACATCAGCAGACATATTCTTGCCCTTGGTACTGACATGACATTAACACTAGTAAGAAAGCACCTGTCCTTGTTAGTCATCTCTAGATTAAGTGGTAGCTGAAATGGCAAACAGTATGTTTCTTGAATGTCTTACCTTCCCCAGATACACTCAAGGTGGCCTTCTCTTCAGTGGACCCCAGCTCATTGGATGCCACACAAACATATGTCCCAGCATCCTCTGGCTTAAGATTTGGAATTCTGGACAGTAACAAGATAAAATATTGGTATTTTACGAGGCAAAAAAAATCATTTCTATAACTGGTGTATTAGAGTTTTGCATATTAACAAAAACAACTTCATTAAATGGGGGAGACAAACAAGTGATGACATGATTGGAGGTATACAAATCTTTTTTTTTTAATACATTGATCAGTGCAAGGCTAGGACACCACTTCTGGGTACTGCATCAAAGATCTGTATCTGACTGTACCCTTCACAATGCATGAAACATAATAGCCTTAAAACATAAAGAGAATTAGCCTGAGTATCATCCTCCGTAGTAACCGCTGGCTCCAACTTTCGCTTGCTAGCAATGAGAATTGTCAGACATCCTAAAAACAACGCCTAGCAGCTGGCAAAAGACAATAAAGAACAATGACAGTCCATCTCAGGACAGGTAGCTATTGACATGCAGCAACCGTAATGGTGATGATGATGAAAATGACACCATTGTAGCTGTAATAAAGTGCTAATCTCATCTCCTGACCTTAGGACATTGCCAAAGATGACATGTTGCTCAGGCAGGGTATCTCCTTCCTTCCTCCACTGTATCCTGGGCACAGGGAACCCTGCAGCTGCACAGCCAAACTCAGCTGTGGAGCCGGCCTCTCGCATCGACTCCTTAGGGGAGATCGTCTTTATCGTGGGTTGTGCTGTGAACAAAATTTGTGGGATCTTTAGTTAGAATTTTGTTTCTAGGCAGATTCAAGTTGAGCCATGCATGTAAGATGCTGCAAGTTAACATGAACAATGAGATATTCGTATGTACATGCCATTCATAGCCAAAACTAACAACCTGCACTAAAAGACTAAGAATGATAATCAAAGAATTCGAAGAACAAAAGTTGAAAAAAAAGAATGCAGACATTTTCTCATAGGGCCAAAACAATTCTTCTTGATTCATTGTAAAGGAAACCTGTATCTGTATCTGTATCTATATAGCCGAATCGGATATAACCGCCCTTGGGCGTAACACACCAGCTTCGCAGGCAAACGGTACGGCAGCAGCTGGTTATATTACACCGAAGGACCCGTCACACCTAACCTTCAAATTAAATAAAATTTCCTGAAGAGGCACAAAGAAACAAACATGTCTACCAGCATAACATGACATGACTTAGTAGTTCATCTGCAAATAAGCCTAACATAAGAATTGTCTCACCTGTGACAATGATATTGGTGAAGCCCTCCGCTATGCCAGCAGGGTTGGTGATCAGACACCTGTACTGTCCCATGTCTTCTGTCGTCACCTGCTGGATGATCAGGAGTCCCCCGCTGGTGGTGGCCCGCGTGCTCATGTCCCCGTCCACACGCGTCCACTCGTACATGATGGGTTCTGTCCCCTCCGCCTCGCATCTCAGTCTGACCTCCTCTCCAGGAGAGACGGTCATCGTCTCCTGGTCAATACTGACCATGGGAATCACTGGGGGAATGAGAAGACACCATAAGATTTGTAAATTGACATGTTCAACCAGTTCTTCTACTTAGCTATACTTGTATTGAATTGTTCTGCCAGATCATTCTAGTGACGCTGAAGAAGAGTTATGGATGTCACTCAAAACGTCCAAAAGTAAATCTCCTTTTTTTATTCAGTTATAGGGATTGAATTGTATTTGAACATTGTTTACATTCATAAATGTAGACTGTCATGAAAATTTCATCAGGTTGGAGAATGATAAAATAACAACATTACTTATTCTCCAGGGAGTAACAGAACACCTGATGTTTTGGTGACTGTCTGTACAGACTGGTTTACTTCCATCTCAGCTATATGTGTCACTGCTAGTCGTCCCAAAGTAAAGTATTGTCTCAAACACCGATATTGTAACGCAACATTAAAGAGGTACTAAACAATTGACAGTTACTTCTTAAGAATGCAATCCCAATGCTATCCTATTACTGAGTCTACATCCCCCTTCATCACAGGAGTGGATTTTCCAATCCATACAGCCTTATTAGTCAAACAAAAACATCAGATTCTGTTCTCCTGTTCCAGCCGACACGTTGGCTGTTATGTTACTCCATGGTCTTGCACTCAGACTAACTGCTATTGCCTTGATGGGCACAAGGCTGTTTCTGTGTTTTTTTCTAAACATAAACCCTTTCACTACCATACCTTGCACCACAAGTCTTGCAGCCTAACTAGCTTCTATTGGGCACAAGGCTGTTTTTGTGTTTTTTTCTAAATATAAACCCTTTTATTACCATACCTTGCACCACAAGTCTTGCAGCCTAACTAGATTCTATTGGGCACAAGGCTGTTTCTGTGTGTTTTTTCTAAACATAAACCCTTTTATTACCGTACCTTGCACCACAAGCCTTGCAGCCAGACTAGCCTCCCCTGCATAGTTAACAGCAGTGCAGGAGTATTCTCCCTCGT
Source organism: Branchiostoma floridae x Branchiostoma belcheri (assembly GCA_019207045.1). NCBI lineage: Eukaryota > Metazoa > Chordata > Leptocardii > Amphioxiformes > Branchiostomatidae > Branchiostoma > Branchiostoma floridae x Branchiostoma belcheri. The sequence continues at coordinate 15,533,964 of CM033032.1, read as the reverse complement.
CTTCTCTGCGCACACTGGGGATAGTCAGTGTACCCTGCTGAACCTGATACCTGGGGGGCTGGGCACCTCCGATCTTCTGCCAGCGGAGCCGTGGGGGTGGGGAGCCTGCATGCACAAGAACAAAATCTTGTCAGTTCATACTTTTGGTTCCGTATTCAACATCGAACTAGCACTCTAGAATCCATTCCTTAATTCGCTTATTAACTTATGTCACCACCAAAAGGTTTGAATGTGCAGTTCTCCTGACGGGTAGCAGAAGCGAACATAGGACTGAAATACTACCTGGATGGCGCCAAGGCTAATTCAAAGTAGGCCATTTAGTATAAAACTTCTGCAGCTATACAATACCAAAGGGTGAAGAGAGGCGCCTATGTGTCTGGAAGTTTGATTACTAACATAGTTTATAATCCACGGCTTCATTGGGGTTACCAACTTTCAAACTCACAAATTCAGTCACTTTGAACATCTCTAAAGCAATGCTAGCATGTAGTCCTTTCCACTTAATTCTGGTACAAACAAAGACAAGGGCAAGACAAAAACAAGCCATTACCTGTGGCAGTGCACTTGAACTCTACAGGGTCTCCTTCTACAACAGTAGAGAATGGAGGAGTGATGGTCACCACTGGAACCTCATCTGGTCGTACTGGTGATTCAGAAACTGCAAAAAAAAAGAGACACAACTCAAAAAACATAAAAATGGTCTTCTTCCAGTACATTAACACATGTACATGTATGTGCAGAGATAACAGAACAATTACAGACAGGGTAGACTGTGCATTGCCACACACTGTTCGTATAATCTTATCAAAATTTAAAGCATTCATTTTTCACCCTTATAACTTTTACTGATACTAATACTGTTAATGAAATAGGGCATTATTGTTACCTATGACTTGAACAGAAGATTCTGAGATTCCAATGTTGTTGTTGGACTCGCAGGTGTACACTCCCGAATCTTCCACAGACACACGGTCAATCTCCAACACTGCACTGTTCTGGGTGTCACCTCCTGGGAAGGACAATGAGATAAGATAAATCTGAGCTATCTGTTATCTTCCTACAACAAACACAAACTGTCTTAGGAGGAGCTTTGATTTAAATGAGGATCCATTTGGCACTCTAGAACTTTGATAGCCACTTTTTCAACCATAGAATCTGGTAGGGCATAATAACTCAGCACCATGTCTAGGGGCACCACATATAAAGTTTGGCCGTTTTACAGGTAGGACAATAAAGCCATCTCCAGCATGTTTAAGAAGTCAATGCAAGAATGGCAGTTCTTCCTGTTGTGATTGGTTCAAAACCTACAGTTCTATCAATGCACCAGGGACAATTACTATTGCACTAAGGTAACCTAAGTTTGCCATTTGCAGACCATTGTGATTCAGCCCCGCATACTGCAAGTTCCTCGCAATTCAACCCCTAGCTGCGAAGTGAGTGTAGTCAGCCCACCCAATAAGCCAATAACAATATCTTCTAACAGTAGCTGTATATCAGATTCTGACTCACCTTCCACCCTAGCTCTTGTTGTGGGTTGACCGGACCTGGTCCACCTGACTACTGGTGCGGGGTCACCTGTGGCCACACACTCCAGGTACAGCCGCTCACCCAGCCCAACGCTGACCGGTCCAGCGGGACTGATGGTCACCCGTGGGTATCCTAGGGTGGACAATAGAATTATAAGGGAGGACAGAAAGCCCTTCAATTTCATTATATCATATCCTTCCCAGAATCTTTTTTATTTACAATGTAGATACCCCATTTCTAGTAATATAATCTAAAAAAGCATGTACACAGAGTTTTGCATTTTGTATTTGTACATATTTATTGAAAATGACAATAAAGTTATTACACTGGGTCAGCCTAGGCAGCTTGCACTGGTGACGACTGACCAACAAAGACAAAGATAAACATGCATACGTTTTAAGCACTAGATCCTTATGACAGTGTCTTTGGTATGATGTCTCCTTATCAAAACTCATTTCATATCAATATATGTAATGTTAGTTCACCTTTAACCTTGAGGTAACCTATATCCGCTGCGTTGCTAAACAGGGTGTCCAGGGATATCAAGTCGATGGATGGTAGTTTCAAATTGTGATATTTTCAAAATATTGCAGTTTGAAACCACCATCTGTCGACTTGATACCCCTAAATACATTGTTCTTAAAAAGAATGGATAAAGATTACCCTACGGATAACGGTGAACTAGCGTTATAGCTCAGTATTTCCCTTTAAATCTTAAGGCAATGGAAACTTGTTAAAAGCATCTCAAGCACTTACCTTGCACCCTGATGTTTGCTGTAGCCTGGATAGACCCTATATCGTTGTTAGCAGTACAGACATAGGCACCCTGTTCTGCAGGGGTCACGTCACGGATGGTCAGGACTCCATCCCTGACATCTATTCTGTCTGTAAAACGATCAAATTCATGACGACTTTAAAAAGAGTCAATCGAACACAAACCTTTGTGAAGTAAGAAGCCAATAATGGTACTTGTGGCTAAGGAACCTAGCCTCTGCTTGGAGACTATCGTATTTAATATATTCCAGTAAGAGCTTGCATCATACATTCTACCAATAGGCAAGATACATAAGACCTATATGTCTCCAAAACCTAAAAATACTGATACTGTTCCCAAAGTTGTCATGTGTCCTCTGGAAATCAGTAACTACCAAAAAGCCAAAATTCAATCCATCTGAAGCATCTTGCATTTGAGTTTTAGATGTGAACACACAAACAGAAACAGTACCCCTGTCAGAATTCACTAATCTCCAGAGATAATGAATAAACATGTTTCGACTTTAGCACTTTCAGAAGATTAGATAACCAGCTGCAAGGGTTACCTGTAAACTCTTCATTCCCAGCTCTGCTCCACACGATGGTGGGCACCGGGCGGCCGCTTGTTGCCTGACACTGCAGCTGGGTCGACTGTCCAATCTGTAGGTCCATGTTTGCAGTAGGGAAGATCTGAACGGCTGGTAGGTCTCGAGCTGTTATAGAGAGAAAAAAAAAACTCAACCTCTAAATGCCTTGCTACAAAGTACTTCAAAGAAGGTTACACAGAGCTCAGTTTTGAAATAATGATGGCTATCAAGCATGACAGATGTTGAATCCAAAAGTTGTATAAAAAATGACAGAGAGTTTTGAATAAGTTCTCAATATTTGATGTAATGAGAGCCTAACACTATCTTACAGAGCTGGCAATACGGTATTCACTATTCTTTAGCATTCAGATAGGTTATGTTCACATTTCTCAAATCAGTTTTCACTTGATCTTGGACATAGCAGTTAGAAAAGGGCATTTTGGTGCTCAACTCTAGATGGAAACACATGTAATAGACAGTAGTTTCAAATCTTAACAAAGAGTAAGATCTTACATTCCACTTCCAGCATGATGGAAGCAGAGGACACCCCGGCCATGTTGTCTACTGTGCAGACGTACATGCCACGGTCTGCACTGGACACCCTCACAATCCGCAGCACATCATTCAGCACCTAGGACAGGGACAACAGTCATGAAAAAAGTGCACCAATCTGTGCTTGCTTTGCAGGCTGTTAGTTTCAGATTCAAGCACTTATGGAGAAAGTGTAATGGAAGTTTAATACACAGTTCGTTAGCCTTCTGCTATAGCAACATCTGCCAAAGGCCTAGGAAACTGACATGGGTGCCATCCTATACACCTAATGGTGTGGATAGTATGGAAAGGACTTTAATTTTCAAGTTGATGTGACTTATATATATCTCACATGCATCTTTATATATGTACAGCCAGTTATCAATAAACATTATATAGAAATTACCTAAATATTTAGAAATTACCTGATGGTTTTGTGACAGTGCTCCTCCATGTTTGCCCCAGGTGATGGTTGGCACAGGTTCACCTGACACCACACAGCGCAGCTGTACAGTCTGCCCTGTTGTAGCTGTGAGGAGGTTCGGCTGCGACACCTGCCCACCCGGACCCACTGTCTCAATGGCAGCTGTGGGCGGCCTCTGCAGCACTAGAAAGGGGTAATGAGTAGTCCATTAAGTAAAAGATTCTGTATTTTCGTAGTCTTCAAAATATCGGTGCAAGGGAGGGAGTTAACTTTTATCTAAAACAACAGCATGAATGTTTCTTTATTTCTTTCTGTTAAGTATCTAATCTAACTAGCATTTTCCAGGCCTTGGGTCAAATGAGGACAACAATTTGTTGTGCCATGCATTACTGCAAAATTTCTTTTTTTTTGCAACCACCAACAAAGCTAAACTGGCATTTTCTAAGTCTTGCCCAATACCTACTGAACCAGAATACTAGTGACAATATCATGTGACTGTTTCTTACAAAATAGAAAAGTTAGGCAGATTACACATAGCGAAATGTCTCAGGAAGATAAACTCAAATAGACTCTTACGTCTTAAAACTGGCATTTTTAAAATATTAACCAGTACCCAATGAACCAGAACACTAGTGATGAGTACATGTGACTGTTACCTACAAAATAGAAAATTTAGGCAGATTACACATAGCGAAATGTCTCAGGAAGATAAACTCAAATAGCCTCTCACGTCTTGAAATTCTCAGCTCCACTCTCTTCTGTTCCGTTCCCACACTGTTGGACCCAGTGCACACATAGTGCCCAGAGTCAGACAACCGTGCCTGCGGAATGGTCAGCACTCCATTGCTTTCCACTGCTCCAACAGGTATGGGGTCATTGTACTTGTTCCAGGATAGCGTGGGAGTTGGGTTGCCCCTCGCAGAACACTCCAACATAACACGTTCTCCCTCTGGTACCTCCATCACTTCTGGTCTTACTGTGACCTCTGGTGCTCCTTGTACTGAAAAAGAAGATCGTCAAACGTCTTTCTTAACATTCAACTGGAATTCAACCGGTGTTGGGGTAGACATCAGAAGGAAGGTATTATAAGAGTGTCAGGCAATTTTCTTAGAAGGCTGAATAGTACTGATGTTATCACAAGCTTATTATGCATCTTGTTTTATCACTCTTAGCTCACTCTGATGGTTAGTTTATTGGTCTACACTTCCAACTTCATATGCAAGTGCATAGTTCTTTATAACCACAGTACATCAGGCACTCAAGAACAGTAACAAGAAAGTAAAAAAGAGCAGCAAGTCAGTCTCTGTCCAGGCATAAAGTTAGATGTACATGTAGGTCCACAAAATGCTTCATTGCAGCAACGTCCTTGGAGATGCACTTCTTTAAACCTTTATTCCACAGTCTCTGTCTCCATGTACTTAAAAAGTGACATTTGTAAGGAGTAAAAAATGGTTAAGTCTCATGTTTTAGAAATATTAATTTCTGTATTGATATTGTCAAAGGAATGGTCTAACTTGATAATTAAATCATTATTCCAGTGCTAGCCCTAACATTGAATCTATTTGGCTGGGATTAACAATGAACAACATTTTACAATTTTATACATCACATTGTGGATTAGAATAAGACCATTAAAGGTTCATGATTTGCAAACCTTACAAGTGTCATTTTTAAAGACATGGAATGTGACATTCAAGCAGTTTCTTTCCTAAATTACCATTTGTCAAGAGGATTTGTTTTCTTAACCATCATACTACATACGCTGTCAGCTGATGTCAGATTTCTTCCTGAACTGATATCACACCAAGCACACCAACCAGACACAAGAACACAAAAGTCAAAATGACCAATCACAGCCTTCCTACCAGACGTATTCGACTTGCCACAGGATGGTGACTTATGGCCATGTGTGCATTCCTCAATTGTTGACATGTCCTTGTCAATAATATAGTACCCTGAATCACCCTGTACTAAGGCTCTAGTTCCAAACACTAGTTCAGAAAAGGAAAAAAAACAAGACTAGTACAGAGCAGGAAAAGCATTTAAGGTTTTACGTTCATTAGGGCTTTTCCAAAGAGCGAACAAGTCAGAAAAGCACAAAGCACTAGTAAAACCTTATTTGTTGGAGAAATTGTCGCAATCCTGAATACATAAAGCTGCAGTTCACACTTTTATAAAGCCCAGTAAGAAAATTGCCTGTGACACGTTTACGCTTTACTGTTATCAAGCCATGTTTTACAGAATGAGTGCTCAGCTGAACAAGAAGATACATTGATACATTGATTGTCTTAAGCAACAAAGAAAGACTTACGTTATGAGTTTGAGTATTATTTGCTTCAGTACATGATCAAGATGTTGAAACAGATATTTCTACTAACTATCAGAAACTTTTTACAACAGACTATTCTAAAACTTCTCTTCAAGATGCCTTGGGAAACTAATGCAGCTAATGCAACAGAAAATGCCTGACCACAAACTTAAGATGATACTTACATCGTACATACAGCACTGTGCGAACACTAGTTTCCCCAGCAGAGTTTCTGGCCTTGCAGAAGTACTCAGCCTCATCCTGCCTAATAGCAGCAGGGATGCTGGGGGCAAAACAGAAAATTCCAATTCAATGTTTGGTCTGAAATGCTGAAAAGCTTATTTCAGAAATTGCACTGTCCAAAATATGAAGACATAACACGAATTCTGTGCTAATTTCTGGTATTAAGTTGGTGATCATTTGAACATCTTTAGGGTTGTTAAATTGCAATAGAATAACACTTAGTACTTGTTTGATAAATGTCAACAGAATGTGATAAATACCAAGCAAGTCTTAGAATGCTATAACGATGCAGGATGCCACACCCTGATCTTGGAATAGCTGATGAAAAAGTTTTGGTTGTGCTGTCACAACTCAAGTTATCGAGTGTTTATGGTGATGTTTCAAATACACACTGCAAACACAAAGAAGGAACACCTGTCACAGTGACTATTCTGTACTCAATCTTAAACAACATTGTAAATTTTGAATCAGATTCCATTCTAACTGACAAACCAACCTGAAGACTCCATTCACAAACGATGACGTGGGGTTGAGGACGCCGCGGTGGCCGCCAGTCCATTCCACCTGCGGTGGCGGGAATCCTGATGAGATGCAGCGGAACTGCACGGGGTCACCAATGTTAACGGTCTGGAAGCGAGGCTCGATGCGAACCTCTGGTGGATTGACGTCACTCTGGGACAATGCTGGTCAGAAAACATTATGTCATCAATACATGCATAATTGTTTGCCTGGATCTTGCTAAATAGATATAATAATAGCACCATACAGTACACAGACAGGACACTGCAGAAAAAGGAATGCAAAAGAAGTCGAAGAGCAAAGTAGACAGTTGTACAGAGAACGAAGGCAATATGCTATATGCACATTAATTGCACTTGAAATGGTTTTTGGTGCGATAATATTTGGTGGCTGATAACAGAAAGGTAGTATAAGCTTTAACATGTGTGACGTAAAACTAGTTGTGCCGCATTGCAGTCAAAAGGGTGGAAAGCAGTTCAGCACTAAGCTGTGTTCTGTACAGTATGTGTTTTATCAGTTGTAAGGCTGACTATACTTCATTTCCATTTATTGCATTGCTGCTACATGTAACGTGACTTGCTTATTCTTAAAAATGCCTGTGTATATTGTCATTAACAATATGTCTAAAGCTCTGTTGCAGCTCTTGATAACACCTAGCTAGGTGTTTAAGAATATCCCATTTACAGGGTACACATTGCACATTACCACTGTCCACGTTCTGGACTCCAGAAGGAAGGTCCCCCTGAGAGAGTGGTTCCTCCCAACGAGCTGCACGCCATGCAGCAATGCAGTATCACAGCACAACGTAACGTGTCACACAGGCAGGTGGAACACACAAACACAAGACCAGGACAACACATGCATTTCAGTGGCCAGTGTAGCATACAACAACATACATCAGCAAACCTTGCCCCCCTCCCCACCCTTACATGCAACATGCATTGCAACTAGAGCATAAATGTACATGTAGAAAAATAAAAAACAAGATGCATAAAATCAAATCAAACTTTGTTGAAGGCCCATAGAAGCAGATGTATCAAAATTTTGTAAGTCCCATTTTGTTACAACACATGTTCGTAGGTTTAGTAAGTTTACACCACAAATTATACAAGACGTAAAACAGTTTAGTCGGAATATGATTCTGTTGCTGTTAGATACTTTATTGATGTTCATGTCATAACAGCCAGGAAATATACATTTGTAGACTATACTGTAGTATACAGACATCTGCTACTACATGTACTATTTGCCACACATGGATATAACTGACACCCAACTATTATTTAGCATCAACAATGCACATGTACATGCAGTTTTCTTTGTAAGCAACAACAAGGAACATATTATGCAACACACAAATCTCAAACAAATGCAACATAAATGTGAGACAGAACACTTTGTGTATTATAGACACCATGCAGATATAAAACTAGTAATTATTTCTTCGATAGGAGTAAAAAATTTCAATACAAAGTTGTTAAGAATCAAATATATCTAGATCATATAGTAGTACAGTCATAATTCTATGTAATATTTCAGCTTTTATATTCTGCCTCTTTGTGTTTACTTCTCACAATACAAGAGTTAGCAAATTTTGTGGGAAAATGAGGCAGTTTGGTACACCTGAGTTTATAGATCTACAGCAAGTTGATCTAGAGTCCACATTTACATGTGAGTCATTTATGAACAACAAGAACACAAATGGAACACGAGAAAAGGAGAAAAGTCATAGATCAAGGAAGGGAAATTTGAACTGAACAAGAAGTTATTCCTAAAATTACTAAGGATAAAAACACAAACTCTTCACAAACATTAACTTCTAAAAATAAACTTTTATGTCATGCACACATAATTCAGCAACTAAGAAAATAGCATGACAACAACAATGCAACACAACAATAAACATAATACTGGACATGCATGGTCCCTTCATGCCATTCCTTCCACATGCAACATGCACTGCATTTCCCTCCACCTTTTGCCAAGGTGATATCATACTCGCAATGCTACAGTCTCAAACTGAAGTCTTCATCATCAAGTTCATGCAGGAGCCTGTTATACAAAAAAGAGGATTCCGTGCGGTCAAGCCTCTCTTCTATCCCCACCACGTACCTTGGACGTACAACTGCGCAGAGTCTTGTGCAATACTGTACATGTTGGAGCCAGTGCACGTGTAGACGCCAGTGTGCTGCTGTTGGACGTTCGGAATGGTAAGGATTCCCATGAAGTCCGTAGCTTCTGCAGGCAGCCCGCTGCCATCGTTCTTCGTCCACACCAAGGTGTATGTGACCTGGTACATCAATGAGGAGACAAGTGGAAAGATGCTTTTGCAAATGGATAGTGACATGACTTGCTAAGACACAGCTCTTGACAATGTTTCTTTCTTTTTTAAGTTCGTTCAATGACGAATCAGTAACATTCAAGTATGCATCTCATTCATGTACAAGCAAGCTCATAGTTACAATGTATACATGTAACTTGAGGAAGTGACGAATGCTAGGAAAAGTCACAATGGCTACATACACACATACAGAAGGCTATATTGAGGGTATATCTACATACCTGGCTGAAGGCAATACACTTGAACTGCACAGTTTGGCCTTGAGTGGCTTGTAGGGTCTTGGGTTCATCTACAATCACTCTGATGGGGACAGTTGGGGCTGCAAGAGGAAGAAGGGGGTTACAAGTCACAGTTCATCATTTACTGACTATAACATTAATGTTGTAACTAACATAGCCTGTGTTACACTATCTCAGATTATCTGGGGCTCATTGGGACCCTCTCCTCTAGGGGCCTGCACGGCCAGTAGAATGGCTGCTAACAGCATGATTTAGTAATGCTACTAACTGATGGTGATGCTCTTTAGGGCCGGTACCTGTACATGACTATAAAGATAGAAACAGCTTGATCCCGATGCATGCTTCTCTTGCTTCTATCATCTAATACACCATGTGACTTACCAGTGACTGTCAGTTGGGCCTGAGCCTGTGCTGTCCCGTACAAGTTTGAGCCTCGACAGATGAAGTAACCGCTGTCGCCAGACTCCAAGTTACTGATGGTCAGTACTGAGTTCTCATTGGACAGCCTGTACCGTTGCGGGAGCGGGCGGCCGTCGCTGCGTCCCCAGCTTATCTGGAACGGCGGAGCGCCAGAGACGTCGCAACGGAACTGTGCGGAGCGTCCGGCGGTCTCAGTGGCTTGTTGTGGGTAGATTTGAATGGAAGGCTGCTGAGGGGCGATTGGACCTGGACCAGGGCCAACTAGATTATAAAACAAATAATTAAAATATACAATTCATTCATAAGAATTCTAACACCACCTTACCATATTGAATGTTCATGCCAAGCTCAAAACTGTATATATCTAATTCTCATTAACAAAAACTAAGATAGTCACTATGAAGTGAACTGAACTGAACTGTCACTACTTAAGACGGACACCTACATTTTCTCCTTTGCAAAATGCACTGACATTTTCAAAGCAGGATTCTAATCATGCTTTTATATTTCCACTTTTCCAAGCTTTCATGCCAACTTCTCCCACTCTATCCTTACTAGTTTTCACAGCTTACACTGCAGAGCTATACTTGGATGCTGCTTGTCATTTTCGTGCAGAAGAAGAGCCACACTAAGCAAAATTCTGATCTGCTCCTATTCCCTCAGCTAAACCATGAATGAAGCACATCTAAAAGGTGGCACATTGCAGTCAATCTACAGACCATCAAGCTTACAGTTGCCAGCATACATGTACATATAGTTGATGAACATGAACACATAAATAGCCAGGGGAAAGGGGCAGGAAATATGCAGTAGGGCTAAAGGCTACTGTGGCATTTCCCACTATTCTTCTTAGTCTTACCCTCATCTGTCATCCTTTCAGGCACGTTTCCATATGTGGGATAACGGCCTGTTTTTGTTACACACACAGACACACAGAAGGAGACATCATTAACCAGGGTGGTAACAAGACCAGTGTACAGAGTGGGGGGAGGGGGGTGAAGGATGTCCCCACAGAGTACACTGTGTCTTTTGATCTACACACAAGTCTTATATTATAGTTAGGCACCATCAAATCAATAACACTGATTCTATCTACAAGAAATCTAAGAGGATCTTCCTTTCTTTCTGTCTACAGCAAACAATTCTCAAATCTTACTTTATGTAATGCTTTCATAATAACTAATTTCTGAGCATCGCCCTATATATCTGCTTCAATAGACTTTTTCATTTCATTAACTCTTATTTTCTGTCTGGATTATTTTCTTGGTATTAACTAAGGTACTCTTCTTTGTTTAGGTGATTGCATGAATCAATGACTTGAGTGTGTTTCCATCATGTATTGTTAATCAAAAAATCAATTTTAATTCCACCTAAAAGCACATTCTGACAAAACTGTCAAGACCTGATGATGTAAAGAAACACCTGACGCAGCTTTGACATCATCATCATCATCATCAATGTACATCAAATGTACAAAATTGATCATGATACAAATCACATGTTAATAACACAACATTACACAAATGGAATGAAATGGTTGTTACCTATGTATGTACATGAATGTATGAATGGAAACACCAATTCACCTTTAAACGCAGGGTGACCTATATCCGTTGTTCTTAAAACATAGTACTGTAAATGCAGAAATGTTCGCAGTGGATTAATGTTTGCAGTTTTTGTGGTGACCACTTCACTGCAAACTTAAATCTACCGCGAACATTTTTCTATTATTGTATTAGACTGCAACGGTGTTACCGCGAATTTAATCCACCGCGAAGAGTCCTTTTACCCGCTACCGCGAAATTAAATCCCCGCGAACTTAAATGCATTTATAGTATTTTAGGGATATCATGTCAACGGACGGTGGTTTTATATTGCGATATTTTCACAATATTGCAGTTTGAAACCACCGTCCGTCAACTTACTATCCCTGAATACTCCGTTTAAAAAAACGATGAATATAGGTTACTCTGCGGATAAAGGTGAACTAATGTTACATTACAACTGATTTGAAAGTCACAATGAACAACACATATGTTGAAAAACACATCAGTTATGTACATGTATAACGTTCCTGCATAACAGTCAACTTACTTGGGCCAGGGCCAGGGCCTACTTCAGGTCCAGGGCCAACCCCAGGTCCAGGGCCGACTCCAATGGGTGTGCACCTACCACCAGGAACTCTGGGGTTGCCGTTGTAGCCAGGTGAACACCTGAAGAAAGGGTGGCAACAAAATGACTTTTCTATTCCATTGCAAAAGAAAACGTAACTGATAATTAGACAACTTGAAAAAAATCTATAATACTATGAGGTTAACCATTAGTACTAAACTTGGTTTCTCATTGTCTGAAATTGCAGCTGACAATGGGAAGTGTTAAGTAGTAATGGCAGTTGACTGTCACATGCACACAACTTACTCTCCACAGTCCCGTCCTGAGTACCCAGGTGGACAGGCATCACAGGTGGGTCTGCTGTCGGTATCCAAGAAACAAGTGGGGGAGAACCTGGAAAATACAGAGTTGCATTTAACAGAAGACAGATAGAGAATTTTTAAAAAATTGAGAACTCGACTTTTCTCCATTGTCCTTTCCACAACTGATCAACCAAAATTCTTGGTAGAAGCTTAAATAAATCATATTGATGAAGAAGTGTTTGCATGTTTTGTTGTCTATTGAGTCTTTTTTTTTTAATAATTTTTATTCATATTTCACAAAAAATGAAAACACATGTACACACAAAAACAACATAACCCTGAGAGTAACAGTTTTCAACTTCCAATTAACTTAGCAAGGACAAATAGGTCCCCACTTTAGCAATGGTTTTTCAATTTTCTCTGAATCTTGTGCTATGATATATTCCACGTACTGTAAAAGGGCTAAAAAACACTTGATGTAGGAGTCTCTCAAGTCTTTAATGTTATTGATCATATTCGATTTACAAAGTTATAACGCTAGTTTACCTTTATCCACGAGGTAACCTATATCCATTGTTTTCAAAACAGGGTATTTAGGCACATCAAGCCGACGGGTGGTAGTTTTAAACTAAAATATACTGAAAATATTGCAATTTGCGTTTTCAAAAGCATGGGATATAGGCTACCCGACGGATAAAGGTCATATGAATCTATTTTTTGTCACTTAACTTGTCTCCATCCAGTGGAAGCATACCAATGATAAGTCTCCACCTTGGCCAAGTTAATGGTGAACTTACTGGTTATTGACAGATGGCAGTGGGCAGGGACAGGGCCTACAGGCATCAGGCCTGCCACTGGACGGGTCCCCGAAGAAACCAGGAGCACACTGGTCACAGTATTCACCAATGGTGTTGTCTCTACAGCCCTGGAGATACAGACATAAGAATCACTTATTACTGAATCACATGGATATTAGATTGTGGACTTGTGCATTGGGTAATGACTGAAGGAAATACAAATTTGATACTTCTTATGTTGTACTTGTTGTACACTTATGTTGACTTATGTTATTTGATTGTTATATTGTTAATTTTATATGGACTCCAGGAAGAATAGATTTTATGATTATATTGTAAAGTCTATTGGAGATCGAAATAAACAACCAACCAAACAATAGCATGTTAATTTCTAAGTGGGATTTACTTTTGCTGTTTTTAAGATCAGCTCTTGATGTAGAACCATCATGCCGGGAATAAATGTTTTGTAATTCTCCTGTACTACTTACAGAATTGTTTCAACAGTGAACTTTATAGTCACTCCTTTTCCGCCCAACTGCAAAATAAACACCACTGCAAAAGTAGATGCATTTATAGTATCTATGACAATAAGCTTGTGTTTCTGATCTTACCTGACAGGCACCTGTCTCAGGGTCACATGTAGAGGCGTGGCCGTTACAGTCACAAGGTGCACACATGCCCAGGTACAGCCCCTCTCCGTTCCGGGTGAACCCAGGGGCACAGTCCTGTATTACAAGAATGTGGTTATGAGCTTAATATCAATATCATTCTCACTTGGAGACCCTTCTCACTTTCAGACACAAAATGTACACTAGAAAGAAATAATGTATTTTTTACTTCAACTACATGTACCTGAACAAGGCAACTCTTCCTTGAGGTCTTGTGGAATTCAAGATCATTACCAATGGATGCCTCAAAAAGTGAGACACGTGTACAAGTGCTGCTGTTGTGTTGTGTTGAATAGCTGCAGCTCAAGTTACTATCATATTATCTCCCCAGGACCTTAGAGACCAGCCTCCATTCTAGAAGGAACAACTTAAACTTATCACTAAGTAAACAAATTTTTCATCTATGTATATCTTGCACATGATGTTTGTTTGCATTTCATCTACTTCAGATCCGCACAAAACACAGCTTGTACGTAAGCCACTTTGGGGTTACAATAACTGGATTGTGATGGCAGATGTCACTTCACCTTAGTCTTGAAAAGTTTTCAGGTTACACATCAGGTAAGCTTGTACCATAAAGGTATAGTTCCAAGAAAGAAGCTTTCAGCATAGAACTTGAATGTTGTAAAGCTCTGTGATCACCTGACAGGAGAGCCCCATGTAGCCAGGTGGGCACCTGCACTCCTCCACCTCCACTGCCAGCAGCTGTCCGGTGTTCTGGGGCACGGCAATGTCCATGCTCACGTCCCTGATGGACGACTGCTGCATCTCGCTGTTGTATGAGGCACGGATCAGGATGTTCTCCACGTCCGCCAGCGCCATCAGGATCTGTTCTCTCGTGGCTGGAACCCCGTCAGCTCGCTGCCAGTATTCCTGCAGACGGGAGAGAAGTCAAGTTGTACAGGGCTAGAAATTCATTCTGGAGCACCTCATGCACCTATGCTAAAAATCTAAAAAATCTAAGTGCACAGAGACAATTTGGGCCTGAGACAAAAACTGCAGAATGTTAGCAAAAGCTATTTACAAACCTTAGTGTCTCTCAGTGCTTCACAGCATGAATTTGAAATCCTATAGCTTCAACATGCAATACAATTACATGTACGCAACATTGCTTTTGACCTGAATATCAATTATGTATGTAAGTCCTCCTTACCTCCCTAAAGATAACTTCAAACGTCCTGGATTCTCTGGGAGTCAGCTGCTGGTTGTGTCTGTACATCAGCATGATCTCATTACCCTAGAGAAGAAAAAAATTAGGATTTTCACAAAACAATAGAACAACCTTTTTCTAAGTACATCAAACACTAAGTGCTATACACATACTTGTCATACTTGTAATTGTGTGTACTGAAGACAGCTTCAATCACTTTACTATTATAGTATTATGCAGTGATGTGTTAAATGGGGGAAGTAGCTGCTTACAGGGCTCAAGATGGAGAGGTCACTGTTTCAATTCCTGTTTATTTCTGGCTAGGAGTTGTGTCCTTGGGAAAGGCACAGTACACAGCTTTCCACACAACTCTCCTCCACCCAGGTGTAGAAATGGGTACATGTACCTGGCTTTGGTAAAATGTGGTGGGAGGAGAGAGATTAGCTCTGCCCTCCAACTCCGTGCCCTTGACACAGCAGATCAATAACCCACTGCCTTACTGTCACAAAATGGCAAGACTTCAACTTTTTAACGTAAAAGGTTAATTTGGAGAAACTTGTTTTACGTGTTTACAAGAGTCACTAATTGAACAATTATTCTATTGACTTAGACTTTTACCATTAAGTTTATACAGTTAAATCAAATGTACATGGCATTGTACTTACAATGAGTTCTACATCAACCAGTCCCACCAAGGGCCTGCCAGTTGGAGTGGGGACATGTGACACACTGTACACCAGCCTTCCTCCATATGCCGTCACCTGTGGGCAGAATACAACACAGTTTTGTGTTACTAATTGTACCTGGAACATAGCAGGTAAAAGATACAAAGAAGAGCACAAGATAAGATGGTGGTTTCAAACTGCAATAGTTTGAAAGAATTGTAATTTGAAGCCACCGTCCGCACTTGATATCCCTAAATACCCCCTATTCAAAAGCAATAGATATAGGTTACCCCATGGATAAAGATGAGCTAGCGTCATAGACTTCCTGCACAAAACCACCAGTTATGAGAAACAAACAAACCTTGTTGCCCCGGAAAGAAGAGGGCAGCTGCCAGAAGTACGGGTCGCTGTCCAGCTGGCTGAAGCCCTGGTACTGCAGGTCACGGGAGGAGGGGTTGACTCGGAAACCTGTGGTGACACGCCGTGTCATGGCCATGTTCACCAGAGCAAACTCCTGGAAGTTTCCTTGCTGCAAGAACGTTGCCT
This sequence comes from Branchiostoma floridae x Branchiostoma belcheri, assembly GCA_019207045.1. Classification (NCBI taxonomy): domain Eukaryota; kingdom Metazoa; phylum Chordata; class Leptocardii; order Amphioxiformes; family Branchiostomatidae; genus Branchiostoma; species Branchiostoma floridae x Branchiostoma belcheri. Next base: position 15,517,832 of record CM033032.1, on the reverse strand, counting down.
CCACCTTTGAAACAAATAAGGCAGAACTTGAGTGACAGAGACATTTGTCTGAACTTCTAGACTGACCGAGGCATATATCTGAACCTGAAGACCGTTTCTACGTATTGAACCAACATGTTTTTCTATCTATATGATGTTAAAATGCAAAGGAATTTACTTTTAATGATAAGGGTATATCAAAATGTCAAATGGAAAGAGGTATATTTGATTCATTGCATCCAAAAGCAGAGCACTCTCTGGCTTTAAGTTCTTTTTCTGTTCCTGTCATCATTTGGAAAGCTTTATGTATATCATTAATTTTCATTGTTACATCTGTTATGTTTAGTTTATTCTAAAGTACATTTTGATCAACTTCAGGTAATGAAGTTCTTAAACAGAAGGGGTACAAATGTAAAAGCTTGTCCATCCCAACAAGCAAATTTCTGTCCTGGGACAGAGGGATGGGTCCTGTCATTAAGACACAAACACTACTGTAAAAAATTTACAATGTATGTATAAAATGGTGCAAATTAAAGACAACAGCTGCCATACCTGATCCCTGAAGTAGGGGGAGCTGTTGCACTGATCGGTGACCCCCATACAGAAGCACTCCATGCAGCCGTCAGGGTTCCGCGGGTTCAGGAAGAAGTAGCCAGGAAGACACTGGTCACATCGCAGCCCAGTCATCCCATCCTAAGAAGAATATCAAGATACAGTCAACCCTCTACAAGTGACAACCTCTACAAAAGAACCACCTGGCCAATGTTTTTTGGCATGTCTTGGATATTTTCCCATTGACACAAACATAAAGAATTCTGGTAAAGTGACCCCCTGTCCGCATACATAAACCAGATTTTATTGGTCCCCTGATCGAGTGGTCTTCTTGACAATTTTAACTTACCTCTGTGTATTGTTTTCAGTGTGTCAGGATGTTTATGTTATTATTGACTACCTGTAACTGTATGTAAGTCGAGGTCTGTGAAGGAGGCTAAACTGTATGTCTTGTCTAGGACTGTAGCCTGAAAAAAACATTACTCTAATGACAAACACTGTGAGGACATACAAAAGGACAAACCTACCTTGCAGTTACACTGTCCATTGGCGTCACAGTCAGCTGAGAAGCTGCCAGCATCATTACATTGACAGTTGTTCTCTGTGAAAAGAGCATGCTTGGATGAGAACCCTTAAAACATGGTACACTTCTACACCAGGAATGTCCTCGTCTTTGGTGGCCAACTATCCTTGGGCAGAACCTCCAAATGTTTTTCTTAGGTTCAGGAAAATCAAAGAATGATTATTTTCATGTCCAGTCCAAAAGTTCAGATCCATTAAACTCTAATGTTCTTCCTACCCTAAAGGACAGGTTGTGGGGACATTCCTGGTCCAAAGTACAGCAAGTCAGTGCAGTTTTACAGTGCTTGTGATGCTGGGACAATCTGAGGTGAAGCGTGAGAGCAAAATTGGCAATTGTGGCACTGAAACAAGTAGTATACATCTACAACATGTATAAGCTTCATAATCCTCACATGATTTCTGTACACTTACTTCTCATTACAGTATGTCTTAAACACTACGTACAGATACATGTTTATCCTTCACCCTGTATAGCGTTCTAATCTACAGCCTGAAATGAAAATGGAGACAACAAAAAAAATTAAACTAAAAATCACCATGTAAACATATAGCAAAGACGATACCCTGTACAACTGGGGCAAGTGGGCGCAATGGAGGTAATGTCATATGGGCATACTATTCGTAACTTGGCTCCAACATCTCATACATTTTTTGAAATGTTGGCAGAAGACAGAAAAGTGAAACCTTAGAACCAAGTGAAAGAATGAGTATTGCCCGGGCAGGACAAAAGACAGACAACAGTCCATGTCATGAGCATGTGTGAGGCAGCAGCAGCGGGCTGCACACAGACACAGCAGCGGCATTATGGGAAAGCGTGCTCACCGCCGTCGAACTTGTTCCAAGGAACCTTGATGACATTTCCCTGTCCGTTACCGCCTGGGATATTTCATACATCAAACAGTACACAGACAGGGGTTATTAACCTTGTTGAGTCAGGCACTGATTGCACAGGACTACTACTGGTCCTGACAATAAGGCTAAAAGTTAGTAACAAGTCAGCCAACGATTAGAAATCTCTCTATGCAAAGGAGAACATTTGGAGGGTAGGTCAAACCATAATGTTTTAGTTAGAGGGTTTAACTAATAAGGAAGTATATCTGTCATTAAGAACAACAGTATCTACAATAGAAATTAGAGAAATAGTTGCTTGTCAGCTAGGGGATTGTAGGTTTAACATACATTTTTAGTCTGTATCTAATATCTGTCAGAAGAGAGCTGAAAGAGTTTATTTTTACTAGGTAGGAAACTTGACATTTTTACGTTGTTAAGAACAACATCCCTAGTACCTAGTCATCATCAAAATGAAGGTCTGACATAAGGAATGCAGAAGAGAAGACAAGACAAACACAACTGTCCTGGTTTCAGTTCCATCAGTAACATGTCATTCTGTTTTTCCAGAGAGGAACAAACATGGAAGTCGCAACGAAATTCCTTCCTTGCAAAGACTATACATGAAGTAGTGGTTGCTTAACATTTGTGTCCCTAGGCCTCTATTGTAGTGAAATCTTACCCTCCCCCAAAACAATTCTTGCCTAGAGTGAGCTCTGTGAGGTACCAAAATGTGTGTATGTCCGTACCTTGTACAGGCCTGCAGGAGTCCCCTGGGATGCTGGGATTGCCTGTGTATCCCGAGTCACATCTGTCAAAAGGAGATGGAAGTACAGTTACTGACCTGCAAGCATTCCACATTGACCAAAGATACCTGAAAAACTTTTCTCCAACAATCCACTATAGCACACTAAATACTGTAAATGCAGAAACTTTCGCAGTGGTTTTATATTCGCGGTTTTCATGGTGGCCGCTGAACCACGAACTTAAAACCACCACGAATACTCATAATACAGTATGCGACTACAGTACAGTACTGTAAATAAGTTTGCGGGATGGCCACTGCAAACACTCCATTCTCCCACTGCCGCAAAATTAAATCCCTGCGAACTTAAATGCATTCACAGTAATATATAGTAATATCAATAAGAATGCTGACAGTAGCTCACCTTTCACACCTCCTACCAGTGTAGCCAGGTGGGCAGGCATCACAGGTGGGCTGTCTATCGATATCCAGGAAACAGGTGGGGGAGAACCTGCAAGAGAAATGACAAGTTGAACAAAACGTCATAATCAACTCTTTATTCAAGCTTTTCATTTTTCTAAACTTTATTTTTAAGTCATAATACAGTGCACAGCACTTGCCCTGTTGCTATGCAGAGTCATGTTCACATGAAATGATTCTATGCAGGGTTATATTAATTTGCACTGTTGCTAATCATTTTGTATATCCTTTGTGTAAGAAACCATTCTACCACCAATACACAAGATGTATACAAATGTGTATGATAGTCTTGCTGAAAATCCTCTGCTTTTTATTTCACTGCACAGAGAACTATGAAAGAATGAGAAGCTCACTGGTTGGATGGGATGGACAGTGGGCATGGACACTCCAGGCAGTCGTCTGCATTGCCCCTGGTGGGGTCGCCATAGAAACCAGGGCGACAACGGTCACAGTTCGGTCCCTCTGTGTTGTGCTGACAATTCTGTAGGAATTCATGACACATAAACAATGTTAAGTAGACATCCAGGTAAACCATATGAAAAGGCAATAAAATCTCCACAACTGGATAAAATTTACATCCATATTAGACATCCATCACTTTTCTTCAGCATCACTAGAATGTACTGGCAGAACAAATCATAACTTGTACATCTAACTGCAAAAATAGAGTTGAACTTGTCCTCATAAGTAATACAATACTAATATCAGGGTTGTAAACAGTGTTGACTTTTCATTTTCAAGTGCTGGACGTCTAACAGAGAAAAGTCCTATTAGCAATAAGCAACCGTTAGTTTTGAAAACAGAATTGTCCAAATGTAAGCCTCTACCTGACACACTCCTCGGTCATCACAGCCATAGGCATGGTTGTTGCAGCTGCACTCTTGACTGGGGCCAGTTTGATCTGTACCACCTGTACCACCTGTTCCACCTGTCCCAGCATCCCCTCCTGGTACACACATACCCAGGTACAACCCCTCACCATTCCTGCCATAGCCTGGTGCACACTCCTGCAGAAGTAATAATGATGTTTCAGCATCTTCACAGAACACAATCCACAAAGGCTTAAAAATTCCTTTACTAACTTGGCTTTATTTAGAGCCACAATTTGCTTGATATTTCTTTGAGTGCTCTATACATTAAGTTCAATGATACATGTATATCACATAAGAGTAAAGTTGACGTAACAATCATACATGTCCATATTTTTATGGCACATTGTAGGTTGATGAAACTTGTAAATAGATCTACTTGTGTACATCAAAATTTCTGTATTACAAACCACTAGTGATCTAAATTTAAATGTAAATGGTTTCATCACCTTATCCAAAATGTGCTTCATACATCAATGACTTTGCTAGATTTATGAGACAAAAACAGCATGAACACATTGAACCACCCACCTCACATGACAGTCCAGCATACCCAGGTGGGCACACACACTGTTCCACATGCAGTGCTGGGCCCTGGCCAGTTGCCCTGTCCTCTGCTATGTCCAGGGACACATCAGAAATGCTGCAGAGAAATGTTGGGGAACAAAGTCAGCTTAGTGAAGATAATTACTTAATTCTCATCAATACAGCAATCAGATTCTTCATACATTTCCTACTAATACCTACATGTGTAACTTGATTCTGCATATCAAATAGCAAAGGAAGGGAATCATAAAAGGTACAGTGAAAAGCATGAATTTCATGAAACTGAACTGTCACCTTGATTCCATCATGGCGGTTGCATACGTAGCTCGGATCATCAGCGCGTCAACATTTGCCAGTGCCATCAACATGTGCTCCCTGGTGGCAGGCTCACCGTCAAGTCTTCTCCAGTATTGCTGTATTCATTACAACAACAAAATTCAGTCAAGTTTCTATGCAACAAAGAAAATGTATACTCTACGGTTTCAACAGGATAAAAATGGTGCCTAATCGTGTCCATCCCAAGTCTGTATTATCCAAAGTTACCATCTCTCTTCACTTGTCTTTACTGACAAAGATTTGATTTGGCAGGTAGCATAGACTGGCTGCAGGCCCAAATGATGCAAAGTTGCAAACCCATGGTACCACATTGAACAAGTGGCTAGACTACCTGACACGAACTTGAGAGGTCACAAGTTTGATTCCTGGCATTCCTGGACAAAGGAAAGGCACTTAATTTTACTCACTCCTCCCTGACGTAAAAAAAGGAAGCTGCAAAAGGCAGTGGAAAGAAAGGGATGGGCTTTACCTTCCAATACAGTGCCCTAGACTCAAACAATAAACCACTGCCCTTATGTCCTCAAAAAGGCCATGGGACTACTTTCATCATTTTTCTGCATTTAAACATTCCTGTCGTTGAAAATTCTCAACAACAATAGATTCCTACCTCCTGGAAAGTGATGATGAAGGGCCGTGGGATGTTGGCGACAGCCTGCTGCTCGTGCCTGAAGGTCAGCAGGATGGAGTTTCCAGACAGCTGGGCGTCAAAGTCCACCACAGGTGCTGCACCTGGGGCCGGCTGGTAGCTCAGGGTGTACCTGAGGACACCTCCATAGGAGGTCAGCTGTGGGAGGGGGGCAAACAATGTCAATGAGGATGACTTAAAGTGTCTACACTGCTTCCACATGAAAAACATACAGTCACACGTAACAGTGTAATTTGACTGAAAAGCCAAACAATAAGCTTCATTGAAGTACACAATACAAATGTAAACAGACATCATGAATGTATCTAGATTAGAACAGCATACATATAGGATGATCATCTTATTTAAGAGACTCATAAAAATGGAGGAATGAAGGCATGGAGAAAATGACACTGTCAATTGAAATGTTGAAATGAAACCTTGCTGCAGAAAGTTCAAGAAAAGTGAAAAGGGATCAAGTTTTCAGGCTTAAGACTTACCATCTACTTCATTCAGGAGTAAAGATGGGAAAAGTGGAGATGGGAGAAATGGGAAGACACACAGAAAACATACAGCATGAGAAAGTAACTAATGTTGCTATAGTGATGACCTCAGGTCATCATTACAACTGCAACAAATCAGCCACATGCATGATCTGTCATGCATTAAGAACAAATCTTGAATCATGAACAAAATAGGAGATGAAATAAACATAGCCAGATTGATAACACTGTCTGTACTACATGTGTAAACGGAAAGCAATGAAAGAAAAGCAATACCATAGTAAGATAATATACATAGTACAATGTGGCAGCTCTCCATCCTCATTATATGGAATACAAAGAAACTTTGTGTACTGAACATTTAAGCACAAGTATACAGTGTACATAGACAGAAGTGATATTCTCACTGGGAACTAGATATACTAGTACTTACTTGTGTAATATGGGGAAGTGGAGACAGAAAAAAATTGAACTAAATGAAGAACATAATTATAGTATATATTACATATATTATATATATTACATGATTGTACAAAATTTCACCTTGTTGCCAAGGAAGCTTTCAGGCAGCAGCCAATAGTAGACGTCCTGTGGGAGTTGTTGGAACTGCCGGTACACCAGACTCCGTGTGACAGGGTTGACTGTCAGGCCCTGGTCTACGATCCTCGTCTGATCTTTGTTCATCAGCTGGAAGTCTTGGGTGGAAGCTGTCTCAAATTTGGCTCGGACCTAGAAAAGCATAGATTTCAGACTGAATGTAAAGCTACAAATGTAAAATTGTAATGTTTTCTTACGTTTGATCCCTTAGAAATGATATAACTACAACATACATGTAGCTATAGAACAACAATATGGCAGAAAGGTACTACAGGGATTGTCACTTCACAAAATCTATGCAAAGAAAACAAAGTAATACAGTAAAACAGTAACATAGATGATTCTGCAGTACCTGGAAACGTCCCCAGGAGGTGCTGGTGCACTGCTGGCCGACTCCCATGCAGAAGCACCTGATGCAGCCGCCTGAGTTGGTATCTGACAGGTGGAAGGTGTTGGGCTTACACACATCACACTCAGGTCCCTGGACATTCTCCTGCAGAAAGTAAGTCATATTTAGAACAAGACCTCAGCAGGTCTAGGACAAACATACAAACACCAGAAGTTCTACACCAAGTACAGCAGCTTGGAGACCAAAACTTTACCTTGACCTTCCTCTTTCCAAGACCTTTATATATACATCCATATCTACATGGAGTGATTTGCACTGTAAATAATTGTAAATATTTGTATGTGTTACGTTATGTCATGTGCATGTGTGTACTTTTTACACTCCGAGCAAAGGTTGAGTCACGGAGATATATAGTAGTAGTCGGAAAAATTACACCGTAAGAGGAGCGCTACAAACAACTACTACTATATATCTCTACTACTCAACCTCTGCTTGGAGAGTAGTTACTCTTGGCTTATTGTAAGTGTAATGAAACTAGTTCTGTGTTTCTTGCCAAGAGTAAATCATTGTTAAAACAAGCTATTATACAATGTAGATAACCAACCCTGCACTGGCATTGTCCGTCCAGTGGGTCAGGCCTGATGCTTCCTCTGGCATCACAGCGGTCAACAACAGGGGTGATGGGCCCCACTACATTATCTGTGGAAGAACAGAAAATGCAACGCATTCAGATGGAGCTACGCAGATTTACTGAGCAGTAGGCCACAACATGCAGACCAGAGTACATCTAACAACATCACATCTGTTTTCATTATACTTCTAAAGAACAATATATTGAATCCACTGAAAAGAATGTGAATTGATGACATTCAGCACCAAGGACAGGCCTTGCACATGGTAGTTACAGTACTTATTGCTTGTCATTGTCAATGCCTCAGTAACATTCTCAAAATGCTTAAAAGCCCCTTACCTCTCTTGCAATAGTCTCCAGGAATGGTGGGGTTCCCAATGTACCCAGGTGAACACCTGTGAGGAAAAACAGCCAGTTTGTGTGAAAAAAAACACACACTTAGAGTAGAGGTACCTTGTCTGCTTGGCTGAAAACAAAGTAAAGCATGTTGCACAACTACCACATGTAGCTTCTTTAAAAAGCACAATGCTTTACCTCAGTTGACAATGACTGCTTTACCTTTGTGTAGGGGTAACAACAATCTCTGACTGTAAGGAGGGCACTCAACACTGGGTACAAACAGCTTGTCAACTTTATGCTAAAAAGATAGGTCTACGATATTGTTGGATTGGAGAAGGAAAGAGTGTCCCTGGTTGTGTTTTAGGTGATGAAAAATGGCAGAGGTTAGTAAGTTAGAACTAGGTTTGAAATGTTCTTTGTAGATTTCTTTTAGTGGCCAGCTGGTCTCGCAAATTTATGTGTTGTTACAACTGGGTTCTTCACATTTGAGTCTGTAGATTACATTGGCCTTGATACCTTTCCGGGGCCTGTCTTTAAAAAGTCTTTCCAGCAAGATTTCTCCAGTATCTCTGCTGAAAGATGCCAAATAGCTGTCTGAAATGTCTAACTGTTTCCAAAACCATATCCAGTTGCTTGAGTAACTGCTTTTTTTTTTTTGCGAATCTTATTACCTGGATGTCTTACCTTCATCAACATTTTGTTAAGTTTGTATAAAAAAAATCCTGTAAACAATGAAGCCACTAAAATGAATTTTCACATACCTTTCACACCTCCTGCCAGTGTAGCCAGGTGGACAGGCGTCACAGGTGGGCTGGCCGTCCGAGTCCAAGAAACAGGTGGGCGAGAATCTGTCACAGAATATTAAAAAAAAACTTTAACTTCTGATAGTCTTCATTAGTGTTAAAGAAAACAGTTAAGGTCATAACATGTTAAAATGCAATTGTTTTAAGTTAATATTGTGAACAGTATGTACTAGTACACTGCTGAGGACCTCAAAATACTTTATAATTGCAGTCTGTTGGAATGTATGTAATTAATCAGTGCTGGCGCAACACCGTTTGTGTAGATCTTCGCCCAAAGAAAGACCGAAGCATAAGAACATCTCATTCAATTAAGAGTCTGACAAATCAATAGGCATACACTTAAAACCTGGCACAGAAGAGTGTACCTGACACAAGCTTCCTCCTTGGTAGCATAGAAATAAGCATGATACAGTAAGATGGTATTCACATACTACATTTATCTTTTCTTATAGGCTAATTCACAGATTTTACATGTCATAACTTACATGATAATCATTTATATGTATGTACGAATAAGATAGACAAAATGACAGCTAAGAAAGAGGGTAACTAGGTGATATTAAGTGGCAGTGTAACTGTGGGCCATTATACATGTCACTTTTAAGATGGATTTCTTCCTTAGTGGTTGTTGCATTGTAATACCAACATAGCAAAACACAATACTTGTTACTGACTAATACTACTGGTAGTAGCATAAAGAAACTACTTTTCCTACAAGTAAGCTTTCTAAACTGATCTACTCTGAAACTGCATTTGATGTCTAACTAGATGTGCCTACAGTATGTAGGTACCTTGTGTAGTATATGATATCGTTGTCCTCATCAAAAAGGCTTTCATAATCAAACAACAGCCATTCCTGAACCCTAACAACACAACAGGGTTGCCATGTTGTCTTCCAGGGGAAAATGGTATGAAAGACAAAAGGGCAACCCTTTCATCAAACCAAACAAACAAAAGGTACAATAACAGAAAAGTAAGCATCTCAACATTAAATTGTAGCTTCTATTACTTCTTACTTTTTTTTTCAAATCTGCAACAGATATGTAGCAATTGAAACCCCAAATGTTCAAAGTCAAGAAAAGATTTTATGTTGAGGCATAAGAGGCTTTGGTTCGTCTTCATTTCTTTTAGAAAAATAAGAATAAGTACATAAAATACCAACTACAAATGAGGATCAAAACTGAACGAATAATTAAATTCTTTGAAATCTTTCTGGTGGTAAAAGTATATAAACAGCTAGATAGAAAATAGACTTCTTTCATCATTATGAATTGTACAACATCATGATATTGAAGGGTACATCCCAGTGTTCTAGCCAGTCTGAAATCTTTTTCCTTCCCCTTGATTTTGAATGGAAAGCCTGTCAAAGGCGATCCTAAGTGGGTCTGGGGGTATACTCCCTGGGAAAACTTTGAAATCTAGACGCTCAGAAATGCTTTTTCCTTTAATTTTTGAGGGGCAAATTTTGCTGGTAGACTGGCTTAATTAGAATCTTTACATGCCGATTTTTGTCTGTCCAGACTGAGCAAAATTCTGTCAAAGGATGGAAGGATGGATGCTAGCTAGAACCCTGGTACATCCAAAACTTTGATTAGCAAAAAAAGGAGTCTGTCAACAGGAGATTGTAGCGTTAACTCACTGGTTGGATGGTGTGGACAGAGGACAGGGGCAGGGCTGACAGGCATCAGGGAAGCCACTCAGCGGGTCACCATAGTAACCAGCCTTGCACTGCTCACAGTTAGGTCCATCTGTGTTGTGCTGACAATTCTGCGGGAACAAGAGATCTCGTTAATGAATCAGGTAGTAAAACAATGCTAAAACAATGTTAGTGCAGTATCTACCTATCCAGTCGTAATAAAACACTGCTTAGATTGCATTGACAGCTAAAAAAGAAGACTGAATCCTATCAATGTAAAAACTAACTCTTAGCATAATTATTAAGCTTGTGTACATGTGGACCAGCGTTATGTTTGTTTGAGAGAAAGAAGTTGTAAACCATACCCTGCACTCTCCTGTCAGCTGATCACAGTCTGAAGAGTGCCCGTTACAGTTACAGGCACCAGATCCACCCACAGGCACACAGGAGCCCAGGAAGCGCCCACTGTTCTGTCTGATGTAGCCAGTGTCACAACGCTGCAGGATACAAGGAGATGTTAGAACAACCGGTCATGTTTGCTTGTACAAATCCTTAACTGTAAGTCTGTTACAGTAACACTGACATATAATACAAGAATCCCACATTATACACACTTCTGGAGTTAGCAAAGCTTTTCTTCTGACTGAATCCTAATCACACTTTTCAAAAACAAATCCTTTAATTGGTGATGATTGCTGCTGCTTTAACTTCTATTGTCATGATGACATGTCTGGTTCACCATTCACACAAGAACAAAAGGTTCTAGTGTGACAGTCCTCTTGTTATGAAAAAGAAGATGTACAGTGCTAATAACATTGACTGTACAAGTTTTGTTCTGTAGTCATGAAGTCATGAGAAGTATGGTACGCGACATTCAAATTCTATACTTCTACAAAGAAATTCAATGACATGTCCCTTCAGTAAGCCCTCTCACCTCACAGGACAGCCCAGTATAGCCAGCAGGACAGCTGCACTGCTCCAACATGACAGCACGTGACTGTCCCGTGTTCTCTTCCACAGCTGTGTCCATCTCGATGCCCTGGATGCTGTACAAATGATAATCATTTATAATCTGATGCTTTGAAAGTTGTAAATATCAGTGGTAATTCTTGACACATTTTGCTAATTTGGTGATACTTTTTGGCATGAATGACCACTAACTCCAGAGTTGTCAGCCCAGAATTGAAATTTCCAATACTTAATTTCTAAATTTATAATGTAGACTGGAACTCATTGCTAGCAAATACTGTAGGAGCATCTTCATTACATAGCTTTATACAACACTTATAGCCTATAATAATGGTATGCAAAGGTTAGGTAAGTCTGACAGGTCGTTCAGTATATTTTTTTATAACCATTTGCTTCGAGGCTACGTGTCTGCAAAGCTGGTGTGCCACGCCAAAGGGCAATTATACTATTCAGAGACAGAAACAGAAATAAATGTACTTTATAATTCAGCTCCATATACACGTAGCTAGGTTGGTATCGTGAATAGAAGAGAACACTAAATCCAAGCGCCCATACCTTGTAGTAACCATGAATGAGTTGTATGAAGCCTTGATGAGAATAGCCTCCACATTCTGCAGGATCATCATGAAGTCCTCACGTGACAGGCTGGCAGACAGGGCTGAGGATGTCCAAAGGCTCTACACAAGTAAATAACAATGAGAATAACAAAAAGTTAACCAAGTTTGAGACCTACAATAGTACTTCCATTGCCTTCCCTTTCTTCTTTATGCAGTGTATTTTGAAAAAAAAAACTCTGAAAATACTTCGAAACATAGCATTGGCTTTTTAAAACATATTTAAAACAAAGGCTTTCGAAACAGCTTTTTTTTTTTAAAGTGGGATGCTTAGCTATAACATTGAAAGGCTATCTTTACACATATTTTACAGAAAAAAAGTATCTGACTGTGTGTACATTATACATGTTGCATATGTCTGTATGGTTCTTGACTTTTTCCCAAGGATTGCATGTTGTAACAATGGGAATAACAAAAAGTTAACCAAGTTTGAGAACTTGGTAGGTCTTCCATCGCCTTCCCTTTCTTCTTTATGCAGTGCATTTTGCAAAAAAAAAACTCAGAAAATACTTTGAAACATAGCATTGGGTTTTCAAAACATATTCAATACAAAGACTTTCCAAAAAGCTATAACATTGCTTGTAAAAGTTATCTTAACACATATTTTACAGAAAAAAGTATCTGCACATTATACATGTTGCATTTGTCTGTATGGTTGTTGACATTTTCCTAAGGATTGCATGCTGTACATGTGTAATTTCATAACCAGCACAAGTCTATGACAAAAGACTACCAAAGCAGGCAGAAAGTTGACAACAATGCGTATCTGGGACACTATTGGTTTGTTTCCTTTCTTTCTTCCCATATATAGAAATTCCTGCTTACCTCCCTCAGCTCCACCTCAATGGTTTCTTCCCTCTCATTGACTGGCTCGTTGTAGTGTCTGTAGGTCAGGATGGCTCCTCCTCCCTGTTCAACCAATCAACAGCAACTTTCAGTTATGTTGGAAACAACAATTTTCTAATGGAAAGAAAAGTGTTTCATGCTAGGTTTTCTTTTTCATGTGAGAAATAATAGATAAGTCTAAGGCCCTACTCATTTCCAAACTGAATGCAACTTATACCTTAACAGTTATGTATTTGATGAGTTATATATTTATTTTCATTTTATTGGTTTGACTATTAAGCATTAACAGGTTCAACTACCCTGTGTCTTTCTGACAAAGACACAAAATTTGTAATAATACATGCTCTATAGTAGCAACTTTTGAAACTTAACTCTGAGGGTATACATGTAAGCTGGCATTTTTGAAGACTTTTTGTTAACACCAAAGAAATGGCTACAGTGTGTTGCCAGTTGATAAGAAAGGAGAAGATAACGGACCAATTGTATGTACTCACGATAATGATGATGTCCTCTGCATCAATAAACCTGGCAAAGTCCCCAGTGCCAACTGAGTAATACACGGTGTACTTCAGCTTTCCTCCATAACTGGCAATCTGGATGTGTAACAATAAAGAATGAATTGCATCAGGTACTGTACAAAATATACATCAATCCTATTCACACTTTCCATCTACATGCATCAACAGTAATCGTCTTGTAAGTGATCATGTACTTGTACATGTTCAAGTTATTGTTGTTTCTCAGATTATATAAAAGTATGCTAAAGTGAAAAGACATTATGAAAAAAAAGCCTGTGGACGAGATTTATGCCTTGCTGCTCGGTGCACTCAGTTTTATGGAGTAAATACAGTCATATTGAAATTTCCTAATTTTTACCTTATTTTGTGATCTGTATCTACATGTGTATAGATGATATAACCACCCTTCCGTGTGACACACTAGCCTTACAGGCAAATAGCGCAGCTTGCTAAAATTATTCCAACTTCATAATGGCTGACAACCAAGGAAACAAATTGGTATGGCCTAAGACATAGAATATGAAACGGTTCTATCGGTTACTATCGGTTAGGCCAGCTGAAACGGAGAAGTTTTGTCATCATGGACGGTCCGAAACGGATCTGAAGCGATAGGAAACGGTTTGTTCGGAACCTCCTCGCGCGGTAGTATTGAAACGGTTTCTTCCTTATCCGGAATTGCGAATTTACATCATGAACGCAAAAGCGGCGCGATCCGTTTTACATCCGGGCATGTGCGTTCATATTTGGTGGCGCCACGGGGCAAAAGTACAATTTTTAACCTGTCATTCGGGTGTTTCGGCCGCGTTTTCAATCGTACGATTCGTTTCTATAATCGGGCCACCTCTTGGTCGACTGAGGAGCTAGCATTCCTGATATCGTAAGGGGAATGTGTCAGGAGATCCAGTGGAAATGTCATAGCATGGCATATATCGGGACCACAATGTTTTCAGAGGCATGTCCAAGGTCATAACAGAACCCAGCTTCGAATTCAGTAAGACATTGGTTCAATTTCGATCAAAGACCAATAATCTGACACAGAAGTACAAGTTTGGGCAAGATCACAACAACCTCAGGGGTCAGAGGTCGCATTACCTTGCCTTTTCAAAGAACTGAAACGGTTTGCAAGTTTGCATCGTGAACGCAAAATGCAAACCGTTTCCTGTCGTTTGCTGTCGGATTTCCAGGCCTAACCGATAGAACCGTTTCATTTTTTGCATCATGAACCGGGCCTATACGGTAACCTACAATATTTCCCAGGAAGTTAGTAGGGAGGTTCCAGTAGTACACTCCAGACGGTACAGACGACATGTCCTCCACCATGAACTGGTTACGGGCCGGTACAGCTCGGATGTAGGACCGGTCCACTGACTGGGATCTGTCTCTGGTCACCATCGTCAAACCACTGTTTTCTGGGACAGTCAACTGGTGGAAAAAATAAGACAACAATTTCTTAAATGACCATATTACTTGATGATAATAGATGTAAACACAGCTGCAGAATCCAGTCTACCATCATTATATCATCATGCACATGCTCTACACATAGTCATGATGAGCATATGATGTAAATACAGAAATGTTCATGGTGGTTTTATGTTTGCAGTTTTCACGGTGATCACTTATCCGCGAACTTAAAACCACCGCGAACACTCCATTTTCCTGCTGCCGTGAAAGTAAATCCCCGCGAACTTACATGTACATGCATTTACAGTACAAGATGAAGTAATTATCAAGTACACAACTTAAGACTTGTTGATGGGTATGACATCTTACATAGACCTTTGACCACTACTAAGAACAGCAGTCTGTAAAAGGTGCATGGTAGTGCGTGGTAGTGCTTCCCTATTATCCCCTCCATTACTTGTATTGTAATACTTCAGCCATTATCAAACATGATATAGGAAGAAGATACCAAATAAATATCTAAGTATGACAGACAAAATGACAAATGTACCTGGAACCTGTAGAAGTCACTACTGCGGCAGTTCTGGGACACGCCGAAGCAGAAACACTGCAGGCACTCGGAAGTTGTGACGGCAGCTGCGTTAAAGGTCCCAGGTGAAGAACAGGCTCCCTCTGGTTCTGCAAAGGTAAGTTTAAACATTTAACCTGACATTTATCATACCTAACATTCATCAAGCAAACAATGAAGAGACAGTTGTGTGAAACACCTGCGTCACACATAGCCAAGATCAGCTTGTGATCTGGGGCTAGTCAAGGGAGAGGTTCCTCTTTTACGAGTCAACTTATAATGCAAGGAATTCCCTTGGTTGACTATAGAGAACCAATACGATTAGTTTATATATTTTGCCAAGATGTACATTATGCCTCCTGACATTTTTCAATTATTCTAGTAGGAGAACCCTGGCAGAAAAATACATAACATTACAACAAATGATCATTATAATTTCAATGGTCACCTGAAATAAATAATAAGTTTTATTGCAAATTCATGCCCGCGGGCTAATTGCAGGTAACATACAAGATTCAAACAGTGTAAAATACAATATCACAGGTGTCTAGTCTAAAACTAGTGAGAGCTAACTCTAGATCCTGGGTTATTGGGTTCGACTCCTTATTTGAAGGCAGTGAAAGACGAAAGATCCCACCTTTTCTATTATGTGTGGGTTTTGTGATGTTAAAAGGAGGACTGTTTTCTTTTTATCATTGAATGTGAGAAAGTTTGGATGGAATTTGATGGCCTCTTTGAACAGCTCTTTTCTTTCTTGGTTATAGAGAGGGCAGTTTGACATGAAATGTGTTTCGTCTTCCACCACGTTTGACGTGCATTGTTTGCACGTTCTTTCACACACGGATAGCCTTTTGTACCGTCCTCTCTCAATTTCGAGAGGATGGGCACTAATTCTAATTTTGCTGATTGCCGAGCGTAAATCAAAATTATCTAATTCTAAATATTTTTCCATAGTATGTGCTGTTTTACAGGTCTTATAAAATCTTAGCTTACCAGTATCTATACTCAAGTTATGACGAGAGGTTTGGATAAACATATCAGAGATTCTAGATCTTATCATTGTACATATAGATCTGATATCACTAAGTGAGTTACATGAATAGAAAAGGTAGGAGAGGCCACTACCATCTAAAATTTCTTTCACTCGTTGTAACAAGGTTCTTCTGCGACTATTAGAAATAGAATTATGTTGATACAAAAGGGCATCAGCTTGTAATAAATGTCTATGAGGATCCATTTGTAATAATCGTAGCCAGTAACGAATAACACGCACAGATATATCTAAGTCTAAAGGAAATCTGCCAAGCTCCGCTCTGGATGCTAAATTACTACAATTTCTAGGAACTCCAAGTATATTCTTACAAAAACGGTGATGGGAAATTTCAATTGGGGAGTTGTCATTAATAGACTCTGTGCCCCAAATTTCACACCCATATAGGAGAATCGGCTTTATACAGGAATCAAATATTTTTAACAAGCACTTTGGCGAGACAGATGAGCGAATGAGAGATTTCAAACTATACATAGCTTTACGAGATTGAGTGAAAGTTGTTTTTTGGTCAGGGAGAAGCTTCCCGACGATGTAATAGTCAGGCCTAGATAGCAGTAAGAAGGTACTATGTCCAGGGTGTCTTGATCAAATACAAATGTTTGGTTTCGGAAGGATCGGCCAGATTTGTTGAAAATCATAACTTTAGTTTTCTTAAGATTAACTTGGAGTTAAAAACTTTCACTAGGCGGGTTCGAACCGGGGTCGGCAGTGTGGCGACTAATCACGCTAACCACTACGCCATGCTAACATTCACAAATAAATAAACCTTCATAAATAAGTAGAAAGTATTACTAGTAACGCAATCAAATCAAAGCTATGAGAGAGTAGTGCAAATTAACTGAAATCTTAAGGCTTACCTCTGATGGCCAACACTGCATCTGGCACAGCAAAGATGCTCCCCTTGTTGTTGATGGCCTCGCAGGTGTACGCTCCCTGGTCAGACTTCCTCACATCCCGGATGGTCAGGGTTCCCCTCCCCCCTGAGTACTCTTGTGTGACCCTGGGGGGCTGCCCCACGTGGCCCCAGTTCAGTCTCCAGGAGATGATGGGAGTGGGGTTCCCCACAGCCTCACATGTCAGGACCACGGTGGAGCCTTCCTCTACCTGCACCAGGTCAGTTGGTGGGGTCTGGACACTGGGGGCAGCTAGGGAGGAAACCAGGGTTCAGTAATGATCTCAAGAACATTATCAACAAACCGAATTGCCTTCCAAACAATTGCAGGGATGAAGGGATTCACAATTCACATTTACATACATACATGCATCATTGACCTGAGAGGTTAAATAAGGTATCAGACTATACAAACAAACAAACAAGTTGTGAGAATTTGAAATGTAAATGTATGACTGCTAGACTAAGCACATGAAGTTATGTCTCCAACGGATATTTCTAGTAGAGCTCAGTGGCTTTTGCTGTACTTACAGCATCCAATTTCGTCTGAGCGATCACGGCAGTCAATCTCCTCATCGCACTGGTAGGACTGAGGGATGCACTGGTCTCCAGACAAACACGTGAACTCGTCTCCACGACACTGGGAGCCAGGGGGAGCAGTGGCTGTGGGAAGAAATGTAAAAATCTTTAGAACCATTTCAGGTAATGCAAATACTAAGAGGGTACAGCAAAAGAGAGAAAGGACCTTAACATACTATTGAAACCAGGTATCAGGAACATACAAATACATCACAGTCCCTCACACAAAACAACCCTGAGTATATGGAAGACTTGGGAAGTGCTGTCACAGTGAAAGTCAAATGCATTAATCAAATGAAACAACCCAAAGAGACAAACAGATTTGCCAAGACTTTGTAATGACTTACCAATAGCTGGATGGATTGAGGAATACAGAATACAGTAACAAACAGGGTAAGAGATAAGAGAGATGAGATGAGACAACAGATGTAAGTATTACAAGAAAGTCAAACAGAATGACATTGGAGTATGACATTGAAATCTTCATAAGTTCAAAATATGACCCATAACTGTCCAAAACATAACCATTGTGACATATGAAATCAAATAGTCAGAAGAACAAACTTATTAAAGATGAGACAGAAAGAGAAAGAAACATAAATATAAAGTTGACAAGACAATAAATTATTGAAACAAACAGTAACTCCATTCAAATACTGTAAAGAATTAGGCAGTCAGAAGACTTTTGGAAAAGAAAAGAAAAAGTAAAAGGAAGATGTTTAACCACAAGATGAGGGCTAAGAAGATTCTTTGACTGCCCTCTTCCCAATATTGGAATACGGAGTTGTAAGGAGCAATTATCTCTTGCTTCATTGCTAGTTTTATTGCTATCAGACTTACGACAGTTGCTCTCGTCGCTGTTATCGCCACAGTCGTTGTCACCGTCACAGGTCCAGATCTTCTGTGCACACTTTCCATTGGCACACTCAAACTCATTAGGCTCACATCTTGGCATAACGCTATCTTCTGCATAGGAAGAAGAGTAAAGTTGTGAGCTTTGTTCCCCAGTTTGGATAGTCTTGCACAGGATGGTTCAGGCCAGAATACATTGTGTTAATGATCTGTACACCTCTCATTTTCTAATTGCACCATCATCATCAATTCTAGCTATAGTTCATTGCAGACCAAGTCCGCTCTAGCTGTCCAATCATAATATTCTAATTGTATATGTTGACGACAATGATAACAAAATGTACTCTCAGATTACAATTCCTACAAATGAATTCATGTACAAATGTACCCTCTAAGTCTAACAATGCATCAAATGCACAAAGAAATGTACATTACTGACCACACTCAGCCTCATCAGAGTAGTCCCGACAGTCAGGGTCCCCATCACAGACATAGATCACATCAATGCACTGTCCGCTCTCCCTACACCTGAACTGGTCATCCCGACAGCCTGGTCTGGCATCTGGGCCAACTCCTGGCACCATGGGGATCACAGGTGGTGGTGTGGGAGGTGGGATAGGTGGAGGTGGGGTCAGGGGAACCACTGCAGAAACACAACACAGTACTGGGTTAGTCTGACCATATCCTGCTATTGGCACATCTTTGTGGAATGTCCAAAAGAGAAAGTGGCCAGAGGAAAAGCAGAATGCAAATAGCAGAAAAATTGCAGAATTGTTGACCTGAGAAAAGAGTGCAACAAGACTTCAAAACATGCAATACAACATATTACAACATACAAAAATGACAATTTTTTGCAACAAAAGTTTTGTAAACGGCCTAACACCTCCAGAGCTACATTTTACACAGCATGTAGTGTTACATGTACAATTTGTTGTACATATAACATCCATTGGCATAATACCGGTCGGTTTACTGCAATTTCTCAAGCAATGCTAATTTGGCAAGTGATCAACGCATCATTTTCTCCAGTTACATGTTGCTGTTACAGCTTACCTTTGCCACTTCTTCTGTGTAAATTATTTTGTCTCTCTGGTCCTGCTAAAAACATAATATCGTAATTGGAACACACCGCGGAATTGCACGGAGAACGGGCGCGTGGTTGGAAGGGGGTGCACTATACCGGCCGAACGAAACACGGCACAATTAACTGCCGCTATGTACCTTTATACATCCTCTGTTGTTCCTTTCTTTCCTGTTAGTAGTTGCACAAAACAAAAATCTGCATGAGCATACAAAAAGTCATGAGAAAATGGGCGTATACTGACAAGAATTTTCATTTAATTTTGGTCCGTCACAACCGCTATGACGTAAAACTTTACTGCTGGCCGTAGCATTAAAAATGGCGGGAAAATGGCGGCGTACGTTCAATTTGACCCATTCAGCCGTAGATCCGGGCGATAATGCAACGGTTCCTCACACTTTTACACGAGTTGTAGGTCACCAAAAGAAATTCAAGATTGCTGTTGAATCATGCTCGTCTTGTGCCGTGAGCACATGTGATTATTATCTACAAATCTGGCGATGAACGTGACAGTGTGTTTGTCCCACGACGAGCTCGCCTGCCCCGAAAATGACCTGAAAACTTTTGGCCTTGTTGTCTTCGAATGCATTGTTATCGATGCTTTGTAAATTATGTATTGGACACCTAGATGTCTGAAGTGTGCATACCTCAGAAATAACTATTGTTGCATGTGTAGATCTCTTTAAGTTCCACTATTTTTAATCGACCGGTATAAGGCTTATGACCGGTATTATGCCAATGCATGTTACGTAGCTGGATTGTTCCTATCAGGAAAATTATACATCCTTGTTTCACAATCCAGAAAAAGCAAGAAACACGCTGAAAGAAAGAGAGCAGTAGAGTTTGACAGTACAAAATAAAGTACATGACATATGTACAACTTTTCCTACAGCATTGCTTTGTACTCATAACATAAAGCATCAATGAAATGAAAACAAACAGCAAAGCCACTCAAGAGTCAACTTTATTGCATTGGACAGCTTTGATTGCTATGTAGACATGTAAAAAGACATCAATACATCATACAAACACAAGCAACACCTCAAGTAGTACAATGTACATTTTTTGTACTTCTCAGTACATATATCATCTTTCATCGTAAGGTAACAGCGAGGAAATAAAAATTATGAGGATCAGTATCACATGGATCTAGCAGGAAGATAGCTAGAACACAAATAAAAAGACAGATGAGCCCATAAGATGGCTTGCAGTATAAAGGAACAGCTCTTCAAGTGCAGGAGAGAAAAAATTGTGCAATTGCAGCTGAAGGAATTTCCAGAGACAGTGGGAAAGTGTTCGTTTGATCACCTGTCCTCTGCCAGTAAGTGTTACAGTCGTGTTCCATGCCCCCCTCCCACGAACGCCTGCCAGTCTCCCTGAACAGCGTGCCGTCAGTGGGGTGAGCGCAGTAACAGTAGCCAGTGGACCCGTGACACTGCGTTGTCTTGAAAGAACCGTCTTCCTCACATTGTGGAATGTCAGCACCAAGAAGGGGTTGTGATGTCTCCACTAAAGTCTGACACTTGGTCTTTTCCTGACCTGTGTGCATGCATAGAGGTTTGATAAAATATTGCCTCAAGACTGGTTTGTTGTTGAAATGCAACTGCAAACTATTTTCTGAAGTATTGTAGGCAATAAATTCATTTTTAACTACGGCTCTTGCTGATTCACATTTGGTCATTTTGTACCAGGTATATGTCAAAACGTACCAACAGTTTGCCAGTATGTGTCACAGTCGTGTTCCATGCCCCCCTCCCACTGGGCCTTGCCAGTCTCTTCGTAAAGCGTGCCGTCAGTGGGGTGAGCACAGTAACAGTAGCCAGTGGACCCATGGCACTGGGTTGTCTTGAAGGAACCGTCCTCTTCACATTGTGGGATGTAAGCACCAGGAATAGGCTCTGTGGTCTCTACTAACGTCTGACATTTCGTCTTTTCCTGTCCTGTATGCATGCAATTGTACAGAGGTTTGATAAAGATAATTGGCATCAAGACTGGTCTGTTGTCGACATACATTGTGAATCACTCTGACTGTCAAAATTACGCCTTCCTTCGTGATCTCCTTGAAACAATTGATAAAGAGAATACGACAAGGCCCCAACAAACATATACACACTCCTTTACAGAAGACCTTTTTTCAGATATGCTAAGAATTGGAGCCATTCGATTGATAATATTTTCACCAACTAAAATTGTTGCAGTCTTGATCATTTTGAATTGTACACGAATTTGACGTACCAACAGTTTGCCAGTATGAGTCACAGTCGTGTTCCATGCCCCCCTCCCACTGGGCCTTGCCAGTCTCGTCATAAAGCGTGCCGTCAGATGGGTGAGCACAGTAACAGTAGCCAGTGGACCCATGGCACTGAGTTGTCTTGAATGAACCGTCCTCCTCACATTGTGGGATGTAAGCACCAGGAATAGGCTCTGTGGTCTCTACTAAGGTCTGACATTTCGTCTTTTCCTGTCCTGTATGCATGCATTTGTATAGAAGTTTGATCAAACATTGCATTACTAGTCTGTTGTCGACATACATAGTAAATCACTTATAATCATTGTACCTTCCTTGGTGATCTATTTGAAATATTTGTTAAGGATGATGCGACAAGGCCCCATTATTCATACACACTCCTTTTACTCCTTTATAGAAGACATTTTTTTAGATATCCTAAGAATTGTTGTCAGTTGAAGGACCAATACAAACTGTTGCAGTATTGACCATTTTGAATTGTACATGAATTAGACATACCAACAGTTTGCCAGTATGTGTCACAGTCGTGTTCCATGCCCCCCTCCCACTGGGCCTTGCCAGTCTCGTCATAAAGCGTGCCGTCAGTTGGGTGAGCACAGTAACAGTAGCCAGTGGACCCGTGGCACTGGGTTGTCTTGAAGGAACCGTCCTCCTCACATTGTGGGATGTATGCACCAGGAATAGGCTCTGTGGTCTCTACTAGCGTCTGACATTTCGTCTTTTCCTGTCCTGTATGCATGCATTTGTACAGAGGTTTGATAAAGATAATTGGCATCAAGACTGGTCTGTTGTCGACATACATTGTAAATCACTCTGACTGTCAAAATTACGCCTTCCTTCGTGATCTCCTTGAAACAATTGATAAAGAGAATACGACAAGGCCCCAACAAACATATAACGTTACACACTCCTTTACAGAAGACCTTTTTTCAGATATGCTAAGAATTGGAGCCATTCGATTGATAATATTTTCACCAACTAAAATTGTTGCAGTCTTGATCATTTTGAATTGTACACGAATTTGACGTACCAACAGTTTGCCAGTATGTGTCACAGTCGTGTTCCATGCCCCCCTCCCACTGGGCCTTGCCAGTCTCGTCATAAAGCGTGCCGTCAGTGGCGTGAGCACAGTAGCAGTAGCCAGTGGACCCGTGGCACTGGGTTGTCTTGAAGGAACCGTCCTCCTCACATTGTGGGATGTAAGCACCAGGAATAGGCTCTGTGGTCTCTACTAACGTCTGACATTTCGTCTTTTCCTGTCCTGTATGCATGCATTTACAAAATATTGCATCAAGACTGATCTGTTGTCAACATATATTGTAAATCACTGTTAAAATTATGCCTTCTTTAGTGATCTCCTTGAAACGATTGTTCAAGAGAATTGTGCTACGAATTGGCATCAGTCCATAGACAATGTTTTCACCAAATCAAACTGTTGCAGTCTTGATCATTTTGAACTGTACATGAATTTGACGTACCAACAGTTTGCCAGTATGTGTTACAGTCGTGTTCCATGCCCCCCTCCCACTGGGCCTTGCCAGTCTCGTCATAAAGCGTGCCGTCAGATGGGTGAGCACAGTAACAGTAGCCAGTGGACCCGTGGCACTGAGTTGTTTTGAAGGAACCGTCCTCCTCACATTGTGGGATGTAAGCACCAGGAATAGGCTCTGTGGTCTCTACTAATGTCTGACATTTCGTCTTCTCTTGTCCTGTGTAGGTTTGAAGTACACGTTAAAAGGCTTACATATTTCACTATAAAAGAAAGACCTTTCTGAAGATTTCTGAAGGGCTGTGGCCAATCAATCAACAATGCAAGTACTTAACCAACCATAACTCTTGCTGATGGAAACTCAGTCATTTGTACCATGTATATGTCAAACGTACCAACAGTTTGCCAGTAAGCGTCACAGTCATATGCCTGTTCCATGCCCCCCTCCCACTGGGCCTTGCCAGTCTCGTCATAAAGTGTGCCGTCAATGGGATGAGCACAGTAACAGTAGCCAGTGGACCCGTGGCACTGGGTTGTTTTGAATGAACCGTCCTCCTCACATTGTGGGATGTAAGCACCAGGAATAGGCTCTGTGGTCTCTACTAACGTCTGACATTTGGTCTTTTCCTGTCCTGTATGCATGCATTTATATAGAGGTTTGATAAAACATTGCATTAACAACGATTAAGACCTGTCTGTTGTTGATATGTAATTGCAAACTAATTTGATTCAAGCATGTACCTTGTTTGGTAATCTGTCAACTACAGCTGTTGTCAAAAGATTCTTTGTCAAAAAGAAACATTCATACACCAGTCACTGAATCCTTCATAGAATCTTCTAACCCTTTTCTTAAGTTTTGCTAAGCATTATAGTCAATCTACAGACAGCAATTACACCAAATAAAATTGTTGCTGCAGCAGTGTTGATCATTTAGGATAATGTACATGTCATTAAGTCAAACGTACCAACAGTTTGCCAGTATGTGTTACAGTCGTATGCATGTTCCATGCCCCCCTCCCACTGGGCCTTGCCAGTCTCGTCATAAAGCGTGCCGTCAGATGGGTGAGCGCAGTAGCAGTAGCCAGTGGACCCATAGCACTGGGTTGTTTTGAATGAACCGTCCTCCTCACATTGTGGGATGTAAGCACCAGGAATAACATCTGTGGTCTCTACTAATATCTGACATTTTGTCCTTTCCTGTCCTGTATGCATGCATTTGTACAGAGGTTAGATAAAACATAGCATCAAGACTTGTCTGTTGTAGACATATATTGTAAATCACTCGGTTAAATTATGCCTACCTTGGCGATCTGCTTCAAATGTTTGTTTAAGAGAATGCTACAAGGCCCCACCATTCATACGCACTCCTTTAAAGACCTTTTTTCAGATATGCTAAAGAGTTGTAGCCAGTCAATTGATAGTATTTTCAGTAACTCAAACTGTTGCAGTCTCGACCATTTTGAATTGTACATAGATTAAACGTACCAACAGTTTGCCAGTATGTGTCACAGTCGTGTTCCATGCCCCCCTCCCACTGGGCCTTGCCAGTCTCTTCATAAAGCGTGCCGTCAGTTGGGTGAGCACAGTAACAGTAGCCAGTGGACCCGCGGCACTGAGTTGTCTTGAATGAACCGTCCTCCTCACATTGTGGGATGTAAGCACCAGGAATAGGCTCTGTGGTCTCTACTAACGTCTGACATTTGGTCTTTTCCTGTCCTGTATGCATGCATTTATAAAACATCGCATCAAGACTGGTCTGTTGTCGACATACATTGTAAATCACTCTGTTAAAATTATGCCTTCCTTGGTGATCTCTTTGAAACAATTGATAAAGAGAATACTACAAGGCCCCAACATACATAAATACACACTCCTTTACATAGTAAATTACAAAAGACCTTTTTTCAGATATGCTAAGAATCGGAGCCATTTGATTGATAATATTTTCACCAACTAAAAAAATGTTGCAGTCTTGATCATTTTTAATTGTACACGAATTGACGTACCAACAGTTTGCCAGTATGAGTCACAGTCGTGTTCCATGCCCCCCTCCCACTGGGCCTTGCCAGTCTCGTCATAAAGCGTGCCGTCAGTTGGGTGAGCACAGTAGCAGTAGCCAGTGGACCCATGGCACTGAGTTGTCTTGAATGAACCGTCCTCCTCACATTGTGGGATGTAAGCACCAGGAATAGGCTCTGTGGTCTCTACTAACGTCTGACATTTGGTCTTTTCCTGTCCTGTATGCATGCATTTATAAAACATC
Source organism: Branchiostoma floridae x Branchiostoma belcheri (assembly GCA_019207045.1). Classification (NCBI taxonomy): domain Eukaryota; kingdom Metazoa; phylum Chordata; class Leptocardii; order Amphioxiformes; family Branchiostomatidae; genus Branchiostoma; species Branchiostoma floridae x Branchiostoma belcheri. The sequence goes on along the minus strand of CM033032.1, from coordinate 15,492,058 downwards.
GCATCAAGACTGGTCTGTTGTCGACATATATTGTAAATCACTCTGTTAAAATTATGCCTTCCTTGGTGATCTCTTTGAAACAATTGATAACGAGAATACTACATGTACAAGGCCCCAACATACATAAATACACACTCCTTTGACCTTTTTTCAGATATGCCAAGAGTCGGAGCCATTTGATTGATAGTATTTTCACCAACTAAAAAATTGTTGCAGTCTTGATCATTTTGAATTGTACACGAATTTGACGTACCAACAGTTTGCCAGTATGAGTCACAGTCGTGTTCCATGCCCCCCTCCCACTGGGCCTTGCCAGTCTCGTCATAAAGCGTGCCGTCAGTTGGGTGAGCACAGTAACAGTAGCCAGTGGACCCGCGGCACTGGGTTGTTTTGAATGAACCGTCCTCCTCACATTGTGGGATGTAAGCACCAGGAATAGGCTCTGTGGTCTCTACTAACGTCTGACATTTCGTCTTCTCTTGTCCTGTTCATAAGCAGTCATACAGTCAAAATCATTCATCCACCAGCAATGGGGTCCCAAAATAAGATCTACCACCATTGTAAAATATGCTGTGAAAGACTTATCAGTATGAGTGATATACATATTAAGTCAATGTTGTATACCACATTATTTCATTCCTGATTGCAAATCAAGTTTTGCACTATTTGAGATGTACAAGTTAACCTTTGAAAATAAACATGAGCTTTGCAATATGTTTATCATTGTCTAAAGATACTAGATTTTCACCTGCTGTTTGCCAGTATGTATCACAGTTGTGAGGGATGGATCTCCCCTCCCACAAGCGAATACCAGTCTCTTCATAAAGCGTGCCGTCAGTGGGGTGAGCACAGTAACAGTAGCCAGTGGAACCGTGGCACTGGGTTGTCTTGAAAGAACCGTCCTCCTCACATTGTGGGATGTAAGCACCAGGAATAGGCTCTGTGGTCTCTACTAACGTCTGACATTTGGTCTTTTCCTGTCCTGTATGCATGCAATTTACAAAATATTGCAACATCTACTGCCAATAGTTAAAAGTAATGTCCATATACCTGTACCACTTACATGTAACATTGTTTTAACAATCAATGACAAGCAATAAATATACATTGTATGTACACATGTATGTAACTCTGGAGTACTGAGATCAGTTTCAAAGACCAGGGTACAATATTTCTTACAACAAAATTTATTGTATATCTGCCATGAATTGGAAGGACCTGGCAACATTAAGTTCAACAGATTTGAGATGATTATACCTTGTGTTGCCCATGGAATGTTATGTTTGTTGTCACTTTGTACTATTTAGGCTGTCAATGACAATTGCTGAAAAAAAAATATGTGGAGCACCGTAATGTCCTAATCTGTGGTCTATATACATCTGAAACAAGACAAGTGAATACATAGCACTGGACATATACTGAGCTTAAGGTTTCAATTATAGGTAGCATCTTTGTGTCAAGTGGACCACTACCTGCAGTATGTATCTTCGATTTAATCTGACATGAGCTGTACAATGAAGACCCATTACCTGCAGTTTGCCAGTAAGTGTCACAGTCATGTTCCTCGCCTTCCTCCCATGGACGCTTGCCAGTCTCTTCGTAAAGCGTGCCGTCAGTGGGGTGAGCACAGTAACAGTAGCCAGTGGACCCGTGGCACTGGGTTGTCTTGAAGGAACCGTCTTCTTCACATTGTGGGATGTAAGCACCAGGAATAACGTCTGTGGTCTCCAGCAACATCTGACATTTCGTCATTTCTCCTGTAGCGAAGGCCAAAAGATTTTATTTCACAATCAACTCCAATCAATCATCAAAGAAAAGTAAAACAATGCTGCGTATTTGCACTCACAGATAAAGGTACAATGTGGTAGTGAGCAATCAGATAACTATTTTCAGAGCCACATAATAGAGATTTCAGTGACACGAATGGCTACACTGGAATTGTAATATGTTATTCACTTCTCAGCTAATGACTTTATACAAACGGTATTTGTCTTCTACAATCACCATAAAGTTTTCTGCATCAGATAGTGAGCAAAAATCACCAATAGCACAATGAAACACAAACAACATTGTATCAATCCCGAGTCTTCATTATTCTTCACTACTAATAGTGAGAAATTTTACTTCTATAATTTATAGACCAAGGAAATATTTGCCTCCACACAGCTGCCAGGTTTATCTGTTCTACTGCCCCAGAGGATAAGAAGTTGAAGGACATGGCCAAAAGGTCACCATTGGCATTTGCCAGACTTCTGTCTGAATCAGTTCTGGAAACCAACAACTCCATGTGTCTGTCTGGTACTGTAAATTTACTTACTTTTGCAGTGTTTCTAATTTAGAGGTTTTCATGGTGTTTAAAATTCACGGGTGAACTAGTTTATTAGTATAGTAGTCTTACTGGGGACACATATTCGGGACATTATGAATTCAGAGTAAAAAAAGGTTTACAGTATGTCCCTGCCCACATTGTCCCCAGGAACAGACCACTGAGGATTAATGTACAATCCTGTATCCAGAGGCAGCCATTCCGCCCACATGAGACAGTAACTGAGGTGAACATATGCTACCTCTGTGGTCAAACCCAGCATACTTGTACCTCATCCAAAAATACAAGACTGACTGCCAAAAGCTAAGGACATCCTAGCTACAGCTAGTTGTGAAACATCATGTTACATGAAACTTTATGTTCTTTGCTATCTCTAATAGCAAAGTATCTCTAATATCTAACATCTGACTGTATGGGCAATGGTCACTTTCAGAGTAGCCAAATATATATACCTTGTGCACTTTCTACTATGATGGAACTTTCCCCTAACAAGACTTAAATTGGACTTGATATTGTCAGACTGTTGAAGAGGTGTCACAAGTGCACTCTTACTGAAGATGCAATGTTACAGTAATTGGAGTAACAATATTTAATGAATGGTGCATTGTTGTTCATTGTCTCTTATGTCATTTCAGATTAATAAGAACTGAACTTTTATTGGAGTCTGTTGAGCTTCACTCTAGCTTTCATCAAATTCATGTAGCAAGTTCTACAGGATTTAAAATATGCATTTCAAAAGGTAGGGAGCAAAAACTAAATCACTAAACTTAAAGTTGATAAGGTAACGTTAATACCCATAGACAATCATTATTGAAACGATGAGCTTCTCCCTTTAAAGACACTCATCAGTAACAATTTATCAGCGTCTTAGTCTGCAGGGGGTTCAAAAACATTGATGTCTAGACAAAAATGCTATTAGTGGTTAGAAATGCATTAGATATATCTCTAAAGTCTCATGAGAGACACTATGCACAGAAACTCAACTCAACCACTCTATGTTAATATCACAAGATGAAGCACAATCTCTTTCATCTCATGACAAGGGCGGGTAATGTTACATACACAGAAAAGGTCCCATTCAGAAATCATAATGGGGAGTATACATAGTCAGTATCTGTCAGGAAAGTTGATATGGGCTTCAAAGGCTTTCCAGTACATACAGGAGAAATCCCAGGTATTGACAAGGGACAAACATCTGGCAAAAGGGTACAATGGTTAAATCTCAAGGTCAAATCTTGGGGGGGTAACAATATATCACTAAGACTTTGGAGATCCTATACTTAGGTTTCAACATTGGAACTTAGTAGATTGCCTTACAAAGAGTTACTATATAATCATGATATAGCATGATTAACTTTACCAATAATCTAAGAGCAGTGCCAAGAAATACAAATGCAAGGGAAATTTGTTCTTTAATGATTCAAAGCCAATCCATCCATATTTCTAGCAAAGATAAGCCCCATACATATTTATATCTTATATCTTATACCTGTTTTACTCTCCTGCACTGTACTCATTTATGGTGTATCATTAGATTCTCTATTTGTCTGAAACCTTGTCCAAATTCTGAGAAGTATAAAACCACAGGGAGCATGTTGTGGCCTCATATGTCAAACGTTTACATTCCAACAGTACGAGCTTCAGCGAAGTTCAATACCTAACAGGCTTTGACGTTAAATCCACTTTGATAAGTACATATCTTTGTACAAAAATATTTAGAAACCTTATATCTATGTTGAACTGAGTTGCATCTAAACAGAAACATTTCAACAAAGCTAGGTCTAAAAGTTCTGTTGCTCCAACAAGCATTGGTTTCAGTCTCAGTAATTGTGTTGTACATTTCACTGTTACTGTGCAAATAAAAATTGTATCACTGACACCTTGTGAAACTACTGACCAGGAAAACACATTTGTTTCAGCACATTTTCCACATAGTCAGACTGTATTCAGGAGAATTGGGTTGACTCCAGAGCTAGCCAGGAGGTCCAGAGAATCTCATGTTTCTACAACTATAATATAACAAGCATTTAACACAACACGAGTATTTCTGAACAAAGTGGTACAAATACATGTTGCGATACAGCAAAAAAAGTAATCTTGAAGAACATAAAAATTGTGAGTGAAAATATGTTTGCCTAAAAAGGAGGAGACTAGAATGGTCAATGACTAATTATTTCTCTGGTAAGTGTAGACATGTGTGCATAAATCTACATTCTTACCAGCATCTAAGTCTGGAAAGTTCTACAGTATGATTTTACTTTCTACACCAAATTTGTTATTTCTATATCTCCAGTGAACTTCGGGGACAAGGGGCCATGTTTACTATTGTGAGTCACTAGGCAAATGATAAACAAAGTAAACAAACATGAACAGCGGCATTTCAACCTTGATTGTTTCGGAGAAACAATGGCTTGAACAGGTGTAAAGTGATGGGGTCATTCAAGTAAAGGTTTCTATTACAATACCTACATTTGTAACAGTTCACAAGTTAACAATGAACAGTGCTCTTAAATCAAGCTTCCCAGCAGCTAATACATGCTATACATGAGAAAAAGATAGATTAACTTGCTGCCTTTTTGCAGGCATTTGCAAATTTTTTGGGAGAAATGACATATTTTGCGATTTTCAACATATCATGGCCAGATTTTATGGCTGAAAGTTCATATGTCAGGAGGGAATATGTAGGGGAGGCTTTGCGTCTGCCTGCAGCAAAAAGGCAACGAAGGAGGCTAAGAAAAAGATGCAAAACTAATGGTCTGAATCATAAAATCTTAGGAAAATAAAAGTGGCTATAATGGTGAAACCAGACCCAAAGTCAGACCAACAGACTAGGTCATGTTTTCATACCCTATGACTCCAGCACTGTTATATCAAATTCAACAGTGTTTTGTAACAACACAGCATAAATACTGAGACCGAGCAGTTTCGTTCCAGCCCATCTGCTTAGCCTGATACAGGACTGTAACCCTGACCTTTGTGGGTAATGATTGTTTAAATCATGGGGGTCCAGGGTCTAACCAAATAAACCATTCTTTTATTTCGGGTAACCTACCACATGTCAGCGATGCTGAAGCTGAAGTTCAGGATTGTGTTCTTTCTGACGAAGGGAAGTTCCACTAACTAATAAGCAACAGAAACTAGTTGTTTGCTTCTTTCAACGTATAATACATATTCGGCAAAGAGCAACCATCTACAGAGTCCTTAGAAAGCAATACTCATTCTGCTGCCATGGCTGTAAACTGAATAAAAATTAACATAGTATAGTCTATCCAACTTTAACCTGAAACTTCCTCACTTTTGAACTTGAGTTTTTATCAGTTTGTATCATTTGGATTTGCATATTGACGGAGTAAAACCAAGTGACAGTTGTCACCAATCCTTCCACTAAGTTCACATGCCATGTGGCATTGTGTTTTAACTTCTACTGTCACTCACAAAGTACAAAGTATATATCATGTGGCTGTTGACAACCATTTTACCACAAAGGTGTAATCATAAAATCATGCTCCATGAGGTAACATTGTTTGCCAAAATCTAGCATTTAACACTGACATATGAGCTTGCCCCTGTGCCTAATTGTGAGCCTGGGGGAGGATAAGACTTTTACTGCAAAGGTCTGCTTGGAACCAAGGGAAACATAACTGCCACCTGGGAAACTTCAAAAGTAACCAAAAAGGGCACAGTCATTCTTAAGGTCTAAGGGGGAGGGCCTGTCAAAGCTGGCACTCCCAAGGAAAGCCAACACATCTACAAGACATCATAAGTCATTTTGTCAGGGTGCTTTAATCCATAGCCAATCTTAAGGGCTGGATTTTTTTCCACTCAGAACACAGTCTTTGATTCAAAGCTAGTCTTTAAATTATTTGCAAAATAAAATGATGGAACAAGAGTATCCTGCAGACTTCAAACCTACACTTGGAGCACATTAAGTGTGGTTAGTTAACTCCCTCTTACAAGCATCATACTGCCCTTAATTGGAAACATAAGTAGTGGTAAATAATGCGTGACAGCTACAAATGTCGCCCTATCATGGCAAAACAATATTCCAGACCAGAAATTATAACGTTAGCTTACAGCTCATGATGATTCAATGTGACCTAACCAATGGAATCCACAGGAGAGGGTTATCAAGTCCATCTGAGTCAAAAGTTGGCTTTAACCATGCCATAAATTTATAAATCCATTCTGACAAATTTCTTATCACATGTTACTCAAGTAACGGTTATTAAAGGCAGAAAATCTTGCTTTGGTGTCTGTAGAATATCAGTAAATCCTGGTGCTGAGGAAGGTTGTTTTTCTAGGAGTTTGAGTTATGTTATGGTATGCATGTGACATCCTCGTTAATGGCACCATGCCACGGACACACTCCAGCAGCTAGAGCATAAGCAAGAGCACTTACCACAACGGGATTCATCCGACTCATCACGACAGTGTGCGATGCCGTCGCAGACCAGACCTCGCGGGATACACTCGCCGGTGTCGCAGCGGAAATCATCATCTTCACACGCTGGCGGAGGAGCTTGCGTCCCACCTGGTCCCGCTGCAACAACACAAACAAGCCACAAGATGAGGTGAGGATCAGCCATCGTCTATATTAGCCTCATCACCTAGTTACAGCCTGGCAGAGCGGAATCTGTGGCAAGTTAACCCCAATACCAGTTGGAGCAAATTAAAAACAACACTACTCTTGCCAAGAGGGTAGACTGTGCCAGTGATACAGGATCTGGGACACCTGAACACTGGGGCTCTGGGAGGGGGGGACAGGTAGGGTGGGGGAAGAATCTGAAGAATGCAGGTACACTAATGAGGGGAGACTTGGGCTATACCATGTTTCCGCACTTGTTGTTTTTGACTGCAATACGACTCAATGAGGCACAAGGCAGAGATGTAAGTGAGAGAACCACAATAACCCAGTTTACAAAAGGAAGTATCACATCAAAAACCTCAAGAGCTGGCAACTGGATACTCTGTTTTACTCTGTGATCTCACCCCTTTGACTGGGTCAAGGGTGGACAATGTTAAACAAGAATACCCCACTACTGTTGTGTTTGTATTACCTGTGAGGTACACTGCTGTCAATTATGCGTTGCTTAAGTCTTTACCTTCTGCTTTCTTTACAACAAATCAGCTAATCTCCAGGTGCTCCAAACATAGCCCACAGTTTTCACGGTTCTTTAAGCAGGTAAGATGTGCTGCTTGACCTGCAGGGTCTCACTTGGAGGAGTCACTTCAATTATTTTTTCTTGTCAGAAGGAAAATGTGTATGCAAGACTAAGGATCTTTTTATAGAAAGGGAAGGCGGACAGCATGTTTATACAACACTTGGTATATAGTACCATAGCAAAGTTGTTACCTTCTGCAGTGACTGCTTCTCAGTTTTTAATAGTTTTGTAGTACTCTAACAGGTGTCCATAACCAAAGATAATCTCTTGGTTAAGATCTACATACAAGGTACAGATATTGAATGCTTACATCACAGCATATGTGGGCCAAGCCATCAACATTTTTCTAAAGAAAGAAGTTTTGGTCATTCATAAGACCAGTGAAGATGTAATAAAAGCATGCATTAGTTCAGAGGCACCTCATGACATCTGCTTTTCTAGAAGCATTTTGTTTTTGTTTCCAGCACGAGGTTTGTGTGAACAGGCAGACTTACATACATTGTTTGGAAGTCATGCATAGTAGGAGGTATCGACTTTACAAAGGATTAGAATGTAGGTTAGGAAAGCTTTCATGACTGTTGACTTATGCCTTTGGTAACCCTTCGCCTGCTCTATTCTTTGAAAATGTCAATGTTTTCATTTTTCTACTGACACCTTGGAAGCACTACTATTTTTTCACAAAGGGTGACACATTTTTCATGAGGATCACAGCATGACAGAAGGTGTAGCAGACACATGTTTGGACTTAAAAAGAAATCCTGTTCAGGGACACACACAGCTAGGAGGTCACAGGTGATTGGAAGTAAAAGCTACCTTGACATCCTGACTGAAAAAGTGTGCCCCCAGTTGCCCACTAATAACAAACTAACTAAAGGGATAAAAATGTGTGAAGATTTTTCAGCATTTTTTCTTGAAATACCACGTTAAGTTATGCCAATGGGTTTCCAATACACAAGGTCCTAAAGATGTCTGTAGATACATGTACTAAGTGTGTGTCAACCTTTTAATAACCTGAAGCTCAGCCTGAACATCTGTCTTTAGAAAAGCTATGATTACAACATGTATGCAAACAAAAGAAACTTGTACATCTTGGCAATGAAAATGAAAATCCAACATCTGAAAAGTGGTATGGTATGTGCCCCATTACTACATTCATGTAGCAAGGCAAATGTCAGAAAATTGATAATGATATACACCTGAGCAGCTTTCAAACTTTCCTCTCTCAGACAGAAAGGAGTCAAAGACTAGAAGAATTGCACATGCTTTAGTTTGTTCCTGTTGGAGAGATAATTTTGGTAATTAATAGAGCATGTCTGATTAATGTAATTCCCTCCTGATGAAGCTGATAAAACAGAGCTCTTCTTTCAGGATTATTCCATTTGAAAAGCTGGAGGGGAGCTCTGCCTAAAGAAGAACAGGGAATTGTAAGGCAAGTGGAATGAGCGTATTTTGATAAGGATTACACGCATTGTAATTGAATGCTGGTCAGGTTACAAAATGCTGTGCTAACTAGATAAAATGACTAAAAGTAAAATGTCTCAGAAAAGAATTCTCAGAATCAGATCAACAATTTGCTGCAACAAAAGGGAGACTGGAAATATCACTTAGGAAGCCAATGTTCGGTAATGCACTGTGTAAAAGGTTCCATTGAAATCACTGTCAAACACCACTAAATACAGAGTACTGCAAATCCCCAAAATAGCCTTGCTGCCAACACATACAACAGTGGGTGGGCGTATACCTACACGGTCATGTTTTTTTCAGGAAAGGGTTTGAAAGGTACTGATTACACCACACTTAAAGTGAGTAGAAAGTTTTCAGCCTTGATGTTTGGATAAAGGACAACAAGGAGTACTTGTACAGCTGCCATTTGCCAATTTTTCACACTGCCTTACCCTTGTCTTTCTTAAGAAACAGGACAAGAATGTAGGAAACTATTCAACCAATTGAAGGCTCTTTTATGAGAATAGATAATCATATCATAGATGACAGCATATAATCAAAAACAAATAACCAAATGTTGGTCATAGGCCAAAAATGCGTGATTCTAAGTAATTTCATTGGAAATTCCACCAGGAAGGTAAGGATTCCCACAATGCCTCAGTGACAGGATGATAGACAGGCATGTTGATACAAAGGTGACCTTGAAAAGCCTTGACAAACTCCACATGGTGTTCTCTATTTCCCCTTGTTGTATACTACCAGTACTGCTCTGTTACCCTCTTACAATCTAGGAACAATGAAAATTGACCTCCTCCTGCTGCCAGAATATGTCTTTAGACTGTTCAGCAGCACATCCTGCATAAATGAATGGAATGAACCCGTTTTTTAGGCATATCCTTAGGACAAGACAGATGCAAAAATTTACCAGAACAAATTCACCAGAACATGACCCATCACATTGAAGTTAGCAGGATGGGAAAAACACAGAAAACCTAGTTGTATTCATGGCATTTCTGTTTAAAAATGTAGGGAATCTAGCACAATATGGGCATCAAAATGGCAAAGGAGCAGAAATTTTGATAGTATTTTAGTTATTTCTGTTGGGTAATTTGGGGAAATTAGGATGTTTAACTTAGATTACAGTGTGAGAGAGTAGAAATTTTGATAGCATCTGTGAAAGTGTTCAAAGTCACTGCCCAAAGGAGGTAGACCCGCCCCATTTTAAACTGACACAGACCATCTGTCCGAAAGCTTACTTCAAGTTCAACATACCCAAAAGTATAAAAAAGAGTGTATGGCGCAAATTTATGAAACCACATTCTCAAAACTGCAATAAGGACATTGTCAATGACACTGACACTACAGACAGCATGTTGAAGACTATGTAAAAGGTCATGAGCGGGTGTTCATATGGTGTTAACATTTTGCAGATGTGTTGATGTTGATTGTAAGCAACTGGCAATGCCCCCTAGCACGAAACTACATTTTTGCAATGAAGTGTGTCCTTTAACTGTCAGTCAATGAAGTTTGGCTTCCTTGCTCAGTGACAGAAAATTAAAGTTAACTTTGAAATGTGTACTTTGACACGCTATCTGACTTCATCCTTGATCACCTACATTGTATCTCCTGTTGAGTCATTCGAATATTTATGGTAATGCTTGTTCACCTTTATCCGAGGGTAACCTATATCCGTTGTTTTTAGAGACAGGGTATTTAGGTATAGTCGAAGGACTGCTTTATTTTAAGATATATATGAAAATGTTGCAGTTTGCAGTCGATATCCGTCGACTTGATATCCCTAGATACCCTGTTTTTACAAACAACGGATATAGGTTACCCCACGAATAAAGGTAAACCGACATTATATGGAAGCATGTAAAATACTCATCATTTTAAAGGCTAAAATAAAGGTCAGTTTTATGTCAAGAATTTTAGAGTTTTTGGAAGGATGGGTTGAAATATTTGTCCGTCCAAACAGGCTAATTCAATTCCCCTGCAGTAGCAGTATGAGGATTGTGTTAGGCTTGTTTGGTAAATATTTGACCCATAGCTGACAAGAGAGTTTACTGTTTAGGGTCGGGTTGTTGGAGCATGTCCTACACCAGAGGCATGAAAAGGCAGATGGGCTGAAAGTGAGCAACAGAAAACAGAAATGTGTCCCTAACATGTTCTCACCAACCCTCCCCATTCCTGGACTATCCCAGCTTCCCCTGGGAGGTCAAAAGTCATGACCTTGGTCACACACAGGAGGAGGAGACAGAAAATCTGGATGCCATACTGACAATAGGCAGCAGGCCTTATATAAGCTTAGCACATTGGGGGATACTCTTCACTTCAAGATGGAGACAGGGGTGCCTGCAAACCCAAATTTTATACAATTTTGATACACCCATGCGCCATGATAGCTATACAATATACATATATAGATCAGAACAGCTTCAATCCACTTTTAGATCTTCTGCTGGGCATGGTTTCGGTAGTACGCAATACAGGCAGAAAGTTGGCACAGTTATCTTCTATTTTTACAACTGTATAATCCAGACATTTGTTGGATGTTTTCCTGAAATGCACCTGTTCTAGGTTTACAGGATTAGAAGATTAACGTTCAAATCTTGCAAGATTTGTGTAGACATATCAATTATTTTTACTGTTGGAAAGCTGCAGGGGATGGAGCATTCCTAGGCATGTTTATCACCAGTTCTTGACCTGCCAGGTGCCACCTGCCTGCCAGATGACACACCTTCCCTAGGAGCTGGCACAGTTTTCTCAGCAGAGAATCATGGATTAGCCTTTTGGATATCTACATGCATGCCTCCTAGCAGACGTTTGTAATACTGCATGCAGTGCATTCAACCGTTCGTACTTGGATCAACTTCTTTTTACAAATTCTTACAAAACATCTTTCTTTCTGAAAACCATTGACAAGTTGACCCATCGCCAACAGAAAGTTCCATTTGTCTTGATGGGATTGTAAAAACTGCCAAGCTAATGTAAAGTCAAATCTGCCCACGAAGGCCACTTAGGGACTAATAAAACTTGGTTTACATTTATGTGGACAGGTGGTTTAACTATAGACAGGATTCTAAATACTACTGTGTCAATGGGACAATCATCTGCGGTGGTCAGTATGTACTTTTGTACTTTTAATGACGTAAACTGTATCTCTGTTATATACGTTGTCTGACCCTTGCCTCTTCCCTCACAAATCACAACCTCAATGAAAAGCGGCCTGCAGGCCGATTTGAGCTTTCATGAATAAACAAAGGTTCAAACAAACGAAACGAACAAATCAAATAATTTTGATACCAATTATAAAAGTTAGGATAGTCATACCTTTGACAGGGTAGAATTCAAATCCTTCAGAATCAACAGCATAGTAGTCCAGGTAGCCGCTGTTCACAGCATTGTTGATGATGTTGAAGAGTTGAACCTCATTGTCGTTTCCAAGTGAGCCAAGGTCAAGGGTGACAAACACTGACTCTCCAAACAATCTTGGCAAAAACAAAACAATACCAAGTCAGACTAAATCGATGATAATCTATTCTCCAAGCAGAGGTGTTTTTTGACATGTTTTAGGTGTTTTTGACAGGCTTTCTATTTTGTGCCGTTTTCTTTATGTTTGCCAGTAAAACCTATGCTTGAAGAGTAACACTAATTCACCTTTATTCGTTGGGTAACCTATATCCGTTGCTTTTAAATGCAGGGTACGTAGGCACATCAAGTCGACAGCTGATAGTTTTAAACTGCAATATCCTGAAAATATTGCAATTTAAAACTAACGTCAGTAGACGTGATATCCTCAAATACCCTGTTTTTAAAAACAACGGATATAGGTAACTCAGCGGATAAAGGTGAACTAGCGATACATATAAACTAGAAATTATGAGATTGTTTTGATTGGATGCAGATGGCAAGGTCATTCTATCCATATACAAATGTACTGGAACCATAAAATTTCCAATATATATACATGTGCATTTGGATGCTCCAGGTAATGAAAGGTGTCAAAATCAAGATTTAGAGCGATTCAGATATATATATATATATCAAAACATACATATCAATAATCATACCTGTTACAAATGTTTCAGTTACTGTGTTACCTATATTAGCATTCTACTGTTAACTGCACGTATATTGAATGTAATGTGTGCAGTGCCCTTTTAATAATCATAACAGTCATATCTAACGGCAGTCAAGTAAAGTAGAACACAAACTATCAGGGCTGTCTCTAGATTCCCTGTCCTACTCATTGTTTTGGAACCAATGTTGTTAGTTTTCGATGTTAAATCTGTAATTCTAAGCTCTGGAAAGTACATATTTTTCATCCATGCCATACTATGAAGTCCAGATTTTTTGGATGGAATGATTGAAATGTTTGTCCCAACAAGCAAATTTCCATTCTAGGATGGAGGGATGGGTCCTGAAGTCAGCCCTGAATACAATGAAACGACAAAAGTCATGAAGCGCCAGCATGCAATGGAGCTCAGTCATTGCAACCAAGAATAAGTGTGAGTAACAGTGGTGAATATATTTGCATTAGAGAAAGCTGCGAATTGGGAACATTGTAGAGATGACAAAAAGACTTGCGTCTAATAGTTATTCTAAGTTTTAAGAGATCAGAAATGCTGAAATTGTTTTGTTTTGAAATTGTATGTAGCTTTCATCTAACCATACCAAATAGTCATACCAAATACCTAAAATAGTACATAGTTAAAACTAATTTTTTTTTCTGCTGACAACTCAGCAGTTAGGAAAGAGTATGGTAGTTGAACAAACACCACTACCAGTAGACTAGACTCCTGCTGTAGTGATTGCACAAAGTTGTGTGGCCCAGGGCTATTGAAGTGGAGATGGGTGCCACCCTGTGCAGGGATTTAAACCTTTTTTTAAACTAGTAAATCTAGTAAGTAGTGATAATGTCAGACTATAATGTCAAAATATTGTTTTCCAAACAATATCTATTTTTTCATTGTGAAAACTATCATAATGATACTATTACCTGATTGGATAAGAAACAAACATTGCAAGGGACTGTACAGTACACGTACATGTACTGGAAGTTATAAGCTATGTGTCATCTCTCACAATATTCCCAATTTCCTGCAGAAAAAGCAAGCAGTAGAATCACGTGACCACAAGTTGGTCCACAGCCTTACCCTGGACTTTGTTCCCGACTGCAGGGACAATTGAAGAAGATAGAAGTTTTCACAACACACAACAGTACGTAGAGAAGGGAAGAGGACAACAGGACTCAGTACAATGAAAGAAGAATCAGAATCTGTGTCATAGTCATGCAACACACAGAAGAATGGTTTACATGTAGATTGATGCACACATATCAAGTCATAAACCAGTCAGTTGTCACAGTATAACATGCAATCAATCAGAGATTTAACTAAATTGTGTAGACTTTAAATGGTTAACTAACTGTACTCCACCCGTAAAGAGTAGACCAGGTCAGACAAAATATATGGAAAAACATGACATCAACGGTCAATGTAATATTTGTTTTTCAAACCTTGTGAGGCCTGTCGTGGACTGTCAAACTAATTATTTCTGTACCTGTATCTACAGGTACATTGTGCTATGTTGATGATATTACAGGGGCATGATGACTCAAGAACTCAAAAGTTCCAGTAGCATAACATGTATGTCTGTTGGCTGTTGGCAAGTAGCCATAGGGGACATCTTGTGGTTCCTACCTGTACTGCACCACAGTGGCCTCCTGCTCTCCTGGTATTCCAAAATACAATCTGTCGATCTGTGGGACATACAACATAACATGAGCTGTTGCAACAGTTTTGAAACTTTGAATCTCACATTATTTGATCACTTCCCTTGACTCCTTTCTTTCATTGTTACTTTCAGATACAGATAATACAACTAAAGTTTACAAAGTCATTATACAAATTCATTTGTTAAGTGTAATGTTATCTTATAGAGGCCTTCTCATTAATTTCTTTCACACCTGCATATCTGAAGTGTGCAAACAAAATGTTGGAGATTACTGACACTGCAATATTAGATTTCTTAAGTTCAATATTTTGTCCTCAAATGTGGCAGAATTATTTCTTAAAGTTTATATTTCTTTATTATGAGAGCTGGCAGATGTAATTTGAATCTGACTTACTGCATACTGAATATTACTGGACAGCGTCTGGTGTTCTGGGTTTGTGTAACTCTCTAGAGCTTCACTGTACTGGATGGATCTGGTGAAGTTGATTTTCACTCTGTAATACTCTGAAATACATAAAAGAAAAGCCTCAAATCAATCAACAGGTCCTGCCATATGATGTGTAGTTAACCATGTAGGCATAGTGCATACTATTAGGGTTTCTAAAATAAAACAATGGTTGCTGAAGGAAGGGATTTAATGGTTGAATTTGTGACACAAACTCTACAAAAATAGAAGCATGACTAAATCAGGCTATGGACTGATTATGGGATAGAAAATCCAGTAAAAATGGTACAACTAAAAAAGGACCCAGCCTCCTAAAAACTCTCATGGTCCACAACCAAGGGAAGATAACGCAGGGCTCCAGCCAGCGTCCGTTTTTCCATCAATTGACGGAAATGTGCTACGTCTGACGGAAAAATTTTAAAACCAATTCGTCAACCTTGACAGACAAAAATCCTTGGTGGAAGCTACAGGCGGCTTGGGGACGCTGTCCACGGCCGTAAAAGCCACACACTGTTTGTTTTGCTATTGTTATGATTGTTGACAATGTGTGTCGGCGCCCTTTCGCATACGATAATCTCATTAAAACCCGTTTTTCAAGGTCTCAGTTCAGACCTTCTAAATAATTTTCGCGGTTTTCGCGACGATTGTAATTGGCTGACGGAAAAAAATTTCGAGCTGGCTAAAGCCCTGAGATAACGTTAATCTACATTTTCACAACAGACTTTATTTTCAAACTACATTTCTTAGGTATTTGCCACAGTTGTTTACAGGTACAAACTTTGTTATTAGGTGCACATGAAAGACAGAACACAGAGAAAAACATTGAACTTTAATAACCAGGTGAGCCAGCCAAATTGATGATACAGGCAAAGAATGACAATGCTTGTAAGAGTCATTGACAAAACTTCCTATCCTTGCATGAAAACTAACACAACTTAATCAAGTATATTGATGCATTCCCCTAACTGACTAAATGTCCTCCAACCATGTCTGTCAACCCTGTGTAACCACAATACCACTGCTGGTGCTGATCATGTTCGGAGATTGAGACATCAAACAAGTGGCTACCCTGGGGAAGTAGACACCTCTTTAGTCAGGAAGTGTTGTGTCTGTTTCCCAGGAAGTCAGTGATTCTTTACCTGACAAGGTAAGAACTAGGATACCAAGGAAAACATACTGATGTAGAAACACCCTCATCACAATTCAATTCAGATTGTAATGCACCAGATTTACTTTAACTTACAACAAAGCATTAGCTATGCTATCATTGTTTCATTCTAACAAATTAAAGGGAGGAATAAGTTGATTGGCCAGCACTGAGAATGAATATCATCCAGACTTGAAGGTATGGCTTTGAAACTCATTCTAATTGCTATTTCAAAACCACAACAACAAATTAGTACATTACTAACGCTATTCTATGCCAAAAGATGATGAGTCATGTACAAGTCATATGGTTTTGAGTCATCCTAAGAATCTTTCCCAGAGGATATGGGGATGGTGCATGGGTGCCTATTTTTGGACCCTTATTTCAGCAAAAGACATATGCTGCAGTTCACAGCACTAGACAGCGAGGTCATTTCAGCAAAATTGCCTTCACCATGTTCCCTCCCGCACAATACTGTAATTGCAGAAACTTTCGCAGTGGTTTAATGTTCGCAGATTTCGCCGCGGCCGCTTCACCGCGAATTGAAAACCACCGTGAACGTTTTTCCATAACAGTGAGAGACTACAGTGCATGGTGCTACCGCGAAATCACAACCACAAAATCAAAACCACTGCATTTTCCCGTTACCGCGAAATTAAATCTCTGCATTTACAGTATTGCTAACCTACATATTCCTGACAAGGGAAAACAATCAACTTGCCAGGCCAAGTCACTTTCCCAGGTGCTTCACCCCAAACATGACCTGTAAACTGAGCCAACCCACCCTGTCCTTTGTACTACAGCCTCACTTACCATGACATTATGTATGACGTGACTAGGTCAACACTCACTCTCTTTTCAGTTCTTTGAAGAGCAAGGTGTTTTGCATTTCGCATGCTTGTATATATAACAAATGTGATAATTCACAAGGTTATACCCTTCTTTCTGGCCTTACAGCTTGGGCTTGCAATTACTTAAATGCTTCTGTGCGATAAATAGCATAGTAAAAGGGACATTTCATTTTTGTGCTTGTTGCTTGGGGCATTGTTACAGTTATACTCCTACCACTCACTAAAATCATTCAGTCAAGCCACAATCCTATCAACATATAACCCTACATTTGTTCATTTTGTACAACTTAAAGTAAAAGTGGGGTCATGTGGTGCAATTGTCAGGGTCTTTGATTCCCCATAGGTTCTGTGTTCTAATCCCTTGATGTGCCACCGATCTTGTGCCCTTGAGAAAGGCGCTTTAAACAATTTTCCTCACTTCACTCAGGTGAATATGAATACTTTGCTTTGGTTAGGGCCATCCCTTGGATAGGTCGAACACCTTAAAGAACCCACCACACTTACTTATCGAAAAGAATAGGGGTCCTTCCCAGTGTGAGTGGATCAAATAGGTCTGTAGCCAGATACTTGTACTGTTCAGCAGAAGAGAAATCTGGTGTGTTACGCCATGAGGCAGTTTACCGGGTCTGCAAAAAACAAACTTATCCTCAAGTACATGACATTTTTCATGTACAGGTAACTGGCACTATTCCAGCTGGGATACAGCTGACTGCCCACAAGCCCTACCTCTCTACCTGAGCCTACTCAAGTGTACCAGACTCTTCTGTATAAACAGTTGTTACTGTGAGTCAGCCAGGGGCATAGTCAACTAACCACAAATACAGCATGATCCCAGTGACTTCTATCAGCAGACTGCACATGCTCTCGGGGCAGGTTTTGTCGGATTAGCGGTTTCCTCACCGCTGCACACTGCGTAAAAAACGCTTTAAACTTAAGAGTCTCTATCCGGAAGTATAGATAAGAGCTTCTTATCAAGGTGTGCAGACATTGAGTTGGGGTGTTTCATTTACATTCAGTATCAAGTGATATTATATCTATTCATTGAATATGGAATAACTTCCAATTCTTGCACATTACTAGTAATAGTATGTCATAAAAAACAGCTATAAACCCATTAAAAAGTTGCTGCATCCTATTATGCCAGGTAGCTTTAATTGTGATGATCAACAGAATCCAGATATACGCGGAAAGCATGCGGGCTATTGTTTTATTGCATAAGCCAATTTTGGGATCACCCAGATTTGGAAAAAATTATGTTTCATAGATGTGAAACTTTTACTGAAAGCACTGGTTCACACTGACATGTGGCTATAATCAACCTGCATAAAGGTACAATTGGCTAGATATTTATTAACTTCCACAGTCTTTTATCATCTTCTGCCTTTTTACAAGTTTCTTAAAGAAGGCTTAACGATAGTTCACCTTTATTCGCGGGGTAACCTTTATCTGTCGTATTTAAAAAATAGGGTATTTCGGATGTCAAGTCGACTGACGGTGGTCTCAAACTGCAATATATTGAAAAAAAAAGCAATTTAAAACCACCGTCCATCAACGTGATATCCCTAAATATCCTGGTTTTCAGTACAACAGATATAGGTTACCCCGCGAATAAAGGTGAACTAGCGTTACATGTATTTCCTTGGTAACTTAAGTAAGAATGCACCTTGCAAGGATCTGCCACATTTAAAGAGCCCATGCTGACAAGGAAATTAATGCCATTGGCATTTCAGGTGACTGTAATCATGTGTGGGGAAAAACAATTTACCTGCCCATGACAACAGAGAGCCTGCAACCAGGCATTCAAATCCCACAGGCATCTTCTGATGGCTGCCGATGGGTCAAAGGTTACCAAGGAATACTCCCACCAGGAGTGTGGCTGGTGCAGAATGGGGCCAGCATTGCAGGGTGGCGATTGGTAAAGACAAAACATTTTCACTGACTGTACTGGGACATTTTAATCATGTTAGACATGTTCACTCCCTAACCCTTCTAACAGAGCCAGTGAGGGCAGTTGCCTTTTTTAGATAACAACAGGTCTAAATTGTTATTCTAAGGTTTAACATTACTAAAATTCAGTAAAAAATAAATTTTGTAACACTTGCCTGACTGGGAACAATAAATGATAAACCAGATATCGAGTGTGTGAGTTAGAGTAAGTTTCTAATATCTGTTTTTGTCTTTTTTTTCACACTACTGATTTTCAAAATTGATATAACATCATTGCACGATCAGTGTGTCATTAGTTTCCTTACAGTTGGGTTATCTCTTTCTGATAACAAACATTAATTTTAAAAAAAACACAGCAAATATGAGATTGGTATCTTTCACATTGCCGACACATATTGGTCAGCAATCTTCCTGTTTATACTCTAATTAGTAAATGCAAACTTTTAGGCGACCACCTGCTAGTAAAGTTGTGAGGTCTGAATGTATGCATAAGGCTGATACATTGATATTGATTCAAGATAACCTAATATGTGATCCTTGCAAATGCATCTTGGAACTAAACTCTCCTTTCTCTCTACATTGTAACCAGTGGAATATAATTTTGAGATGTGTGCTGCATGTGTTACAAATCTACAATAAGGTACCCTAAGATTGGGATTCTCCAACTTTTCACCAACAAGTCCAGTGGATTTCCTTACTGACTCACTCCTCCTGGTCCAAGGAGCCAGACCTAACAGATGTGTCTACAACAGTTACAAGGAACAGACTCCGTCTGTCTTCAAAGTTTATCCCCACTTATCGTTTATTATGACAAATACATCTTTGTCTATCTCCAAGTCCATTGACTCCTCACCAACCAATCAAGGTAGTAGAGAACATGTGGCTGTGACGGCTTAGGCTCCTCTTGTCACTTCAAGATCAGAAGGCCGCATGTCTCTCTCTTGGCCCTTGGTAAGAATCTTAAGGGTTTGAAAAACTAGGGCAGTGAGCCAATGCTCCATAGCACAGGTAAATAGGGGGATAGAGTTTCTTCCAGCAGACCAGAACAAATGGAAGACATTTTCTGCATAAGCACTGTGAGTCCCCTACCAAGAAATTGGTTAAATGGGCCAGCATTTCAAAACAACAGGGGAGGACCAATTGCATCACTAGTAGTGGGGATGGACCATTAGAAAGAGTGGGTAGAACAATTGTACCCCTACTTTTCAATTGTTTTATTTTCCTATTGTTATAGATGGTATTCATACAAATGGTATTCATTCAATTGTTATATTGGATTTTTACACCCTGGAAAACATTTTGTTCTATAGAACTACATGTATAGAAGAAATTGGTTTTGCTCCTAGTGAAACCCAATGGCTTCCAGTTTACATAAGAATGGCAACTCTTTGTGGAAGATGTTTTGTGTGAAACAGCCTAAAGGTCACATGTTTGGTTCCGGATCAGTCCCGTCAGCCTCTTACCACAGGTTTTAGGTGTGAGGCACTATATTTCTGTCTTTCAACAACTCAAGAGAGAGATCCGGTCGCAATTAAATGCCTTTCTAAACCTACTGCACTCAAAAATGTTTTCTACTACAAAATATCAGAGCAACACTTCTGATGACTGTGATACATAGTAACTAACAACATTTCCACATGGTGAAGAGACAAGACTTGATAAAATGCCAGGGATAGCCCCAGATTGGAAACCTCTAGGGTCTTAATCAACCACATTCCCTTCAGACTGGACTAAACCCACACCCAACAATGGCCTCACTGTGCCCAATGTTATTCTTCTCAAGTCAACTTACATCCATGATAAAATGGAATAATCTCAAACATGTGCACAAAGCCTAGGTTTAGTATGTGACATTGCCACGATCTATCAACTTGGTAAGAGGCTGCTTCCCTACAGAGCTTTGCCTTTCAAGATGAGTGAAGGTCACCAGCCTCCTACTAGAGCTATGGCTAAGACGGGGAGAAAAGGAATACTTCCGACATTCTACCACAGAAAACTGCCACTGAGTTGGAAAGGAATGTTACCCTAGAGTTTAGTACTGTAGCCGAGGAATGAATGTACTTACTAAACAACGAGCCATGTTGTGATACCGATTCAGGCGTTGTACTATCCAAGGTTGGAAGTTTTGCCGTCGTTAATTCCAGACTTGTCCGTGGAAGATCCACTGGCCTCGTGAAGTCCTCAAACGTCTCGTTAAATTCCCAGGGAACGGTAGCATTGGGAGGAGCATCCAATGTACAAGTAAATAGATAGCAGACAAGGAAGCTGAACGGCATTGCTCCTGAACTCTGTGTAGCTCACCACAGCACCTTGGAAGAATTGTTCGTCAATGAGGTAGTAGTTTGAACTGCGTGGGCATCAGCTGGAATCAATGCCTCTGTCTGCACCAGAGTTGAGGAGAAGTGGGTCAGTTATTGAATACGCCAATCAGCCAACAAACCGCAGACTCAAATCTACCACAAGCTTGTCCAACCTTAGAGACCTTCAACCACACTGCCTGGAGAGGTGCATGTGGTGCTTGAACTGTCCCCAAGTAACTTCAGCTTGGCTGGGTTGTCCCAAATTGATTTACGCAGGGGGTAGCTCAGCCATAGACGATCAGGGTATCAGATGTGCCAGGCAGAAAAATCATTCAGAACTCCTCTTCTCTGGTCAAAAGAACTGGCTTCCGCTCACCCACATTTGAATGAACAGCTGGAGGGCTATTATTACAGTGTTTGCCTGCCTGCTGCCTTACCAAGGCCGAATTACCTCAAAAGGTTGGGCCACCCCTGCTGCTGGCTGGGTCTGGGGATAGGGAAATGAGAGGTGGGTGTGCGCTCTTCCTGTGTGTATGTGTACACGCCACTGCTTTGGATGCCGACGACCACAAACAAATGTTTATCACTTTATGCAAGAAGGGACAACAGGTGACCCTGTACACATGTATGTCGCTGGCAACTCAAGGGTGGTCAGCACCCCTTTGTAAAGCTATACCGTTCAGTGTATTGTGCATTTGTCTTGCATGATGTTTTTTTAATTCAAAAACGTGTGGAGGTAACAATGGGAATTGGTCAGGTCGCTTCACACACAAGCCTTAGACACACTTCTCAGTGACACAGTCTCGGGACCTCCGTCCATGCCGTTTTGAATCTTAAGCATCCAGGGCAGGACAGCTAAGTCTGCACATTTGGAGAGCTCAGTCTTAGTAAGAGGCTTAACTGGCTTAACCCAGAAGGCTTAAAGTTTCTAGGTCCGGCTTGGCGATAAAGGTTACTGACTTCTGCTTACAAAATGCAGTGAAGGAACGTGAATTAGTTTGCGATCCTTACGACGTTTGAGTAAGGAAAAGAGTTTCTAATGGTCGAGTCATAGAGAAAAGTGTAACAAGCACGGACCACAGTTTACTTTGAGTCAACAGGCAACACAGGAAGGTTTATATGAACAAGGAAGCTAATGTGTTTGCACAGGCAATATTTTAACAAGGCAGGTGATAAAGCCATCTTGAAACACAGGTGTATTGGCCTAATGCCCCTGCTATATTGTCACTAAACACTGAGCTTAAGAATTCATGTTGTTGGGATTTACATATTCATGACAAAGATAACATGTGTTGTATAAAGTTTACCTTTGGGTCTTTTTCTATCAGTATCCCACAGTATTTTTCATAGCCCGTGGAGCTGTTTTCCCCCTAATTTCTTTTACTACTAACATATTTCAAGTGCAGTCTGTACTTAACATTGTGTTTTGAATACAGTAGACTGCTCTTTTTATGATACACATGTTGCCTTCGGAAGGATCAAAGGGATTCTTTTGGAGGGCAAACTTTTCTCTCACAGGAAAGGAGAAAAAAAATCCCACGAATTTATCTTTAGCTTCAGGCAAAAAAGGTAACGGACTGTGCAGGAATGCCAAGAACTAATGATAGGCCTTGTCATGAAGGTCCGGCTTCATCTAATTTTTTCTGTCTCCATCGAGTGTTTGTCCATCCTCCAGCCAGTGGGGAAATGGACAGAAATGACCACTTCCTGCCTAAAATGACCACTTCCTGTCTAGACTACCCTACCTCTTCAAATCTTCTTTTTACCTGTTTGCCAGGTGATTAAAATCTGAATCACCCCAGACACTCTTATCTCACGCTGCATCCTTAATCCTTCCTTATTGTCTTGGCATTAGGTAACTTAAGAAAAGGAATCACTTCTTCCTGGGTGCACTCTTTTGTCCTGTCTTCTTGTGGGAGCTTACAATTCTTCTTTTTCTCTCGAACTCAACAAAACATGAAGTAATGGCAATGAAAGATTGATAGCTGGTATCAGGTTATATGATGGAAGTAAAATATGCTGACGGAACAATGGATGCCTAGATCTCTTTCTCAGTCAATATTTCCTTAGCTAACACGGGCCCTTTGATATACTGAATTAGCCCAGAGTGTACACACGGTCTGTCTGTGATCTCTCCTAGTTCCAAACTCCTACGACTATATTACCTGAATCACATTGCTACAAGTATAATCTATAACTGTGAAAAATGCAGCTCAATTTTGGACCAATTGAAGACATTTCCTTTTATAAATCTCTTGAAGATTTTTAAAAAGAAATGGTCTTATACAAATGTAGTTGATAGACAATGAATAATGATAATAAAATGTACTAAAACATATAGCCCAAGTATATAGCTACATGCTTTTCATAGATTCATAGAAGTAATTTAGAACTTAGCACTACAACCTTGGTAATTGCAATGGTCAGTGTCAAACGCATATAGATCACACTGTCTCGAAAATTGCTGTCACATGACTGATCAAGCCAGAGATTTTCACAATACAGAATCATGATCACAAAACAGCTTTCTACCAGGATCCCATTAAAAACCATAGATAGCTGCAATTAATTATTCAGGATTTAAGTCTTTAAATTCCATATAGAGGATTACAGACATCTGCTTTGTCTTGATTGATAGAAGTGGTTCTGAGGGGCTCCATGATGACCAAGATCAGGGGTTACCGAACCGTTGACCCCAGCAAGCCTTTGTCCCCCTGCTATTGTGCCTCTTCATTACACACAGAGCCAGTAGATTTACACCCATCTTAATCCACATGAGTGGCCATTAGGGTTCCTTACAAACGTCTCGCTCCACTTTTACAGAAGATTAAGCACCTTCAAAAGGTTCAAAGTGGAAAATTGAGCCAGTACTATACACAGAATGCATGACCATCAAGTGGAAGTGCTTTAGGGCTTTTTCTGGCATGGGTGAAGACAGCCACATCATTACAACATATACATCATAATCTTATACATGTGTGGTGTGATATACAAAATGTACAGATCTTTAACTTTGGAACATTGTGTGCTTCAAACTTTGCCCTTGCCCTTCATGTGTTATATAAAATACCTGTGCCTTTCCATTCCATTCCATTCCCAGTTAAGTTACTTTTTGCCATTAAATCATCAACAATTTTCTGCTGAAGTGTTTAAGAATTACATGATTGTACTTAGGTTACCTGATTCTGAGTTTCAACTTATTAAAGAATGCATAATTAAAAAGTTCTAATAACATTTGATGACAATATGAAAATCTTGTAACTCAATATTCCCTTGTTAAATACATGTTAACTGAATCCTTATTTCCTTTAATCTGGAAAATATATCAAAGTTACTTCCTATCAAACTTGTCATCAAGATCACAGAATTTGAAATTCTTACATCTGTCGCCCCTTTAAATTGCTAGGAGTTTCCAACAGAGGGGTCACTGGAGGTCAAGTTGAGTGGTGACCTGTTATTCTAGGAAATTGCTCAGAATAATTTGGGCGTGACCTCAGAGGTTGCTGTTTTCCTTTGAAGTGAGAAGAATGCAATTTCCCTGCCCATGGACCCTATATAACAGCCCCTGGCCCTGTCCAACCCCCTCCTTTGAAAATAAGCACCTGCGTGAAATTCTGGATCCCCTTTGTTTCGCTAGTGACCTGGAAATGCCAAGGGGAATCTGTGAGGAGGCCCAACTTGATCCCATTTGTGCAGGTGATAGAAACAAGATGATATGCAGGTTTGTTGCAGATGTTAACCCTAGAAATTTTTGCCACTTGATTGATTTATGTAGAAATCTTGGCCAATAACCTGGATATGGTGGCAGTACATGTTCTTCGGAGGTAATAAAACACTGAATGTCTATCCAGGTTTTTATTACGCAATTTCAAGAGAAACAATTACAGTAATCATGACATATGCACATTTCTGCAAAGAAAAGTCAAGTCAAGTCAAAAGTAATTGGAAACTTTTGATGGTATTGTCATGCCAGTAAAAAAAAGGTTTACTTTGCTTTCAATATGTAACAAGATGGTCAAAATCTGCCTAACTCTTTGATCATATGGGTACAAAATGTAGAACATTCTCGGTTGGTTGTCTGCCAAGAAAAAAATAGATACATGTACATGCATGATAGCAGTTTGAAAAGCAAAATATATAACATCAACTCTCATAATTCCGCAAGGACAGGTGCCATAATACCGCCACGTCAAAAACATTGTTATAGAATGTCTTGAACACCCAAGTGTATTAACCTCAGGATTACTGATACTGCTTTGGTAGATCTCTTTCAATTGCTTAAGAATTTAATATGTATTTTTTTCTCAGGTGGCAGTATTGTGACATAACGTGGAATTGTATACCATGGAGAGTTGATGTTACTACAGTATAATCTGCTAAAAATGTAAGGCGAGATATCACAAGACATCAATCAAGGATGCTGGATACTGGCCTTCTCTGCTCTGTCAACAAAAGCAGTATTGTTATTTTCCTAGTGGCTGAACAGAAGTCTCCTAAGAAAAGACTGCCAAGGACCTTGAGTTATAGTTAGGCAAACAGAGCTGTAGACAAATGTGTTGTAACCAATAGCACAGCTGGGCAGGCACACACCCCAGGCACTGACCTCCTTCTGTCACTGGAACATCCACATTTCCATGGAATGTGGCAGACAGGATGGGGGCTACTTTTAAATGGACTTTAAATCATTCCTGCTCCAAAAGTTACATGTTGCTACAGGCTTCAGAAATCTTGATCTGGACTGGTCCTCATGCTTTGTGTAGCTTCATAAGACAGAGCGAATAAAGTATCTCTAACACTGATCTAAATGCGAAAATAATCATTTTTACAAAAGCCAAAATACCTTGTTTCGGAATTAGAAACTAATTTAGACAGTCGTGTCAATCTAGGTGGAATCTTATTGATTGTGCATGTATAATATAAGGCTATATATTGACCTGTAGGTTGTGCAAGGTTTAACTTAAATTAAGTTATATGAATACAAAGTGAGACCAAAAAGTTACAAGCCATTTCACAATTGTTTGACTTGACAGAGTCTAAAATGATAACTGCTTGTGTGTATGGAAATTAGAGTAGAAAATCCATAAAAACTTGCACAAACATATCACATAAGTTACTTCAATATTTACTTCACCATACTTATGACCTTCAACAAAGAATGTGTTTTCTGAAAATTCTTACAAACATTTTCTTAGAAACTAGTGGGCACACAGGGGGGGCTGTATTTATCTGAAGAATCAGACCATGTTTCAGGTCACAGTTTGCAGAAATAACAGCAATGTTGTTGAGTGTCAGAGAGGAATGAAGCCAACGTAGTTGGTGGTCTCTGATCCTGGCCTGTACCGTTGGTAACTTTCAATACCAACACCTCAGATAAGCAAACACAAAAGGGAGAAATAGTTGTTGGTTGATATGTTTTTTCTAGTGAATTAGTCACAAGAAAGCAACTTTTCTTATCACCATAATAATATTCTTTTAATGAAATGTTCCATCAATGTCACTGCTGATCAGGCGTGATAAAAGATATCATAAATCAGTCCTCTAATTAACTCATAAAGGTAAAATGCAAATACACATTTAAGTACTCTCAAAAACATTACCTCATCACCCAATTTTTACACAGCAACTACATGTACAATATTTATTGTATCTATGGAATCTGTGGGGTTTTTTTCAGATAGTGTTCTAGATATGAGAAAATAATACCTGAAGCAACCTTACCCCTACAAAAAGTTCATCTTACAAACCTAAGAAGTGGGCCTGACCTTCTGTTTTCTGTGTAATGCAACAGAGGTAAACTATTCAAACCCTTGATGTTTGGGTCAGTGTGGTATGCCACATCAGGTTACATTTTGCTGGTGGTCTCCATTCACAAACCACAGACCCACTCAACCAGTGTCAAGCACCCTTCAGTTGTGCTGTACATGTACATTGTGTAGAGAGGTTTCCTTTCAATCAGGGAGCCCACCATGTATCAGAGATAATGAACTTCTCTTGTGAGAAACGTCTTGGGTGGGAATCATGAGTTTTTTTTTATCTAAAAGATTACAAATTCATATGCTGTTAGTCTAAAATGGGAGTCCTTTTGAATCATAAGATTTTTCAGGATAATGATGTGCTGGCTTACTAAGATGTAAAAAACTGCCCAAAAATGCAACTACAGTCAAACCTGTATTAGCGGCCACCTTTGCATAACGGCCACCTGCCCATAGTGGCCACTTTTTGTCGGTCCCTTGGATTCGTAATGATTAAGAAATAGGCTTAGCGGCCACCTGTCCAACGCGGCCACGGCCACACGATTTCCGGTCCCGCAGGTACAAAAACACTGCCGATTATGGCCACGCAGACCGCTGATCTATGTTTCTGCACGCGTTCGGCCATATACAGCGGCCGTATCGTCACCCTACGCAGGATTTAAAACCTCTTTGACTTATTTTCAAAACAAAACTTCGTAAACTGGCGCTACCCATACCCGCTGACAAACGAGGTCATATAAGGTCAATAGACGACACCAATATTACGGAGTTAAATTGTGTTAAAGTTACGTTCTAATACACTATCGCTTAGGTTAATTCACATCACAAAAATTTCTAAATAAATTGTTACAAAGAGAAAATGATATGAACTTCAGACTATGATGGATTTTATTCTTACATTTATTAAGAGATAAGTCTAAAATGACATGACTTTTCTTGTGAGTACCACGTTAGCATAATGGGCGAATCTGACGTGTAAACGCGAGCGGGAACACACGGACGGCGAAGTATCAAAGGATACAAGACGAAAGATCAAAGAAATATGACGATACCGGTCTCTTCAGACAATATCAACTGTAGAACATTTAAACCTTTCTATAGCTTTTGTTTTCTTAATACATATTGTGTAAAAATCATTGCAGTACATGTACAGTACTGTATTATGTGAATAAAGATCAGTGGGTACTAAAACCATGTGTAACTTATTGCTTGTGGTCAATTAATTAGCATATTTTCTATAGTGGCCACCTCTCTATAGTCTCAGTCCCTTGAGTGGCCGCTATAGACAGGTTTGACTGTACAGAAACTTAAACATTTTGTGTCTTCCAGTGGTATAGAAAGTTATAGCATAACATTTTACCTTATCAAAAACATGTGAGTCTTCCTAAACTGGGCCCATCTCCAACTGAATCTTAAGGTATCACACACTTGGAATACCTGGATTCCTCTCTGTTTTCACAGCCATGTGACCTTAATCCTGAGGATTTGGCTGATCCCTACCACTGTGAACGAATGCTGTTCTGACATATTAAAGCAGAAAGATATTTAGTACTGAACTAGAACTTTCCACAAAAAAACAAAACTTTTGACCAATTGCTGACATCATGTGTACATTACTAGTAAGTCACATGACCTAGGTGACTGATCAGTTGAATCCTAAAAAGACAGTTGGACAGTCATTGTACATCAAGTGCACTTATCTAGTGTCACTCACTCACTCACGGCCCGTAACCTCAGTGGTCGTAGGGGCTCCCCGACATCCAGTAGCAGTGATCCGTGCCCATCTTGCTCTGTCCTCTGCCCCTCTGATGAGTTGTTCAGTGCTTAAGCCAGTCAAATTCTTGCTCTGTTTTAACATGATAAAAACCAACACGGATGAAATTTCATGCTAACAGAAGCATATTTGTACTTACGTATGCCTTGCGGAGGCTCAGGGCGATAGGTAGGAGGGATGGGATCTGGTCCAGAAGGAACCTCAGGAATCTCCCACGGTGGAATCTCTCCGCTCCCTGACTCCTCTTCGTTAAAGTAGTCCTCGTCATCTGATGAGTCAGGAGCGTCACGCACAGGAGTAAGGTGGATCGTCGGCGTCTCAGACAAATCAGGTTCATCAGAGAACTCCATAGAATCTAAGGAGGAGGGAACCCTGTTGTCATCCGGTTGGGAGATGTCGATTTCGTCAATTTCATTTGTCTCTGTGTCGGGGACTTCCAAGAACTCTTCATCAGAAATATCTGGGATTCCTGTGAGGTCCATTTCAGTCAGGTTCAGTTGCTTCTCCACCTCGTCCACCTTGTTTGGAGTCACGGTTTCTAATGCACTGGTAGGTAGCTCTGTTTCACGTTTTGTCGTTGTTGCTTGTTTTGTTGTCGGGTCTTGTTCAGTTGGCTTCTCTGGGGTGACAACAATCAGGAATTTGTCGTCCTCCTCTGTTGGTGTCTCAAGCTGGCCTTCCTCTGCTGTGGTGAGGTCCAGGTTTTCTTCAGTTGGATTCTCAAACCTGTCCGGTGTTACCTGCAACAGCTCTTCGTCAGTGGGCATCTCCCGAGCTTCTGTTGGAATTTCTGAATGTTCTCCTTGGGTTGGGTACAGCCTCACTTCTGTGGCCACCTCAGGATGAGACATTCGGTGATCGACAGTTGGCAGTTCCAGGAATTCATCTGTTGGTGACTCTATCTCATCAGTCGGGACTTCCAGACTTTCCTCCTCCTCCGAAGTAACAACCGGGATGTCCATATGCTTCTCTGTAAAGTCACGCTCTTCTGTTGCAACCTCTGCACGAGCAAAGGTATGCACCACTGTGGGGAACTCTTCTTTGGCTTCCCATTCTGTGTTCTTGAAATCTGTGGGTAGTTCCTTCTCATCCGTTGGAGATTCCAAAGGCTTTGTTGGGAATTCTTCTTCAGCGCTGGTGGGTAACTCCTTTTCCACAGATGGCGCTTCCAAGATATCATGATCACCATCGGTTGTTTCCGTCTGAGGTAGATCAGTCGACTCTGTGGATCCAACAAGATCGAGCTGATCCAGCAGATCTCTCACAGTCGGATCTTCTATGTCGACTTCTTTTATTCTCAACGTCACTCGTTCTGTCTCGTTGAATCTAGAGTCTGTTGGAGATTCTACTTCATCTGTGGGTATTTCATCTACTTGGTTAGCATCTCCTCTTCTTTCCACTTCAGTCAGTAACAAGTTCTGCAACAGAACAGAAAAAAATTAGTCTCTACTGAGTTAGGGAACTAGCATGACCAAACTTGAAGAAGTCTTGTTAGGCAAAAAAACAATGAAGTAACAGACTTGGGCTGGCCAGGAAGCTCACCAAGGAAAGGTTTGGCTCTGGCTGTTGTTTGACGTTTATGGGCGTTTTCATCGGGCTTTCTATTTTACTCCATTTTTTAATGTCTTGAGAGACATAATAAAACAGTAAAAAAATAGAAAGCAATAGAAATTACAAAAAAAGAATGTCAAACAACAGCCAGAGCCAAACCTCTGCTTGGACATAAGGCCAAGAAACAATCTGTTGGTCTTGCAGTACTTTATATATAATTTCAAAGACCAAATATTGTATTGTATTCCACAGTTTACCCAAACTTCATATAAGTTCCCCTTCCATATAATCAGTGGTTTTTCCTTCAACAAATTAAGTTTTTCATAGTTCACATAGAATATGAAAGATACAATTGTGTATGCTGTATAACACATACAGTATGTGTGGCATCACAGACAGTTTAGATGTACCTATGTAAGTACAACAATTAATTTTCCAGTTAGACAGTTTGAGGATGATGTGGCACACTCAAGTAAACAGTAAACATGTTAGAATGTCCTGTTAGGCTTATGTTTTCAATCATTCCTACAAGTAGAGACATCTGATGTAAAAGCAAATTTAGCAGACAGTTTTGAATAATGGTGGCAGTGCAACATTAAATGACTGTACTGATCAACAGTTGTAATTAAATCAATGACTGATGGAAAATGCAATTGATGAAACTCTGTTAGAGAAAGTAGATGAAAATTTCCTAAAGTAGGGAACATTCCTGAACTGTTTCACAGTTAGTGACTTGGGTGCCCAAGATAGTACCAGTTACCACTGAAACTAAAGTCTAAAGAGGACTATGACAAAGACACGCAACTACTAGCAAAGAGATGTCACACTGGCATCTTTACAGACAGCCAAGGACTTTGAAGTTGACATAAACTTGAACTGCACAAGTAGGGCTCTGGCACTTCAAATAAACGGAGCAGTCTTTGCTTGGCAGTGACATACTGTACAACAAACATGTCCACACAAGGGTATGCCCATCCCCCCTCTCTGTGTGCCAGTGGACTCAACCTCTTGACTCGCCTTGTAATGAACAAACAGTTAAATCACAAACAAATGATGAACTCTCTCTGTGGGAGAAGGCTCAGAAGCACATGACAGGGGCGTATTTGCTTGTGTTCTCTACAAAAGGCCAAGTGCAGAATAATGATTACTAGTATTGTGTCCCATGTACATGTACATGTATGTTGAAAACGAATGTGCAATATACACTGCATGTATCTCAGGGACAGTTCAAGGAGGGGTCATGGTAAGGGGGGTCGTGTGGCAATAAAGCCAGAACATTTGTTGATTATTTTGGTACAGACCCCCCCCCCCCCAAAAAAAGTTGAAAATCCATTTCCAACTTCTAATTTCAATAACATTTCCCAAGTTCAATTCTCAATAACCCATTCCCAAGTTCAATTCTTGGTAACCCATTTCCAAGTTCGATTCTCAGTAACCCATTCCCAACTTCAATTCTCAGTAACCCTTCCCAAGTTTAGTCCCCAGTAACGAAATCCCAAGTTCCAATCCCAGAAGCCTCTTCCCAAGTTCAATCCCCAGTAACCCACTACCAAGTTCCATCCCCGATAACCAATTCCACATTCTGACCCCAGTAAGAGGTGAGGCATCCTCTGATATTTCCTGTTAACTGAACTTTCCTTGAACCATGTCTGGCCAAACATACACATCTCAAATTCATCAACCTCCATCTATTTCCAGGTCATGACAACTTCACATTTACAAAAACATAACCATAACATGCAGTGATGCATAAAGCTAAAATGATTCACCACACATTTCTGAGATATCCCGAGTATCTCTATCGCCGAGTGTATACATTAGTTGCAGACAAGAAATAGGGAGGTACAAAATGTATTTCGATGTGGTCATAAACGGGATGGTATTTCGTACATGTTGGGTCAAATTTATTTGGCCTTGCTGGCATGCTTACCCGTCTGGAACATAAATGCGTTATGGCGCTGCAGTCTATTTATAAGTCGGCTTTATCAGAACAGTGCTTCTCGGACGTACCCTGGGCCATGACAACTTAAAATATGGAATGTGACCTTTTTTACAGATTTAGTACACTCTGCATAACATATTATACGTCTACATGTCCTGCTCAGAACATATTTTCTTTCCACTTTGGCTGATAAATAATAAAGCCATTGTATTCATAACACAGCATTGACTAATCCTGTACGTTAAGGTAGTGAACATTACCAAGGTAAAGAATCTGCATTTTCAGCTTTTAATTCCACAAAATTTACGAAAATCATCCTCTATATTATACGTACAGTAGGCTGCGAGCTTTTATCAATCGGGTACATGACAGCAAGTCAAACTAGGCAGGTTACAAAATGATGTAAACATCTGTAGGAAATGTGTCTCCATGGATTTCCCTATAATAACAACTGAGTTGAGGTTCTTATTTATAACCCTCCAGTAGGCACCATGGGTTTGGCTCCGCAGACATAACAATACAGGATTTTCTTCATACAGCCAATCTAAAAAGTTGTGCAGGTTTTCCAGTCAGCCCTATCTTGACTCCTGACCCTTGTCAGGGAAAGACATTCAATTTCTTTGGTGCAGCTATCAGTGTGTCCTACTGGAAGCATGTTGGGGGCTTTCGCTCAATAACCCGTGTATGTTATCAAGTAAGTGAAAATGTCCCGATAAAGTCTTGTTTGGTATGCCTTTTATGTAAATCTGTTGACCAGGTTTTACAGGTACATGCACATGTGTGATATCATTAACAGTTATAGGGGGTTTCTAGGAAAACATTGCTAGAGGGGACATCATGAGGAAGTGGAGCAACCATAACCTCCAAGCAGATCCTATGATGGCATAAGTACTAAACTGGCCAAGGAGTGTAGTCAGCCAAGAGGTGTATATTTGCCATTTAGCATAACACACTCCTACCTAGTCCTAGACTGCCTTCGCTCCTCAGCTGCCAGCTTTTGATACTATCTTATGCTACCGTAGGATCTGCTTGGAGATTAGAGCAACCATGCAGGGGTTCCCGCTTTCCACTGTGTACAGAAGACAATTATTGGTTTCATTCATTTGATTCTAAGAATTGACATTGAAAAGAGACAGCTGTCACTGGTCTGTGTTCTTTTGCTTCTTTGCTTTTATGGACTGGTATATTTATGTACAAGAAACTGCATTTATTTTGGAGGAATGACATCACCTACCCACACCACAAACACCAAGATAGAACCTTCTAGAGTCTTTAGAAAGTGATGTCTTTGTTCATCAGTTTGTAAAGGTTACAAAGAAGTCATCCTGGTTGTTCAGATATGCGACCTCTCCTTGCCATAGCATGACTGGGATTATAAGAAGGTCAAGTACACTTTCACAACACATCATTCATTGGCAGACCAACCATGACCACCAATCAGTTTCACCTGCCTTCTTTTAGCCCCAGATGCTCTTAATTGGAGAGGTGTCACCCTGCCCCCCAGTGTCAGTATAAAATGGCCTCCCCTGTGTGATGTGCAACAGGACCTCACTATGGGTGGTCAAATGTCAGTCAGGATGCTATCACATTTTAGCACCAACATTCTTTTGCAGAACAGGAAGACACTGAAATCAAGGAGGTATATAACCTCCTTGTTGAAATGCATACGTGTGCACTGCATTTTGTGCCAGTAAAAACATTTTATTTTTTTGCACTCTGCGATGCCCTACTGCAACAAATAACAACTTGCACAAAAACTGATACTTGTTGCATTCACTCTTAAACCTGAAGAGGCATTCACATGGATTTCAGTACATGGCTTTGATCTGTAATCAACTGGTAATATAGTGATCCTTTGAACATAAACGTGTGCAGACATCTTCAGCACAGAGACTGTAGACAAAGACAATACTTCATACCATCTCTGTCTCCTTCAGTGCACCCCCTCTTCGTCTCCGTCAGCCCTTTTTACCCTTTCGTCAAACAGTTAAATACAAAGCAAACAGAGGGAACATTACAGAGTGTACTTGTTCACTATAGCCTCTCCCTGCACAGTGGGTCAGCTATGTTTGCAACCAGGTTGTTAGGAAACATCCTTTAGAGGAACTGCAAATGATTTCCTGGGCCGTCTGCCAATGTGTACGTTCAGACTCAACTTTGTCACACTCCCAAAACGGAAGCTTTTAAGACCTTCTAGAAGACTTTTAGCCCCCATTACGACGTGTGCACCTTTTCATAGGTGTCAATGATATGAAGTAGCTTTTACTTAAAATCTACTAGCCTTGGATGACTCTGAGTGCAGGGCACATTTGTTGTCAGTTGTTGATCTTAAGTATCACAATAAACTGTACAAGACTACATCATATCATCTTCCAAAAATATATTATGGAAATAGAATAATCGGTACATATTCGGTTTTCTGCGCACAAAAGAAAACATAATGGCCAATTTCCGTTGTGCTGCCAAAATTGTGAAGGTGAATCTCAAAGTAACTTTAGAGAGCACATTTTGTAATGATCTAATTATCCAATTTGGAACGACAACAAATAAATACATTTTTGTCACATACTGCCCAACTTCATCAGTCCAAAAATAAATTTCACATTTCAACCAGGATGAACTTGAGTAAACGGTAACTTTGCTTTTCATCTTCATTCAATTCTGTGCAATCTGTAATTTTGGTCTACTATTTTAATCTGAGGCACAGCAGGAAGGATGTACATGTATAACAAACCAGCTCAATCCTCATATAGCAACATTCCCAAAGCCACCCTTTGACCTAGTATATAACCAGGGTATGAATGCAGCTCTGACAGACCAGAGTGAAGTGGTTTCAACCGGTATGTAGTAGGACGATAAGGTAAACGTGACTGCAGTCACACAAATGGAAAATGTTAAACATTCTGCCAGGATTGCAATGAAAGAATCTTTGCACCCAGCCTACTAAATTCAATGGGTGTTGTGAACCAAATGGCATGTTTTAAGACTTTCTGAGAACCAAATGGCATGTTTTAGGATATCCTAAACCAATTAGAGACTGTAATGACTGAAGGCAAGTGACAATGTATAAAACATTGGGAGCAAATGAAGCTGAACTGTACCTAAACTTGACCTGAAGTTCACTGGTATATGCCAAACAAGTTGAAACAGCACTTTCACTGAGTTTGAGAAGTCCCTGATGCGATGTTACTGTAAGGATATGGAGACGTGGAAAGAACTAAAGATTCACATCACATTTCCTTAGAGATTAGGAACTACATATACCATCATGTATGTGCATGTAATGTACATATTTTTACCTGATTCTCTTTCTTCTTCTTCTTTTGTAAGCACCAGGCAGATCTACCGGTGGCATAAGGAGTTTAGCTGGTCAAGGCGTGCTCTAAGCCACCAGGGATCTGCCATCAGGCTCAGAACACTCCTTGACCAGCTAAACTCCTTATGCCACCGGTAGATCTGCCTGGAGATTTCTTCGTTTGTAAAACTAAAAAAATTAAGGTGAGAGTGAGATACTAAAAATACAGCAATTTTCTATAAGTTTGTGGGAAAGAGAGAACATGAAACCTAGATTAGACCTATGACATGCCTGATTAAAAGATCTTGTAAAAAGATCATATAAAAAGATCTTATCCTAACTGGAGCAGTGGGAAGTCAAGATAAGGCCATCATAAGACCAGTGTTGCAGCAGTTCAGCCATCTGCCCCCAAATTGTGTTGATAAATCACCCCCTAGAGAGCCCTGTATCTTCTGTTTGCATTTTTCAGATAGTAAAATTTGTGGTGGCTATACCACAGAGTGGGCTGATAGAGTAACAGGTGATGACATCCACAACTGCCAGACAAGTCTAGAGAACAAGACATCAAAAACACTTGTTTACTTACACTTGTACATCAGACATAACAGATGTAGCAATTTGTGGACTTTGTTATATCTTACATAACCCTAAACTTCAAAATCATTATTTATTGCTTTAATAGATTATGCACATGTATAATTTTATCCATTTTGCCAGACAGATTTGTATTTGTTTCAACTTTAAAAGCTCTTGGATGGAGCGAGCTTTTCTTCGTCATGTGACCAAAAAGCGGATGCTACAACACCACAAACAATGTGATATACTGTTCCTCAACTTTCAGAGTGCTGACTTTATAGATGTTTGCCGATAAAAAAGCCATGTGTGTCTTACTTCATTTTTCAGTAAGGAAAATTATACCGAGGGTAAGCTGTGTGAAAATGTGGGTGTAGCTTCTGGTCTAAAAGCTTCTTATAACTCAACTCATGAATGCTGAATTGTAACAATTGGTCCTATAATTCTAGAGCAAATTTGGACAGAGTACATCAAATAAACTACTTAACATCAAAAGCTATATCCTCCTGGGAAAAACAAACCAATCCCTCCTAATATCATCAAACACAAAAAATGACCAATAAATTCCTGTTTTAGCGTTTTAGTGCTTCTAAAAGTCTTTACAATGGCATTTCTAGTGTAAACATTACATTTCCCTAGCTAAACACATGGATGGTGGTCAAGGAGGCTGAGACAAAACACATGTACTAGAACCTGAGTGGAACTATGTACATATACAAATGTACATGTTCGTTCATCTTGGCAGCATCCTAATGGAGCATGCATAGTGTCTGATGCAGGTAATGCCAGGAATTTGATGGGTTGCTATGCAGAACACTGTTTCTTACTTTATCTACAAAGTTATTGTAAAGGTAAATGAATTGGTTGGCATCCACTGTGTCTGTGGCTTGGTATTGGAGGGTGGAGCCCATCCCTAGAGTTCCATCCACCACCATTTCCTTTCCCAACCGAAGTCAGGCTCCAACTTTTACACCTGGGTGGAGTAAGGAATGCTGTGACTGGTGGCATGTCAGAGGACTCAAACCAAAGGCCAAATTCTCTAACCTTACGACAACATGGCGGCATACGTGTTTGTATCACAATGGAATGATTCTACCAATCTCGATAGCATCAAGGTTTCTTTCTCAGCTATACTGGATATGGGAACGGATTTTCTGCGCGTGGAGAATTTGCGCGTGCGCGTGAAAAATCTGCGTGTGAAAAAATAAAGTTCCTGAAATATGTCAGAAAATGTGCAGCAAGGAATTCTAAGGCATAAAAATGTGAACCTAATATACAATTTCCCATCTGTTACCTGAATTTTGGGTTAAAAAAAAAAAGATTTTTAGATCCCTTGGGAATAGGTTGATTTGCATATTTTGAACATTTCAAAATCAAGTAAATTTGACAGAAATACATAGAAAAATTACACATACGATGTTTTAGATTATATGATGTAACAATTTCAGGCTTTTCTCCATTCTAGAAGCTTAATTTCATCTTTTTTGAAGCAGATTGTTTCACGCGCAAATTTCAAACTTTTTTGCGCGTGAAAACTTAACATCTAAAAATCACTTGAAAAGCACTCAGATCAAGATTTTGTACTCTAGAATGCAACAATATGATACTTGATTCCATTTTGTGCCATCTTGTTTGTATAGAACTGCAAAAACGTTTTGAATCCCTTGGGAATCAGCTAATTTGCATATTTTCACGCGCAGATTTTTCACGCGCAAGTTCAAGTTTTTTACGCGCACAAAACCCCAACCCCTGGATATGGGAAGAAGAAGAGTAACTGTAAGGGCATGACCTGTAAACAACACATGCCAAATGGGCAAACAAATCTGGCACTAGACAAGCAGGGAGTCAACACGCTGTAATCAAACATCAACAGCACCACGTATCAACATTTTACATTGTTAGACTCCTTCGGTTGGGTGCCTGAAATGTAAAATACAGGTATGGGATTATCTTTATGATCCATCTACTTGTACAAACCCATCACTTTTAACAAGAATTGCTACAGACAATCATACTTTCAGTTTCCACAAACAGTTCAAGGATGGAATCTACTACCATACACCTGACTGTGACCACAGTATCAGAACCTGGCAAGTTCAGGGAGAAGGTCACTGAACACCTGAGGAGGCAGCAATAATTGCTCAGCACCTAGCCTCCATAGCAGGCTCTCTGGGGCCTTATTTTGGTATGGAATACACTTTTGCTGGCCATTTCTTTTTGTACTGCGTCACTGATTGCTGGCCTAGCCTTCTCTGACTGCCCCGCCAAAAAAGGCCTCAGAGAGCCTGCTATGGAGGCTACACAGCACCAGTCCCTGGGCATTTTACCCCCAAAAGAGGGGTGTTGCCCAGTACTTCTCAAGAACCAGAACACAGGAGTCTATCACAATTCAGTACACATTTAGGAAATGCAAGCCACAGGATCCAACCCTGGGAGAGCAGAACAAAGCTGCACCACACAAGCCTACCCCAGACACACCTCAAGAAACAGCATGGTTCTAATCATGGGACTGGAGGTAATGAAGTGCAAATGGCTCTGGGCTAGAGAAGGTCATAAACAGGCAATAGTCAAGGCAGACAGGTAGATATGTTATCTGTAGATTTAGTCATAGCTTTGGGCAGATTCTTGTAAGAAACATCAGGCACATGTCTTACCATTCTTGCTACTATAAATATACCATGATCCAAGTCCAAGTCTATACATTTATGATAATATTATTCACAGACGTTTGCATCAGTTTCACTTTTTCAGTGGTATGCAGAAGCCCGTAAAACACCTATTCTGCAAAGATACCAGGCACTTTGAATAATTAGAGTTAACTATAGAAATTGAGGGGCTTTAATGATAAGCAAATTGTTTCCACTATCACAAAAATAGAAAGAGGCAGACTGACATGTATTAATGTGTATGTGTTGAGATCTGGCTTGAAAAATCAGGTTAAAGTAACAAACCGCCCCAATATATAGCCTTACTCTGAGGAAGTGTGAAACACCGTTGGTAATCAATTGGTTGTGACTAACAGTGTCAATGTGCTATGTCACAATTGACAGTTGTTTGATATGCTATCTGATATAAAAGCTCCTTGCTGAGATTAATGATAAACCTATTTATAAGTCATCTACTGAATTAGACATGTCATGTGACCAGTTCTGAAAATGATACCAATGGTAGGGGTTATAAATATCCACTCTCTTGTGTAGTAGAGACTGAATACAGATGTTTCTTGTTAAAACCTGTTTCTAATTGTCAAAGTCAAGTTCATTCTGAGGTAGGGATAGGATTAGGGGGCCAAATCAACTTTAACCTTGCAGGCAATTCAACCCTTTCCCCTACACATGCTATTTTAATAGGTCCAACGCATGATCACCACCAATGCTGTTGTGGCATCAAACTTTGGGTATAAATTCTGGATATGTTACAGGTACCAAACAAAGGCCTCTTTGATTGAATGGCAGACTGCTACACTCACTGTCAATGTCCAAGTAAAACATAAGTGAAACCAAAGGTGCCTAATCCACATACTGTGACACTTCCTGAAGGTTTATGTCACTGCCAGTGGCATAATGCCCCAAAGAATCATCTGTCTGTCTGTCTCATTGTTGACTGTAACACATAACTTTATAACATTGTTGCTCAAACGAATAGATCTAGACATCAACTATTTAAGATAATTTTTTCTATTACTGAAAGAAGAACAGACTATGAGATAAAGACCTCCAGAAAATTTTTGGCATTTTTTTGTTTTGCCCCACTATCAGTGTTTCTCGGCCCCATAGTGTCCAATACCCATATAAATGTAACATTGGTAACAATTCAAATGTTCAAACTAATACATCTAGACATCAATTATGTGTTAAAGATAATTGAATAATAACCCATTTTGTAGTTTTCAATTGTGATGGAACAATGAAGGACTGATTCTTGTCTACTTCATGGGAAACCATTAACGTCATTCAACTTCTTTCTAATGTACTTCAACACAGGGACAAACCTTGGCCAAAGACAGCCTGTGTGGAATCAGAGGGGACCACATAACTAACCCCCAGGTTCCTTAGGCACCCTCTGGACTCCATGTCCATGTCACAATGCCATTCATCATTCTCAGTGATTTCTTCCAGATATTCTTGACTTACTTTCTGGGAGTGCTCAAAACACTGGTCCTGCTTAGCAGAGCCTAATTTTCTGACCACAAGTGACATTACAGCCTGTGAAGACTTTGGGTCATGGGTTACATTTTGGAACCTACCCTCAAGGTTAAGATCATGTTTTCAGCTGGCTACAACATGTCAATGTGTATATCAAAACATATATGCTGAATTTTACGATTACATGTATCTTCACTTGATATCTTCTCTGTATGCCGGACATGCTGGCTATCTTCAAGGGCAAGCCTGTGAGTTCAGAGTATGTTACAGTCATTAGATCAGACTCCAGACACACCAGGGTGTACCCCTATGCTTATTAAAAAGTGTGGTGGGTCCATCAAGACGCTCAATGTGTGGCTCTCCTAAAACAGAGGATTGACAGATAAACGTCCCCTTTGAGAAGGATGGCAACTCCAACCAGAAGCATGGAAATTAGCGTTCAGAACACCCATGGCTGAGCCAGGATTCTATATTGTTTTCGGCCACATATTTTTTACCATCCCAGTTTTGCCCTGATCTTAGACACCAGACCTTATACATCTTAGGCTCTTAGCTACCAGCAAGGAGAGGCTTTCCACTTTTATGCATTCTGATCGTGCAACCAAATATGGCATTAACTAGACTTCCAAGATGGATGCTCTTTTGTAAACTTACTAAATTGGATTTATCAAGCTGATACAAATGTTGATCTTAAGCAGATCTGTTTTAATGCTTTGAATACACAAGCCATGTACTGAAGACAGCCACTTTTTCTCTATTGAAAGTTGAATCAAGTAAAAAAGGAGACCATCACATACATCGTAGTCCTTGTGATATTTCAACGTTTTCTTGAAAGTAGTTCTGCTGAATCATGCACAAATTGTCAGATAAATCAAAGTGTGTATATATATATATCAGTTTAACATATGATTACATGGACGTTTAATAATAATTTCAACAATAGAAATTGCAAAATCTGGGAGGGACGAGGCACAATACAGAACTTGATTCACTTTCTATGCACATGTATCTGAAATGTATTTCATACAGTATCATGATATCCACTGCCTTGTTCTAATTTCAGGACTTTTTCCTGAGTCAGATGAAGAAGACAAAGTAACCGTGACAATTGATAGAATACCCAAAGACAACTGTTCCAACAAACATCCCTGAGGTAGTGCAGGACTGAGGTGGGGAGGGCAATGGTCCAGGTCAGAAGGTCAGGAGCCACAAGTTGCTGAGATCCACCCCAGATGGCACTGGGGCTGAAGAGGTTACGCCTACATGTAGCAATTACAGTTTTACTTCATGACATGTGGATTGTGTGTGGGAAGGCACATCTATTCCCTAGAAATCTGTCTGATAGGCAAAGTATTAGTTCTAAACTTTAGACTTCATC
This sequence comes from Branchiostoma floridae x Branchiostoma belcheri, assembly GCA_019207045.1. Classification (NCBI taxonomy): domain Eukaryota; kingdom Metazoa; phylum Chordata; class Leptocardii; order Amphioxiformes; family Branchiostomatidae; genus Branchiostoma; species Branchiostoma floridae x Branchiostoma belcheri. The sequence continues at coordinate 15,450,287 of CM033032.1, read as the reverse complement.
TAGATATCTCCGAGAAGTATTTGTCATTACAAATTAGCAGACGGAATGGAAATAGGAAGCCCAGCCTTGATCATAAAAAAGTCTGTACCGGGGTAAAGGGGATCCTGGCAAGGGTGCAGCACTCAGTTGAGGGGGCCCAGCATAGGTTTAAAAAAGGGGAAATTGACTTGTTCAAGGTTAAAGGCTGTACAACTTACAAGGCATGCAGACCTTCATAAAACACAGATGTCTTTGGAAGTTGGAAATAATTATGCTTTATTTGATTTGGGTCATTTTTACCACTATGAAGAGGTCATTTGCAAGAATTTCCAACTCCAAGTCAAGTGCACATAACTTCATAGTGTCAAGGGCTGCATGCTTATGTTAAAAGGTTCACACATCATTGAATGTAGACTAGCAGGCCTTGACGAGTTATCTCAGCATAGATGTAGTGAGAGCCAATATCAATAATCTTAACTTTATACCCATAAGAAGTGGACAGTTACACACACTGCTCATAAATTTGCAGACTATAAATACATTTATTTACGAGGAGAGGCATTGGTTATGGGGTGGTTGACTCCTGCTGAAATTAAACTAAAAATAAGACAATCTTGGCTGATATCCACGTGAAGTTCAAGACGCTTTTGAGTAAGATCAAGGGTGTCCAAGGTGGGAGCATGTTTTCAATCGTCCTCAGAAGGACATCCCCACAGGGTGTACTCAAACACCTGTCAAGATTGTCAAGGAAAAAGATGTCTTATCAAACAGACATTCTCGAGCAACGGACGGAAAGTGCACTGACTTTTCTTACTTTGAAAAAAATCTTTTCTGAAAACTGCAGCCACATGTCTTTGTTAGACCAGCTGCCAAAGAATCTTCTGGCACACTGAGCACACTACAATTTGTAGCTTTTCCTAACTACAAAATAAGGTTAGAACACTTGTGCCGTTCTGGCTCCTACAAGACTTCTCAGTTACAGAGGGCATTCCTAACGATATGTATGTCCTTGGGTTATAACAGTTCAGAAGATCTTGGTGAAACTTCAACAGTTTGGGCTCTTGTGGCCGGCCCACCAGTGTGCTGGTTCTAATCTATACAGGAGGGTCTGCATGCTCTTTTACGTAAGGCGTAGGCAGCCTATTTTATTTCCCATAATTCGTAGGGAAAATCATCTTATCTACGTAATTCGTAGCGAGGCGACCAAATTTAGCATAATTGCCTTCCTTGATTTAGCGTAATACGTAGGGGGTTCTTCTGAATTTAGCGTAAATCGTTGTCGGGACCCCCCATGCAGACCCTCATACTGTCATACAGGACACCACCTCAGGCTGCACCTGTCAGCCTACTGAGGAAGAATGTCCTTGTCAGGTAAACCCAGTCAGGGATACATTTTCCATATGGAAGGTGTTGCCCTTCTCTCTTCCCACTAGAGAGGAAGCCAAGGACTTCTGACACCACTTGGAATTTGGACAGAGGCACCTCCCATTACTTTTGCTTAGAGACAGAAGTAAAAATTTTGTCATCTGTTTACTTTGCAAATCGAAATGTAAAAAACCTACACTGCAGCCAAGTTTGAATGTGAAAAGAGGAATAACAGGCAAGAATTCATTTTTTCAGTAACTTCTGGTCCTAACTGACTCCTAAGGCAAACTCAATTTCTCTTGTTAGGAAACTGGGGTTAAAATGTTTCATCTTCAAAAGATTCCTTTCTGCCAAATTGTGAGTACTTGAAGTCACAAGCATGGAGCAATTGCCACATGCTATTCAAAGTGAACAGTTCAAAGAAAACTCAAGGACCGATGTTTTCTCAAAGAAGTCAGAAGGTATGATTTGAATGCTAACAGGCCCGGTGTAGAGGGTGCCATGAGAAAGTGATGGAGCAGACAGATGATAGGGTTACAGTATGGTCACATTCCTGACCTGCTGGCAACCCTGAACCTGAACTTGCCATGTGATATTTCTCTTTCTATTAGACACTGAAGTTCTCGCACAAATTCTTGTATAAAGTCCCACAGCATCCTATCATCATCTTTGATATTTGTTATAACTTGCTGATTGATTTCAGATTATGATTGACATATTGCTTTCCAAATCCTTGATGTGTCAAATAGTTCACTTGCTTGTTGGATCTCTATAATTTATAAAAAGAATTTATAAAAGGAATTCTAAGACTGTCAGGGTAACAAATTTTTTTAACATTATGTTATGACTTTTGATTAGAAACTTACAAACTTATGGGCCCAGGCGAGAAATCAAGAAAACGGTACAAAATAGAAAGCCTGATAAAAATGCCTAAAAACGTTTTTAAAAAACAGCCACAGCCTAACCTCTGCTTGGAGAGTAAAGACTCCCTCCTATGAAGCTATCAATTAGAGACAAATATTTGTTTTGGAGACCCTTTGGGATACAGTATCTGGGTGTTCATGCCTCCAGAGGGGGTCAGAAATTGCACCATAAGTACACAAGAACGATCCTAACAATATATAAAATGGAAAATGACAATTGATAAGAGATCTCAAGCAATCTTATGTCTTAAGAGAATGCAATTTAATGACTTTTTCTATACAACCTAAAACTTACAATGGAATATTCCTAGATAGGATTTAAAATAGAAACATTCCTGTGTCACTTGTCACCACTAATTAGACACTTTGCAATCATTCCAACATTCCAGTGTTGCCATGTTCCCATTTAGCAAACTCCATCTTTCTTAGAAAGCAGTTTGAAGTATGAATCTTTACTTCCATACAAATATGTCAATGATACTTTCCAACCTTGACCTTAGTAAATGAAACAGAATCTGGACATACATAGCACCACTTAATAATATCACTTTTGAAGCTCTTTCATAGACACAGTTTGCAGAGCTGAATATTAAAAACTACATGTAGAAACTTGTTATTATTGGTCTATCCTTCAGTAAGGGCAACAGATGAATAAAACCTAAATACACTGTATAAAACAGGACTTAAGTTTAGTGTAATCTCCAAGCAGATGTTAGTGTTGAAGATTGTAATGTTTTCTGACTGCCAGACTGCTCTGATAAGTGAATTAGTCTCTACCAGACTCCGGATCGCTGGAAAATCGTAGAAATGGAACAAATAGAGAGGAATATAACCGGCCAGGGAACAGCTCGCGATCCCAGGAGTCTGTCGACTTTCGGTTTGATGAAAGGCCATAAAACTAATCCGCTCATTTTCTGCACAAAGACAGTAGCTTCGGAGTTCAGATTATTTAAGCCATAAATCAATTAACGCGCCGTGGGGCGCGTCTCTCAGCGTCCGGCAAACGCGGACTATTTCTATAAGCCTTTTTCGGTACAAACGTCAAACTGTTCCCAATCCTTGATTTTATAACGATAACTTACATTTAGCGGTTTTAACGACCACTAAATTTTCATCGTGGCTACTTTTTGATTACGCGAATCCACCCCCCTCCCTCTTGATGCGGCACTGTTTACTGGTGTCAAGTCATGTTTATACTAGTACGTTCACAATCATGCTCCATTTCGTAACCGAAACATGCGCACATAACACTAGTAATTCAAACAGGAATAAAAAGTGTGTCGTTCTTCAAGAAATAAACATTTATTTATACGGAAAATTTGTCGTAATTTTTTTACAAACGCAAGGGTATCAAAGCATGGGTATGAAAGCATGGCGTGTTATCATACGCAAACAAATTCGTTACGAGCTGAACTTCGCTGCGTATTTACACAATTGTATTTATCAATACTATTTCACACTACACTTTCAAAGTTTCTCCATACAATTTACAGAATGCTTACGATATTCACGTTTTGCTAAGAGGTTACATAAATCTCCAGAAAATGCCAGCGACATCTTAGCGTGCAGACAACAGCAGCAGAAATGGCGTCACACCAAGGCTTTCTTTAACCTCCTTGGTCACACAAATTCTTAAAAAAAAGAGCAACTACGAAAAAATGCGTTTTAAACCTACAAATTTCTAGCTAGAATTATTCTAATTTATGGCGTCAAAATTGTAATATGTAAGTGAGCTTTTTACTTATGTAAAAAAAATATATAATTAATAATTCGGAATCAAACCGCCAGATTTCTCCCGCCAGCCGAGCGCACAAACAAAACAAAGAAAATGGCGCCGCTGTGTGGTTCTTACAAAGTCCGGTAACACCGCATCGAGGTCACCAAGTTTCTGGGGCCTGCCGATGTTTTTGTGTGGGAAGTTTGCGATCTCTTTCGTTTCGAAGCGGGTGACTTCTTTCTGGGACGCCTTCTTGATCGATCACGTGGCCGATTCGCTGACGTCCTCCCGAGTTCTTCGCTGCTAAACCTCAATGCCGAGTTTGGTCCTGACTTCTGAACCATAGTCTGTGGTGGTTATCACTATGTTTTCTCTTGTCGCTCGCCACTCGCATGTTTTTCTAGATCTCCATTTCGTGACAGCAGTATCGAGTGGGCTGTTGTTGTTGTGTTGGCAGCCTCGGCCTTTAGCTGGCAGCAGACCGGCCAGAGTCGGCGGCCGTCAAGCGTACGGTACTCGTCGTGTCAATAAAGTTTTGACTAATTATTCAGAACAACATGAACCGCGCTCCGGCGTGTCTGTTATTTCTATTCATGTACTTTTTTTTCTCGGAATTTAAGCCTGTAAACTGCCGAGTATTAATTTTAGAGGAAGGTCACATGTGACAGGCTCGCCCCGCTTGGACCGTCACGGGCGAGTAGGAAAGCAATAAAAGGGTTATTTAGCCACTTCGCACCTATTGGATAGCGATTAGTGGACATCAAACAAGACACCGGGATTCCACAGACTCCGACGATCGCGTGCTGTTCCCTGGCCGGTTATATTCCTCTGGCCGGCTTACTCCTCTGATTTGTTCCATTTCTACGATTTTTCCAGCGATCCGGAGTCTGGTAGAGACTAAAGTGAATGGCTATCATAAAAATCTGGCATTGGAGTCTCTTCTGTCCCAAACTACCCTGGGAGCCAGCCGGGATCGGGCAGCTAGGACAGTTTATCTACCCTTCTCTCCTTCAGGCTTAAACTCCCCCAGAGCACTAATGTGAGATCTGCGGGCCGACTGCCTTGGGTCCCCGAACAAAACTCGCTAGCTACCCGGTTCTGTCTGGCTCCCAGGGTAGCCCCAATCATCTGCTTAGAGACTATTGCTAATGAAAATGTAGCGACATGCAGTGAGGAGGGGGGTCTTTCATAGACTTGTTGATGAGTGTTAATTGGCCCATCCTGTGAAACCCTGTGTGAGTCTTTGTGTATGGATCATCTCAGATTAGAGCGCATTACTTTGTGTGTTCCTGCCAAGCAGGCTAGCCTGGGAATATTCACACTTCTTCACTTATTTAGAACGACGTATACAAAAAGGTAGATTAGCCACATACTGTGTATCACTTGTCAAAACCACTCTAACAAAAAATAATCATAATTAATATAACTGACTGATTTCAGTATAGCAGCTATTAGCAGCTTGTTAAGTCGTGGAGGTGTCTAACTTTTTCTGCACATGTGTTTATGATTAAAAAGTCTACATCATAAGTTTACACAAAGACTAATGGCAATGCTAGATGCATGCATTTTAGTCTTACATAAGATACTGGTGATTACCTAATGAATGCAAGGCAAAAGAAATAAAATTTTCTTTACCTTTGAAAAGCCAACTAGTAGACAGAAAACACTTTAAAAATCTGAACTACCACACAATATACTTGGTGATGACAAGATATTCTCTTCCAATTAGTGCTTGAAAGAAATCTTTGCATAAATAAACACAAAATCAGACCTTTTAGGAACCTGTAAAAACCACTGGGGAGATGAGAATAAACCTATCATATCAACATGACCCCACACTCCATACAGGGTAAGTTATTCATTCCTGTTGTTTGACAGACTGCTTATGAAACATTAGCTGTGTCTGTCTGGACTTGGCAACCTGGGGAAGTGAACTATCACCCTGGTATCCACCTTCCAAATACAGTGATATTATCATATTTCCTTTCCCATCTTTTGGATGAACGGACGAGATTAAATCTAACCTTCTCCTGTAAGTTTTTATTTAAAAAATGTCATTTTATATAATATGCAGGTCATTTTTAATATGTAGGACTATATATGAATGTATTCTTTATGCAACCAGAGCTGTGACAGGGAGGTATGTAACCAGGGTGACATCAGACACATACACCCCCAGTTCCTGGGAAAGGTCTGGGCAACATCAAAGATGTCTGCACTATAGGGCCTGATAACATATTCGATATCCTCATATAGAACAGACAGAAATGCCAACAGATGATCTATAGTAGTCAGTGACTAGTCACCATAGATCTATAATAGTGTAGCATCTTAAAATATTTTACTTTAAAAAATGCACAGATGATGACGGTACCGACTGAAAGAAATTGCTCCTTCCAAACAAGCTACAAAGAGAAACAGAAGTGGCCTGTGTCCCACTCTAACACAATGCAAGGTAAATTAATTCGTTGTGCTTGTACTTGTAAGTTGTTATACTTATAGACAACATAATACCAGCATACCAATATTCAATTTGCAAAAAAAATGTATGTCAAAATATGTACAATCAATTGTAGAGCCAGGCACCTTTTCTGCACAAGCTTTAAATCAATTTGAGGCCAAACTAAAATTCAATCCATTGTTGTGAAAGAATATTGAAAAACAAGGGAATTCTGTTAGATAATCAACCTCTGCAACGACTTGAACAAGTTTCCCACACACCCATACCCTGGAGGTTAGTGGTTAATCCCCTTGCCAATGGCTCACCCTGGTTGGTGGTCTTCTCCAACAAGAAAGACTGTCTCCAAGAATACATATCTCTCTATTATCCCTTTTGTCCCCATTGTTGAATCCCACCTCCCATACACAAGGCATCCCTCCTGCCAACTTTTACAGAACAAACCCACCTAAATGGCCAATCACCAAGTTTATTTCTCTAGGGTCTGAAAAAATATGCACCTATTCTCTGTAATTTTCCGAGTCATGCACTGCTTCAGAATTCCTGGATTCCAAAGTCATGCTCGACTGGTACTGAATTGACCATCTTCTTTCTGGACAGACTGCTTATGTCTGCCATCTGCCCTTCTTTGGGAGACAGTCCGACACTGTTTACCCCAATCTGGAGCCATGAGATCCTCTTATCAACAGCTATAAACAGTTTCCATCCTCAGAAAGCATCTTTAGCTTAAAAAGCACATCTGTATTTATCTAACAAACCTGGAAAATTATCATAATACAGCATTTAGGATGGTAACAATAGGTAGTTGCTACCTAACAAATGTAAATTTCAATGGATCCGTTCCATGGTGACAAAACAATGTTGCTATTATCATGAACAAAGGTGGAAAACACATCCTTTCACAGTAGAGGTACTTTAAAACACTTTGTTATCCAAGTACAATGAGTATTCTATTCTATTCCTTCCTACAAAACACATACATTGTGCATGCATGTACAGAAAATCTTTTCAGTAAATTCTCTCAAAAGAATCAGCTTTGTAAGATGTGTTTATCAAGAAACAACTGTAGAGGTTAGAAAAAAAATTAAATCTTTTTATCAATCAAAGTGGATCCTGTAAAACAACATAAGAAAGGAGATCCTGAGATGAGAACAAGGAAGTTTGTGCATGGACTGATGGAGTGCCAGAAAAGAAGCTGACATGACAGGAGGAAGATACTGCACTTTGTAGCCACACTGTTACTGTTTAGGTTCTCAGATCCTGTTGACAACCAGCTAAACAAATGCAGGTACTTGAATAAATAAATAAGAGTTCAGCTCAACCATAAGTACTCCAGCAAACATACAAGTCGTGTACAATCGGATACTGGGAGCTCTAACAAAGGAGATTTTCTATGCTGATACATGAGATTGATACAAAGCTATTCACTTTACCAAAAGTTTTCAAGTGCAAAAAGTCAGCTGAGAGCAAAGAACCGGTTACAAAACCATCTTTGCACAAGATAAGACAGTTCTGAGGTGGCTGAACTATAATGGTGAATTGTTTTCACGGACTGACAAAAACCTAGAGTGATTTTGACGCACAAGAATTGCAAGTATGAAAAGGGTCACTGACTGAGACCTTCAAAAAGTTTGAGACAAATCAAGCAAATCTTACAGCAAGCATCCGAAGAGCTTTCTCCAAGTCAAGTCAAAACCTTAACATTTCCTCAATGTCTATTTCAGCCATACACTACATGTACAGTACTCAGTAGCCGCATATTACCATTACCTTCTCATAATTTGCATACAAAAATTTCCATGTGAAAAGTGTGTGTCTGGAGCCAAGGCCTCATTTCCCCCCTCTCAGTCTCTGAGAGCAAATTGGAAAAGAATGTCATGGCCCCAAATACAATGGTATGCCACCTCATTAGGTCATTCCATTTATATCTGCAGACAATGACAGAGATGTAAACTTCATTAAAACCAATTTCACGGGAGAACCAAGGATCAAACTCTTCTTACTAGGACCCCAAAACAACTTGTATGTTGTGCAATATATTCCTTTGCTTTCCTGGTCCTTACAAATGACTAGTATTGACATTCCCAATTAGTTTGGGGCAGGGTCAGCCCTGGCGGCAAAGAGCAAAATCCAAACAGCAAACGTTTATTGTGTGCAACCTCCAAGAATCCTTCCCAGAAAAGGCATGTGCTTGGTTGGGTGCCACTTCAACTTTTCGGGCTGTTTGCCAGAGATCTGACTGAGGTGCCACATCTATTTCCTTTACTGTTCATACCTGTCAAATTAATCCACATCACTGTCACTAAAGGTCCCAGAGAAGGAGGAAAGGTGATGGCTGGTAGTATTGATAGTGATGTATTTGACAAGTTTCCCCCTTCCTTACAAATGATCATATTTCTGCATGATAATAATATATCCCTGTACAGACTCTGCTCTGGATTTAAAAGACCTCACTGCATGTGTATACTATTCCTGAACACCTGAACAAAAACTACCACCATCAAAAAAGACAATAATAAACACAGGTGAGCTTTGATCAATTGATGCTAAGAAGCACAATAGATTGTGTGCTTATTCAATACAAAACAAAGAGGCATTGTCTCTTTGTTCTCACATCTACGTATAAACAATTGGCATAAACAAAAGCATGTTCATTGTGAAAGGAAAAGCTTTCTAATCAATCAACTATCAAGTACATTTACCGCATACTATTAACGTTAGTTACATAAGTGAAATAACACCATAAACATGGTCATCTTGGCCTGAGCTCCCCTTATCGGAAGAAGGGTTCTAAGAGCTTCTCTGCTCATTTATCAAAATTAACAGGATTGACCAGAGAAGCCTGCCTATCAGCCCCTACTGTACTGTTTCCTACCAAACAAGTGCTAATGGGGGACCAAAATAATAACATGTGAACATGAGAAGCACTGCCAGGGGGCTGTCTTTCAGCAAGCTTTATCAGCACACAGCTTTCCTTTGAAGATCAGCCTTGAGTTCATCCCAGCTGTGGGGCGGTCCGGTTATAGCTGGCAATACCTACAACTATCAAAATTCACTTCAAACGCAAGGGAAGGAGGGCACTACGGATGGAACCAGCCATATTTCCTGCAGGAAATCTTTGCTGTTTTTGTCTGGAAAGGAGAAATGATCAGGGACCATTCCATTCAAGACCTTGAAGGAGGGGGGGGGGGGGGGGGGGTCCAAGGATTGTTTTCCAAGGTGAAAGCGAGGAGTGGAAAGGACTGGAGTACAGACTGAGACCCTCTTATATAACATCCTTATATAACATCCTTTATATAACATCCTTGGTCTAACTTTTAAATACTCCATTGTATCTGATCTGATAACATCAAAAGCTCATCCAAGTTTATAGAAAACATTTTTCCCTTGTAGTTGTCCTTTTACCGTCACACCGAATGTTACGTAACATTTACATAACTAAGAAAAGTAATTGTCGCCTTTCACCATTGAAGTTGTGTGCTAAGAGGTAGGAAATTGGCTTGTAGACAAACATGACCGAGTTTGTCTGCAAACATTTGTCACAATCAAAATTCATGAACCATCGACTTTCACACTTGATCAACATATCAGGTAACTGTTTACGTAACACTTGCCAAAAATAACAGGTAAATAATAATCACTATCTACTCCAAATTACTGTCAAAAGGTGTTAGTCAACCATTATTTCCCTTTTTTTTTCAATAATTTTTCAGTTACATAATAGTCCCCTGAAAATCACAGTAAACCAATTGCTTTTTGTCAAATAATACCTTCTTCATGTGGCAAATTTTGAGATTGATTCCAGAATATCAACACAATTTAAGAAACAATGTACTTTCTTGCACATATATTTCTTGCACATATATTGTCCCGTTGATGCATTGAGCAAACAATCCGACATTTCATGTCATGGATTGAAATGCCCTTGCACACTATACTGAAACAACTTTGCTTTGTCTTCTCCAAACAAATAGAGAAGTGAAAATTTGCATGTTTCCTGATATTAGACAGTTGCGCATCAGAAAAAAAACATGAAGCCACAAAACGTAAACATTTCCCCTCCCAACCTCTGCTTGGAGATTGGCTTCACCCTGAAAAGCCATGTTACCCGATGACCCATTGAGGTCCAAGTCAAGCACTCAACAAGTTCCAGACATCCGTACACCGGCAACCGAACCAAAAATAAACGATCATAGGACGCACTGCAACTCAACACTGTTTTATGTGCTTCTAAATACGTCAAATCCATAAGGAATCACATAAATCCATCAAGAACATGGAGTAAAACAATGAGATGGGTACAGGCTTGAGCGATCCCGTTACATACTACCCCGCACCGCTTACTAAAATTCCTAAATATTTATACAACTTTCCGGAGGCTCAGTTGAACATATTTTTCTTGGACAGCTTGTCAGTGATGTCTGTAAGTGTGTGCAGGCAAGGATAGCTCACGATCTTGGCTTGACTTACGTTTTCCTGTGCGAGGATGGGAGAGATGAGAAGTGGTAGCAGTAGTAGTGCAGCGCGGCACGGGCCGACCGCCGCCTGACAAGAGGCCATCATCTCTCGGTGCGCGTGTGATCCTGGAGAGCGGAGCCAAGCACCGCGACACGCCGCCTAACTCTCGACCTCCGATCAGCCTCGACAAACCCCACAGCTAGTGGCAAACCTCGCGATCCGCTCAGATCTGCGGCCACATAAATCCAGGGAAAGCTTGATCCACGAGATCCACAGGAAAACTTGGAGAAGAAGTCGCGAGGATCCTCCACTCTGAAGTGCCCGCACTGATCGAGTCCAGAGGACTTCCCCCTTCTGCTCTTCCAGGAACCACAGTCACTCCCTCGGATAAACAGTACGAAAATTCGTCTAACTGTTGATATTATGTATAAGATTCGAGCTAAATGATGACATGTCAATATAAAATATCAACAATGAGTACAATATACGTTTTGGTAGTTTGTCATGCCCACTTTCACACACTGGTGTGTTTGCGTTGTGGAATACTTGGCATTCTCATCAATATGTCGGGGGAGTGTAGGAGTATTGGGAACAGCAGGAGCTAGAGTAATTTACCTTACAGGCATGTTATTGGCCGACCCGCGGGGATTTCGGCACCCATCAATACAAACCGAGAAGAAAGATACCTCCAGGGAATTGAAGAATCCAAACATAAACTTGTTACGCCACGAAATGTTTTATCAAATATTACGGGATCATAGTTTTCGACATCTATTTTCATCAGATTAGATCTATATAATGCTGCGGCCGCTACTGAGACCATGTTAAGGTTATGTCCTTGAAATCGTAAACTTGTATACTACAATGTACTTAATTTTATCATTTAGCCATGTTAGCCCTCATAAAGTCCTTAGTTTATATCTAGTTGGTAGAAATTCAAATTTGCTCATCGATTGTTTGTTTTTATTTTTGCCGGTAACGCGAGTCTGCCTCCTAAAACTAGAATAAATATGAGAATTTAAAAAAAGTCATGATTCCTTTTTTTTGTGATAAAACATGTACAATCAATTATCTCCTTTGTTTACTACTTCTGCTTTTGTTCAAGGTTCCCCAGCAATCAAACTTCCCATTATACCTTGGTTAAAAATATCAAATAATGGATTTCTTTGTACTTAAATCAAAGTTATTCACTCGCTAGTTAGTTTTGCCCACACTGCTAACATTGGTAGGTTCTCCAGCCGTTTGAAGTTGTCCATGTCTCGGACCACGCCGCCCAGTAATTGTACATGGTGTTTACAAGGAACACTGCGGGAGTAAACATCCTTCAAATTAGGGAATTCTGCTTGGACTTTGGATTTTCGATCGAGGGAAACTGGCTTGGTTTGGTTTGGTTTGTTTGTAAGTTGGTTTGTTTGTAAGTTTGTTTGTTTGTTTGTTGATTGGTTGGTTGGTTGGTTGGTTGGTTGGTTGGTTGGTTGGTTGGTTGGTTGGTTGGTTGGCTGGCTGGCTGGTTGGTTGGTTGGCTGGTTGGTTGGTTGGTTGGTTGGTTGGTTGGTCGGTCGGTCGGTCGGTCGGTCCGTCCGTCCGTCCGTCCGTCCGTCGGTCGGTCGGTCGGTCGGTCGGTCGGTCGGTCGCTTGCTTGCTTGCTTGCTTGCTCGCTTGGTTAGTTGCTTGCTTTCTTAGTTGCTTGCTTGGTTAGTTGGCTGCTTGTTTTTCTGCTCATGTGGTATCTCGGTTGCTGTCTTGTTCGGTTTTAACTTACCCGTTCGATGTATCAACGCTCTACCATGGAGGTCCCTACTTTACTTCACCTCCTTGGTTCAACAGCCTTTAGAGAAGTAGCATTTCATTTTGATAAATGGACTTCTGTCGAATACCATCATCTCTTCCGGTGCCTTTGTCGTCCAGAGGAAACAAGAATACGCCCCGAGTCATTATTTGATGAGAATAGTCAGTATTTTAATTACATTTGACCTTGAACAACCGCATGTGGCTTAATTCTGTCCGTACGGAAATCAGCGCGGCCGTAAAGCAATGTCAAGGGCATAGAATGCCAAGTTTAGGAGGACACAATGGAGGTTATGAAATTAATCATGGATTGATATTTAGTCTAAAGACGACGTCGCGTGTGCAAGGGAGCATGTTATGTCCGTCGGCGCCCCCTGCCCTCTTGTTTGTATCAACAACACTTCAACAACCCCCTCCAACTATCTCGTTTCCTCGCTTACAAAAGCTCCAATTGTGTGTGGCAAGTTTGTCTGGTTTGAAACCTCCTCATCCCTTTACATGGCAAACACGCGGGCACAATGGCGCTGTATGTGCAAGAAATGGCGATGTCGTGTCGCCTCTCGAGAGTACGACACGCGTGGAACAAAAAAAGGTCTGCAAGTCTAGATCTTGACACTACAGTAGAGTCTCAGCAGAGATACAAGCAATGCTCTTTCATGCCCGTAGCCAGGGGGGGTTCGGGGGGTTCGGAAGAACCCCCCCATACACACCAGAAGGTCCACTTTTTCACTCAAAGGTCCGCTTTTTACAGTCCAAGATTTTTTTTCAAAGGAGGACTGACTGGTATTTTTCACTGATAGAAATTTCATTCGATGTAACTGAGTCTATCAGCAAAATTTGCCCCAGAAATTGCAGGAAATGGCATTTCAGAGGGTCCAGGTTTCAAAATTTCCCGGACCTCCATTGCGACGCCTCGCATCTTCGCTGTCGGACATGGTGAAAATATGTCAGGGGAGTCGCCCTTAAAGACTTACGCCGAAGCCTTGTGTATCTTTAATAGAAATTCTGTTAAACTTGGCTAAGTCTTCCAGCAAATTTTGCCAGTCAAAATGCAGGAAATAGCGTTTCAGAGGGTCAAGATTTCAATTTTTTTCGGTGGAGCATGCCCCCGGACCCCCCTAGGCAGCTCGCGCCTGCGGCGCTCGATGGTGTCCCAAGTACTAAAAAGAACCCCCCCAACAAAAATCCTGGCTACGGGCATGTCTTTTTACATCACATTCTTAACATATACAAAGCTTTATACCGAGTGATCCTCAGAAATTGGTCTTCTCACAATAGAAGGAAGAACGAAGAGAAAATCATGGCACTTTTTTATGGGAATTACATTCAGTACAAGAAAATGCAGGGCGCAAAACGACTTCTGTCTTTTTTTTTAAGGGGCGATTTTCCAATTGGCAATGAGGAAAATTCTCAAGACACAGTTTTGGCACTGATTTGCGAAAACCTGGCCTAGGTTGAAAATCGCATATCAGCGTTTCCAAAATAAACGCCAACAGTAACTACAAGGTGTGCGAGGGAGGATCATGAGTTACGTCATGTCTGGCGGGAACTGTTCGCACTTGACACCAATAAAGTAAACACCTGTCGGCAGGTGTGAGACGATACACTTAACACGCCATTGCCACACGTCTGAGGAATGTACGATGTCATTTCTCTACAATTAGAACTAAAATGAAGTATTTCCTATCGTCTAATATCTGCAAACATGAAAATAGTGTTAGAGAGATATTAGGGGAAAATTCTGTAGAAGTCCTCATTATGTTATACTATTTCCATCTGATCACAGGTAAGCGTACAGGAAACCACAAGTCCATATGACAATATCCGTGTTGGTGAGTGAGGCTGTTTACAGTGCTTAAACACCAAGGCAACAAACCCCACAATGAAATACCAGGTAACCGCAAACAGGAAGACTGTGTAATTCATGCGGTGACCCAGACCTTTGCGTGTTTTTAAACGAACTTCATGCCATATGACCAAGATATGACGAACCGTCTCGCGTTTGTTTTGGAACGACAAGGCGTTTTCCTGTATGTGTCTGCTGTCCCTTTCAAACACCCTTTCTGTAACATACCATACAGTCTGGGCGACAGTAGGCGTTGGGCGTATCTAGACGTATTTATAAAGAGACAGGAAATGATGTAAAAGGAGCAAAATGTGGAAATTGCGTAGGGAAATCAGGTACGCCAGGGCGTTGAGAATTTTGCCTGGCAGTGTACGTATTTGTGGGGGTTTAAAAAATCATCAACCATCTTTATGAAATAGCATATCTACACATTGACACAGGCGCACATACAGAAACACGCTTGCACAAGCGCGCACACACACATACACACGCGCGCACACACACGGACATACATACACTCACACACAAACACATAACAGTTACCTGCACATGCACATACACACACACACACACACAGTGACACATAAACAACACGCACACACTCTACAATCGAACAGACATTAAAGTCGCAATGTTCACTTGTAGTCGGTAAGGATAAATTATAGAGACAGGACGCTTTGCCAACTTGTATCATGTCGTCCCTACTGCACTTGAGTCTGGATTTGTATGGGACCAGTCGGAATGTATTTGAGCTATATTATCCTTTGACATTGTGTTCTTTTGTGACTTATGAAAGCGAACCCTGACACAAGAAAAACAAAGCTTTTCCACAAGCTTTTCTAAGACTCTCTCAGGTATGCCGTGACACCTGCAGTGTTGATCTAGCTACCTTGTGTGTAACCGACCAAGGATCAAGCGATAAAGCCAAGTATCTGTGACACAGGACTGACTTCAAATCTCACGGTGGGTGCCCGCGGATGGGCGCTTTTGTGTGGCAAACAAAGCTGGGGGAGATAGGATCAGTCACGGTCACCGATACATGCGGGGTGGTCTATTGAAGTCTTTTATAGGAACACAATAGTAGAAAACATGGTCATTTTGACGAGGTGGGCATTGCGGATTTCTTTTCTTCTTCATTTTTCAATTACTGCATTCTGCCTATGGTGTTTCACTGCGGAAATATCGCAAGAAAAGTCTACTTTACTTTTGGGTGATCACTTCTGTTGACTGCACTTGTGTTTAGCGGATAACAATCTGTACTCCTGATAAATTACGTTACGCCTACGGTTATGTTACGGAGGCTATGTTTGGTTTGCCAATCTTACAAAAGCAAACGGAATCATACTCCCACCTACTTTCCCATGAGCGTGGGGCCAGGCGATTCTGAGAATGAAAGAAACTATGGGGTTATCAGAGAGAAGATAACAGTTAAAAGGGCGACATTGAAGAGCTTCCGAGGAAAACGCCGTTTTTATTTTCTGACCTGTCTGCAATGATTGTCACGACGATACGGTTGCCATGGCGACGTGACGTGGGTGGAGGGAGTGTCGTCTGCAGTGACAAACTGACCACCTGTTTTACATAAATTGAGCTAGACAGGGGTCGAGAGTTGTTCCAATGAGGATACGTGCCCATCAAAATGATATTTTCAAATATCTGTACCTGTCACAACTGTCATCAATGTCCATCTGTGACTCGTTCACTTGATCTGAACTTGTTCAATGTTCATCAATTCCTTGCTCTGATACGTCGTTTTGTTATGTAGAATTGTTACTCACTGACATGTGTCACAATTCATATTACGACAATCGTTCCAATGTGATCTTTTACTACACTAAAAGTGTATGTAATGTTCTAAAAAAACACTTAATTCATTCCTTTTAAAACTCAGAGCATTTCCACATCAGGAGACCACCAAGTTCAATACTGTGTGAAGACATGTGGCTGACCTTCCCCTCTCGCTCAAAGAGTCAAAGGGGCGCTTGTGGAATGGGACACGGTGCCCTATAAACTGCTGACGTTTTCGAGTTCTGACGTAAGCCCTAAATCACCCAATAGGAGAGCGATGTGACAGACTGACACGCGATATCACATACGTATGAATCGTTTGTATTCGTTCGTTTAGTACTGTATAAATTTTCAAGGCATATCCAAAGTGCAGAAGTCTCAAGAATCGTCCCTTTCCACTCACTGAAGTCAAGATTTTTATTTGAGTATCTCAGAACCAGGTGTAAACTGCCAAGACGCCAGATGACACCTCGTTCGTTTCTCCTTCTTCTTGCCACCGGTGTTTCCAATTACTGGGTCGTTTCTCTGCTGATAAACGACTTCTTCGTCAGGTGATAGGACGGGGCTAGATGCCAGGTTTCATAAAGCAGAGAGCTGTTAGTATCTAAATTTTTCCTTTTCCCAGAAAGATACTCCAGATATCAAAGTCGTTTGGTGCAAGTCCCCAAAATATAGCCTCCTTCACCGGCCTCTCTGGGAAGCTTGGCCAATTTTTTTTTTTTTTTTGTTGGGGGGGGGGGGTGTGCCGTTAGGTCGATTCGCGATTTTTAACCGGGAATATGCCGGGAAAGAAATATACACCGGAAAGCTTGTACGGGCTAGCCGATTTCGCCTAGCCCGTACAAGCTTTGCGGTGTATATTCCTTTCCCGGCATATATTCCTTTCCCGGTATATTCCCGGTTAAAAATCGCGAATCGACCTAACGGCCCCCCTCCCCCTCCCCCCACCCCCCCCCCCAATAAAAAATTGGCCAAGCTTCCCAGAGAGGCCGATGAAGGAGGCTACCCAAAATACACCCCTCTCAAATCTCTGCAAAAACAAACAGAACGACAGGGGTGGTTCAGTATACATAATCCTGGACGTATCTATGATTACTTAAACATGTAATAACTATACAATTTTGCCTTATCATTATCATACATCATAATTGTCTCTGGTACACGAACTCATCGAGTTGGCTATCCCGGGAACGAGAAAGGTTTCAAATTCAAAGATCTACGACGATACGTCTCGTTCCCTGGCTACCGTGACTGCACCATGCTCAGAGAAAAAAATCATTTTCCGCAAGGTCGTCGTTACCTGAACCCCTGAACCGCAGGTCCTCGGGAAAGACACACGCTTGGCAAAATCATTCTGTCTGAACAGACGATAGAAACAGGAGAGGCAGTGTTGCCGCTACTGCAGATCAGAACCAGGTGTCAACTCGGTTGGCGGGATCGCGTGTGGACACACAGGAAAGGCGCGGTGTGGTGAATAAATCTCTACAAACAGCTTACGTTGGGAGCCTGTAGTGACCAACTTAACACACACTTTACTTTTATACATAACGCGATCAAAGTGTTCTAGATCTTTTGAAGCTATGACAGGCCGCACACACAGCGACCTTGTTGAGAGTCCTGAAATTGACCGTGTTTTTTTCTAATCCTAGATAGTTTCTTCCCTCGGAAGACCAAAGGTGGAACTGGATATTTTTAGTTCGAGTCGGTTCCTCATCTCATCACTGTTGCTCTGTTTCCGGTACGTTGAGTAGGACTGAAATTAAGGGCAGAGATGAGGTCATAGTGATGTATACATGAGTGGGTGTGCAGTTCCTAATCCACTTAGCGATTTCACTTTCTATGTTTCTTCCCACATTTCAAAAACTCTTTATGTAGGTACAACAGCATGCAGCGCATTTATACATATGCCCAGCCATTATTGCCAATAAATGTCATTGATTAGAATGCCAGATTTTATCAATGGCTCAAACATGTATGTTTTCGTATGTGACGGTAGTGGCCTAGTCCTGTACCATCACCCTACAAGCTTAATAAATAGATAAATAAATCATGGGTTGGTACCGGGAACTTTTTAGAGACACGTTCCGTCGTCCTAGATTCTTTGAAGAAAAGCTGGTTCTTCCTACACTACAATGTGGCATTCATCCGCTTTTAATTCTTTCAGCATGGAAACTTTTCTTGCAGCGATAACCCTGTGTCATCCCTGCATCAATGCTAAGCCAAAACACAAGACAATGCCATACGGTATCTGTGGGATTGATAGCGGTCAGATCACCTCTGACGTACCTTGGACGTAAACATGTCATTCTGCCTTCTCTAATCTACCTGCTCTATATCTATGTGAGGTAAACCTCAAGTACAACAATAGTGCTTGTCAGGTGGCACATTTTGGTCTGCGAGCAGTCTGCACCTGTAGGTAGTACTAGTAGTTATATAAATTTCCGGCGACCAAAACCGCGTCCAAAACCCCCCGGTCAAATAATCTGTGTTCCTTGAAATCCCGATAATGAACAAATATCCACAGTGAAGCAAATGACAAAAACACGGGAAAGATAAACGACTCAAAATCGTACATTGTATTTGTTTAGAATTTGTATCCATTTGACGGTGTGCCCAACCGTATGATGTAGTGTATCTCCCACAGCAATCATGATCACTCATGGACTCGGAGTCCGGTGGAATTACAGCTGCACAGGCGACGTCTTGTAAGGGAGTTTTCGATCCCATAGACCATGCCCCAAATCTCGTTGGTGCTGACACATAAGCTATTAGGACCGTGCTACCTGTCCGTAATTAGAGGAGCACTGCAAGAGGCCTGTTCTTGGTCGCTTCGTCGATGTGCGATAGTGACTGACGGAGAGGGTATCAAGACAACCATTGGACAAAGATGCCACCACCAGTAGTACACACACGCAACACGGCAGTGATGTCCGCTCCACTGGTCCTGCTTTCGGTGCTGCTTAAGTACTTGGCGGGTCTGAGAAACAGAGCGATGACTTCAACAGATCCGCTGCACCCTCCCCGACCTCTTCCAGACTAGCTCCTCTGGACCTCTCCAGACAAGTGTTTGCAAGCAACATGTCAGCATCACCAGGACCTCCTGCTCAGCTGACGAAAGACATGGGAGAATCTTTGCGGCACAATCTCAAGTAGCAACTCGTCAGATAACAGGAAGCCCCGCTCTCATTTTGACCTCTTCTGACAAGAATCAAGGGAACACAGCAAGATGTACGGTGGAGGATGTTTGGAACGAAGATGTGTCGACACTCATCAAGGATGAAGACTTTGTAATCCCGTTATTTCTTCTGTAAGTGATAACAGGACCATGGCAGAGGATAAGGATGACGACTGCAGAGAATTGTGCGAGGAGAGCAAAATTCAGTGTCAAGATCTATAAACGGAGCACGCATCATCCCCAGGTAAGGGCCATGGCCAAACGACTGCTTTTCAGGCTATTTAATATTTCGTTGCACCTCCTTAGCACTTTCCCTACGTAACCACTCGATGTTTGTGTGGTTTGCAGGAACACGAAGCTCAACCACTGTGGCAAAAACTATGACTAATTGTCTAGGAATTTCTCCAGTGAACACAAGGTCTGCCCCAACACCCATTTCGATATCCCCATGATACTTCAGTTTACCTACGGGGTCAAGAGGGTTAGGAACGGGCTCCGCGAGAACTCCAATAGAAATACCAACAAAAGTCCATTTGTTTGCCATGGTCGTTCCATCAAAGTGGGGTCAAAGAAGTACAAAGATGCATTCATCTTCGTTAGGCGGCTGTAGCAGGTACCGCCATTGGGTGGTCCATACCGGAAGACGTTGACTTTGGACAAGATTAGCCGAAGTATCGCATTCTACTCCGTGCAGATATGGTCTTTACGTGTGTTGGCGAAGACTTTCATGAACGATACAAAACACAGCGTTCAGTCTCGGATACTTGTAACAGGATGTGAAGTGTCTCCTCCTGTGAGGGAGTGGGATGCTGGCAGCTCCTCGGCTGGTGATGGCCACGGGGTATAGTGATCTCTTCGCTCTTCGCACCATCCTCCGTAGATTGCCACTGGCGCATTTTTTTCTTATCCACGGATTAGGCCACACTGACTTGATATTATGGATGACATCCGGGCGCATTGATTTTCGCCCCCCAAAAAACTATGGCCACATGTCACCTACTAGCATCCCTGGTCAATCAGAATTTTATGCTTGCCAGAGGATCTGCTCTACAGGATAAGGAGGCACATGGTCAGGGCATGGGGCCACAGCGCCCTTTTCCTCCTCTTTATACAAGAAAGGCATTAAAAACATTATTGGGATGGCAACGGTGGTCTCTTACACTAGTTGCAGTCTTACTGGAGGTAAGGGCATAGGGCAAACCAAGTCTGGGAAAGAAATGACTGGATGTTTCATCCCTAACGCATTAGTTTTTGGGTCTTAAGAGGATGTCATCCGTAAAATCAAGCCCGTCTGATCCAGCGATAAACTACCACACAGGCCGGTTCACACTCTCATTGACCATGACGATAGAATGCTCTTGAAACTCCTTGAGTTTATCATATTCACAGTGGTTCAACATTGGTTGTTCAGTCTAGCTTGACATGACATGTCGACAGTAAAGTTGCGAGTTTCAAAACAATTCTCTCAAAAGGTGGAGATGATGCGTTCTTGGATCGAAGACATTTATCTGATGATATAATTACGTAGCAGTCAAACCGAAAGAAGTTGCGGTAGATCTAATGTCCTCGATAAGACTTATGTCCGTCCGTCCACCCTCAATAGAAAAGCCCCATTAAGCCTCACACCACATGATTGGCATGGCTATGTTAGATACAGAAATAACAGAACAGTGTTTCTGTAGATCCTACAGGCTAATAGCTTAGGCTGATGAATAGTCTCAAAACAGAGTGTAGGCCTGGCTTATATCTTTCGCATCAAGTGTCCAGTTAGTAGTGTCCAGTGTTGCCATCCAAGTGGTCACCCCAGTAGGTGCTCTTAACACACGCCCAGACTCTGCAACACTCTCATGGATTGTGAGATAAACTGTCTGCACCGCCTTGTTGACCAGAATCAAACACTCGGGCCAGAGAAAATTGATCCAAAGCTCAGTTCACAGAAAGGGTCACCAATAAAGAACCTGCAGACGTCATGCTGTGAAACTTAGTAGATGTAATAAGCTGCCCATCGTTGTTTATTGCAATGGTTTAGCTTTAGGATGATAACAGCCATGACAGCACAAGTTCTGTTTAATATCTCCCAGTCAGCACACCTACTGTTTTGTCTGACACTCCACAGGTACAAATGTCTACCAGACTACGGTAGGTTGCCGGAAAATAGTCGAAATTGGCCAGAGGAGTTACAGTATTTCTGGTAGTGACTACTTTTCAGCTTCACACATGAAAAATTTGACATGTCACCAGACACATTTGTATCGACCTGTCCTTCCTCATCCCATCCTCAAGAAATTTCTACCCTAAACAGGAAATCTTTGTTTGTGGCTGTTTTATGCAGTCTTATCTGTAGTTTGTCTTGAAAATAAACAAAGAAAGGTTTTGCTGATTTTACATTGAATTTTGGTGATGTAAAGCCCTACTAGCTGACAAGAGGTTGCACAAGCAGTGTAACTTCATGAACATACATGTAGTAGATTTTCTTGTTTTATGGGTTTGTTGTATTGTTATATCACCTGATCTGGACGACCACTATTAAAAAAAGATTGTAAAAAAAAAGGAAGACCTCCACAGTACAGGTGTTCGACATGTTGTACTAGAAATGTGCACTTATTTTGATACACAGCTTTAATTCTAAGTTAAGCAGAAATATCATTGTCTATTAGAAAGTGCTGACAAGTATTCACTACTGGCGATCAGGGCACAGTCTTGCTCTACATTCTTCATCTGGGCAACCTTTTCATATTCAAAATAGAAATGTTTCCACACACAAGTTCATGAAAAGTGCATGTTTGACCTGCAACATTTCTACTTCTATTAGAACATGAATGTAAGCAGCTGTGGCAACAAACATGCAGCCGACTGTAAGAGGAGAGCTTGAAGGTAATGAGTACAAGGATTTTCCCTGACTTACCACGTTGACCTTGTGACTGTTTTCTCTTCCGAAAATCAAGTCGCTCTCCTTCATATCCAGGGGAGAGGCAATATTACCTTAAGACTTGTGTAAGACTCAGCATCTTGTCTTCTTTAATCTGTCCTGACATCTTCATAACTGACTGCAGGCCTGGCAGGAGGGAGTGGGGCATGGTGCTTCTTTGATGGGAAAGTTAGCAGAGAGGGACCTGCGTATGTCTTAGTGATGTTACTTCAGATATCCACCTCCTATTTGTTAGATTAGTCCCAATGTTGGGTGTGTGAACTTGGTAAAAGGACTGACCTTTCAAATACCTAAAGGAGTAAACAATTTCTTCTTTGAATTGAATCTGCCCAATGTCAGATATATTTTGTCCAAAGAATATTTAACCCAGACATACTTCTTTATGGCTAACTCAATCCTTACAGTGCACAAGGAATCTGTACAAACTATCTTCTAAAGAACTGTCTTATACCTGGTAACAGATTAACACCTGCTTCAGACTCAGAGATCTCCTTTAGTCTTTGTAATCCAAACTGACATTGGCTTTAACAGGCCTCTACCTGCAGGGGACAGCCAAAGATCCCCTTCAAGTTCAGGAACTACTGTACTTCCTCCGACCTTGACAGAAACCTTCTGCCTCCCCTCTAGGCTAACACTGACAAGTTCATGCTGTGAATTATAACAAAGGACACAGTTCATTAGGCTATGGGTTTATCCAGGTCATTGCCTGATTTAATGATGCCCATTTTTCATACCAAAGAAATTCCTAAACATGACCTTTTGTCTGCTAAATTTGATAACTGGTCCTTTGAATGAAAATGGATCAGCAGGAGGGTCAAGTTATTAATTCTGATACAGAAGGGGCACCACACTGTACATTAGCCTCCTTCACCGGCCTCTCTGGGAAGCTTGGCAATTTTTTTTTGGGGGGGGTGGGGGAGGGGGGGGATGGTATGTCGATTCGCGATTTTTAACCGGGAATATGCCGGGAAAGGAATATATGCCCGGAAAGGAATATACACCGGAAAGCTTGTACGGGCTAGGCGAAATCGGCTTCCCAGTAGGCCTGCTACTCTTCGGTATCTACAAAGCCCTATTAAAAAACACTTATCACCATTTGGTATGGATGTGCGAACTTCCCGTCATAAACGCGTCCAGCACTGGCAGCCCGGCACACACCCCGTTGCGCGATGACCCGTAACTATGTAACGGTCGTCGGGTCACGCATTTCAAAACACGGCTCATTTGAAAACGAGTACTTACCGTAGAAAAACTCCGCTGAAACTTCCCATCATGTACGAAAGAGCTTCCCCGAGTTGAGGGAAGGACTATCCCTGGCCATTGCTGTGGTCTGCGAAGGCAATGATTGTTTTGTTGGCCTTGCTACAGGCCAAGGCAAGTCGCTCTGCTATCAGATTTTGCCGTCGATTGCCAGAGAACTCACCATGGTCATCGTCATCTCGCCACTTCATGCCCTTGTTGCTGATCAGGCAAGGCTTGTTTGCACTACGTGTGGGAAATCGTTTTTTGTATTTTTCGAGATCGAGCGACCGTCTTTTAGACTTTTTACGGCTCTCGCCCCCCTTCCCATTCAGATTGCCGGTCGGATCATCGATGGTGTATGAAAGTATGTTTTAAACCCACTGGAAAAAATGTTTTACACTGATCTGAAATGTAAGTTTTGCACGTGTATCAATTATTCAAACTGTTGTATCAATTATTGTAACTCTGGAAGTGACAAAGGCAGGCAGCGTGTGCACAGTTTCCGGTAACGTTACGTAGGTTTGTGGCACGCTTCGGGGTGGCCGTGCACTATTAACGTTGAAGTGTGAATTACTTCTCGCGGCAGTGTGAATAACTTCTCGCGAATACATTAATTGGCCGTCTGAAAGGCATTCTTAATCATTATTGCGTTTGTAGATACCGAAGAGTAGCAGGCCTACTGGGAAGCCGATTTCGCCTAGCCCGTACAAGCTTTCCGGTGTATATTCCTTTCCGGGCATATATTCCTTTCCCGGCATATTCCCGGTTAAAAATCGCGAATCGACATACCATCCCCCCCCTCCCCCACCCCCCCCAAAAAAAAATTGCCAAGCTTCCCAGAGAGGCCGGTGAAGGAGGCTAACTGTACATAAACAATACCAGTGGGCACAATGCCACCATCCACCATCACGTAATATGTATGTGTGCCACTGTCCATTCCAAATAAAGCACTAAATTGAAAACAAATTGATAGAAGATCGTTATGTTACAGAAAATGTACATAAATATCACTTCAAATGAAGATTCTACTTGGTTTATGAGCTAATTCAAAAAATCCAAATGGTTAGCTTCAGTTTTAATGTGACAGGGCAGGAGTGACTAACATGAGACATGTCTGGGACATAACAAGGGACCTCCTTAGACAGAAGTCCAGGGTCCCTGCAGGAAGCCAGATTTGGTCTGCTGACTGGATGGACACCATGCTGCTCTTCTCCTCCCTGCTTCTCTTGACCAGGTCATCCACAGTTCACAGGATGTCTCTCCTCTAGAGTGTGCCGCTTCAACTTGTCTGTGTTGTACAGAAAATAAGGAGTTGTTGTGGAATCTCAAAATTGAAAGCTTACCGTAACTCGATTTTTTTAAGCACAGGAATGTTTGTTTTAAAACACTGATCAGTCAGATGCTCTGTTTGGGCAAACACTCAAATCATCTGACCTATACCCTGGAAACCAGACTTCTTAACAGCCAGGCCCAGCAGAGAATCTGTTCGGCAATGAAGGCAGGTCTTCCCGGGGACCTAGATAAGCACTCTGTGGATTTGTCTACCCTGGGAGCCAGACAGGACTGGGTAGCTAGCGAGTTTTGTTCAGGGACCCAAGGCAGTCAGCCCGCAGATCTCACATTAGTGCTCCGGGGGAGTTTAAGCCTGAAGGAGTTATCGCTACCCTTTCCGAGAAGGGTAGATAAACTGTCCTAGCTGCCCGATCCCGGCTGGCTCCCAGGGTAGGATTTGTTAGGCTGGGGGAGTTTGCCACCTAGCTTGAAGCGAGATTGAAATTCACATACCAGGAATCCCAAGGACAGACAGAGAACCCTTGAACAGTATAAGTATCAGAATAACCTCTTTGACATTTACGGACAATGAAAGCATTCGTTATTTATGAGCTTACATGTAACCGCATTTGGACTTGTTGGTCAGTCACCCAAAACTGGCAACATGAAAGCACAATTCATCTTCTGTCCTCCCCTACATAGTAAAGAAAAGAAACACAACAAGTCCACTCTATCACTAAATACCACTGTTTATCTTCAAAAAGTCTTCAAAGGCTGGCCAAAGCTGACCATAGTTTAGACTTCCAGCAGCCATGAAGGCCTTTGAAACTGATAAGCCTTTAACTGGCTTATCTGCCCTTTACCCTGACTACACCTTACACCAAAATAACAGACGCAGGAAAACACAGGCTGGAGAAAAGTGATTTCCTTTTGTAAAGGCTAATCAAGGCAAGTGTTTTTAATCTTGGACAAAAGACAAGAATGCAAACATGTACATGGCACTTTTGGTATGCTACCAAGGAGGTTAAAAAGACTTCTTTCAGTTCTGCACATTCAGCCTAGCCTGGGTACCATCTGATTTCTACTGGCCCGTCTCCTTGCACTCGCATGCCCTAAGTGCAAGGAGCCCCAGTAGAAATCGGATGGCACCCAGGCTACATTCAGCCCAAAGCTGTAAATAACACAGTTTTAACCAAAAATCTTATGATTTAGATATATGTTATGGCTTGAAGTGAATTGCTGGATACTGACTACAGACCCTCTTTATATTTGGTTGATCAAATTCAAAATTATGTATGTTTTTTTTACCATCATGTTAGCAGGGTCTTGGAAACCTGCACTCTATAGTATATATATCAGGAGCATAAAGACCTTTTTCCTATATTTGATCAAAGCTTGCCCATACCTATCTAATAAGTAGTTAACGGTGTCTTGATTTGTAACCCCCCCCTGTAAAAACTTGACTGACTGATCCTACAGTAACATAAGGAGACCTTCCAAATTCAACACTACAGTATCAAAGTTTACTTGGTCTTGGACTGTTGAAAGGCCATTAGATTAACACACCTGTCTTAAGTTGCCATTTTCTTCTGGTATGCTTGTAGAGAAGGATATCTTAGATCGGTATAAAATTCAATAACTATTGCTCCAACAAGCTTCAGATGGAAGACAAATTATTCTTGATAAAGACAGCAATAAAATGCACAGTTGCTAATTACGACTGATCGAACTTCCAAATTCAACACCACAGTATCAAAGTTTACTTGGTCTTAGACTGTTGAAAGGCCATTAGATTAACACACCTGTCTTAAGTTGCCATTTTCTTCTGGTCGTCTCGTAGAGAAGGATATCTTAGATTGGTATGAAACTTAATAACTATAGCTCCAACAAGCTTCAGATGGAAGACAAATTATTCGTGATTAAGGCAGCAATAAAATGCACAGTTGCTAATTACGACTGATCGTAAGATGTCGACTGATATGGGGTGACCAGTTGAAAGTGGGTTAAGTAACCACCATTTACAAGATCAAACA
Source organism: Branchiostoma floridae x Branchiostoma belcheri (assembly GCA_019207045.1). NCBI lineage: Eukaryota > Metazoa > Chordata > Leptocardii > Amphioxiformes > Branchiostomatidae > Branchiostoma > Branchiostoma floridae x Branchiostoma belcheri. Next base: position 15,423,314 of record CM033032.1, on the reverse strand, counting down.
GTGTTAGGATGTGGATTACTTTACTCTTGTTTGATGTCGTCAATTCAAGGGCTATCAGCGGTTTGTATTACAGCACTTAGAATTCAAGTGGTGGGGTATACATATCATACAACCATTATATGCCTGGTTGAACATGTTGAAACATAAAACAGGTGGACTGAACATGCAAGAACTTAAAAGCATTTTTATGGTGTTAAGTCTAGCATTTAAAACACTTGTACTCATTATTAGTATAATTAGAATAGATGGCTTCTTACAACTAAGAGCATAGCAAACAGCTGAGCACATTTAAGTGATGCAAACACAGCTATGAGGTAGCTTTACATTTACGTTCGTTTGTTCAGACAATTGTAGATACATAGTGGCGTGCACATACGCGCGCGCACACACACACACACACACACACACACACATACACACAGGGAAGCAAGATTCCTTGTTGTTTCAGTTTCAGAGTATATCTTTACTCACAGCACCATTTTGAATACAGAAAACCAATTTCACATCCCTTCGGAAATATGGGTACAACCAAAACTGAGATGCTAGTTGGAACCAGCTCAACTGTATCAGGCTGCTACCAGTTGAGCTACAGGGACATCCCAGCTAGCTTTACAGCTTATACATAGCTTTACAACTTAAACATATCTAACATCAATACCATGTGCTACAGACATCCTCACCATACACCCTCTTCTGGAAGTAAACTGATAGATGCATGTATCTTTTTCCAAACCTTGATCTTTTCTGATTGTCACAAAACGTGCGTCTCTCTACAGATTTCTGCTGATCGGACCTTCTGGTATACAGCTGTTATCAACTGTTCCATCTTCCTGGCGACACGGACGACCTTCAGCAAACAGGAGGTGTTTTCTCCGACAACAGCTCAGGTAATTTGCACCTGCTTGTGTCTACACAGGTAGGAGTGTCATTCACCTGCTCAGGTGAACCTTTCTTTACCTTGCAGAGATTTAGGAATAGGAATCTTCAGGAGATACGGTTACCTGGTTTAGCTCTTGGAAGTAGTGGCTTGTTGACTTTTCAAAGTGCTGATATTTGAACAGTGCACAATGGCTCTTATAAACAGTATCTGATGTAGATTAAACTGCTTTCGAATCACTTTTTAGGTTGTATCTTTGCTGTAATGCTAAACTGGGTTACTGTTAAAACAACAGGTCCATTTATAAGTTCTACACTTCAAAGAGAGACATTGGTGATGAGTAACATTTCTCTAGTTTCCAACTTTTCTTTCTTCCTGTATCCAGTGTGAGAGCTCTTGGTCTATCAAGCCCCAGCCAATGGCTTTCCTAACAGCCAAATCTGCCAGCTGTGTTAGAACAAAATTGAAGATTACCACCAGTCTGCAACATTTTTACATGTACATCACTACCAAGAAGCAAGGACATTTTTCAACAGTCTATCACGCAGGTGCCTGGCACTTTATGCCAATAGAAGAGCATGCATACTGGTTCTGAAAGTTTTGTACACCTGTTCTATGCTCTTGTTTCATTTTCTTTGTGTCGTGTAGAGGCAGCCTTTGTGTAAGTTACTACACCATCTGCAACATTTCAACACAGATGCTTTATTACCTGACAGTTGTTCTAGCTAATGTGTCACACTACTGGCATTTCTGTTCACAGGTAAAACTAAACCCAGTTCCCTGCTATTCCTGATCATGCATTCCTACAACCCAGGGTGTGGGAGAGCCAGAAGGCTTCACATGGGGGCAAGAGGTGCTGACAGAGCCTCAACATGTGCTGCACCTACTGTGTGGGCCACTTGTCCTTGCAGTTTTTGTTTGGTACTCTAAGACATTCCTCATTTGCAAAAATAAAGTTTAAAAATGTACTACTGGTTTAAACGTTTCTTTTCATCATTTTTGTGATGTAGAGTAACAGTAGACTGGTTTCAGCCAGTTAGGAGTTTTTTTACTCCAGTACATGACGCAGACCTGAATTGGTCCTACATGTGCTTTTTCATTTGATTCATGACTTTTTTCACATCATTCAACATAGGAAAAGATGAAAATGGGCATCATGTACATGTAGCATTTGAAGACTAGACCAGTTAAGATTCAATCTATTTTCCAGAAGTAGAACTGGGAGTGATCTTAACCTTGGTGTACTTCCATGTAATGTCCCACAGTGCTGGTAAACGTGTTAAGGATGATTCCACAGTGGTCCATACTTGCTTGACTTATGTTGAACATTGAACTTTTGAGTCACAGTTGGCCAGCAACACAACCCAATGTGCTTTTATAGTCAGTCGAGCCAGGCTGCATTGTACATGCAAAATACACTAGGGGTCCAGCAAAAGTCTTGTTTTGTCTGACTTTTCACTGAGAGGTGTTTCAAACGAATGTAGAAATTTCAAAGCAGTAGTTGTTTAGCTATCATCATTGTCGAATTTCAAGAAAAGTTGGTATAATCAAATTGGAATAAAGTAATCTTGATTTTTCTTTTGCATTTGGGCAATTTATACTATGAAGTCAACAACATCTGCTTATTGAGTGCAAAGTCTGAACATTTCTACCACCTCAGGTTTGATTAGGGAACCATCTGTTCACAGATAAATAGTGTGCCCTTGAGGTGCCCTTGCTCACACCTGGCCTTGTGAATCAGACATCTCCTGACACCTGGCAGACACCCACCCACCCCTGCAGCTCAGGAATGTCCGCCACACCAAGAGTCATTGCATCAGCAGGCTCAAGGGCCATAAGAATGATGAGTGATTCTGTGAAGACTTTTAAAAGTTCTAAGAGAAAGACAGTACGACTGGTAGTTGGAAACCTTGCACGTCATTGTGTTGAATTTGTTTTACATTGTAGAAAGATTGGACTATTTTCTGCCTTTAAACTTTAAAACGTTCTGTCAAAAAGTCAGCACCTTAGATATGACTGATGTGAATGGCTGTGGTCTTTTGACCAAAGATATGGGTCAGTTGCCAATCAAATGTCCATTGGTGGCTGTATTAAGTTTCTGTTTAGTAATAACTCCCCCTATACACAAATTGTCATCAAGGCATACCAGGTCAAACACTTTCGCTTTAAATGGAAATAATAATTTCTAAAGGTTGGGTTCCAAACCGGGACCGGCTGGACTAAAGTAGAATCAGTGCTGACTAGGGCTGGGTATCGGTACAGTGTACCGGTACAAAACCGTTTTTTCTTATTGGACCGGTCCAGAAAAACCAGACCTGTAAAAACCGGATGTTGGACCGATTAGAAAATTAACAGATTATTTTATCAGGCATTCACATGTTTTAGTGCTTGCAGGTGGAAGAAAATAGCAATTGTGAAGTAGAGTAGAGTTTATAGTAATTTGTAGCAAGTTTTACAGCCAATCGTACATGTGCAGTTAGCGTTGTAGGATTTTAAAATGCCAGTGTAAGTCTAATACTCAACCAAACAGATTTCTTTGTAGTGAAATGGACCATTGGTATGAGTCATACTGAATCAGGTTCAGGTCCGGACCTGATGCTTTGTATCTGAACCAGACCTGGACCTGAATTTTCTGTACCGGTACCCAGCCCTAGTGCTGACTGCTGTGTGTTGCCAAGACTGGAGTTTTAATCACATGGGACGGTTTTACTTCACATTCCATCAGTACCAGACTACTGTTTTCCTTCCCACACCTACTTTTCTGTCACCTTGCATCAGATGAAACTTTCTTCCTTTATTCTCCAGGCTATGTGGGGGCTTTAGAATGTCAGAACTGGACTTTGGAGCACCCACTCTTTTGTACAGTTTCAAGTCTGAACTAATATATATCAAACTTTTTGAAAAGCAAACTGAAGTTATGATAGCTGTACCATGAATGACATCATGAGCATGTACAAATTAAAACGGGAGAACACAGTATATAAATCTTACACTGATAGGAAGAGAAACAATCTGTGCTCTAGCCAGCACAAATTCTTTTTCCGGGTGTTCCAATTGGCATCAACAGAAAAATGCCAAAAAGAATTCAGTTCTTTTGTACAAATTTCTGTCATTGTTCAATATCCAGGCAGGCATTCGAGCATGGTTTAATCAAAGTTGGACATTTTTCAAATCTAAAATACTAAACCCATTGATTTTTTTCCATCAAGGTTGTTGGAACAGTCTGAAAATTTTCAGTATTACATGCACAGCAAAATTCTGTCAAATGATGAGTAGATGATAGAGTGACAGGGTGCTGCCTTATAGTTGATACCCTTTAATATGTTTAATGGTTTGTCCCTGAGTAGAGTTCAAGTCTGACTGTCTGACCTTGACACTATCTATCAGCTGGATTCATCCCTCCCCATCATTCATTCATCTACTACAGAGTTCCCACACAGATAAGGCACACTTCCTGAGATAACCACTTGCCTTGATGTGGGTGTGATGTGAACCACAAGTGCAGAGTTCTATGAGATCATTACGGGGGTCTGCATGCTCTTTCTTCCTCCTAACTCGTAGGGAAAACCATCCATCTACGTAATTTGTAGCGAGGCACCCAAATTTAGCGTAATTGCCTTCCTTGATTTAGCGTAATACATAGGGTTTTTTTCTGAATTCAGCGTAAATCGTTGTCGGGACCCCCATGCAGACCCTCCATTACGATTTGGCAACTTAACCAACTGGGCACAGTCAACTCAGTCCAACAACCTTGTCTTAAGTCAGCTCAGCCAGGGTTGAGGTTAGGTAGTCTGTGTGACACAAACTCTGCTGTCCAGGGCTAGAGGTTAGAGTGTTGGGCTGAGTTGGTCTGCTCATAAGGCTAATGCTATTTCCAAACTGAGGCCCCGCCGGACTGTTTGTGGAAATGAAAAATGGAAATGTATATGTAAAAATATACACAAATAATGCCAACTATTCTCTTTACGTCTTGTGTAGTTTGGTTTTTACATCAATGTGCACATTGTATGTCATACTTGCATTCCCGAAAGCTGCCCGGCCAGGCCCCTGTTTGGAAATGTGACGTAGGCCTAACCAGGTGCTAAGTTGCTAAAAGCCAAAGAATCCCACATTCTTCATTCCCTGATGTTGGACAGTAGAACAAAGATTTGTCTACTAATACTAATCCTTGAGGGTAAAGGGTGGCAAAACCCTGCTGGAAAGGGGCAGGAAACTTTGACATGGCCATGGAGATTGTGTTAAATTCACAATATCCATGCCCAACTCAAATGCACAGATCAGACACTACATCATTTCAAGGACATTTCATAGTCAATATGATGTCCTAGATTACTTTTTACAGCATATCAGCCCTCCAGCTAGGCTCTACATGCCAGATCCCCCTCCAGTCAACCTATAAACCAATCCTGCAGTGTTTCCCAGGGCCTTTAATTCTGATGTATGGATGCACAGTTTCAGACAAATGTTTCTACACACAATGGGAGGTATCCCTGATAACACAAGGTCATCTCTTAACAGAACTACAAGCCACAATCCTGGGAAACAAAGCCCTATCAGGCTGGCTGGCACTGACTGATAGCAGCTGGGGGACAATACAGACATGGGGTGAGCCAAGGGTCGGATCTACATGGGGCTTGACAAGTATGTCTGTATGGCGGGAAGCCAGAACGGACAACTGTTAGACTGCAGAGTTGTTCTATATCAGTCCAAGGATGTTGTATTTAAGTAGAATGCCCTTGATCAGTCAGAATAGACAATATCCATCTGTCTGACTGTGTATTTAGAACTGGTAATATGTGCCAGTGTAACAATTTCTAACGAAAAGAAACATTCATTGATGCAGTACTGAAAAAAAGTTCTTCTAACATGAAAAAAAACAACATGTATCAAAGATGGGTATGCTGTTCTTCAGCTAAATTTGGATTCGATTCTGTACAATGCAGATAAACTGCAAACTGACTATATAGCCATGTGAGGAAAGGTACATGGCATCATCATTAACGCAATCGTTGTGTAGTTACCCATACGAGTTAGGACAATAAGAGACAAGGTAATCGAATGGTTAATACAAATACATGTAGATTCCTTTTCATTTATCACTATAACTCTCACAGTACTAATTATATGAATATGAATGAAGACCTTTATTGCACATTTTTGCCACACCGGGCTAAGTACAGGTTACAACAAGACATGATAAAAAGATACAGTTCACAGATACAAAATAAGACTATTGCTGGATAAATTCAACTTCTCCTCGCTTTTCTGTAATAGTGGAGATGAAAGAGCAGATATGCTTTATGATCGATGGTTTGTCTAGTTGCATTATAAGACTTTGTTAGGTACAAAACCCAGGTACAACGTGGCCACTAAGTGTGCTTTAGCGTCTTAATTGAACTGCAATTCAAACGTTATCTCCTGCAGCCAAGATTAATTGTTAGAGAACACCAGGAATGTGCTAACAAAATTTCTGGGTCGTCCTAAAGTCCAAACTCCACATGTTTGACATGCCTGAGTCTCTATAAACCGAGCCACCATGGTCATACAAGGTTTGTGGATGTCTGAATTCTCACCAGCATTCCATCATTTGACAGACGTTTACAACGCATCACAGAAAAATTTGAAGACCATTCTGTCAAACTTGACGGGGAAGAAATTGGTGGGTGGAGATACAAAGAAATCCAAGTTTGCATAAACTACACCAAAACACCGTATTAGACTTTGAACAAAGATGCAAATATTTACTACACAATGAAGGAAAAATACATAAACAAGTCTTTTCAGGAATTTTCCAGCAACGGGAATTGGGATGATAGAAAAAAAATTAAGCTGGCTAGAGTCTTGCAGACTCCTCCTCATCTAACACCTTCAGCTTCAGGTTGAAAGTTTTCACCTGTTGGTCTATATTCCCTTGGGTAAAGGATGGACCTGGAAGGATTCAAAGAATAGTGATGATAGGTATTACGTTGAACCAGCAAAGTTGGAGGGAAAGGATAAAAGAAAAGAAGCAATTATATGGTTATGAAAACAATATGGAATACACTTTCTGATACAGAAATCCTGCAGAATATCTAGACAAATCCTGACTATCTATGAAACTGAACAAATATCAATGCCTTTCTTTAGGAGGTTATAGCAAGGCATTACTATAGCTAGCAACATCATGTTTATCAGCTCCAAGCTACCTGTACTATTCTCTATCATATCTATACCTACTGGCCTCTGTGAGTGGAAAAATAGTAACAATTGAACAAAATAGAGGGATATTGTGGGAGACAAGTCGGCTTTCCAAGTGAATGCTCAGCAATCTGTGGCAAGCTAACTTTTAAAACTATAACTTACATGTAAGTTTCAAGTAGTCTTTCAATACACAGAGTATGAAAATATGATTCTTGAACTAAGACAAGAGTTGTATGATGTGAAAATTTTGTAAGACCAGAACACACGCAAAAATTTTTGTTTTTTCTTTATGTTTGAAATTTGTTGAGTGACTTGTCAAATCTCAAAGCCTCTAGTGCAAAGGGGGTGTAAGGGAATGCGGACATCAACATGGCTGGCATCTAGACTATGTTAGAGCATCCTTTGTTTGCAACCTGAACACCCTCAGGAACCCCACAGCATCCTCAGATTAAACTTCCAATACTCTTCACAGAGATAAAGCCATTCCATAGGCAACTGTGGGACCTCTAGGATGTATGGATGCAAGCTTACTCTGTAGGTCTTATCATGGCAGAATTTCCTTTGATTGAGATGCCTTCAAAGCAATGATTTACTCCTTTGAGATCAAGATATAACTTTGATCAGAGATTTAATTCTAATATGTTGTAAGAGGAGCACTGTGAGATTAGCAATCAACAGCAGTAATGCTGAAATTCCAAGATAAAATCTGTAATCCAGTGTGTCTGGCCTCAAGCTGCATGATTTAAGTTTTAAAGAAGCGATCAACAGGGACAGGGTAAATTATGGAATTTGAGTGGGAGAAGGGCCAAGGTTGATGTGCACTTGAATTTAAATCAATGAGGCACTAAAAAGGAATCTCTATTGCAGAGCTACACAGGTACAAGTGGAATGACAAGTATCAATCCAAAGAAGAAAATACTTTTCTCCAAGCAGAGGTTTAGTCAGGGGGGCTGGTAGCGGCCACGATTTCCTTGTCTGCCTACGTGTCTGTCTGCCTCCCTCGAAAAAAAAAAATATTGACTACTATACTAGCCCCCTGACTGTAATGTCTGTTGGCAGAATGACAAAGGGGGACAACCTAAACCTTTTAAAATGTCTATCATGCTTGACGTTTCCAGTACTTTGACTTGGTATTTTATTGTGTGGATATTATTCTGTATCTGAACTTAGAGCAGTTGAATAGATATAAAACAGAATGGTGTTGGATAGTTCTTTTTTGTGTTGAGAATGTTGAAATGTTCACAACCACCAAGTTCAGAACCACCTGTGAAGTACTAAGTACACAGAAAACAGGCCTGCCAGCTAAGATGAGGTAAGAGGAACAAGATGTCAAAGATATGGCCCATTCGGGACTAGCTGTATACATCTTACACCAGTACTGACACACAAACCCACTTGACATTTAGCCCCAGTAAAACAGAGGAATGCCAGATATGTGTGTTTATGAAGTTTCTCCTTGTGAAAGAGCCTAGACACCAGATAGCCTTTCTGCCCTTTGGCTTTACCATTCTTTCCCAAGGTTATGAGCCCAGGAGTGATGATCACTGCACTGCATCTGCTGTGGATGGACAAAGCTGACCCGTGGTTTTCACCATTACATGTACATTGTAGAAATGTTAACACTGGTGCCTTCGCAAACTAGACACCTTGGTTTAACAAACCATAAGCCCAACCTCTCGTTGGAATCGTACACATGTACACAGTACCTTTATTAAATGAAAAAGAAGCTATTGTTCTGGATATGTCTATTTGTGTGTGTGTGTTTGAGTTAATCTCCAGGCAGATCTACCAGTGGCATAAGGAGTTTAGCCCTGGTGGCTCAGAATGCTCCTTGGTCAGCTAAACTCCTCATGCCACTAGTAGATCTGCCTGGAGATTGTTCGTGTATCTGTGTTTCTAGATATTTGTGGTCAGCATACTATCAATAGTATGGATGGATTGTGATATTTGGTATGTGGGCAGGTCTTGTTAAGACAATGTCAATGTTTGATTTGATTACTGGTCTCCTGGTGGCTGACCTTGGTACTGCAGCAGAATTTCCATTGTCCTTGTGTTTTTTTGTGCTGGACATGATAGTTTTAGAGTATTTACTGACAGTTTTCTGCTACAGAAAGATCAAATGCCTTCCATCCCATCCACACATAGTCCCTGATGTTGACCATCCCTATACTGTACTACTCTTTATAATACTACTGTAATAGTCTATGTTGGCAGACTCTGTACGGCCACATTTCCCTTACAAAGATTGATATAAACAGGGGTCGTCCTGTCAACACATGTGCACTTATTGGAACCCATTCACCAACTGATCCCATTACCTGCTTTATTGATACCATAATTCTGGGCAGTCATGCAAAAAATTGGGAAAATCACTCTAACTCCACCTCTTGACCCTTGGCCTTCTGTCTTGAGGAAGTGACCCCAAAAATGCTGTTTGTGGCTAAGACATAACAATGGAGACAGCTGGGATTCCTGGAATAGTCGGGTGGGCTGAAAACACCCTGGAGAAAAAACAAGCCCTGCCTAGATGTCCAAGTTTGGACCTACCAAACCTACAAAATACATGAACAGGCATTGATCTGTATTCTCCTAGAAGAGGTTAGACTCGTTAGGCTTGTCTTTGACATTTTTTTCAGCATTTCTGTTCCGCTTTTAATCTGGTCAGGTTTTCTTTACGTCCAGTTTTGACAGACAAAATCTAACAAAATAGAAATCCTACCAAAAACGATGTCTAAAACAACCTCAGATTGGAGAGCAATTAATCTGAATTCCTATCAAATTAATTCAAACCTACATTGTTTGTATTATAATGTGATGCGTCTCTTTGTCCTATCAAGCAAGAGGGAGGGAGGGAGAGAGAGAGGGAGAGAGAGAGAGAGAGAGGGAAAGAGAAAGAAGGAGAGGCTTAAAAGCTATATTGGTTTGGCCTGAACTGGCTGGGAGGCTCTCTGGTCTTCTTTGGTACAGAGGCAAACTAAGGAAATGGCACTTCTAGTCATCATCAACATGGTAATACAAGATGCCTTATATTTCATGGTAAATCAAAGGAAGAAAGATTTTTGAAAGCACTGAGCATATGAAATTCGATATACCTGGAGTCAAGTGTCCTATAGGTTGTGCTTTATCAGTATCCCATCTTAACTATCTGTGTAAAATTCCCAGGTTTCTTTGAACATTTGGGATCACTTTCAACCCTTAATTCTTTTCTCCATCAACATGAAACTGGACCTAGCTGGGTCAATGACATCCCTGACCTTAGTGGCCTACAGAGATGACCTCTGAAGTAGAAATTTGTAGGCTCAATCTAAAAGGAGGATTACTGAAGTATTTGGGAGTTGCCGGATCAGACAGAATGGTTTAGGACCCTCTACAATGAAGGCTATCTCGGACTAATGACAAATAAATGACAATAAATCATGTAACCTCACCACAGACCAGCTCAGTTATAGTAACCCATGTTTGCATTGATAAAAATGTAAAGAAATATCTGCTTTCAGACCTTTTCAAGTAAATGATAAAATATGATACCGATAGAAAGTTTCACTGATGAAGAAAGTTCACCAGTAAGTTGTTAAACTGTTAGCATACCGCCATTGAATTACAAAGCCAAGCCAGAAGAGAGGTCTATAGGCTGAAGAATTTAGAATTTGTATTTGAATATGCAGTGAACCATATACACAATGAAGTTTCCAATAAAAAAAGAAAGTCCCATTTAGATGTATACTGTTGGTCAAGTTCAACTCTTTCTAAATGGACACAGTTATATTTATCCTTTAAATTCTCCCTCCCCATGTTTCAACTCATGCTGCAGATACTGCTGGAACCTCTTGACCCAGGCCCAGTCAAGGTCAGGAGAGTGGAACTGCTATTACAGCCTGGTCCTGAACACCTTGTTCTTCATGTCTACTGGCCATGGGACGTGTTCACATGGTTAACCAGCCCTAACAACACAAACACACTCAAAAAACATCACTGCAATTTCAGTCTAGAAACACCACTGAACTTTTAGCATGTGCAATTGCTCATAAATGTGTTTTGATATTTCCAAGGACGTTATTTTTTCTTTCAGAACACAGTTGTCTGGTTAGGAGCAAGGTGGGTTTCACATCATGGGAGCTCGGATATCAGAGGATTTACCTCCTGCAAGGTGAAGAGGGGCAGGGGAGTTATCCATCCAGCCATCCAGCCACCAAATACATCCAACACGTGTGGGTACAGTTCAACACTGACGCAGACCTAGGAAACTGTTAGCGCAGTTTATTGATATGAAAGTTTTGTAGCTGAAATTCAAGCTCTGTGTACATAAAAACTGAATCTCAGAAAATCTGCAGAGAAGTGGACAATGAATGAACAGGAAGAATGTAGTTTTGAATTTGATAACATGGCAACTATACAGCTGCACATTTAACTGTTTTACCCAGAAAATACAAGGCTTGTGATACAATTCAGACATACATACATCTGTCTACAAGTTACATGATTTCTACCTACGAAGACATCAAACTAATCAAAGTTGGATTTTGTGATTTTTTTTAACGATCTTGGTCAGTTTGGAAAATGAATATACTACACATGTTTATCTCATATTGTAGGAGTGAAAAGTAATTATGGCAGATTTTATGAGTACGTGTACATACATGTAACACATGTAAATAAAATACCATAAGTCAGCATCTGAAATGTTTACCAGATCAGTACTAACAAAATAGGTGTGCAGTAGGATGATATACAGAAAGGGTGGTCATAACTTCTTTTAAAGTCTATTTGACATTTTGGACACTTCAGTTTTCTGGAGAACTTTTCTGCATCAATTCGCTGACCCTACAGAGCTAATACTTTAGCTGAGACACCTAGCACGTTGAAGCAGTACTGCAGAGTTGCATTCTACTCCATAGACAATACTTTACTAGTGAGCTCCTTACAGTAAGTAATCGTAAGAGATCTAAATGTATGATAATCGTCCTTGAGGCTTAGTTCCCCGCTAGAAAATGATATTTTGATATGGTAACATGACCCGAATACATTGCATAAATTCTCATCAAATACCCGGTACTATACCAGACTAGTCTGAGGGGTTGCACCATATTTGTGCTAAACTTGTTGCAGTTGTGGTATAGTAATCAACATGTATGACCCCTACTCTCTGCTGAATATGTTACACATACATGTATCACATTTCAACTTTTGTCTAGCCTGGCACTCTTCATGGCTAAATAGAGCACACTTAGGAAGTATTAAACAATGTAGAGACTGCATTCTCATCTCTACTAAATACGTGTATATATATGTCCTATGTAGTATGTCCTAGCATATGACTAACGTTACTTGGGCAATGTTTTTTTGACAAATAGATCACAGTAAGAATATACAAACCTATGATGAGTTGGGCCCTATCCTCTTGTTGATACAGCCAGGACAGGAGTGGAGAGTTTCGTGGATGAAGAGGTCACAGTCGATACAGAAGGGTCGTGAGCACCTGGTACAACAGTACACCTGGACACACACATAACATCATAGATTTAAATAAATGTTGACGAAGACTTAGACATACATACATACATACATGCATACATACACACACACATACACACAAATAGATACACATGTACATAGCAGAAAACACACATACAGAGAGAGAGAGAGAGAGAGAGAGAGAGAGAGAGAGGAGGGGAGAGAGAGAGGAGAGAGAGAGACATACACAGGGCTCAAAATACTGGGTACATGTGCACCTTGGTGCACCCAAAATTGGAGATGTGTACCCAATTTTTTCTCTGTGGGTGCAACAGTGCACTCAAATATTTTCATAGGTTTACGTACAAAATGTATGTAAAGATATCAAATTACTGTATAGAAGTATACACCATTTTCTAGACATTAATTCTTTTTGGAAATATGGCAAAACTTACCACAGGTCCATTCAGCTGTACCTGGCACCCTGTACAAAATCTGGTAAAAGCAAAAAGGTAGGAATATCATAAACATTACAAATTGAGATGCATATAAAAATACAAAAATAGTAGATGTTAATCTGTAGCACTTTGTCTTTATTCATCTTGAAAAAAAAAAAACAGAAGTCTGCAGAAGAGTGACATAACTGGAGAGTAAATTGTAAAAATACCTGGGAAGTTCTGCATCAAGTTCTTCTAGAGGGATTTCTCGGAAGTTTTCCAGTGGGAAGAAGTGATGATAGGACCGTGCAAGGTGCGGCGCCGATACTAGTGTCAACCCTGGAGGAAACATGATTGTGATCAATGACAGACTTACATGTACATGTTGTTTTATTTGTTCATTGGTTTTGATCAATAAAATCTGGTCTGTGCTTAATGCTTAATGGGAAAAATATCTATGGGACAAGAAAGTGGCCACATTGGGCCTTAGATGTACACTTTAGGTTTGATTGTATCCTATTTTGATGTATATTGACAATTGTTCTGTTGGAAATTGGAATGAAAAGATTATGTTGTCGAAGTAGATCTAGAAAGTAATATTATGTGCCGGAATTTGAATACTCACCACAAATTTTACATTCCACAGGTAGCTCACAATACTTTGCATGGCACTGCAGAAAATAGCATAATTCAACAATTCCTTATCATTGGAGAAGGAAATGACACCACTTTTTATATGATTGTTGATAAAATCACTGTTTTTTTTAACATAATGCTGACTGAAAACCAAACCATGGAATACATGAGTGTGGCCTGTGTCCAAATGTTACCAAACTGAAGCTGACCAAGAAGCCCCAAACTGGTTGCAGTATTGCCACAAGAAGATATGATAAAGAAAGACTACTGACCATCCAGAACGAACTACAGTATCAAGTGTCATATACGGCCATAGAGGAGTTGCTTCAGATGAGGCTGATAATATATTATTCTTTTACCTGTGGACAAAAGTATCCTGATGGAGTGAAGGACTGGGCCTCTGTATCCTGGTGGCTGCAGGGCAGAGAAAAACAGAAAGGAGGCACTGTTACAGCTGTGGATGCTCATGTAGTTTATGGTAGTTCAAGGTGTAGCACAGGGAAGACATTTCAAGGAAACATTCATCAATCATTCATAGAAATATAGTAAAATGCATTGCTATTTCTTGACAGCCATTCTCCAAATAAGACAAGTTGTATTATTGAAAATAAAGAGATAAAAAGAACAATTCATATATACTCACCACATACACATGGAAGGTTTGACACTATCATGGTCTTGACTTATAGTATGCTGAGGGAAACCTGGAGAATACAATTCATAAATATTTTTTGCATAGTTAAATGATTACTCCATCAACTCAAATTTATTTTCATACACTTCAAGTGATTTCACAACTGTTTATACAAAATGTAGTTTAACAGGAGTATCTTCAACATGCATGAACTTACAAAATGACCTTTGAGTCAAAAACACTTCATTTATACTTAGATCTTTTGATATCTTTGTCAGCCAAAACATTAGCAATCTAATACAGGGAAAACTGTCACTTACCCATTTTTATCAGAGAAGAATCAGTGTTTACCTAACAAGGACAAAACAACAAAACTGTGAAACATATACAGCAAAATTATTTTTTAAAAATCAAATCAAACATTCTATCTACAGTCAATGGAAGTATATGATGGCTAAAATAAACAATGCAATAACAGATGATATCAATCACCTTTTCTTAGCATGCAGCAAGAAATAATGATGTTATGCAATTTACTTTTGTTAGTACATGTATATTTATCATAAAAGTGCTAATATGTCATACATACATACATACATACATCATCGACCAGTGGTCGGAACCAGGCAAGTACAGATTTCATAACAAGTCAGAAAGAACACAGATAACACTTACAGTAGCAGGGGGAGGGGTGCAGTGTTCCAACAACAAGTCTTTAAAGTGGGTATCTTCTAAAATAATGCCATAAGTTCCTTGAAATGAAAGTAAATATCATTTTGTAAGAAATACGACAAGATCAGTGTAAGACTTTTCTGTAAGACTGAATATCGAAAGCTTCAGTGAAAAATAGTCAAGCAATACATGTATACTGAAGTGATGATTATTACAATATCAACTATTTTTAGCATATGTCTGACAAAATGAGCAGCATCTTACCATTTGTCATATTGCACAGTTTCTTGCAAACTTGAACCTCAGCTGCCAGGCCAATCACTGAACACCTGATGTTCAAGTCTTTTACCATCTGTAAGACAAGGAGAAAGAAGTAGAGAATCAACAACTGTCTCAAACAGAGAGTTTTTAATCTTTATTGTCTGAGCTTTTATTGAGTGCTGGCTCTTACCAGGTTAGTTGTGACACCAATGACACCAAAAGACAACATTTCCTGATTACAATTAACCACAACAGTATTATTCAATAAAAATAGAAAATGATACACCTCTGAAGTTATTGAACATCAAACAACTAAAAGATCTTACTTCCAGATTTTCATTCCTGCCACCTGGTAAACAAATTAAAGTTCTGAACCTGGCACTGCAGCTGATTAGAAATGAGAATAAACAAAGCAGATATTGTAATGTACCTTGAAACTGTATTCTATCTTGATGATTAGGCACTTAATTGCCTCTCAAATACAATTCTTTGCAAGCTGCCTTGACAGTGACGTCATTGTAGGAATAACCAATACCTGCATGGTGGCAGGAATCAAAAGCTGGGAGTAATATCTTTTTATGGTTTGAAGTTCAAATGTGGTTTAAACGTTGTAGAATACTGTTACCGTTGGAGATTATAAGGTAATGTTTTGTCCTAATTACTGTAAGATAAAGATTTGAATAAAGTGTTTCTTAAGAAACCTGACCTTCATGGTGATATTGATGTCCCCAGGATCACATGTGGTGAGACTTCCCATGATGATCAGTACTTCTCTACTGGTGTGGGTCGGCATGTGTCTGGGGGAACAGAACAGAGGACCATAAAATTCATGCATGTGTCATCGAGGGGGCAGTAAAATGGTCAGGCACTGTTCCTAACCTGAAGAACTGATGATGCTCATATGTCTAGCAGCTGGGGTACCAGCACTACTTGGGGTACTGACACTTCTGGGGGTATGGCCACTACTGGCAGTACGGACACTATTAGTATTAGTATTAGGGGATACAGACACTTCTGGGGTATGGACACTACTTTGGGTACGGACACTACAACATGGGGGTAAGGACACTACTGGGCATATGGACACTACTGGGGGCAAAGACACTACTGGGGGTATGGATACTACTGGTTATTGGGATTATGGACCCCCAATAGTGTCCGTACCCCCAGTAGTCCCCCTACCCTCAGTAGTGTCTGACCCCCGGGCTAAGTAGTGTCCTGTTTTTCTTGTGTATTAACTTAAGTTCTTCATTTGTGAGTAACTAAAACATTTCAAACCCACATATTTATGTACTGAGGCTGTATGTTAAGATTTTACTCTATTGAAATACTTGTTGAAAAGTAAGGCTCTACTGAGGTGGCTATACTATAGTTGAAAAATGCCATACTTGAGTGTCTGTGCCGCAAGGTCCAGTGAGTTCATGATGGAGGGTTCCCCGACACAAGAAGCACTGCTTAGTGTCCTCAGCTGGGTGACATGTCGTTTGGGGTTACCTCCCAGCTCCGTCAGCTTCTCTGCTCTCTTGTTTTTAGTCGTGATGACACCAAGCTGAGACAACAGTGTAACCTTATTAAAGTCTTCTTCGTTACACAACATTATTTAATTCTCTAGTAAATGTTTCAACAACCATCTGTTGCCTTCATCAGTATAAAATGAAACAAATACTCTTAGTGCAATCTGAACTTAACCTATTGTATTGTGATGTCATTACTTGACATTGGAATGTTTTCGAACATGATTTACATCACATAACTGATGAAGGCCACAGATGGAAAGAATCAAAGAAGGTGTGTACGGAAGAATAGAACTTTGTTTAATTGATCCACAAAACTATTCATAGAAAAAAAACTTATCATTGGAAACTTGGCACAGTGTGAGATAACTATCCTGAAGTAAATGTGGTAAAAACTTTGTAATAAAATGAGAAGGATTACTTTTGAATAAGAAAGATATTGAAAGTTTAACTCCTCCATGTCTGTCTGGGCTAGGACTCTCTCAAGGTGACATACTACTAATGTATTTGAAGCAAATGAAATTAAGTAAAAAAAGAAATGAGAGTCTTACCTGGCTAATTGGATTCTGATCAAAATATTCTTCTATGAAATTCTCCAGTAACTGAAAAGAATGGAAGGCACGTAAATCAACTACTAGTACTTATGTCTCATATACAATATTAAAAAAAATAAACTAATTGAAAATAAGTGTATTATACTCAAAGACCATCCTCCTACGCAGGGATTTCCAACAGCCAAACCGCCTGTCTGGATGTACCCTGCTCTTTTAACCGTCACCCTTAGTTCCTGACCGCCTGGCTTATAAATATTAATGAGCTTACCCTTATATATGCGAAACTGCTTTTGAAAACAGAAAGCCTATTCTATGATTGGCTCACAGCTGGTTTGAGGGGGACGTCCACAGGAACTAAGAATGACGGTTGAAAGAGCAGGGTACATCCAGCCACTCAAGCGGTTTGGCTGTTGGATGTCCCTGCGTAGGAGGATGTCAAAGACCAGACTTTTAAGTAAGTTAATAAAATTAGTTTTAAACTAATGAGTATTTCTGCTTCTGGGTATGTTTCCTGTAAAACTTAAGATGGAAACTTTACACGAGATGAGCCTTACCTTGAGGGTAACCAGGATTCTTGTTGGTTTGAGGTCTTGGTCTTCCATAGACTGTGACATGTCTACTACTACAAACAGGTGTCGCATCTGGGAAGATTGAAAAAAATATCGGTGAAACAGCCATGAAAAGAAATCTGTACTTCTATGTTTTAAGAGAAGTTATATCAAATGGTTTACTGTCCAGTCATCCTGTGCTACTCCAACGTTATGTATTCCTGTAACATTAAGGGTTATGTTTACAAAAAGATGGTACAGAGAATTCATAACTCACCATCCCCAGTCGAACATTGACTTGTCTGTCCTGTAATCTGAAGAAAGAAAGAACAGTATAAAAGCATACCATGTGATATATCATATGCAGATGTATTTCATTTCCACTACCAGAATGGCAAGAATTCTAACACATTTGTAAAATTGTATATCCATTTGTATTCGAAGGAAAAAAGTAGTAGAAGTACAAAGAAAGCTGTCTACACATATTTCTTCTTTTAAGTAGTTATGCGCTGTAATACACCGTATGACTATGACTGACTGAAGTAGTCACAAGTTGGATTTGGATAACCAACTGTCTATACAACTCAAGTGCTCCCATCATAACTTAGACAAAGGAAGGTCTGACGTTTAACTAATGTAGTCATGAATCATTTGTGTACAATTGGAGGAAACAACTAGATGATGAAAGTTTATGTTTATTGAAAGGTCGTTGACCTCACCTCCTCCTCTTGGCCCTATGGATGATGTCATCCACACTGGCCTGGAGTGAGCCTGCTGCATCCTCCTGCAGTACCTCCCTTCACAGCCAGGAGGCAACATTAACAACTTTATTCATTGGAAGGAACTTTTCAATACTGTAAGAAGTGTTAAAAGCAAGCATCTGATAAAAGTTACCTGTATTTCATATACAGTAGAAGCCAGTTAATAGCACAACGGATTAACGCACACTTTTGTTAACTGCAAGGAATCCCGAAATCCCAAATCAGTGTGGTCCATCTAGATATTAAACTTCGCATTATTGCACCAGCCGGATGATTGCACGAAATTCACTGGCAAATAGGCCGTGCAATTAAGCGGCTTCTAAGTTCTATTGTATTCACATCTTGCCTGGAAGTATAGATTTCGGTGTATATTGTAGAAACTCTATCATAATTTGCTTGCATCTATGATGTGAAGATCTAAGGATCTTTCTTTCGGTCTCTATTCTCTTCTTCTCTACATCCTGCTCTTTCTTTCGTAGCAACATTTTAATGCAGTCACTCTCAGTGCTTTACCCTCATTATAAAGTGACACAATACACAGTGCACTATAAAATGCAAGTTACTTTGTAAATACAAAACAGTGCACTGCTGAAACGAATACAGACTGCACAAAGATGCCATCTCACTCGTGTTTTAGAGACAATTCTTGTTTAATCTGACAAACAATCTCTCATCGTGCAGTGGTACTTATTCAAATCTGCAGAAGTTTGATCTGACGTCCAACTGTCAACAACAGCAAGCTGCCATGTGCCGTCGGTCTAAAACCGCCCCCCTCCCCCAACTCACATTCATAACGAAGTCTGACAGCTCACGTTTGCAACACATAACCACCCACGCATATAAAATGCAAGTTTATACGTTGCTTATAACTTCCAATCATACTTCTGTGGTAAATGCTGATCATACTTACCAAGTTTTCTCATAATCTCCTTCCCACCGGTACGTTTTCTCGACATCTTCGTCCGCCATCTTTGTTTATGATCCCGCATGTAGTGGAGTATTTGGGCAAAGATTCACATAATAGTAAAAAGTACAAAAATATATAAATATTTCAGCAGATGAACATACAGGTCCTTATTTTCTTTTATTTGTACTCATTTCCTTAATTTTTGTTCAGTATTCTGTGTTTATTCGTAGAAATACCAGATGCATGAAAATGGACGACATCTAGCGATTTGTTTCAATACGACAGTCAGTAACGTTACAGACTTACACAAGTTACAGGCTTTGAGTTTGAGTGAATTTTATTTATTTATTTATTTATTTCATCTTGAGACAGATGGGTTACCCCTACAACAGTGCATACAGTAGTTGATTTCCAAGGGGGCCCATCAAACATACATGTAAATGATTGACGGCAGTAGGAAAAATGTATTACCATAAGTTTAAACGTTAACAGAAAAGCTCACAAAAACTTCACACACTTTGATTTACGACAGAAATGCTGAATTTCTAATGAAACTAGCTAAAACTTGTTGAGCGAATCAATAAATTTAACATAAAAGTGTTAAATGATTTTAACAGATGTTTTCCTCGTTGACCTAGATTTTTACGACCTGCATATTTAAGAATCCGCGCCTCCGTTTAGGTCATCATGAAATGCTCGGTTTAAAGGGGGGAATCAGTTGTGAATTATTGTTACCTTCAGTGTACATGTACACACATGAGCTACGGAACGTCTTCCTTCGGTCACTGGACTTGAGTTGCAGTCAGCGTTGAATGCATGTGTAAATGCTATGGCAGCACTGACAATACCTAACATAGTCGTACAGAAGCAGATGCTTTAGAAATATCCAAGGCCATAAAGTAGGGCCATTACGTATATGTTTCGGATTGTTTTATATATTTCATGTGGTGAAATATGGTTTGCATACAACTTATAGCCTAAGAGCCACTATGGATGGAATATGCATATCTGTCTTGTCTGGACTCTTGCAGAATTTCGAACAATCATCACATGTATGTCAAAGGAACTCGAGGACTTCTTTAGCCATGTCACTGTCCTCGATTTGATTTCAGCACCCCTTGGCAGAAAATGGCACATCCCCTATATAGAATCTATTCGTGACGATATGATGTACCAGTAGCGTCCTCCTAAGGCATGAGTGGAGACTTTTTCTGGGGCGAGCAAACCGTCTACGATGTCTTCGTAATTCCTCAAGTAAGTCCAGAACATGTTTTTCATTTCGTGTTACGACGTTTTCCCACTAAAAGCGCTACTAACAAGGAATCACCAATTCTTTATGACGCAGCATCAATGTGTATTGTGTGTCCGAAGTAAGTTAATTACATCGCTCGAGTCATTGAATAAGTAGAAAAGCTCAGCTGCTGGGCGTAGAATATCACATCTGGGACTGTTAAGGGATAAATGTGAAAGAACATATTTAAGTTTAAGTGGCCATTAGTCTGTTTTGTTGCCTCTCATGTAATATTAGCCAGGGTTGTTATTTCTGTAACTAGCCCGCGGGACAAGGTCGAATTTTAAAGCCCTGCCATCGTCATATCAGAAAGTTGCTTTCTATGCTTGCACAAATCACAGCTCTGAAGAAAAAGAGTTCGTTTCTGCAAATGAGTTTAGTTTCATCCTATAGTCTGTATGATGTTGTTAATCATTGGTATGTTGGTTGATCCTGCGTCGGTATTTAGGACGCCGGTTGGTTCTTGGCGTAGACAGAGTTTTTACTAGTACTTTTTCGTGTTAAAGGTTTGTTTGTGCCAGTTATGACCTTGTTGACGCATTCTCTTTTGCGCATCGGTATCATAGGCTACCAAATCGTACCCGTCCATTGCTCTGGATATTTCTTATGGCGCATAGCCTGCAGCTTGCAATACGTAAAATAGCCACAAGTTGGCGCTTCCTTTGTGCCATATATTACATACATGTAGTACATTTTACGAGGCAGTATTAACGTTAAGCACTTGTCTGGTTACCACATTTCCCCACGACCGAACACCATGAGTTTAAGGCAGACGATTGCCGTAGGGTATGTCGTGTGCGTACATTTTTTTATATGTGCTTCAAAAGTAACAACTTACACAATATATTAACATACTAGTATTTTTGATGCACAGAGTCAAAGACGCAGGAAGCATAGCAGTAGCTGTTGAGCTAAGAAGCTACTTCCAACCTTATTTACTAAAACGTAAAACTGGAAGTATTTTTTTCAAGCTTTTGACACCACCATTTCTTGTCTCTTCCGTCTGTTTATCACGAAGCAAATGTGCAAAAGTTACTGGTTCCTTTCTCAGCACTGGACACTGTTAAAGTGACCATCATGAATGCATAACTGATCGTCTGTGTAATACATACATCCCATTTGTTGATATTTTAATCAATCCTCACGACCGTATTGGAAAACAATGTTCCTGTCTTCTCAGGTGCCTCTTCAATATAAGGCAAATTGTTATATAAATGAAGACAGCAAATAGATAAACAAGAACAAAATACTAGCTCAAAACATTGTATTATATTTCTACTGGATATCGTGACAGGAAAACGCATGCTGTGAATGGCACAAATACTTCTATCCTATGTACCTAGATAAATAGAAAACGAAAAGTACCCCGTCAAACTCTGTAATAGTATACTGTTATGACCTCAACATAGTGAACAACAGTATGCGATAACAAGGGAGCAAGGAGGGGCAAGTCAGGCATCTCTCACATGATTAGATGATAATACTAGTAACCTATAGATAGTCAAGGCTATCTTTGTATATTTAATGATTTTGGGACGGCAGATACACGGCTGATTTAATGGAGGAACGTTTTGGTAAAGTTTGTTCAAGAGATTGGGGTTTTTCTTTTTACTCCGACGGCAAAAAGTGATTTTTGTTTGTTTGGCTGCGGTGACGTTCTCTGACGTCGTGAGTGACGCGGACAGCTGAGTCTCCGTCGGCCCAGAATTTTCAGGAAGACATCAACAGAGGCGGCCAGCAAAGTAGCGGTTTTGTACGTGGCGTTGTTACATCTGTAAGTACATCATTCAGGCAAAACTGCTACATTTCTGAACGTCAAACTCTCATGAGCCTGAACATAGAGTGTCGGAGTGACAGTGTGGTCCGTTGTAAAGTTGTGGACAGTGACTAGCACAGACCAAATATTCGGCGCAGATATTTGACGTGTATGTTCTAGATACCACCAGATCATTCTCATAGACGAATGGTTTGCAAACGTCACTCTGTCGTTTTTTTATCATTTGTAAGTCTTCTATGAATGGGTTTTATTTTTGTCAATGTTTGTCTAAGTCGGGGACTGCCAGGTCCCTAAACACGTATCCGACGCAGAAGGGGACCGTCCATTCCGTAATGTGCACGGGTATCTGCCTATCTGGTCTTCCAGACAATGTAAAACCAGACTATAGCTTTAGGGTTCAATTCTAGGTTTAGGAGTAGCTAGGTGTTGCTCTTGACCTTCTTGTCAGCTTGGGATGATGAGATACGGTTACCTGTCGACGAACGCGACTTTGATACCAAATGGGCGAGTGGCGAGGCATCAGTGTTGGCCTCTTTTAGGGCACGTACAGGGCAATAGATGTGCAGTTTTTTTTAATGCACAATAGTAGTGTTTATGTTCATATAGCTTCTGTTACGATTCTGTTAAGTCAAATCGTTGTGTAAATGTTTCCAAATGACGACATGGCAGACATATGTAATTTTCTTATTGGGGATACATCGTATTGCATCGCACTCATTTCGCCTGTGGTACATTTCGTAATACATTGTACTTGGTTCTCCCCTCGTTAGACCATTTCAGCGTGCGCCATCCCATGGCACGACTCTGGTTCCAACTATGACGCAACTCGTGTCAAATATGGGAAGTGTTGGTCTCCTCTTTATAACCCAATCCTCTTCCTGTGATGAAGCTTAGGGGCTGTTCAATGAGTTACAGGGGTGGGGTATAGAGTTCAGCCAGAGACACTGCGATGCCTACACAGCTGATCGGTCCCCATCTGGGATAGTTGTGTGGCGCGTTCTTGGCGAGACTGACATTGTCCGGCGTGACCCAGCTCATCTGGGATGTGGAGAGAGAAGGAAAGCGTTTGTAAACAACTCTTTTCGATACGTCACACATTCAAAATTTCTTCTTCTCACTGAGTATTGCTTGTAGACGTATCACGCACAAATATTATTCAACCGTACGGCTACAATTGTTTTTTTTGTGATGCTGACGACTTACGAGGTATTTATTATTAATTGAGGATGTTGTCGAACCTATTTATTTGTTTTTTTTACGAAGTGACGCAGAAACATTAGTGAGTAATAGTCACAAGACGTTTAGACATTTTTAATGCTGCTTTACATTACCATAAACGCCAAAAGGTCAAGGTTCAGTGTGTACTCATATAGGATTACCATTTTATGCTCTGGTCGTCTTGGCTACGTCATTGGTAATAAATTTCAGTTTGTTTCACTGAGATGCCAGTTCTTGTTTGTTTCAATGAGATATTGACAACTTTTCTTTTAATATATACACAAATGATAGACTCTCTATGGGGTGTCTAATTTAACTTTCAATTACTGTCTGTACTTAAACATTTTTGCCAATTTCTGCAATGGAAAGACACTGAGGAAAGATATTCTATAGCTTCAATTAGCACTTTTGAGGCAGCAAACCTTTGACTTTGTTCACGTCAGACTGTAAAGGAGACTCAAAATATCTGAAGCTCGTGAAAATATTCATCAAGGGACCCCTCTGGACTCTCATGACGGAGTAACACGCTCAGTCCGGCTGTAATCTAAACGTCCGTCCAACTCAAATATTTGCTTGTGCATGCCGAAATCTAGCTCCCAATAAGACCCCATCTCTTCGTGTCGCAGTTGCTTCTGAGATGTAGCAGATTCAAGACTTGTTTTCAGTTGAACGTCTTGAAGATATAAGACGTATATAATAATGTTTGGATTTCTACATCTTCCGGGATACGGTCCGTCGGCGGCCAGGCGACGTCTTCGCAGTGGGACAGCGTCGTCGGTAAACTTGTGTGACGTTTGTTATGCCTTGTGTTATGTTTCAGAGTGTGGTTCATGGCTGTGTAGTCGGGCCAAACAACACTCTGGGAATTTCTATATGGGAGGCGTACAAACAAGATTGGCGAACTGGCTCCCTAGTAACGCTACTAACACTGTAGGTTTTACACTGTCCAGTTTGGTTGTCATATTTTGAGACAACTTTTATAATGTCAAACTATGCACGGTTGTGGTGCTGAGTTTATTTTGATTGTGAAATTTTGCGACTTGCGTTTTGCCCGTAAGGTTAAAATGACTTCTGCTGTGGTGTTGGATTTTTGCCTGGTCATAGAAAGTGACAGAATTGCGACCCTTGAATATACATAGATAGGCACGCTTGTTGATTCTGTGGGACAATAAGTACAACGTCATTGTGGTTCTTGGCATGTTCGTATGTTCCAAAGAAGACCTTTTCCCCACAAACAAATAATGGACCCACTTGCATACAGTTTATTTTGTGAAGTGTACGGAACCTGAAGCAGCATTTCAGCTTTTAAGAGAATCATGATTTTCCCTCATAGAATAGTATGGTTTACCCATTATGTGACGCAAGAAAATTAATTTGATATTTCTTTCATTCAGGAAGCGTGTACAAGGATGACTTGGACAGCCCACTGCTGATTGGGTTAAATTAAAGATGACGTCAATATTGTTGAACAGATTCCTTTTTTGTCTGATACAGGAGAACCACAAGAAACTGTTGAACACACTGAACTCTGAGACTTCCACATTGTCGGGTGCATCGCAGCAGAAGAAGATGACGAACGAAGAAGACGTCTTCACGTTCCAAGACACGGGACATCCCGACCATCTTATGTCGGGACTACAGGAGCTGCGCAAGGAATGCCGGTTCTCTGACGTCATCATCTGTGTGGGGGCCACCGAGTTCCCATGCCACAGGGTAGGGTGTACTAATTATCTACACTTCAACTCCAGCGGGTATAGAGTTATAAAGTTCAGTTGATATGGGTCGTCTGAAAAATGTTAGCAGGGCATTCATGTCTGGTTCTTTGCCAGAGATTGACTTTATGATAGCAAGGAGAGTATGTGATGCTATCTAACGAATCTGTTTGGAGTATTCAGAACGTTAGAACATATCGCAGATGAAGGCGTGCACTTGGCTATTTAGATCCTATCATTACACCGTCAGCGATGATATAGACGATACCTGAAACGTGGGAAATGGAAACAAGAAGACAACAACGACGACATGACAACGTTTCATTTACTAGTATGTTATTCCACTATACTTGAAAAGTGCATGGTTAGTTAGTCCTATATTATGTAGTTTGTATACATTCTTCTAACCACGAATGTTTGAAAAAAACAACAACAACAACAATACCCTTTCTTCATTCTTCTTTTAGGTAGTCCTTGCGTCGGCTAGTAGCTACTTTAAGGCAATGTTCTCCGGAGAACTGCGCGAGAGTCTCGCCACTAAGATCGTCATCCACTCCGTGTCTGAGGACATCATGGAGCTGCTCCTGGAGTTCTCCTACACCGGTAAAGTTGGCATCACGTTTGTGACAAAATTACCTGTATTATCTGATGAAGACATTTATTGCACATTTTTGCCACACCGGGTTAAGTACAATTCACAACAAGACATGTCGAAGAGATACAGTTAAAGATAAAACTGTCGTTCGATGAATTCAACTTTCCGGTTACAGAGGAGATACTTGAAGAAACGTTATGTTTTATGATCAAGCAACTGCATAGCTTTTGGAAACCCGACTAAACGTCGTGGACGAAAGGTAGTTGATGCAAGCTGAAACGTCGGACAGTTTACAAGTCTGTCCAGAGTAACGGCACTAATGCTATATCGCAGTCTTCTGTATGCACATGTATGCTATCTTGTAGTCATCCCGTAAGCCCCGGTCACAAAGCGCGTACGATTCCTTGCGATGGACTATTCCGCATATCGTACGATGAGCGCAGTACATCGCAACAAAATCGTAAGCATCGCAAGCCATCGCAACGCATCGGATGGTGTTCAAAATTTTTCCAGCGTCGCACGATTTTTCACTTGTGTCTCTTCTGTATAGCCGTCTGACCGCTTTTGTGCTTCTTTAACAAACAAACATGTGGACGTAGCTGTTAAATACCTTCCTATAATATCTTTAACTGTAAAAATAAATTAAAAAAGACCATGACAACAATATTACAAGCAAAAGTTCAAATCAAGCGTGAGTACTGGTATGGTTATCTCGGCCTGCTTGCCGGCTCTACGTGTCAGGCTCTTTCGAAGATCGTATCATGATATGCTATCAACAAAAAGATGCCATCATACAAAAATCAAATGATAAGCATTATATCATATATATTTCCGACTCATAGAGCCTGCCTTTATGTTCGAGTTGTCCCCATGGTTATTACGATTATGGTAAACTGACCCAAGAGTGCCAAGACCGACGAGAGCTGAGATTTGATCTAATTATAAACTCACGTGCATGAAGCGATCAAACTATTGTCTGCATCACCTGTGCGTGACGCGCTGTTCTCTGGTTGCGACTGTGGCAGTTGCGACTGATATATTTATATTTCAGCCATACATAGTATGGTGAAATATATTGTATTCGTAATGTTTCTTTCTTCTTTCTCCTGTCAAATCTTCAAAGTGATTCATCTCCGCCGTTCCTGGACCGAATTACCTGAAATTTGGCACAGGGGTAGAATGGGCAAATACCTTGATGCTTTTTTCTCAGTTTTTTCATATCTGCCTCTAAAATGATTTTATTGAGATTTTTTGGTCAATTTTAGACCAAAACTGTATATTTTGGCCCCTGTACCCTGGTATTACAATCAAATGAGCTGAAATTTGACAGAGATGTGCCTTAATAATGCCCCCATATAAATTCGATAACACTTTTGGTGTACAGTACAACAAAATGCTTATTTTTGCGATTTTTTGACCAATTTTTGACCAAAAAAGGACACTTTTGGCCCCTGTACCCTGGTATTACAACCAAATGAGCTGAAATTTGACAGAGATGTGCCTTGATAATCTCTTCATATAAATTCAATAACACTTTTGGTGTACAGTACAACAAAATGCTTATTTTTGCGATTTTTTGACCAATTTTTGACCAAAAAAGGACACTTTTGGCTCCTGTACCTTGGTATTGCAACCGAATGAGCTGAAATTTGACACAGATGTGCCTTGATAATCCCTTCATATAAATTCAATAACACTTTTGGTGTACAGTGCAACAAAATGCTTATTTTTGCGATTTTTGGCCAATTTTTGACCAAAAAAGGACACTTTTGGCTCCTGTACCCT
Organism: Branchiostoma floridae x Branchiostoma belcheri; assembly: GCA_019207045.1. Lineage (NCBI taxonomy): Eukaryota > Metazoa > Chordata > Leptocardii > Amphioxiformes > Branchiostomatidae > Branchiostoma > Branchiostoma floridae x Branchiostoma belcheri. The sequence continues at coordinate 15,395,504 of CM033032.1, read as the reverse complement.
GGTATTACAATTAAATGACCTGAAATTTGGTATAGATAGGCATTAGATACATGGTGACAAGATTCAAGTAAAATTTTTGACATAAACAACTTTAAAATGATTAATTTTGGCACTTTTCTGAGGGGAGATTTGTTTTCTTTTGGCCTCCTGACGTGACCTTCCGTGACCCCGCACAGAGCCACACCTGTGCGCGTCAGCCGGAGAGTTAATTGAATCAAAGACCTAGCCAATCAGCGAAGAGGAGGCCAAAGGCTAATTAATATTCATAAGCGGGGCCTCATGATCCCGTATATAGCAGTGTTCCCGCCTAAGGCTCTCGCATTTTAGACTATTCAGAAGGCTTTATATTGTATCAGTTCTTAGGGGCATATCTATGATAATCGCAGCAGTCACTTAACTTCTCTTCAGGAGTTTAGCGTAACACTATTTCAGGTCAAACCGTCAAAGGCAATTAAAAAAAAAACTTTAACGTTACTGAGTTCAACAGTACTTATAACTTGTTATCCGAAGTTGAAACGCTAGCGATGGTATTTTCGCTGCGCTGTTAGCTCCGTGCGACTGTTGTTGACGGTCTTATAACGGTATATTTTGCACCCCTGTACTCTGGTAGGAGTAACATTTGGTATAGATAGGCATAAGATAGTTGGTAAAATGATCCAAGTAAAATTTTTGGCATAAAGTACTGTAAAAGGCTTAATTACAGCACTGTTTTTAGGGGAAATTGGTTTTCTTTTGTTCTCCATGCCATGACCTTTCGGACGTTCACCCCACAGAGCCGACATCTGCACCTGCGTCTAGCCGGCAGGAAGAGTTAATTCAATTAATGGTTCAGCCAATCAGCGAAGAGGAAAGTGAAGGCTAATTAATTTTCATAAGCGGGACCACACAATACGTTAACTTGAAGACTCAGGCCGTACAGACTTCTCGCCAGGATTTTTTCAAAGCGTCGGACAGGGGTCCGGGGGCCGCCGAATGTCCCTGGCGGGGTCCAGGGGCAGGGCCACTGTGGGGGGGACCCAGGTGGGCGAAGCCCCCCCGGAAGCTCTTGCATTTTAGACTATTGAGAAGGCTTCTTTTATCAGTTTTTTTAGGGCCATATCTACGATAATCGTAGCAGTCACTTACTTCTCTTCAGCAGTTTGACTTTAGAATATTTCGGGTCAAAGCTTCAAAGACAACTAAAACCTCATAAACAACAAACTTTACTTAGCTCAACAGTATACAAAAATATTGTACGGGTTGCCATCCTTAGTTGAAGCGCTTATTTATAGCGCTAGTATCTTCGCTGCGCCGTTAGCCGCCGTGCGACTTTTGTTGACGGTCTGATATCCCTACGTCGCCGCCTCGCTGATATTCCCACGGACATTTTTCAAGAAAAATACCCAGCAAAAACGCTGTTCTGCGTCAAATTCTATTCTATAAAACATGTGGGACTCAGTGTTCCAGTCTAAATATTTTGTAGAAGCACCGCTGTAGGAAAGAAGGTCCAAGCAATGTAAAACATCACGTAGCATGAAGTTCGCTGTCAACTGGCACACAGCACATGACTGTTTGAAACTCTAAGTCTAATCAACAGCCGTGTTTGATTGATAGCCGGCGGTCCTTTGATGAAGTCGGCGAAAGGTGCGTTAGTTAGAAAATCTGCGTTTAGTTTTGATACGTAATTATTAGTTAGACAGTGGCGAGAATGATTATTTTCTCATCAATATTTCTCTTCAGAATTATTTGAACTTAATTGTACATCTAAACAATTGGCTTACCTGTGCAATGTTTATATGATTAATGATCAGTGTACTGAAATCATGTGTAACGTATGGCTCCTAGTCAATAGATCAGCATTTTCTCTATAGTGACCACCTGTCTATAGTGGCCACATTTCCTAGTGCTGTTGTTGTTTGACATAAACTTTGAACATTTAAATTGTAAGTAACTTTAGACTGCCAGAGTTTCAGCCCAATAAAACACTCTCAGCGCCATGGCCAGGGTATGAACAGACTGACCAGACAGACGAAAATAAATCCTCGAACAAGGTTCAATCGTATCTTCCGGGTCTGGCAGGAAGTTGTTAAACTAAAATAAGAATAGGCTCGATGGCTGATTGCATACAAAGTAAAACAGTTTAACAGTTTTACAGCTTGAAGAAAACAAACGCTCCTACAGTATCTGCACCTGCTTGATAATTATTAAATCGTATGCCCTACTTGAATAAAAAAAGTTCACTGCAATAATAATTGTACCCACATCACAAGGAGCTTATACTTTTTTAAACTTACACCTAGTTATCGTACTGAAAATTGTTAATGACATTACATGAAGTCATTCAACAATTTTCAGTCATGATGAAAATTTTCTGAATGGAAGGTGTGATTATTGTCATTTTCTGAAAAATAGAAGCAAGCTCTGTTTTTACCTGGAATCAATTCACAATACCAGTCCACTTTGGGGGATAATGTACTGTTAATATGATGTTCCATTTTTGCGCAAGGGTGATTTGGAACAGTCCAATGTTGCGTGGGAAGGGGTATGGCTGAAATATGCTGTATTTGCTCTTAAGCAAATGTCGGCCTTTCTAGTTCCCCTTTTCGTCAATATCGACAATATCAGGTAAAACTGAAACCATCACAACATACTAAAAAATCATAAATCTATAACCTCATCAGTAGACAAAAATTGCCGTAATGAACTCTGCTATGGGGGCAAATAAAACCTTACGACGATAGCGAAATTTTGAACATGTTCAAAATCCATTTCAGCTCTATTTTTCGCCATACGACGCTCCCCGATTTACTATGATTCACTGCGATTGACACAGGCACGCTCTTATGACCTCATCGTACGATCCACTACGCGCTTTGTGACCACGGCTTTATATACTTAAACCATTGCTTCCGATTTTCTTCCGACTTACGTCGCACTGCGATTATCCTGCGCATCGGAAGGAATCGCAAGGAATCGTACGCGCTTTCTGACCGGGGCTGTATGCACATAAACCCGCTACAATAAAAACCCTGATTGCAAGTTTTGAAATGTTCTCTTTAGCCCTTTCTCTCATACATGTTACTGAGACTATACTACTGCTTTTCCGTCCTTACTTAGGCCGAGTGGACATCACCCAGAAGAACGTAGAAGCGCTTCTGGAGGCGGCTAACCTGTTCCAGTTCGGCACGGTTCGCGAGGCGTGCAGCCGGTACCTCCAGCAGAGGATAGACGCCAGCAACGTGCTCGGCTTCCACGAGTTCGCAGAGGCGCACAACTGCACCGAGCTGTCCGAACTCGCCAAGGAGTTCGTCATAGATAACTTCCTGGAGGTGTTCCAGACTTCCGGGGAATTTTTACAGGTAAGTTGTCTTAACAAATACATAGTCGGCAACTAGGAAAATATTCTTATAAAAACTCTCAGATTATTTTGTTGATGTTTGGCACGATATAACGCTTTATATGTAGAGATATTGAAAGAATGTCTGAAAATACGGGCCAATGTGCGTGATGAACCCCCGTCACAAGAATTAAGCTCGGCCGACGTGTCAAATGGGTATTTTCAGCCAAAGTACGGCCGACTAGGGCTTCGGGTCATTTTTACCAGCTCGTCCATTGGGATCTAAACCTCCGTGTAATGTTAGCTGTGCACCAAAATGGCAAAAAAGACTTTCCGGAATGAAATGCCGATTCCAGCCCAACTTGTGATGGGGCAGATTTTCGGCCAGCTCCATTCGATCTAAAAATTCGGTCGGCGTTCGCTTGAATTTTGACACATGCTTTAAGCTTCAGTTGGGCGATTCGGAGATTGCATGTATAGTACATACATGATTCTGAAGAATGGAAGTCTCGTTCCCAGGTCACCCAGGAGAGATTGGTGGAGTACATCTCTGACGTCAACCTGCAGATCGACAAGGAGGAGCAGGTGTACGAGTCCGTCATGCAGTGGGTTCGCGCCGACGTAGACAACAGGTAAGGGTGGATATTCTCCTGTCCTACAATCCTGATCAGTTTTATCCTGACCCCATTGTACTACATCTAAATACAGAATGTCTTGCAGTCGGATTCATCTCTATTAGCCCTCGTCACACAGTCTTCAGCCTTATGTATTGATCACCAAAAAGTCGCCAAGTTTTAAAATCACCAGCGATTTTAGATCGTATCTTTCGCCTGAAAATCTACCCTATCATCCTAGGCTGAGCATGAGCTCAGTGCCCTGCGAACACCGGCCGATCTCTAGAAATGATCGCGAGAACACCGGTCGTACAAACGTTAATGCCATTTAGAGATCGCAGACTCGTCGGGTGACAGTGCTGTAGTGCGGACGATAATTGTTAAACGTTCACCGCAATTCAGTCTTAGGACTGCAAGTGTGATGTTTTTGTATGTGACCTTTATGTCAAATATACCATTCATAATAAATAATATGACCAATCTTTTCGCTGTGTGACGTGGTAAATTATCAATGAGATTGTCGGACTTACAACATTAGTTCTGTAGGGACAGTTAAAAGTCTAATGCGGGCGACGAAACATGCAACCAACAGCAAGAAAAAACGACAATGGCAACAACAGAACGTCTTATTTTCCATCCTTAGGCTGAGCATCTTACACAAGGTGTTGGAGCACGTGCGCCTGCCGTTCATCAACCCGCGGTACCTGGTAGCTAAGGTGGAGACAGAGCCGCTCATCCTGTCCTCTCCCGCCTGTATGGAGCTGGTGCAGGAGGCGCGCCGCTACCACGTCTTCGACTACGATAGAGCAGGTACTCTCTTATCTGAGGAGGAATGGGTAGCACCAAGGAGCTTTTGGTAGAGCAGGACCTCTCTTATCTGGGGAGGAATGGGCAACAAGGAGCTTTTGGTAGCACAGAAGTACTTACAATATTAGCCGATCAGCACAAACGACCCTGTACAACAAGAAATGGCCAGCAAATGTGTATTGTGACACACAAAAAACGCACACGAAAATGCCTCGTACTGAGCCTGCTATGGAGGCTACTACACAAGTGTTAAAGTTGTGCAAAAGTGGTATCATCATAAATATCAAGCTAGGAACTGTCACATGGTTTGAAACAATGCACCGCTCGTACGTATGATTGTATCTAAGGCATTTTGGTGTGACTGCCACAGTGACAATGTGTCGATAGGTCTACCAAAGACACAACTGAAGAGGGAAAATGTATCAAACAACTTGCATTAAAATGTGTTCTATCAAGGAAGTTATACCTTGGTTGTATCCGTTCCAAAGTGGAGCTTATCAAGCTGCATATGTAGTAAACACACGTCGACGTTACCTGATAAGGAATTTTAAATTTCTTCACCTCAGATAACCCGAACATCCGGATGAAGCCCCGCCCATGTTTTGACATCTCGGAGGCGATGGTAGTGGTTGGCGGATGCAGTGGAGGGGACACCAAGCTGGCGAAGGTGGACTGTTACGATCCGAAGAACAACGCCTGGCACACACTCTCAGACTTACCGGAATACAACAGGGAAGGGTACAAAAGTCATCTTCTTATCTATATGCATATGCATATGGTCTTCTTTTTTTTGTACGTATACGAGATTGCTCAGTGTATTGCGCCAAGATACCAATTCTGGGTACCCAACCATATAGCTTATTGTGACAGAAAATCACGAAAAACATTGGTCTAGAATGCTTATGGATTGATTGTATTCGAGAGGGAAACACTTATCAAGGAAAGAGTTCCGCATGAAAGGTAAAAGCTGTTGCAGATCTGTCCTAGTGATGTATCTAAGGAATCTTTACATTGAACTACAGATAGATTTCTGCCTACATGTAATACTTCACAGATTACATGTGTGTTCATCTATTTAAAAGTGATATAAGATTACGAATATGTTCATCTAAGTAATGTCGTCTATATGCTGTCTATCTTCAGATATGCAGTCGTTGCTCTTGGAAACGACATTTACGTGACAGGAACGACAGACGAGACCATCACGAGCGACGGCTGTGCCACCACGTGGAAGTACAGTACCCAGTCGGACCGCTGGATGACCATGGCGCCCATGCTTAAATCCTACAAGTGCCGCGCGACCGTGGTGCTACACGGACAGATCTACCTACTGGGCGGGACGGACATCAACGGGCCGGTGGCGGATGTGGAGAGATATGATCCGTTCTCTAACTCGTGGGAAGAGGTGAATACTTCCTTCTTCTGTCTATTGTCTTCTCAAGCGATAACTTATAGCTTAGTTTCCTCGTCTGTGAGAGAATTTTAGTTTGTTGGTTTAGAAAGCTAGACGGGCATTCAATCTCCAAGCAGATCTAGTGACAGAATCGTAACATAGGCAAAGACAGTGTTTGTGAGTCACTGGTTGGCAAATGGATGCTGATTCTGTCTTGACAGCGGAAGATTTGCTTTGAGATTTAATAACAAAACAGTTTCGTTACATTGTATTTGATAGTCAGGACGCACTGTTTTATACTTGAATGGTTGGAATTTAAATCACTTAAACGGCCAAGTTGCTTTGACTATGTACAGCTCTTGTCTTTCGTTGCCACAACTTGGTTGCTTCTAATACCTGTGTGTTCTCAGGTCCAGTCGATGATAAAAGCCATGAATGACTTCACGGTGGCGGCTTGCAGAGGGAAGCTGTACGTGAACGGCCGGTCCCAGGGAAGTGAGAAGATCCTGTTCCAATGTTTCGACCCTTCGACGGACACGTGGAACTTTATCGACAACTCCGTCATGCCTGAATGGTCCCAAGTACCGCAGTCAATCACGCTAAACGGGTTGATATACTACCTACGGGACGACTCTAAGGAAGTGGATGCGTACGACCCAATCGCGAACCAGTGGGTGGAAGTTGCACCGATGAAAGCTATGCACTCAAGCGGCAGCGTCTGTGTCATCGACGGGAAGATATTCGTATCGGGCGGCTTCGGAGAGTTGGCCGAGTCGAACTTGATCGAGTGTTACGACCCGACGTACGACAAATGGGCGTATTCCGGCTCGCTACCGGAGCCCAGGTGTTACCACTGGTGCGTCAGCATACTCAAGAAGGTAGAACACAAGGACGAAGAGGAATAGTCGAAGTGGAAGCGTAGCAACCCGCCTTACATATCCTATGCAGAACAAACGCTTAGCGGTAATTCTTTCAGGCTGGTGTCCTGATGCAACGATTTTGTAGGAAGATCTTACATGCATATTATATGTGAGTACAAGCTGCATATAGTAGATTATTTGCTTCGTTTTTGCTCACTTATTTTATGGCATTTAGGGCACTGTGTTCACGCTTATGAAGGAAATACTGTATTGTTGTATCATACTTCATCCTTAAAATTCCCACAGTAGGTCATGAAATATTTGCTGCAGATGTGAGTGACCAAGAGATGGTGACAGATAATAGAGAGGAAGTTTCAAACAAATAATGGTTAGAAATGAAAGATGTTAAGAGAGAGTTACATGTTAAGGTAGAAAGGGTGAGCAGTTGAAAAATGGAATGCTGTAAAGGTTCTGTGATGTTGAAAAATCAACTCAGAAAGTCTGTACAGTGGAAGCCAGTTAATTCCACATCGGATTAACGCACACTTCTGTTAACTGCACGGAATCCCAGAATCCCAAACCGGTGCGGTGCAGCTAAATAACTTCGCATTATTGCACCAGTCGGATAATTGCACCAAAGTCACTGGCAAATAGGCCGTGCAATTAAGCGGCTTCTACTGTATTTTGGGTTAATTCGAGTTTATGACAGAAGAGCAATAAATGAGGTCGCTGAAAGGAAGACGTTTGTAAGAAGAGTGATGTACAAAGTCTGGAATTATTGTAAATTCGCATGTTGGCTACACCAGGCAGACTTCACTACCATGTACCAGCTCACAGTGTTTTTACAGTGTGAACAAGTTACAGAATGTACCTGTGATTTGGCTAATAATATGGACCTGAAGTCTATCTGGTGTAGTCATTGCTAAGTTTATCTGCATAAAAGAAATCATAATATTGTGTATCCATGTCATGTATAGAAGGGATGTTCATTTCATCATTAAAATTGTCAATAACATAATAATTTGTGTGAATCTTTCTGTAGAATAGGCAAAGCAAAAAGAAGTAAAATCTAACTTCATTTTCAACTTTCTATTTAAATACAGTCCAAAATACTTGTACTCGATGACAAGTCGTAAGTCAAAGAAAACGTTTATTTTGTACAAAAGATTCCAAGGACTTCAACTTCAATAGACTTTGTGGCAAGGGTTTCCTAACCCAAGCTAAGTTGTGTAACAGCTCTAAACCTTAAAAGCACAAAGGTATCTGACATAAGCTCTTAAAAGATACCATGTTTGTCTATATATAAATAATGGCCATAGAGGTCAAAATCTCGTAGCCTAACATATACCAAGGATGTTAACAGTTATAGTTAACATAAATGCTTCCATTAACACACTTCCATTTTCAAATAGTTAAGTGGACAACATTACATAAAGAAGTGTATACACAGAATACTCTCACATAAACTATGCTTTCCAGGGAAAACCTTTGACACAAATAACATCAAATGGAAGCGCTAGTGATCAGAATACATTTCAACACCGCATGAAAAACAAATCAAGTTTTCTTCTTGAGAATAGCCTTTCTTAAAGGATTATGTAGAATTTGGAATGAAGGATTGTGTTGACTATCTGTAGACAGGAGTGAGGGAATGATAGAGTCTGCTGACAGACTGAGAAACAGTCTGTTGGAAGTCTTCATCAGCTTCACAGTCCACCTCCTGTAAAAAATAAAGCAAAAATGTTAAGATGGTCTGAAAACCAACTAGCACAATGGTAATATAAGCTGATTCCATTTGAAAATATTCCTGGTGGCATTGAATGGCTTGGCTATATACACCTTTCTCATGCGGTGGCCATGATAGATCGAAGATGAGGTCAATGAGGCAAACAGACAAAACTTATTTCTAAAATCAGGTCCCATTTAGTTTTCCCCCAAACAACACAATTTTTTATAATACAAGATAGAATAATAAATATTACAAGTAGTGCACTGAAAGATGAAGCGATTTAGAGTAGTGTAGACTGATCTCATAGTCCCGTAAGAGATGCAAAACAAAAACATAATAATGCAAATTTTTGATGGATTTGCAGCCATTCAATTATTGGTCACTTTCCTAATTGGCAGGTTATCATTGGCTGAACTGCTAATTATGATGGACAGTCTTTTGTTTGCCGCATTGAACTCGTTTTAGATCTATCATGGCCGCCGCGTGAGAAAGGTGCATAGGACTTAAGATTGAGAGGTCCCAGTTTGATTCCTGGCCTTTCTGGACCAGACGTTTTGTCCTTGGGAAAGGCGCTTTACGAGACTTTCCTCACTCTCTCACTCACAAGGATCTACGACAATCTTTTCCATACCAAGACAGATGAATATTCTTTGACACATGCACCACTATCCCAAGAATGTCCTCATTTTACAATTGTACAACCTTCCTGCTACAATGTGACCAAACCCTTACTACTAATACCTACAGACAGGTAAAATTTGATTTCAAACCAGACTTGCTCACCAGAGTGTCGAGACAGATGTTTGCTGTTTTTCCGTCCACAGTGACGGCCATGATGTCACCTTTAGTCATGTGGGTGATGGCTTTCTCCCCATACAGGTCTGTCATCAGCTCCGTTAGTTTGTCTGTGAAGTGCTGCTTGTTGGTCTTGGTTGGTGCAGGCACAACTGCACATGGACATCCAACAAAAGGACCTCATACTTCATGTTTACTTCTTTTGATTGAACAACAGTTTACAGCCATTTCCTGTTTTACTTGTATCTACCAATACAGTGTTCATCAGACATGAAGCAGAAATATTTCAAGACAATTTGAAGTCAGATTTTCAACCATGTTCATTCTGTTGTAGTTGCGTGTAGTGGCATCGAATGACCAAGTGGATAGGCTAGTGCACATGAGATTGAGAGTTTGCAGGTTCAGCTACAAGCATTCCTAGCTGGAAATTATGTCATTGGGGAAAGGCTCTTTTCACAACTTTTCTCACTTCACCCTGGCGTAAATACCTGACTTCAACTGAGGAGGTAAAAGTTGATGGAAGGAGAGGGTTGGGATCTGCCTTTCAATACTGTGTCCTAGACATAGTGGAGTACCAACCCATTGCCCCTGCCTTCTCAGAAGGTTATACTTACGTTTCTGCATCTTAGGGTCTGTTCCCACCTTCAGGATCACTGTCACCACTGCATCAGCAAACATGTCGTTGACTGGGTTGGCTGTCCACTATTGGTGGAGAAGAACAATTACAACCATCCACCAAGCAAGAATGACCATCCAAGTTGTATTGTTCAATGTAAACTGTCTGAACAGATGTGAACTATTTCACTGCATCAATACAAGTGTAAAGATATGAGCACACAGTGAATACCAGAACTCAACTAACTTTATTCACATGGGAACGGGATTGGCTGTGAGATGTCGGAAAGGCTGGTCCCATTTGAGATAACGTATAAGTACTATGGAATCAGTAGGTGTTGTACACCTGATACACAAGTATTACATTCTTCTTGTCCCTGTGGGACTTACATGTAATGCGCCAGTAGATGAGATTGTGGAGAAGGAAGTGCACACCCCTCCTTCACCAAAAAAGGCATGTGTAGGGCAGGCAAAAAGACCTAACCTACGACGGCGAGTGACTATCTGCTTACCATTGTCTTTCGAGAAAGATGGATGCCAACAACATCCCCTGAATTTAGTCATAGACCAAAGAAGCCAACAAACCCACTTTCCAATACGTTACAGATTGTCATTTGAGCTGCATGGTTCCCTACCTCCAAGACAACCATGCCAGGCTCCTGGATGATGGTGACAGCCTTGAAGACTCTGAGCGCAGGCTTCTCCTGTACTTCTATCTGTTCCACATCCCCAGACAGCAGCATGAGGTGCTGCTGCAGCAGACTGAAGGGTCCCACGTACTGGATACTCTGTCTCTGGGTCACCGTGCTGGTCGCCAGGTCAGTATAATCTGAACAGGAAGGCAAAAGACAAGCATGTCATGATCACAGCTCCTTTCTGTAACTCGCTGTCTAGATGATCTCTGTATCTAGACCTATCTGCTGTAGTCTTCTGTAATGATAACTCAGGCGCGACAAGGTTTTGCTAACGGTTTATTCAATCTTCCACTGGAGCCTCTGTGCTTCGTAGAGGTATCTTTCTTCTGGTCTCTCCAACTGTCTACTGATGCTATGAATGCTTGTTAGTATCTAGCTCATTGATATTAAAGCTAGAGCTCATTACTATTAAGACACTTGTCACACTTTCTACAATGTAGGTTGGTACATGTACATACTGTACTTACAAACATGCGTAACACTAGGCTCATTTCATACTGGTAAGTACTAGCTACTAGATGCTGGTTTCCTTACTGGAGATGTCAGAGGGAGCGACCAGGTGGTAGTTGAAGTTCCTCTTGACGAGGATTCCTGACAGTCGGTCACTCTGCTCAGGCTTCTTGGACGCTAGGGAACCCATGACCTAAACAAGAGGAGAAGATATGTTTAAATATTGACATTGGTACACTATAGCCATTGCCTATAAAATTTTCTATACGCAACAGAACTTGTACAACAAAAAACATTAACAAATGTTGTTAAACCCCCCTCACATTAGGCAAAAATCGATCGGACGACGAGTCTGCGAGCTCTAAATTACGAGGAGGCATGACCTTGACGGGAAGGTGGAACTCTGCTATTTCTTCGTCGGCAGCAGGGTCATGCCTCCTGGTAATTAAGAGCTCGCAGACTCGTCGTCCGATCGATTTTCGTCTAATGTGAGGGGGGTATTAGGAATATTACTATAGTTACTATTAAAATAAATGTATTTGACGGGGGGGGGATACAAACTTAGCCACATTTGGGATTGTGTTCTTGCTACAAAAGCGCCACCTACATTGGCTACATATAGCGGCGAGAAGCAGCACTCCAGTTAGAAGCTCTGAGGAAGGTGTCTGATAGGCATCGAATTGTCAGCAGGTAACATCAACTGGTTGTGTAAAACTCTACCATCCAAAATCTGAATTTTATCTGGTACAACTTTCGAGAGTTTCCTACCTTTGCCATCTTCTCTCCCCTGAAGTACAGCTCCACAGCCTGGGTGTTTTTAGGGTTGTGCACCTCGATGTTCACATCTGGATCATCCTCGTACTCACGGATAACAGCTGCCTTCAGTCTGCTCATCTCGTTTGCCTCTCCGTGTACCAGTACCTGAAACACAACAAGTGCAGGAGATGTCACAGAAGGGGCATTTGTTGTTACCTTGCGGATAGTTTTCAAAGGTAAAGCCCATCCTTCTCCTTCCACTGCCCTTTACCTGTCCAACTGATGCCAAGTACCCATTTTTATTTATCTATTTTTGTTTCTTTGTTTGGGTGTACAATCAGCCAAAATTACCCAACTATGCATTGGCTATTGTTAGGGCTAAACCATTGAAAGGAAATACAAAATTATTACATAAAGTAATTACTAACACATTACTTAAGTACAATAGTAGTACATGTAGTAGTACATGTAGGTCGACATACAGGGTTATACCGCACCGTCAGGGTTAAGTACAATAATACAACCAAAATGTACATAATGAACATGTGACCTCTTGATTCCATGTTTGGAGGCTTAATAACTTGGCTATTGAAGGCACTTGTTACAGTACAGAACACTAAGATTGTATTCTGCTGTTATTGATATAAGAAACATCTAAAAAAGTATCAACTGAGTACCTACCACATGTGGAGGCTTGAGCTGTCTGATGAAGTCACTTGTCTGCTGGTAGTCCGTGTGAGCCGAAAAGGAAATGTAATCTGTGAGAGAGAAGTTGGAAGATTATTTACTAGTTTAACCTCCAGAAAACAAAAAAAAAAGACTTGTAGGATGGATGGTTGACTTGATCATTAACTATATTTGTAAGAATGGGTAAGTTCCCGACTCACCTACAGAACATTTCAGTGGGATTTTCTGCCCTGACATGGTGGTGATCTCTTCTGGTTCTGACATGATGTGCTAGAAAACAAGAAACTCTTGGTTAGATATAATCTAGGACAATGTTATATGTATGTTTAGTTCCTGTATGAAAAATAATTGTTTTCTCATAGTAGAGAGCTTAGCTTGTAGTGGAAAGAGGTCTAAACCATGTTGCTAATTATCAATCTATTTTTATTTTCTTTATACAGAGTGGGCATACTGAGTGCTACACTACTCTTCAGATGTACCCTGTACAGAATAACATAAACAGTCTAACATTAAAAAAGAAGATGAAATTATAAACAAAATATAACTCCAAATAATCAAGCGGTAATCAGAATCGTACATGTACATCGTAAACCAAAGTTAGTGTGGCAACCTCTGCCTCAAGCACATTAAGTGAAAGGGCCTCCCTGTACAAACATACCCTTTAATTTTTATTTATTTTTTTTCAAATTTCATTTTTTTTTAAATTTTATTTTATTTTTAAATCTTTTTAATTTTTATTAATGAATTTACTAATGAAACAGCGAGGAAACATTCTGATACTAACCTTTGCTAGTGTGCCCTCTACACAGTAGCCTGCGATGATACACCCGTTCCGTCGGTCAGTGCACCAGCTCTCAAACAGCTCCCTGGACAGTCCACTCTGCATCATGCCAGGACTGGCCATCACCACAGATGGACCAATGTCATCAAAGTGGTCCATGCCCTGAGGTGTACAAAATACACAGGTTACTCCTAACCCTGGGGGATGTCCCTGTAGCTCTACTGGTAGCAACCTCACAGCAACCTCATTAGTTGGTAATCAGGAGACCCCAGTTCAATCCTGGGTATTGCCTCCCACTTGGGACTGCATTCATGTTTTGGGGAGGGGTGAAAAATGCAGGTCCTTTGTTTGAAGAGGTACCTCAAGAACATCAAAGGGGAAGGGCTAGCAACTCCTCTCTGTATCCTGTTACTGAAAAAGCGAGAAAAGGTTGCTGCCCTATATGCCACTTAACATGACTAAAGGGTCTGAACAAAATTCATGAACGAACTCCCAACCGTTAAAATTTGGACGACAATCTGGGACTTGTGTTTTCCATTGAGCATATGTATCAGATTACATTTCCTATGATGAATAAGTAGACAGAGCTATTGAAATCATATTAAAAACTTAATTTTCAAATGTCTGTCAGAAATGTATACCAGTAAATAACTGCAGTAAAAAAGGGCTTCTCACAACAATCCTTACATAGTTCAAACCACTGTCTTTTCTTGTGACTGAGAAAACCTTCAAATCACAAATCAGTATCTAAAAAGGTACATCACATGACCTTATCCCCCCTTACTAGGAACAGCAAGTCTTGTACTCTTACCTTGAGGTTGGAGATGTGCTTAAACACAAATGGATTACTGACTGAAATCTGTAGAAGAAAAGCACAGTAAATATGACCATTATTAGCAATGGGAATGACGGAGACTGTACATTTATTTTCTTCATCAGTACACGAAATGTGACTTTTTAGTATATACAAAAAACACAGCACATTAAATTTCAAGTAACATGTCACTACTGGAACACACATTAAAAAGATCTTAATTATGATTTGCATCTGTTATTGTTATTGTTATGTTGAAACAATGTGTCAAATTTTATCCTTTTTATGATTAGTTAGGCAATTAAGTAAGTGTTTTAAGACCTGGGTATATCATCCCTCAGTCCCAGCCCTCCTGCGGGTTGGATTGCTTGCTGGCCTTTGGGCGATCTGACCCGCGGTCGGGCTGGTACCTCAGGTGATACGGAATATACCATAACTTGTATTCTATATGTATACATCTTCGACCTTCAAGCTGACCTGTTTGCGAATTTTCTCATTCATGGCGTTGATGTAAGTCTGGTACACGGCCATGCACTTCTTGGCCAGTGAGGAGGCGTAGTAGATGGGGATGTCATGGAGCTCAGGGTGGTTACTCCAGTACTCATCTGCAGGGAAGATGTGCAAAACAATTCAATTTAACATCTTAACACGGTACAAACCTTTTGACTGCATTTGGCTGCCTCTGAAAAAGACAAGGCTATTTTCTATCCACGAGAAAGATTCTAGATATGCCCGAGGCTAATGATCTAAGCCCCCTTTCACCATGTGGTGATCACCGAGCAACTTAAGTGCGACAAAAATTGGATTTGTGTCACCATTGATTTTACACTTGAAATATAATGCAGTATAAGTATAAGTCTCATTTAAAAGACAGCAAAACAAACAGAATGTTAACAAATTTGTACCCTCCATTGTCAATGTATATGGAGAATCCTAATAAGTAAAAAAAATAAATTAATCAACGAAATTTGTAATCTTTCAAATTTTTGTTTAATCTTTGCTTGCAGCCCCTAATGTAAAGGGGATGTTAGTAACCATACTATAAAGAGTAATGTCAAAGATTTTTGAGTAAGCTGTATTCTGTAACTCACCTAAGATCAGGAGCAGTTCCTGTGCCCTTCCCAGAGCAAACACCGGGATGAGACACCTGCCTCCCCTGTTGACGATGTCGTGTACAGTACTTGTGAATCGGGCTTCTCTCTCCTCCCGCTTTTCATGGATGTGTGTACCGTATGTCGCTTCCTTCATAAACATACACAAGAATTAGTAAAAAGAAACACACGATTAACTTTTTAGTGTATTTGAACTAACAATACAGGTGAACTTTCAAGCTAACAAACTTTTATCACCTTTTCTATCATAAGTTGATAACTACGAAGCTGTTATAAACCACTATGTTTGTAGTGGCATCTTGAAACTAAAGTGTTTGCTCCATTTAGGATACACATTAGCAACATACAATGTCTTTCTGAAGTCCAATACTACAGTAGAAGCCAGTTAATTGCAAAATGGATTACCGCTCACTTTTGTTAATTGCACAGAGTCCCAAACTCCAGTGGTGGTACAGTGCACATTGTTGCACCATCCAGATAATTGCACAATACACTGTATATGCTGACAAATAGGGTGTGCAATTTAACAGCTTCTACTGTATATACAAAGTTAAACTGAGGAATTCTGTTCCCTAGGTACAACCATATCTGTATCTGTACCTATATACCGAGTAAAACCACCCTTTGGCATAACACAGCAGAACAATAAATTAGTGTACAGTTACAGATTTACATACTGGTCATAGCAAACCTAACATTGAGAACAAAGATAAGATGTGACAGAGAGGTAAAGGTGTTGCAATAATGAACTTACTATGATGAGGACATCAGGATGGATGGCTGGCACCTCTGCTGCCATGAGATGTCTGTCCTCCTGACGGGAGAAGTCTCCTGTGTACAGGATCTTCACACCTGCAATCTCTATCATAAACATGGCTGCACCCAGCACATGGCCTGCATTGTAGCACCAGAACTTGATGCCATTGACATCTGTCTCCTAAGGTGTGCAAAAGAATAAACAATAAAAAATTAACATTTCTTGGTGGATGTCAATGTGCAACACATTTATACACATTAGCCAAAGAGGCTTGGTGGGCATCACTCCACCATAAGAGAAAGTCGTGAAAAGAGCCTTTCCTAAGGGCACAATGTCAGGGCATGGTGGGTATCAAACTTGGAACCTCTGGATTCTGAGCCCAACCAGATATGCCAATCGATGCCACTAGGCGTGCAAAATGATAGGTTGTCATATGATAATCAACATCACCACCACAACTGACCAAGACAAGATCTTTCTGTCTCTCTTTAAAGGGTTGAAAAAGAGACAGTGTGCATCTCAAAAGGTCATCAAGTTGCTTTATTTTCTGTAATCGTTTAAAAATTTTGCCAAATGATGAATTTCTTTTCAGTTGTTTATTGGACAGTACATTCTTACCTGGTGGAAGTTGACTGTTTCTATCTTATCCATGCTGGCACTTAGGTCATTCTCTGTGTACAACATGTCTTCTGATGAAATGTTGCTGAATAAAAACAAGAAGTATGTCATAAATACAGAGGAAAAACAAAACAATGTAATCACTGTATTTAGGAGTTTAAAAACGTATTTTTTAACAGACAATAAGTAGAAGTAAATGATACCTCTGATATGTTTTCAAGTGATTGTCGAGGTTTGGGTAAGATATGAAGTACTATACTGGGGTAGTGCTGGCCTTACCTGACTTTGATGTAATCTGACAATAGCCATTTGTAGATGGCCTTAGTGGCGTGAGTCATGAACACACGTCCACGGAAACTGGTCTTGGTCAGGAAGTATGGCAGGCCTCCACAGTGGTCCAGATGGAAGCTGGGGTGGAGTGGAAACAATTCATTACATGTATTATCACGAGACAATCATCTTCTTCAATATCTACTCTTCAACAAGTCTAAACATACATTTATCTTTGTGATCTAGTCTATAAATCAAAGATTTCTTCCTGGAACAATTGATGTATACTTTGTGCATGTGATCATGACTATGAGTGAGTGAGTTAGTGAGTGAGCATTAGCTACTATGAAGGCATCTACTTTGGCAGTGGTTCTGTTTGCAGTTGGAGGGAAAAAGAGGTGTTTGAAGTTCTGTTGAAACAATCTTGCTATACAGTAGAATTGCAAAATACATATTTGCAGAGTTATAATTTTGCAGGAAGAGGCCACTGCAAAAAAACCCACAAAATTCAATGTTCTAATTCTGATTTGAATCAATCAACAGCAAAAAAAGTTACAATTGTGGACACCATACTCTCCATAAACTAAAGCAGTCAGGGAAAACATTAATGCTAATGGAAATCTCAAATTTTTGCAAATATTTTCTACCCTTACTGATTTGTTCACAGTTTGAATAAGATTTCCATAATGATAATGCACACTTACTGACTGATTAACAGGAGGTCAATCTCTTCAGGGTCAATCAGGTCAAGGAACGGCAGGGCGTTCAACCCGTTGAGTCCTGGATGGATCCCAGTATCAAGCTGGTGAGGACACATAAAAATACGTAAATGACAAACATGTTGTTGAGCAAATAGACACCATTATTACCTGGAAGTTCTGAAAACAATTCTTAAGGCTGCAGTTTTTCTCTTCAAGAATGTGACAGAGTGGAAGACTCTAGTCTAAGTTCTTAAGGTTCAACTAACAGTAAGCAATGACAGGGCTTGAAATACTTATTTCTGCCTACCTGCACTGGTACAGGTAACATTGAAAATTACCTGCACCAGACAAATTTTACCTGCACCACTCTGAACTTAGAGAGTATGGATCATACTAAAATTGTTCAGGAACCATTGCTATTTTTTTTCTTTATACTTTATAGGTGGCAACAGAAAATACAGGTGATAACATTCCATATCCACCTACATCATAGGACATTTATGTATAAAATCCAGTACATGGACAAGTGCAGGTTCGGTGCAGGTAGACACCAGAAATACCTGCACAGATCCAATTTTACCTGCACTAACCTGCATATGCAGGTGGTATTTCGAGCCCTGAATGAAGATACAGTATTACTGTAAAATTATGCAGAATGTTCGCGGCCGTTTTATGTTCGCAGTTTTTGTGGTGACCACTTCACCGCAAACTTAAAACCACCGCAAACTTCCTTGTAGTTAGTCTGCATAGCTGTCTGGAGTTTTTACTGATGCTATGAATATGATGAATATTTTTGATTTTTACGTTGAAGAAATTTCTGTCCTATTGATATGTGGCAACTTGCTAGGCAAAGACAAATCTCGGACATGGGTATCCAAATTCTGCATAATTTTATGTTGTATGGTGTTCAAAGCATCTTAGTTTTTCACCTATTAATTCTTCTAACATGATGCATGAGACATATACTCACCATAATCTTCTTCCCTTTAAACTCCAGCATGTGACAGGACCTCCCTACCTCCTGTCCTGCACCCCTGAAGAATAAAACGTGTGGTTTCACACAGTGAACTTGGTGTAGCTAGTGGTGTGTATGCATGGGCAAAATGCTGAGGGGGAGGGGGGCAGAACAAAGACACTGTTTTCTTTCGTGCATATTAAATCTGTATCTTAATAGTAATCACTGTGATAATACCTGGATAATACAGGAAATAATTAATGGTTTGAGAGTGACTTACAGCGGTCTTATGCTGAGCAAGTCGCTCTCTTCCGCGGGAACTTGCGCATCCATGCGCCGTTTGGCCGCCATGTTGTTTCTCTTCTCGTACCTGTGATGGTCTCGCGAGAGTTGAGGTCCGTCACTTTTGACCGCAGCTGCCAGATTAAATAAAGGTATCAGGTGTCAGATGACAGCCGTCGGTGCTATGGGTATGTAGGCTGGTCTTTATTTTGCTGTATAATATTTATAGTTGGAGAAAGGGTATTGCTTTGGAAATTGCCTTACAAACAACAAATGCCTATTCATCTAACTGCCTGAGGTAACGTAGCAGGTTGCATCACCTCCTTGCGAATTGGTTGAACGAAATCATCATGAATTGGAACTCAGCTGATACTAAACATATAATGTTTGGATCATTGATAGTCAGTATATGAATGACAACACAGATGTTCGGATGTTTCTGACGAGGACATATTGAGTTTACTGTGGATATTTCATATCTATCGTAAATCAATGTTTACGGATGTTGACTAGTGAGGAAATGTTGAGTGAAAGGTCATGATATGATAATGAAGGTCCAATCCAACCCTCAACAATTGCAATTATATTTGGAAGTGGCACAGATTATATATGATTAAATGATTTTGATAAAAAGATGCCGAGAGTCGTTGTTTTATTTTCTTCCAGGGTCAACCGTTGTTAGCATTACAACAACTACTACACTGCGGCAATGAGACGAAGCAACTCCATCCGGTATGCACTTGAACAATACACGTCGTATCGTGTTCCCAACATACAATGTGCCCAGTCAGTATGGTACACACAAAGAACAAACAACAGTTTTGCCGTCTGGAGAAGGAGGGTACACTGCAGTGCGGCTTTGGCACAAAAGAGGCCGGAGCGAGTACAGTTGAGCTCGGAGCGTTTCCCCCAACTGAAGAGAGGAGATTTTGCCAGAGTGTCGGACCGAGACCTGCAGGTTTTTGAGCGGCTCGTTCCTTCACGTGTGCTGACCGAACCGGATGACATTGAAGGGCATAACGTGGACTGGTCGGGAACCTGCAGAGGTCAGTTTAATTAGTTACAGATCATTGACTCAACTAACTAACGAAATTAATTAACTAAGTGAGCTTACGTGAATTGACTTTCCTTCTTATTCAGCAAGGTTAGTCGTTTCGATCAAGGTGGTCAAAGGGTGTTTTGGTTAAATACATATGAAGAGTTTGGGAGATGCAAATAAGACGTTCCAACAGACACCTGCCTCATGATGCAAACAGTCTTTAATGATTAATGATGACATTTGTTTGTCTCAAACAAACGTTTTAAGTACCCCCCCCCTTAATATACCTGGATACAAGTAACGGTGCCAGAATGACCTGTCAGGTAAATGTACATAATCCCACCACTACCAATAGGGAACACAGGCTACCTACAAATCGGGAAATTTGCATTTTGCTATTTGGACTCTTTCCTTCACCATCAGATCATGAAGCCTGTACTGAAAACAAACAAACAAACTCAATTCTCCAACTCCTTATAGGAGTCTGAAGTTTTCATTAAGTGTGTAGATGCATATACATGCGGTCCTTTGTGTTGACGACGCAACGTGATTTTCATTGCAAACCGCATGTTCTGAGGCTATTTCAGGGGCAATTTCGAAAGTTTGTGCGATTTAATGCGCGTGTAAAGGCTGTTGTTAGTCCATTTTCGCTTAAAAAAAATTCTATCACATATTTCCGGGTCATTATGCGATGTAACGTGACGATATTTCACCCCAATATCCGGTTTATGCCATAAAAGCTTATGCGATTATGCCATTCCATTTATCGGAAACCAGAATTTTATGCAAATCACAGATTTATGCCAATGGCCATGATCCAATTAGTTGGTGTCTCTCTCTATATATATATGTCCAGGTTGTTATGAGCCGGTGGTAAGGCTATTGATAAATTGCAAATAACAGCCGCACACTGGACATTTTTGAGGAGCACATGGTTTATTGTGTCCTTTCTCCAGGATTCTAGCACCAGAATGAGGTCACAGGATGAGGTCACATGGTTCTCAGTGGTTCATAACATACCTCCCCTAACAGGAGAAGATTGACAAGTCAATCTGAATAATCATAAAGATATGAAACCACTGGGTAGACTACTTAAAAGTTACATTACGGGTATTATAAGGAAGCTACAAAAATAAAGAATGTTGACACTTCTGTCCTTTGAACATTGAAATAGTGATAGCAAAACTGACTGTTACAATATTAAGCATATAGATATGGGAATATGGAAACATAAAAATATGGAAACGGATCTAATTCGTATAGCAGTGAGTTACACTTCAGAAGACAAACCCTATAGCTCTACATAAAGAGAACCAGCTGAATGTCTGGCACACTGAGGCACAAACTACATACAAATTACATGACGACAGTGAAGTTTGTTTGGCTGTTGCAAAAATTACAACTTGGGAGCAGATATTGTACAGCAATGTGGTTCATAACACAGGTGATGGGCAGGTTCTCCTCCGCCCCAAGACAACAGAAGAAGTGTCGGCTATCCTGCGGTACTGTAACGGCCGGGGACTGGCGGTGGTGCCGCAGGGAGGCAACACGGGACTGGTGGGCGGTAGTGTGCCTGTCTTCGATGAGGTCATCATCTCTCTGTCGCTCATGGACAAAATCATCAGTCTGGACGAAATCTCAGGTTAGCATAAATAATCAATTGAAAAAAAACAAAGAAAACAGGAAATAGAAAGGTCCAACATATATACAAACAAACAGATGTTTATTGGTACTTGACTGTGTACAGACGTCCCAGTACAAAAAGAAATGGCCAGCAAAAGTATGACCCCCCCAAAAAAGACGAAAAAAAGATCCAGAGAGCCTGCTATGGAGGCTTTGTTAATACCACAATGGAATCCGGTAATTATGAGATGAAACCTTGGTGTATTGAAATATTTTAACTTTTTAGACATAGTTTAGAGTCCGTCTCTCACCTTGCACATTGACGATACTATATTTCTTTTGGATACGGCATTAAAGAAATGTTTCACGGCTATAGCTAAGCCCAAAAGGTTTTCAGCAGCGCTCCAGTCCTAAAATATTGTACCCACACTTGTCATTGCCACAGGTGTTCTTGTGTGCCAGGCGGGCTGTGTGGTGGACAAAATTAACGGAGCCTTGGAGCCACATGGTTTGATGACGCCACATATCCTGGGGTCAAAGGGCAGCTGTCAAATTGGAGGCAATATTTCCACAAATGCCGGAGGTCTGCGCATGCTCAGATATGGCAACCTTCATGGCAACGTCCTAGGGCTTGAAGCTGTAAGTATTTTTTCAAGACTATAAAACTGTTCTCTTAAGGTAGTACTTGCATTACCAAATCACTTTAATATGTCCGTTCTGGTTTATCATGCAATTTATTCTTATTGATTGACAATGTCAATAAAGCTTATTGCATAATGATTGGATAACTTAGTTTGATACCTAGATTCTGATGCACCAAGATACCGTTTTCATATATAACAAAATGACCTTATCGCTACAACATGTGCTTAGCCCGTTAAAGCATAGATTTACCATAAAGGTAATATATCGTAGTTAGTTGTTGACATAAATCAAGGACGATTTAACCTCCTTGCATATATGAACATTGAATGTGAAGAGCGTGACAATCTCTTAATAATATCTGTTTAGCCGATGGAATGTGATGAAAGACTTATGATGATACCATTGCCGAGAGTGCAATGACTGTAACAGGTCAACAAAAGGGTGTCCTATCGCATATTCAGGTACTAGCGAACGGGGATGTTTTAGACTGCCTGTCTTCCCTGAGGAAAGACAACACCGGGTACGACCTTAAGCAGCTGTTTATTGGTTCAGAAGGCTCACTTGGAGTCGTAACTGCTGCCTCAGTTCTCTGTCCCAGGATTCCTGGCGCCGTTAGCGTCGCTCTTTTGGGTAAGCTGCCTGAAGTATTGTTTTCTCTCACGAATAAGTCTGGAAAACTGGTCAGGAACAGGATGCATGTGGCCGACTTTGTGGTTCAAATTTTGAACCAATGTGAGGGGGGGGGGGCATCTTTTGGACATCAAAAAGTGACATAAATTGGTGTCATCTTCCAAAATGAGATTTATTTAGTAGTACATATTGCCGATTGTTGTTAGTTCTAAATCTCTCTCTATACTTTAGGGTGCGACTCATTTTCTCAGGTTCTGCAAACGTACGATGCTGCTAAGACAATGCTGCAGGAGATTCTCTCTGCTGTTGAGTTCATGGACCGAGCCAGTATGGAAGTGGTACAGGAGAACCTCCAGCTTACATGTCCCTTGGGAGCTCACAGCTACTACTTACTGGTGGAGACGTCAGGATCAAATGCTGCTCATGATGAAGAGAAGCTGAACAGCCTGCTGGGATATGTGATGGAGAACGGGATTGTGGGTGATGGCACCGTCGCAACTGAACCGTCGAAAGTCCAGGTTAGGTTCAAAGATATGGGTCATGAAAAATCTCTTTCTAATCAGGTTAAAGAGCTCTTTTCCATCTGTTCAAAAGATACAATAATAATTAACTGACACAACAAAAGTACAGAGAATTTCTATATTTCTACATACAAATATACAAGCGGGTGCAAACAGAGTAACAAACAGGTATATGAAAATATCAATATGTTTCAAATGTGTTTAACATATAGTTATATAATGCTACTTGTTCTAAGGTCTGAACGTAGTTTTAGTGGACTACAGGTCGATGTCGCATTCAAAGACAGAGACAATATCTTGCTTCATTTCCATAGCTTGGAGAAAAGTGATAAAATACTTTCCGTAAATAATTTTATTAGGTTGGTAAATACTCATATAGTAAAGTTCTTTTAATCGCAACTAGGGTAGTTTCTATGTCTGTCGAGATAAGATGAGGGGGTATACAAATTCAGTCACGTTTGGGACGGCATTCTCTGTGCTGCAGCGCCACCTACATCGGCCAAAAGTAGCTCAGCGAAAAGCAGATCCAATCACTCTAACCCCGATGATGGCGTCTTTGACAGACATCAAAACGTTGGATGTGAGAACTGCCTTGGTTGTGTTTAAAAGAACTTAACTATATAGATAAAATACTTTCTTAAATTCTCGGCCATGTTGTTGCAGTCTCTATGGGCGTTGAGGGAGAATGTGGCGGTGGCTCTGCGAAGGGACGGCTGTGTCTACAAGTATGACGTCACTGTTCCGATGTCCAGATTCTACGACCTTGTAGTGGACACCAGGGAGCGAGTCGGGACCGATGTGACCAGGGTCGTTGGTTACGGCCACCTCGGGGAGAGCGACATTCATCTGAACGTCACCTGTCCGCAACACAGTGATGAGGTCTTTGATGCCCTGGAGCCGTGGGTCTATGACTGGGTGGCCAGGTGTAAGGGAAGCGTGAGCGCAGAACACGGGATGGGGATACTGAAAAGAGACTATCTGTATCACAGTAACACAGGACCAGCGGTGCTCTTAATGAAACAACTTAAGAAACTGATGGATCCAAAAGGAATCTTGAACCCGTACAAAATCTTCCCAGACTGAGAGCACCTTGTTTACAAGTACGATTATGATTTGTATCATTTGTAAAATGTAATACATCTTAGTCTTGAAAACAGCTCTAAGACGTTGTCATTAGTTTAACTATGATGTTTATAAGGAATACCATGTTGTCATAAAGTAATGTAGTAGGAATGGGGAATAGAAAATAACGATTTCATGAATTGTTTCAAAACAATTTGAGTAGTGCAATATCTGGTCATTAGAACACACGACTAAGAGCTTTCTGACATTTCCTATGATAATCTTTACTCCATGCCCAATGGTAATACTAATTAAGCAATAGAAGAGGTTGGTAATATTTTTACTCTTTTCACCAAATGTTCTGTTTCTGATAATGTTATGTCTAACATGAGGTGGCATGCTCCCGAATGACAATGTACATGGCTCTTTGGAAAGGTCCCTTGGTACGTAATTGTAATCCGCAAATCGCATCGAAAGATTGTGCTTCGATTTGCTTTCCCACCCAGTATGAGTAGTGGATGAACTTCGAGGAATTATCCAAATCAAAAGACCACTAACTTGTCAATTCCCTCGAATTCGTCGGAAAGTTAATCGAAATCCATCCACAGGAAAGCCAGATCAAGAAGCACTAGTCATACTGGATGGGATCCGGAAATCTTGATCACTGACGTCAAATAATTAACGCAAGTTTCAACAGTGAGACAGCTCTTAACTATGACAGACTTGACGTATGTGTAAAACAAGTGAGAACAGTAAAACGTGACCAGACTACAGTCGGGAATGTGTGTGTTGGCATTTACTTTTGTCTCATGAGCTCAAGCCTTTTGTTTGTTGCAATCATAGAAAAATCCTGTTTTTCAACTCGTAACCTTCGGACAATTTGTTGAGACGTCATTCGGGACCAAACCCAAGTTAGGCACTGTTCATACCTACATTCTCTGACGGCGTCAGCATCAGAATCTCGCCTGTTTACGTCCAAACGGTGGGTATTTAGACAGTAAAAAGACGGATGATTACTAACAGAATCAGACTGTTGCGCTGTGCAGAAATATGCAGGTGTGGCGCATTCCGCTGATATGAATGAAACGTTGGGAAAGTTTTCTGCCTGTCCAAATTTAAAGATATATAAATGTATGACGGTAGACTCTTTCTGAGTGAGTGGTGGCAGTGTGAGTTCGTACATCGTGTGTGCTTGCACTCGGGCGTACGTATGTATCGCAGTACGTGTGTGTGTCTGTCTGTGCGTGTGTGTATCTCTCTCTCTCTCTCTCTCTCTCTGTCTGTGTGTGCAGTGAAAAACTATGTATCTTAGAACCAATGTACACATGATGCTATTACCTTCGCAAAGAAGGTTATATTTCGGTTGAGACATGATGTTGTGTCTCTAAATATAGATCAACAGCATATAACCAGAGTAGCTGTGGATGGACATTAATGATATTTGGTATTTGAGTAGCGGTTGCAGAAACGAGTTCGAAAATGGTTGGCGTAGCACTTTTCTTCTGCACTGCAGCGGGCCGAATGTGTGTCCGTTTGTTTGCGGACAGCATAACTCGAGACGTTGCGGATAGTTTTGCATGATATTCGGTGGATAGGTAGGGGTTGGGAAAAGGACGACGAGTTACGGCACTGCAGCGGAGGTTCAAAGTTGGATGTAAAATGTTCCTCAAGTAAAGAGAAGCGCAGTCTGCTACAGAAGTCTACTACACCTCCCGAGGGGTGCTTAACCGAGCGTCATAATTCACGTTAACGAGTCAAAGGTCGCAATAGGTCACATTATTTGTCTCTGATATGTCGCTACAGTTTCTCGGAAATCAGGTGTCTTGCTACCGTCTGCGTCTTGTCAGTGAGTGTAAAGTGGACGCGAACTGTAGTCTACTACGCTTGTACCACAATTTCAAAGAACAGGTGTAAATCGGGCTTTATATAATGATTGTAGTTTTCGAATTTTCCAGTTTTTCACCCCCTGACAATCGAGTACATAAATGAGACTATCTGTGCAATGCCTGTATAACCGTTTGTGAACCAAACCTCAAATACATTTATCGATGAACGCAATATAACCTTTCATATTGTTGATTGTACATTGTCCTGTTACCAGGACGAGCCCTTACTGATAGCCTCCGGCTACTATGATTGGGCAGCCCTGGCTGTATTTCTCTCTGTGCAGCCGAGTAAATCAAATCAAATCACCCTACAGGTAAAACCATGAGGAAGTCTGTAGCCATCCTGTTGGTCGTGGCCCTGACTGTGGCCATGATGTCGCACCAGGCTGCAGCTGAGGGTCAGGATTCTGATCGGCGTCTTTCTGGAGTGAAAGGGCGCCGGCGCTTCTATAACGTTAACGGAGGTGCTGATAAACGCCAAAGGCGGGCTGTGTTGGCAGGTATGTAATGTTGTATATGTAAGGCCAAGTTGATTTGATTAAATCATCGCACGTGGATCAAGTTTCGTCCGCTTCCAAAAAAAAAAGTTTCCGACTATATACGTTCGAAGCAGCTCTAAAATGATCACCCACATGCCGTAAATTGAAAAAAGAAATATCGGAAACTGATGTCATATAAGATAGAATGCTAAAGTAAATTACAAAGTCAAAGAAAAAGATGTGACAAAAAGTCTATTATTCGGTATACCATGTGTTTAGTCATTTGTTCAGCATTCCTGACCACTTTGCGTCAACTTTGCGAACTTGTGTTAGTTTCCCAATGAGGTCACATTGATGTGAGACGTATGAAGTACAGACAAACAGGATTTTTAGAAAGCACAGAGTTTGCAATGAATTCAAAAGCAATGTGAAATCATTGAAATACACCAACAAGAGATTTGCATAGAGACGGAGGGTGCCATAGACTTTTTGCAACTTATGATCGACCAAGTCATGTGTGCTATCTACATAACATAACGTGACGTTACAGAAAAAAAATAGGTAAATGTTGGAAATTACCGTTTAACTTTATCTAGAATAAAAACTACCATATTGCTGTTTTTTTGTACAGGGGATGAACCAGTGAAGGATCTTCTTGACGAGATCCCCCAGCGCTCGGGTGGAGAAGCCTGAGGTAATAACACATGGTACACTTTTATTTTTACACTCAACATGTGACATCTTTGTAGTTTTGTAACGATAAAGTAAGGTATTCACTAGCACTATCTGATTTAAAAAAAAATCATTTCATTCTCCTTTCCATGTTTCAGGATGCTGTTCATCCACAGTTGGACCAGCTGCCTTCACGAGACGCCGTGAACATCATGCAATCCGAATAATCGTCCAGTAATACTTCATTGCATGAAAACTTAGCTTCAATGTCATTCTCCTAGATAGGAGCCGGTGTGCTGCTGTTGTATTTGAAGAAAAGTTTAATGTTAACATGCATGTCAACGTTTAGGATTATACATGTCTCGCGTATCAGAAGTGATGATATTCCATACTGTTAGTACACAAATATAAATACAGGAACTCTTGATCCACAGACTTGACATCAACAAGCTGATATCTAAAACCCAAACCTACGCCGCTTTTTCCTGAAATCTATATGCTACCAAAAATTAACAAATAGAGAGAATACCTCCTTTTTTAATGCTGGGAAAGGGTTCATTGTTTCAAAATCTTTGCTAACCGAACAATGTGGAAAAATGCAGACTTTGTCATCATGAATGTTCCCATTTGGCCATTACATAACAAGTTGAAATGTAGTTGATGAGGGGATTTGTCTATGTCACATTCAGAATGACCATAGTAACTTTTACACTTATATTGACAACTTAACATCTTAGTACTATGAATGATCTAGACCATGTTTCTGGTTTGATGTAAGTCACCTGGACCTCTTTGTACTATTGGGCAGATCAGCAAACAAGCTTGGTGTGCGTGAGCATGTCTTGTGTATTTTGTTTCTATTATATAATACGGGAGTTCAGGTTCCGACTGGGCAAGCTTGATATCATTGGAAAGGTCTCAAAAAGGTGAAAACCGCATTCCAATCGTTTTCTTCTCGAGATAATCTTGATCGTTGGCGCTCTATCTTGGAATAACCGCTAGCTTCATTGAACCGCGTGCTGCGGCAAGGGATAGGGTAATAGCTTAAACAAAATGTGCGTTACTTTCTTCACTTGAATTTCATAGTAAAACCCGTGAGAATTAGGCAGAAAGCGATTTGAGTACTAAAAATTACTTCCTTACTTTTCTACAAGGCTCGGAAGCGGGTGAAGGTTCGCCTGGGGTAACCGCTAAGCGAACCCTTCGGTAACCGCAAAGCGACCTCATACGGTGGAACTTCCAGAATCTTAAACAAAATGTGCGTTACTTTCATGACTTGAATTTCGAGGTATATCCAAGGACCGTGGATTGATGAACTCCACAGCTGTGGAGTTCATCACTATGTTGATGAAATCCACAGCTGTGGATTTCATCGGTAGAAGGATGATGAACTCCACAGCTGTGGATTTCATCGATATGTAGTGATGAAATCCACGGGCATTCCGCCGCTAATACTGACATTTGGCTGTGGACTTCATCAGTATGTAGTGATGAAATCCACGGGCATTCCGCTGCTAATACTGACATTTGGCTGTGGACTTCATCAGTATGTAGTGATGAAATCCACGGGCATTCTGTCGCTAATACTGACATTTGGTTGTGGACTTCATCTGTATGTAGTGATGAAATCCACGGGCATTCTGCCGCTAATATTGACATTTGGTTGGCTGTGTATTTCATCAATATGTAGGGGTGAAATCCACGGGCATTCCGTCGCTAATACTGACATTTGGCTGTAGATAGTAAAACGCCCTTTCACTAATAATTTTACACAGAGTAATCTATTTTAGCTGATTTATGTCAATCGATTGTGTGATACAATATTAATACAGATACCATTTGTAAAAATTTGAATTGATTGACTATACAGAGCTAGAAGTACGAAAGTGATTTGCACAAAGCTAGAATGGCTTTATTGGATCGTGGAGTATATTATTGACAATACTAGTAAACACAACAGACAGAGCCTCCAACAGACTCTAACCAGAACAACACAATGTCATGTAAAATATTTCTGGTACATTTCTAAGTTAAGCTGGATTCAAAAGACAAACACCTTTACTTTGTGCATCATATATTTTAGTCGCATGTTTGTGACTAGTGACCTTCTGTTTAATGATCGACGTGCAGTCTACTGTTATCAGACTGCACGTCGATTAGCAAATGAAATGCAACCCCTTTATACTCTTGTAGACAATTAGAACCTGGGCCAAAATACAATTGTAAGTCATAATCGTAAACCCTTACCACCCAAGCCACAAAGCACAACATTGGGAAGCAGTGCAGTTCTGATGTATACAGTCTGTTGGTTTAGTATTGTTTGTGATTGATTGAAGAACAAAAGAGCATAATAAGCAATTGGCCTTCTCTGGCTGGGAAAGTTGTCTTGCTAAGCAAGAAGCTTTTATCAATCTTGATAAAAGCCCCTTATGCTAAGGGACCAAGAACCCGATTTCCACCTTCCTGAGGGTCTGCATGCTCTTTTCCGTAAGGCGTAGGCAGGCCTTTTTAATTCCCGTAATTCGTAGGGTAAGCTATTTTCACGTAATTCGTAGTGAGGATGGAAAATTTACCGTAAAGCGTAGCCAGTGTATTTCACGTAAGGCGTAATCTAGCCTAAAAATTTCACGTAAAGCGTAATTAAGCCTAAAAATTACCCGTAAATCGTAGCTGGCCTCCCAAATTTCGTAAGTCGAAACGTAGTCTACCAGTAAATTTAGTCCTTCAAAACACAGGAAATTTCAGAGGATCAAGATTTCAAAATTTCGCCGGACCTCACTTGCGACTCCTTTCACCTTCGGTCATCGACATGGTAAAAATATGGTATATACCCTCAAAAATCTTTTTTTTGCAAATAGAAATGTCATTGAAGTTAGCTTAGTCTGCCAGCAAAATTTGCCCATCAGAATGCAGGAAATATCATTTTAGAGGGTCAAGGTTTCAAAATTTCCATGGTCCTCCTTGTGCCGCCTCGCGCCTTTGGAACTCGAAATTCTGAAAATATGTTGGGGATGTGTGTCAACCTCAAAGATCTGTTTTGCTAATAGAAATTTGCCCATCAAAATGCACAAAATATCGTTTTATAGAGGGTCAAGATTTCAAAATTTAGCCGGATCTCCTTTGCCACTCTATTCACCTTCGGTCATCGACTTCGTAAAAAATATGTATCATGGCTGGCGGTGTACCGAAAGTGCGAAAAGGAACGAAAAGGAACGAAAAGGAACGAAAAGGAACGAAAAGGAACGAAAAGGAACGAAAAGGAACGAAAAGGAACGAAAAGGAACGAAAAGGAACGAAAAGGAACGAAAAGGAACGAAAAGGAACGAAAAGGAACGAAAAGGAACGAAAAGGAACGAAAAGGAAAGTACCGAAAGTGCGAAAAGGAACGAAAAGGAACGAAAAGGAGCAAACGTTCCTTTTCGTTCCTTTTCGTTCCTTTTCGCACTTTCGGTACTTTCCTTTTCGTTCCTTTTCGTTCCTTTTCGCACTTTCGGTACTTTCCTTTTCGTTCCTTTTCGCACTTTCGCTACCGAAAGTGCGAAAAGGAGCGAAAAGGAATGGAGTATGAAGCAAACTTAAATAAAATCAATGAGATTACAAGAGTTCGTAGACCTCAGGCCTGCATGAAATGTATTGGGTTTCTGTAGACCTATTGTGTATTTTTGCCTTTTTGTCTGTGGTACGTGGTTGGAAAAATGAGCTTTTTACTGTGTTGGTTGTGCACCATGCAAAAGTCTGACTCTGAAATTCCATTTTCTGAATTTGTAAGTTTGGACAGGGATGAACATTACTTATTTTGGATTTCTTAAGTATGTAACCAACCACAGTACTTTGAAGTTGTTGAGACGCTACCTTTTTTTGTCTCAGATGGCCCATGCACATGTAGTTACTCTGTCACATGATATACTAATATCTTCCTATTTCAATGTACTGACCTAATGCAGCTGCTAAGTCTCCTTGGTTTGTGTTCTTCCAATGATATTCATTAAAGATTTATTTCTGGGGTGTTATTCACTTGACATCGGAATGTTACTCGCATAATTTGACCAATGATACTTTTATCTGTAGTTCCATAGACATTAGACAACATGAATAGTGGTAGCCCCCATGCAGCAGCAACAGTTAGTCCCCAGGGTGGTATGATATTTTCATTCAATCCATCCAACCCAAACCTAAATCTCCTGTAGTATCTAAGCCAAATTTAACAGCATAATTTACTATGAAAAATGTCCTTGTCAATCCCATTTATAGATGGCAAGCTGCTGGCAATGGAAGCTTTGAAAAGTTCAGAAGCTGTTGTAGTCAAAGCAAACACCCAGCAAACATCCCCACAAACCAATGAGCAGTTGCTTAGAAGGGGAATTTCATCATATATTTGCCGCGACAAAATGCAACAAACGATACTGAATTTAAAACAGAACAAAGCTAAGCCTCCACCACTTAACCCTGCCATAGATTAAGCAGGCCCAAAAACCAAGCGAATATGACTAGCCCAAAACAACAAATTACCTGTATACAGTATGGAAATGGCATTACCAAAGAAACAAAAAGAAACACAGGACAAATCATACACATACCTTTCTCTTATGCCCACACTCTATACAGTTCTCCTCCACATTAGAAAATTGCATCTTCTTCTGTTTAAGTTCAAGTTCAACCATGATTGCCAACAGGGTAAAGGAACTTGTACCGGAACTTAAAACTCAGTACTATACAGCTCTAGAAACACCACAAAGAGTAATAAGCAAACTCCAATTATACCTGACCAACAGATATATAATCTGGCACACTCCCGTCATCTGGCAAACTGTCAGTGCCACTAAGTAACCTGATACATTGAAGGTGGCCCAGGCCAGATGATGGTTCTACACCCAACCATAATCTGTTTTTAAAACCAAGCAGATATTGGGAGGATGCCCCAACCACACTAAAACAGGGTCAACCTATACAGTATCAAGTTCAAGCACTAGGAGGCCCAAAATCAAACCTGACCACCAGGACACCACAAACAACTCACGTACCAAATGGCAACACAATGGCACCTTGCGTTCCGGAGATACAGCGCACGCCCCGTGCCCAAACAAAAGGTAACCTAAAATGTCAAGTTCAAGCACCAAGGGCGCCAAAATCAAAATTGAGCATTATTCAGCCACCGCCGACACATGTGCCAAATATCATCGCGCCAGCACCAGCCGTTCAGAAGATATAACTCCGGAAACACCCCTCCCGGACACAAAATTCGACCTGCCGGGTCAAGTTCAAACGCGACAAGGCCCAAAGTCAATCCTAGGCAACAGGCAACAACCCCCCACCCATGCACCAAAAATCGTCGCAATCGCGCGTATCGTTTCGGACACACAGCGCCAAAAGTGCCCCCAAAACACCAAAAATGCCACCTTCAATGTCAAGGTCAAGCGCCAGGAGGCCCAAAATCACACCTGAGTGTCAGGCTACCACCCCCAACCCACGTACCAAAAATCGTCGTGCTCGCACCATCCGTTCACGAGATACAGCGCCCTACATCCCCGGCTACCGAAAAGTTTCCACCAGCATCAAAACCATACCTGCATACATGCAGGTAATAAGGAATCGGTACTGCGGGCGTTAGAAGCCTATGAAACGTGTTTTATTTTACCGAGAATTTGACATTATCAAATTTTTACAGCGCTGTTTCAGGCTGTTGTTTTTGTGTGGCTAAATTATTCTTTGAAGATCTGCGAAATACAAAGAAACGGAACTGAGATAAGAAAGTAAGGACTAAAATTCATTGGGTGGTAGATGAATATCGATTATTATACATTTTCAGGATGAGGCAAGATTGTAACGTTGTTGTTGTATTTGGGTGGCTTTTATTCTCCCTAGAGGGGAGCGCCGCATGCAAATGACCCGCGAAATCCGGTCAGGAAAGATATGCTAATAAACTGCTGCCCCACGAGCATGACAGCTCCTTTTAACAGGGCCAACAACATGGTTTTCTGGAGACTGGAGACATATCTTCTCGCTCGTTCACAACGAAAGAAAAGCTGTAAAAGGAGAGACATATATACATTGTACCAAAGAGATTTCATCAAGTTGT
Source organism: Branchiostoma floridae x Branchiostoma belcheri (assembly GCA_019207045.1). Classification (NCBI taxonomy): domain Eukaryota; kingdom Metazoa; phylum Chordata; class Leptocardii; order Amphioxiformes; family Branchiostomatidae; genus Branchiostoma; species Branchiostoma floridae x Branchiostoma belcheri. The sequence goes on along the minus strand of CM033032.1, from coordinate 15,361,864 downwards.
ACCATGAGTATTCATCATTTTGGCGGGAAGAAAGGTGCCAAAGTGAGGAATTTGTGCAAAGGATATTGGTAAATACAATTTCTGTCAACAATTTTCCGTCATATTCAATACAAATAAATTTCTGCCTCTTGCGACCGACATCAGGCCCTCGCTGATGATAAAAATCCCAATGCCGGGTTTAGATGTCCTGGTTGCAAAACAAATTTAAGGCGTTGTATTAATATTAATGAAAGTGTGAAAAAAAAGGAAGGAAAAATAATTCCCAACATGCTGGGCTCGAACTTCCGATCGTCGACTTCCTGGGTTCGAACATGCGACCTATATTTCTCTAAGGTCAAGTTCTTACAAATTGTGCAATACATATACTTGTAACTTTGCTATCATTGCATTTTTTTAACAACTATATCCACATAGCATGGCTTTTTATGATAAAATATGCGCAATCGTTCTCGACATAATCCATTTCTTCTTGTGAAATTTTATAATATAAATGTAATATGGATATTCTAAGGAATGTTATAACCACATTAACACGTACATGAACATAGATATGCATAGATAGGTCTCATCAATATTCATTCCTCCATTGAACCATTGCTATAGGAATTTCGTGGAACAAGCCGCAAAATGCATTTGCCGATCACAGTTTACCTTTTCCTAATATTACCATCGATTTTATTTGAATTTGCTTCATACTTCGTTCCTTTTCGCACTTTCGGTAGCGAAATTGCGAAAAGGAACGAAAAGGAACGAAAAGGAAAGTACCGAAAGTGCGAAAAGGAACGAAAAGGAACGAAAAGGAAAGTACCGAAAGTGCGAAAAGGAACGAAAAGGAACATTTGCTCCTTTTCGTTCCTTTTCGTTCCTTTTCGTTCCTTTTCGTTCCTTTTCGTTCCTTTTCGCACTTTCGGTACTTTCATTTTTGTTCCTTTTCGTTCCTTTTCGTTCCTTTTCGTTCCTTTTCGTTCCTTTTCGTTCCTTTTCGTTCCTTTTCGTTCCTTTTCGTTCCTTTTCGTTCCTTTTCGCACTTTCGGTAGACCCATGGCTGGGGGATGTGACGTGTCAACCTCAAACACATTTTTTACTGATAGAAATGTAATTTCACTAAGTTTTCTATAATAGCCAAAAAAACTGGCGTTTCAGGGGGGCAGGATTTCAAAATTTTCCCGGACTTTCCTTCGGCGCTCGACGTGGCAAAAATAAGTTGGCTGGCGTCACCCTCATAAGCTTACGCTGAACCCCTGCGACTCTTTAATTAGAAATGCCATTTAACTTAGCTTTGTTTGCCAGCGAAAATTTCCCTTCAAAATGCAGGGAATAGTGTTTCAGAGAGTCAAAATTTCAATCTTTTCTTGCGGAGCACGACCCCGCCTCTGTCGAGTGTTGCCAGCCTTCCATAATTTAGCGTAAACCGTTGTCAGTCTGTCTGAATTTAGCGTAAAACGTTGCCTGCCTTCGTGAATTTAACGTAAAGCGTTGTCGACCGTCCCGAATTTAGCGTAAAGCGTTGTCAGGACCCCCCATGCAGACCCTCATACAAGGCACACATTCGTAACTTCTTTTCATTTGTAGATGAAACACAATTAGAACAAACAAGTAGCGTAAGAGGAAAGTTACATGGCTGGAATAAATGTGTAAACATTACAAAGTTTGGACATGACTTTACACGCGGTCTCACAGCGCCACCTATCTACATTGGTTGGTATTGCAACATGTCCTTCAAGTCGTACACAGTGTGATACTGTGCTGGCCGGATGTTTGCGGGCATTTTTAGCATCTTTCTTGAGAGAGTCAATACACTCCAAGCAACTCTGATTTGCAGGGAGTAAGTGCGTCTTTATTCATTAGAATATTTCTTTTATATGTCTTTCTTTTCTTTTGTATTCAAAGACGAAGTTTGTACATAAAGATGTATTTCTTGCTTGGACAAGCCTTTTTGTCGCAAGAATGAGGATCTAGGAACAAGAAAGTTTTGTGTATCCTTTAGGCTGGTGTATCTTAAGAAGAAAAGCGCCGTTAAACGGCTGAAATCATCATTGCAGGTAAACCCGCATCCACAGGAAGGTTTTCTTTGTAACAGGGTAAATAACTAACCTCAAGAAGGTTTTCAACCTCCTTGCTAACCTTAAGTTTAATTGGACATCAAACGCTGGTCAACTATAATTATGCCATGGTTAGATTGATATAGTGGAAGATTCATACCACCACACCCATACCCCGCGTCCCAGACAGGTGATGGAGGGATAAGGAGTGCGGAAAGTCTCCATCCCTGAGCAGAGAGCGAGGCGAGTACTTTTCCCAAGCCATAAGAAATTAGAGAGGATGGTTGGGTGTTTAGGGTAAAGATACCTTCTTCTTTATATCTCAACACCCTCATACCCTTCCTACTGTCCCTAATTGACCCGACTTTAATTTTCGCCTGTTTCTGCCAACCACCTTTTTATCTTCCTCCCCAAAGTCAAACTGTGCGCCTTTTTTGTGATAATATCTTTCCCTTTTATACCCCTGCACTCATTAGCATACGTGTACATTTGCATAACTCCTCTGCTTGGTTACCCTCCAAAATTGAGTTAACTGACCACCTGTCTGTGGTGCGCGGGGACAGGTGTGACGCTGTGAATAGTACACAAAGATTATTCTGTCTCTTTGCATGCAGTTCTGGTCACCACTGGCTGAGCGTGTCCAGGTAGACCCACGGGCCAGAGCTGACACATCGTCTTGTTGGGAGACTCGTGCAGTAGTTTCTAACACCACAGCTTATGATGGGCACCAACCTCTTCTGTACTGCTGTTCACGGGACATGGAAATACAATGTCAGCAAGGCCACGGCAGGTAAGTTTTATGGATGACGACATCATTAATTTTAAACATGTAGCCATGACCGTAGTTGTAGAAGGGAAACTAGTTCGATGTACATGTAGTAGTCAACTTGGTGAATGATACCAGTCTTCCAGACTTTGTGCATCGATCTTGTATGGCCTGTTTGATGTGATACCATCCAAGTTAGTTTTAACCATGACGGATGCGGGTTTTCCTGCAATGATAATTTTAACCGTTGGGCGGCGCTTTTCTTGTCTTTGCCATAGGATGCACTCCCTTGGCGAAGCAATCTTGATGCTGTTTCACGGTCCACTCTGCAATGACGAGAAGACATATCCAAACCAGGTAACATCGTTATTGTCTGAAGAGTCAAATTAACCTGATGATATCCCTACTAACTGCTATAATCCAAGTTTATTTTTAGTTGAAAATACGCCCTCTTTAGAGTATCAAACTATTCATGTAAAACTACAAAACAGTTGCAGAAGCTTTATTCTTTGAATCAACGTTTGAACCTCATTGATAAAATAGAACCATAGACATTATTAACAAAGGGGCACAACCTTAGAAGATGAGCAACACGTATAGACAGCGGAAGTTGTAACATTCTATTACAATCTGGGTTCGTATGATTATCTTAGAGACGTAGAAGTGACGGCCCAGAATTGCATGGAATGACGCAGGATGGTCCACAAGAGACGTTGCCTTGATGCAGACCACTTGACACAACGATGAAGAGACCTTATCAAGTATCAAGTAAGTCAGAATGATTATCTTACGGTTATCTGACGGTTTTTTTTTTGCGAGTTACTGTGTGAAGGAAAGACAAAGTTATGTTTTAGATAATTGATGTGACGTGTCATAAAAGCGCGACTTGAGCCCCTAACGTTTTTCTGCATCAAAAACCAGGATCATCCCCAGTCCATTCTACTCCACAGCTGCATAACAGTCGAGCCTATCGATTTTCTCATCGCATCAATGTGCGCAGTTACAATAAACCTGCTTCCATCAAACATAAATCATGTGTTGAGCTATAACTTGTTATGCTACGTGTTATTCAACCATATTTTATCCAATGTGATATCCTAGTCTGTTTTATCAAGCCCCATCCTATGGAATTCCAGTCTTGTGCCTCACGCTAATGTGCCTAGTGCCTCATGCTAATTTTTGCCATCGGAATCACAGCATATAGCCCTCTTCACCGCATGGATGCCACACACTTAGTCTTCTAGCGAAGTGGCATCATGACTCGCCACATTGTTCCCGAATTTTCCAATAGCATTGATACATTACATCCTCTACAAACATTATGTGTCATAGAAAGAAAGATTGTTACTTCCATATTGACGCACTAGCTGCAATTAGGTTGGAATTTGATCTCCCATTTTTTAGGTGTAACTGCGTTTAAGTTGTGGACCTGGAAGATGTATGTCAATACACAGCTGTAAACCCTTTCAAATCCGTCTATGACTGCAAATCCGTTTGACAGTTAGGTATCTATAGATTACATCAAATAGCTGGGTGATTTCGGGCGTAAATGACGTTATAAAGCCCTCTTGAGATAGGATGTCCCCATTGACGTACTTGGGTGTTTATCTCTTGCGCTATATAATGGGGAATCTTGGTCTTTATTGCGCTGCATTGTTTAGACCTAAGTCGCATTGGCTTTAAGAGAGATGGCTAAAAGCACCTCATTTGAGCATGCAGATTATGGCCATTGGTCATAAAGTAAGAAACAAGGACTCTCATCACTAATGAGTTGTCGTGGCTGGTTAAGACTATATTTCCCTAAAACAAAACACGAACATATTTCAATATATACTATGTACAATATGATATGTACTATGTACATACAGTAATATATGTATAGATCTGGTATCTACAAGGCTGTCCTGATGAACCCGTATATATACGGGATGCACATATATGATTCCTGTAGGTGGGTCCAGTAAATACAGGTTTGTGGCATTTCTTACCACAGGAAACCGCATTGATCTGGAAGTCTGCAGCAGCAGCATAGAATATGTAACGTTTTACTGATCAGATTAAACAACCAGCTTAGGAGGGTTAAATTGACAAAAAAAGTCTGAGCAGGACAAAGGAAGGTCATAAACTTAGAACATGCGAGGGCAAGAGAAGTAGTATGGGGATTACGGCCCCTATATCCACCTACGAAATATCATCAGGATCAATCAAAGACGCTTTTCGAGTGATGCTGTTCACAGACAGACAGAAGGACAGACAGACAGACGTACAAGCCTAAAACATAACCTTGCCATTCTGACAAAGGTAATAAATATATCTACCTTCGAAACGCACTTTGAATACGCACCAAGCTCGCTCCAGGCGCGTAGGAAAACGCCAGGTCAAGGTTTCGGGTCAAAGTTCAAATCTGACCGGATATCTGTAATCCGCACTGAAGGCCTCGTTCCGGTATTACTCCGCGTGTGGGCACTCAGAAGTATTCCCTCCGAAATATGAATGGGACCCCAAAATCGTGTGTTTATGTAGACGATAAATTGCCTTTTATCGCTCCCATGTCATATCGAAGGATTTGAGATGAAAGGTTGGGTATTTCTGACAGGATCGGGTGGAAAAGTTTCGGCATTCGGGCAATTCTTGGACGTGTACGTTTGTTTGTCCTGAGTAATGTGGTCAGCGGGTCACTGAAGGAAAGCCCCACTTTCTGGATAGTATTTATGTGCAGTTATAGATATTATAAAAATCGATCCACCGGTCAGATTTTGGGGAATTTTTTTTTTATTGGATTTTACTGGATAAGTGCTTTTTCAATAGAAATTAAAACATCTCCAGTAGAGCTGTTTCTTTATTGGATTTTCGCCCATTAAAGTTGCATATTTAAGCACTATTGTAAATGAGGCAACAAAAGTCCGGTATGAGGCCTTAAGGTTCCGGTTCGAATTGCGAAGTAATCCGTGAATATAAGACGCAAATCATAGTAAAACCCGAAAATACGAATGAAGGCTCACCTGGGGGATAACCGCTAACCGCTAAGCGAACCCTTCGGTAACCGCAAAAAATCGACCCCTTACGATTGGACTTCCGAAATTTCAAACAAAATGTGCGTTACTTTCAACACTTGAATATCATAGCAAAACCTGTGGGCAAAAGGTAAAAAGTGATTTGAGTACCCAAAATTACTTTGTAACTTTTCTACATACGAATGAAGGCTCACATGGGAATAACCGCTAACCGCTAAGCGAACCCTTCGGTAACCGCAAAAAAGCGACCCCTTACGATCGGACTTCCGAAATTTCAAACATAATGTGCGTTACTTTCAACACTTGAATATCAAAATAAAACCCGTGGGCAAAAGGTAAAAAGTAATTTGAGTACCCAAAATTACTTTGTAACTTTTCTACATACGAATGAAGGCTCACCTGGGGGATAACCGCTAACCAATAAGCGAACCCTTCGGTAACCACAAAAAAGCGACCCCTTACGATCGGACTTCCGAAATTTCAAACAAAATGTGCGTTACTTTCAACACTTGAGTATCATAGTAAAACCCGTGGGCAAAAGGTAAAAAGTGCTTTGAGTACCCAAAATTACTTTTTAAATTTTCTACATACGAATGAAGGCTCACCTGGGGGATAACCGCTAACTGCTAAGCGAACCCTTCGGTAACCGCAAAAAAGCGACCCCTTACGATCGGACTTCCGAAATTTCAAACATAATGTGCGTTACTTTCAACACTTGAATATCATAGTAAAACCCGTGGGCAAAAGGTAAAAAGTGATTTGAGTACCCAAAATTACTTTGTAACTTTTCTACATACGAATGAAGGCTCACCTGGGGATAACCGCTAACCGCTAAGCGAACCCTTCCGTAACCGCAAAAAATGGACCCCTTACGATCGGACTTCCGAAATTTCAAACATAATGTGCGTTACTTTCAACACTTGAATATCAAAGTAAAACCCGTGGGCAAAAGGTAAAAAGTGATTTGAGTACCCAAAATTACTTTGTAACTTTTCTACATACGAATGAAGGCTCACCTGGGGGATAACCGCTAACCGCTAAGCGAACCCTTCGGTAACCGCAAAAAAGCGACCCCTTACGATCGGACTTCCGAAATTTCAAACATAATGTGCGTTACTTTCAACACTTGAATATCATAGTAAAACCCGTGGGCAAAAGGTAAAAAGTGATTTGAGTACCCAAAATTACTTTGTAACTATTCTACATACGAATGAAGGCTCACATGGGGATAACCGCTAACCGCTAAGCGAACCCTTCGGTAACCGCAAAAAAGCGACCCCTTACGATCGGACTTCCGAAATTTCAAACATAATGTGCGTTACTTTCAACACTTGAATATCAAAGTAAAACCCGTGGGCAAAAGGTAAAAAGTAATTTGAGTACCCAAAATTACTTTGTAACTTTTCTACATACGAATGAAGGCTCACCTGGGGGATAACCGCTAACCGCTAAGCGAACCCTTCGGTAACCGCAAAAAATCGACCCCTTACGATTGGACTTCCGAAATTTCAAACAAAATGTGCGTTACTTTCAACACTTGAATATCATAGCAAAACCCGTGGGCAAAAGGTAAAAAGTGATTTGAGTACCCAAAATTGCTTTGTAACTTTTCTACATACGAATGAAGGCTCACATGGGAATAACCGCTAACCGCTAAGCGAACCCTTCGGTAACCGCAAAAAAGCGACCCCTTACGATCGGACTTCCGAAATTTCAAACATAATGTGCGTTACTTTCAACACTTGAATATCAAAATAAAACCCGTGGGCAAAAGGTAAAAAGTAATTTGAGTACCCAAAATTACTTTGTAACTTTTCTACATACGAATGAAGGCTCGCCTGGGGGATAACCGCTAACCGCTTAGCGAACCCTTCGGTCACCGCAAAAAAGCGACCCCTTACGATCGGACTTCCGAAATTTCAAACATAATGTGCGTTACTTTCAACACTTGAATATCATAGTAAAACCCGTGGGCAAAAGGTAAAAAGTGATTTGAGTACCCAAAATTACTTTGTAACTTTTCTACATACGAATGAAGGCTCACCTGGGGGATAACCGCTAACCGATAAGCGAACCCTTCGGTAACCGCATAAAAGCGACCCCTTATTACGATCGGACTTCCGAAATTTCAAACATAATGTGCGTTACTTTCAACACTTGAATATTAAAGTAAAACCCGTGGGCAAAAGGTAAAAAGTGATTTGAGTACCCAAAATTACTTTGTAACTATTCTACATACGAATGAAGGCTCACCTGGGGATAACCGCTAACCGCTAAGCGAACCCTTCGGTAACCGCAAAAAAGTGACCCCTTACGATCGGACTTCCGAAATTTCAAACATAATGTGCGTTACTTTCAACACTTGAATGTCAAAGTAAAACCCGTGGGCAAAAGGTAAAAAGTGATTTGAGTACCCAAAATTACTTTGTAACTATTCTACATACGAATGAAGGCTCACATGGGGATAACCGCTAACCGCTAAGCGAACCTTTCGGTAACCGCAAAAAAGCGACCCCTTACGATCGGACTTCCGAAATTTCAAACATAATGTGCGTTACTTTCAACACTTGAATATCATAGTAAAACCCGTGGGCAAAAGGTAAAAAATGATTTGAGTACCCAAAATTACTTTGTAACTTTTCTACATACGAATGAAGGCTCGCCAGGGGGATAACCGCTAACCGCTAAGCGAACCCTTCGGTCACCGCAAAAAGCGACCCCTTACGATCGGACTTCCGAAATTTCAAACATAATGTGCGTTACTTTCAACACTTGAATATCATAGTAAAACCCGTGGGCAAAAGGTAAAAAGTGATTTGAGTACCCAAAATTACTTTGTAACTATTCTACATACGAATGAAGGCTCACCTGGGGATAACCGCTAACCGCTAAGCGAACCCTTCGGTAACCGCAAAAAAGTGACCCCTTACGATCGGACTTCCGAAATTTCAAACATAATGTGCATTACTTTCAATACTTGAATGTCCAAGTAAAACCCGTGGGCAAAAGGTAAAAAGTGATTTGAGTACCCAAAATTACTTTGTAACTTTTCTACATACGAATGAAGGCTCACCTGGGGGATAACCGCTAACCGCTAAGCGAACCCTTCGGTAACCGCAAAAAAGCGACCCCTGACGATCGGACTTCCGAAATTTCAAAACATAATGTGCGTTACTTTCAACACTTGAATATCATAGTAAAACCCGTGGGCAAAGGGAAAAAAGTAATTTGAGTACCCAAAATTACTTTGTAACTTTTCTACATACGAATGAAGGCTCACCTGACGCGATTATAGCCTAGGGTTCAAGTTCCGGCCTGGCACACTTGGTATGGTTGGAAAGGTCGCTTCGCAAGGAATAGAAAGGTGAAAACCGCAAAATTGTCAGATGATTCCTTCTGGAGATATTCTTGAGCATATGGACTCTGTTTAGGCGCAACCGCTAGCTCGTGTTTTTGAAACACCGCCTGTCACGGCAACGGGTAGGGTGATGACTTAATAACGCGATTGTAGCCTAGGGTTCAAGTTCCGGCCTGGCACACTTGGTATGGTTGGAAAGGTCGCTTAGCAAGGAATAGAAAGGTGAAAACCGCAAAATTGTCGGATGATTCCTTCTGGAGATATTCTTGAGCATATGGACTCTGTTTAGGCGCAACCGCTAGCTCGTGTTTTTGAAACACCGCCTGTCACGGCAACGGGTAGGGTGATGACTTAATAACGCGATTGTAGCCTAGGGTTCAAGTTCCGGCCTAGCACACTTGGTATGGTTGGAAAGGTCGCTTAGCAAGGAATAGAAAGGTGAAAACCGCAAAATTGTCGGATGAAATCCTTCTGGAGATATTCTTGAGCATATGGACTCTGTTTAGGCGCAACCGCTAGCTGGTGTTTTTGAAACACCGCCTGTCACGGTAACGGGTAGGGTGATGACTTAATAACGCGATTGTAGCCTAGGGTTCAAGTTCCGGCCTGGCACACTTGGTATGGTTGGAAAGGTCGCTTCGCAAGGAATAGAAAGGTGAAAACCGCAAAATTGTCGGATGATTCCTTCTGGAGATATTCTTGAGCATATGGACTCTGTTTAGGCGCAACCGCTAGCTGGTGTTTTTGAAACACCGCCTGTCACGGCAACGGGTAGGGTGATAACTTAATAACGCGATTGTAGCCTAGGGTTCAAGTTCCGGCCTGGCACACTTGGTATGGTTGGAAAGGTCGCTTAGCAAGAAATAGAAAGGTGAAAACCGCAAAATTGTCGGATGATTCCTTCTGGAGATATTCTTGAGCATATGGACTCTGTTTAGGCGCAACCGCTAGCTGGTGTTTTTGAAACACCGCCTGTCACGGCAACGGGTAGGGTGATGACTTAATAACGCGATTGTAGCCTAGGGTTCAAGTTCCGGCCTGGCACACTTGGTATGGTTGGAAAGGTCGCTTAGCAAGGAATAGAAAGGTGAAAACCGCAAAATTGTCGGATGATTCCTTCTGGAGATATTCTTGAGCATATGGACTCTGTTTAGGCGCAACCGCTAGCTGGTGTTTTTGAAACACCGCCTGTCACGGTAACGGGTAGGGTGATTGTTTATTGTTTATTCACCGGATCTCCATTTGTGATTACAATTGAAATTGCATCTCTAATCTTCCTGGAGTCGTTACAAAAACACATTACATGATACAACATTAACACATTACTTATTTACACCTAACAACGCTTAAATCTAATCTAAATAAGTCTCAAGTAGCTGAGAGGTCAGAGGTCAGTGTCAAAATTCTATACATAATTTTATATACATAGATGTCAATTAATGTCTTTACCACCATTTCTGTAGAGGTTTGTGTTGTGTCTGTGTTTTTAGTCTGTCTTTGATGTGTTGTTTGAACATGGATGGTGTAGATGCTTTAATGTATTGTGGGAATGAGTTGTAGGATTTAATACATCTATACAGGAAAGTTCTGGTTGCTGCGCAAGTTTTAGGCTTGGACAGTCTGAATCCCCCCCCTTGTGCTAGGCGTGTGTTGTGTCGGTGGGTGTTTTTGATTGTGTGTAGTCTCTTGTAGGTAGCTTCTGGTTTCTTAGCTGTAAGGAGTTTGTGGAACATAGTGAGGGTTCTGGTGTAGAGTCGTTCGTTTACCTTTGGCCAGTTCAGCTTTCTATGTAGGTCATCAGTGTTGGAAGTGTACTTTGCATTAAGTACTAGCCTGGCAGCCTTATTTTGCAGGGTCTGTAGTTTATTTAAATTAGATTGAGAACCTGCAGACAGAAGACATGCACAATAATCCATGTGACTCAGAACAAGTGTTTGAGCAACAGTTTTTAACGTGTCTCTAGTGAAAAAGTCCTGAGATCTAGCCAGTGCTGCTAGTGCGCGTGCCATTTTGGATGTTACTTTGTCCAGATGTTGTGCCCAGGATAACTGCTGGTCCATCAACATTCCTAGTAGCTTAGCATGCTCAACCTGTTCTATCATTTTGTTGCGCATCGAAAGCTGTAAGGCTGGCTTATTTTTTAGTTTGTGCCGGCTTCCCATAACTATAGATTTGGTCTTGTCTACATTGAGCACCAGTCTGTTAGCTTGAACCCAGTCATTAATATGAGTGAGTTCAGCTTGAAGAGTGGCTTGTACCTCCGCTATGCTGGGGCCTGCTGCAGATGGGGTTGTGTCGTCTGCGTACATTACTACGTCGCAGTGTTTTACCACTGTAGGTAAGTCGTTAGTATATACGCAGAACAGCAGTGGGCCTAAACAGCTACCCTGTGGTACTCCACTATTAATCTCTCTGTAAGTCGAGATACCACCATTTACAAAAACGGCCTGCATCCTGTTTGTCAAATAACTTCGCATCCAGTGTAGGGCAGAATCCATGAAGCCATAACTTTTCAGTTTGGCTAGCAATATTTCATGATTTACAACATCAAACGCGGCGCTAAAGTCCAAAAGGACAGCGCCTACCAGGTTTCCCTTGTCAATTTCCTCAAGCCATTTGTCCGTCATTTCTACCAATGCACTCGCGGTGGAGTGTTGTCGCTTATAGGCATGCTGGTAGTCGGACATGATGGCGTTAGAGACAAGGTAGGTTTGTATCTGATTGTTGCATATCTTTTCCAGTAATTTGCTCAGAGCCGGTAACAGGCTGATTGGACGACTGTTAGGTCCATTTAATGGAAGTGCCTTGTTTTTTACAAGAGGTAGTATTTTGGCTCTTTTCCACTGTGTGGGGAATGTGTGTTGTTTGATAGAGCAGTTGAAAATGTGACACACTGGATTTGCTTGATCCTTGATCCAAGGTGATGACTTAATAACGCGATTGTAGCCTAGGGTTCAAGTTCCGGCCTGGCACACTTGGTATGGTTGGAAAGGTCGCTTCGCAAGGAATAGAAAGGTGAAAACCGCAAAATTGTCGGATGATTCCTTCTGGAGATATTCTTGAGCATATGGACTCTGTTTAGGCGCAACCGCTAGCTGGTGTTTTTGAAACACCGCCTGTCACGGCAACGGGTAGGGTGATGACTTAATAACGCGATTGTAGCCTAGGGTTCAAGTTCCGGCCTGGCACACTTGGTATGGTTGGAAAGGTCGCTTAGCAAGGAATAGAAAGGTGAAAACCGCAAAATTGTCGGATGATTCCTTCTGGAGATATTCTTGAGCATATGGACTCTGTTTAGGCGCAACCGCTAGCTGGTGTTTTTGAAACACCGCCTGTCACGGCAACGGGTAGGGTGATGACTTAATAACGCGATTGTAGCCTAGGGTTCAAGTTCCGGCCTGGCACACTTGGTATGGTTGGAAAGGTCGCTTAGCAAGGAATAGAAAGGTGAAAACCGCAAAATTGTCGGATGATTCCTTCTGGAGATATTCTTGAGCATATGGACTCTGTTTAGGCGCAACCGCTAGCTGGTGTTTTTGAAACACCGCCTGTCACGGCAACGGGTAGGGTGATGACTTAATAACGCGATTGTAGCCTAGGGTTCAAGTTCCGGCCTGGCACACTTGGTATGGTTGGAAAGGTCGCTTAGCAAGGAATAGAAAGGTGAAAACCGCAAAATTGTCGGATGATTCCTTCTGGAGATATTCTTGAGCATATGGACTCTGTTTAGGCGCAACCGCTAGCTGGTGTTTTTGAAACACCGCCTGTCACGGCAACGGGTAGGGTGATGACTTAATAACGCGATTGTAGCCTAGGGTTCAAGTTCCGGCCTGGCACACTTGGTATGGTTGGAAAGGTCGCTTAGCAAGGAATAGAAAGGTGAAAACCGCAAAATTGTCGGATGATTCCTTCTGGAGATATTCTTGAGCATATGGACTCTGTTTAGGCGCAACCGCTAGCTCGTGTTTTTGAAACACCGCCTGTCACGGCAACGGGTAGGGTGATGACTTAATAACGCGATTGTAGCCTAGGGTTCAAGTTCCGGCCTGGCACACTTGGTATGGTTGGAAAGGTCGCTTAGCAAGGAATAGAAAGGTGAAAACCGCAAAATTGTCGGATGATTCCTTCTGGAGATATTCTTGAGCATATGGACTCTGTTTAGGCGCAACCGCTAGCTGGTGTTTTTGAAACACCGCCTGTCACGGCAACGGGTAGGGTGATGACTTAATAACGCGATTGTAGCCTAGGGTTCAAGTTCCGGCCTGGCACACTTGGTATGGTTGGAAAGGTCGCTTAGCAAGGAATAGAAAGGTGAAAACCGCAAAATTGTCGGATGATTCCTTCTGGAGATATTCTTGAGCATATGGACTCTGTTTAGGCGCAACCGCTAGCTGGTGTTTTTGAAACACCGCCTGTCACGGCAACGGGTAGGGTGATGACTTAATAACGCGATTGTAGCCTAGGGTTCAAGTTCCGGCCTGGCACACTTGGTATGGTTGGAAAGGTCGCTTAGCAAGGAATAGAAAGGTGAAAACCGCAAAATTGTCGGATGATTCCTTCTGGAGATATTCTTGAGCATATGGACTCTGTTTAGGCGCAACCGCTAGCTCGTGTTTTTGAAACACCGCCTGTCACGGCAACGGGTAGGGTGATGACTTAATAACGCGATTGTAGCCTAGGGTTCAAGTTCCGGCCTGGCACACTTGGTATGGTTGGAAAGGTCGCTTAGCAAGGAATAGAAAGGTGAAAACCGCAAAATTGTCGGATGATTCCTTCTGGAGATATTCTTGAGCATATGGACTCTGTTTAGGCGCAACCGCTAGCTCGTGTTTTTGAAACACCGCCTGTCACGGCAACGGGTAGGGTGATGACTTAATAACGCGATTGTAGCCTAGGGTTCAAGTTCCGGCCTGGCACACTTGGTATGGTTGGAAAGGTCGCTTAGCAAGGAATAGAAAGGTGAAAACCGCAAAATTGTCGGATGATTCCTTCTGGAGATATTCTTGAGCATATGGACTCTGTTTAGGCGCAACCGCTAGCTCGTGTTTTTGAAACACCGCCTGTCACGGCAACGGGTAGGGTGATGACTTAATAACGCGATTGTAGCCTAGGGTTCAAGTTCCGGCCTGGCACACTTGGTATGGTTGGAAAGGTCGCTTAGCAAGGAATAGAAAGGTGAAAACCGCAAAATTGTCGGATGATTCCTTCTGGAGATATTCTTGAGCATATGGACTCTGTTTAGGCGCAACCGCTAGCTCGTGTTTTTGAAACACCGCCTGTCACGGCAACGGGTAGGGTGATGACTTAATAACGCGATTGTAGCCTAGGGTTCAAGTTCCGGCCTGGCACACTTGGTATGGTTGGAAAGGTCGCTTAGCAAGGAATAGAAAGGTGAAAACCGCAAAATTGTCGGATGATTCCTTCTGGAGATATTCTTGAGCATATGGACTCTGTTTAGGCGCAACCGCTAGCTCGTGTTTTTGAAACACCGCCTGTCACGGCAACGGGTAGGGTGATGACTTAATAACGCGATTGTAGCCTAGGGTTCAAGTTCCGGCCTGGCACACTTGGTATGGTTGGAAAGGTCGCTTAGCAAGGAATAGAAAGGTGAAAACCGCAAAATTGTCGGATGATTCCTTCTGGAGATATTCTTGAGCATATGGACTCTGTTTAGGCGCAACCGCTAGCTCGTGTTTTTGAAACACCGCCTGTCACGGCAACGGGTAGGGTGATGACTTAATAACGCGATTGTAGCCTAGGGTTCAAGTTCCGGCCTGGCACACTTGGTATGGTTGGAAAGGTCGCTTAGCAAGGAATAGAAAGGTGAAAACCGCAAAATTGTCGGATGATTCCTTCTGGAGATATTCTTGAGCATATGGACTCTGTTTAGGCGCAACCGCTAGCTCGTGTTTTTGAAACACCGCCTGTCACGGCAACGGGTAGGGTGATGACTTAATAACGCGATTGTAGCCTAGGGTTCAAGTTCCGGCCTGGCACACTTGGTATGGTTGGAAAGGTCGCTTAGCAAGGAATAGAAAGGTGAAAACCGCAAAATTGTCGGATGATTCCTTCTGGAGATATTCTTGAGCATATGGACTCTGTTTAGGCGCAACCGCTAGCTCGTGTTTTTGAAACACCGCCTGTCACGGCAACGGGTAGGGTGATGACTTAATAACGCGATTGTAGCCTAGGGTTCAAGTTCCGGCCTGGCACACTTGGTATGGTTGGAAAGGTCGCTTAGCAAGGAATAGAAAGGTGAAAACCGCAAAATTGTCGGATGATTCCTTCTGGAGATATTCTTGAGCATATGGACTCTGTTTAGGCGCAACCGCTAGCTCGTGTTTTTGAAACACCGCCTGTCACGGCAACGGGTAGGGTGATGACTTAATAACGCGATTGTAGCCTAGGGTTCAAGTTCCGGCCTGGCACACTTGGTATGGTTGGAAAGGTCGCTTAGCAAGGAATAGAAAGGTGAAAACCGCAAAATTGTCGGATGATTCCTTCTGGAGATATTCTTGAGCATATGGACTCTGTTTAGGCGCAACCGCTAGCTCGTGTTTTTGAAACACCGCCTGTCACGGCAACGGGTAGGGTGATGACTTAATAACGCGATTGTAGCCTAGGGTTCAAGTTCCGGCCTGGCACACTTGGTATGGTTGGAAAGGTCGCTTAGCAAGGAATAGAAAGGTGAAAACCGCAAAATTGTCGGATGATTCCTTCTGGAGATATTCTTGAGCATATGGACTCTGTTTAGGCGCAACCGCTAGCTCGTGTTTTTGAAACACCGCCTGTCACGGCAACGGGTAGGGTGATGACTTAATAACGCGATTGTAGCCTAGGGTTCAAGTTCCGGCCTGGCACACTTGGTATGGTTGGAAAGGTCGCTTAGCAAGGAATAGAAAGGTGAAAACCGCAAAATTGTCGGATGATTCCTTCTGGAGATATTCTTGAGCATATGGACTCTGTTTAGGCGCAACCGCTAGCTCGTGTTTTTGAAACACCGCCTGTCACGGCAACGGGTAGGGTGATGACTTAATAACGCGATTGTAGCCTAGGGTTCAAGTTCCGGCCTGGCACACTTGGTATGGTTGGAAAGGTCGCTTAGCAAGGAATAGAAAGGTGAAAACCGCAAAATTGTCGGATGATTCCTTCTGGAGATATTCTTGAGCATATGGACTCTGTTTAGGCGCAACCGCTAGCTCGTGTTTTTGAAACACCGCCTGTCACGGCAACGGGTAGGGTGATGACTTAATAACGCGATTGTAGCCTAGGGTTCAAGTTCCGGCCTGGCACACTTGGTATGGTTGGAAAGGTCGCTTAGCAAGGAATAGAAAGGTGAAAACCGCAAAATTGTCGGATGATTCCTTCTGGAGATATTCTTGAGCATATGGACTCTGTTTAGGCGCAACCGCTAGCTCGTGTTTTTGAAACACCGCCTGTCACGGCAACGGGTAGGGTGATGACTTAATAACGCGATTGTAGCCTAGGGTTCAAGTTCCGGCCTGGCACACTTGGTATGGTTGGAAAGGTCGCTTAGCAAGGAATAGAAAGGTGAAAACCGCAAAATTGTCGGATGATTCCTTCTGGAGATATTCTTGAGCATATGGACTCTGTTTAGGCGCAACCGCTAGCTCGTGTTTTTGAAACACCGCCTGTCACGGCAACGGGTAGGGTGATGACTTAATAACGCGATTGTAGCCTAGGGTTCAAGTTCCGGCCTGGCACACTTGGTATGGTTGGAAAGGTCGCTTAGCAAGGAATAGAAAGGTGAAAACCGCAAAATTGTCGGATGATTCCTTCTGGAGATATTCTTGAGCATATGGACTCTGTTTAGGCGCAACCGCTAGCTCGTGTTTTTGAAACACCGCCTGTCACGGCAACGGGTAGGGTGATGACTTAATAACGCGATTGTAGCCTAGGGTTCAAGTTCCGGCCTGGCACACTTGGTATGGTTGGAAAGGTCGCTTAGCAAGGAATAGAAAGGTGAAAACCGCAAAATTGTCGGATGATTCCTTCTGGAGATATTCTTGAGCATATGGACTCTGTTTAGGCGCAACCGCTAGCTCGTGTTTTTGAAACACCGCCTGTCACGGCAACGGGTAGGGTGATGACTTAATAACGCGATTGTAGCCTAGGGTTCAAGTTCCGGCCTGGCACACTTGGTATGGTTGGAAAGGTCGCTTAGCAAGGAATAGAAAGGTGAAAACCGCAAAATTGTCGGATGATTCCTTCTGGAGATATTCTTGAGCATATGGACTCTGTTTAGGCGCAACCGCTAGCTCGTGTTTTTGAAACACCGCCTGTCACGGCAACGGGTAGGGTGATGACTTAATAACGCGATTGTAGCCTAGGGTTCAAGTTCCGGCCTGGCACACTTGGTATGGTTGGAAAGGTCGCTTAGCAAGGAATAGAAAGGTGAAAACCGCAAAATTGTCGGATGATTCCTTCTGGAGATATTCTTGAGCATATGGACTCTGTTTAGGCGCAACCGCTAGCTCGTGTTTTTGAAACACCGCCTGTCACGGCAACGGGTAGGGTGATGACTTAATAACGCGATTGTAGCCTAGGGTTCAAGTTCCGGCCTGGCACACTTGGTATGGTTGGAAAGGTCGCTTAGCAAGGAATAGAAAGGTGAAAACCGCAAAATTGTCGGATGATTCCTTCTGGAGATATTCTTGAGCATATGGACTCTGTTTAGGCGCAACCGCTAGCTCGTGTTTTTGAAACACCGCCTGTCACGGCAACGGGTAGGGTGATGACTTAATAACGCGATTGTAGCCTAGGGTTCAAGTTCCGGCCTGGCACACTTGGTATGGTTGGAAAGGTCGCTTAGCAAGGAATAGAAAGGTGAAAACCGCAAAATTGTCGGATGATTCCTTCTGGAGATATTCTTGAGCATATGGACTCTGTTTAGGCGCAACCGCTAGCTCGTGTTTTTGAAACACCGCCTGTCACGGCAACGGGTAGGGTGATGACTTAATAACGCGATTGTAGCCTAGGGTTCAAGTTCCGGCCTGGCACACTTGGTATGGTTGGAAAGGTCGCTTAGCAAGGAATAGAAAGGTGAAAACCGCAAAATTGTCGGATGATTCCTTCTGGAGATATTCTTGAGCATATGGACTCTGTTTAGGCGCAACCGCTAGCTCGTGTTTTTGAAACACCGCCTGTCACGGCAACGGGTAGGGTGATGACTTAATAACGCGATTGTAGCCTAGGGTTCAAGTTCCGGCCTGGCACACTTGGTATGGTTGGAAAGGTCGCTTAGCAAGGAATAGAAAGGTGAAAACCGCAAAATTGTCGGATGATTCCTTCTGGAGATATTCTTGAGCATATGGACTCTGTTTAGGCGCAACCGCTAGCTCGTGTTTTTGAAACACCGCCTGTCACGGCAACGGGTAGGGTGATGACTTAATAACGCGATTGTAGCCTAGGGTTCAAGTTCCGGCCTGGCACACTTGGTATGGTTGGAAAGGTCGCTTAGCAAGGAATAGAAAGGTGAAAACCGCAAAATTGTCGGATGATTCCTTCTGGAGATATTCTTGAGCATATGGACTCTGTTTAGGCGCAACCGCTAGCTCGTGTTTTTGAAACACCGCCTGTCACGGCAACGGGTAGGGTGATGACTTAATAACGCGATTGTAGCCTAGGGTTCAAGTTCCGGCCTGGCACACTTGGTATGGTTGGAAAGGTCGCTTAGCAAGGAATAGAAAGGTGAAAACCGCAAAATTGTCGGATGATTCCTTCTGGAGATATTCTTGAGCATATGGACTCTGTTTAGGCGCAACCGCTAGCTCGTGTTTTTGAAACACCGCCTGTCACGGCAACGGGTAGGGTGATGACTTAATAACGCGATTGTAGCCTAGGGTTCAAGTTCCGGCCTGGCACACTTGGTATGGTTGGAAAGGTCGCTTAGCAAGGAATAGAAAGGTGAAAACCGCAAAATTGTCGGATGATTCCTTCTGGAGATATTCTTGAGCATATGGACTCTGTTTAGGCGCAACCGCTAGCTCGTGTTTTTGAAACACCGCCTGTCACGGCAACGGGTAGGGTGATGACTTAATAACGCGATTGTAGCCTAGGGTTCAAGTTCCGGCCTGGCACACTTGGTATGGTTGGAAAGGTCGCTTAGCAAGGAATAGAAAGGTGAAAACCGCAAAATTGTCGGATGATTCCTTCTGGAGATATTCTTGAGCATATGGACTCTGTTTAGGCGCAACCGCTAGCTCGTGTTTTTGAAACACCGCCTGTCACGGCAACGGGTAGGGTGATGACTTAATAACGCGATTGTAGCCTAGGGTTCAAGTTCCGGCCTGGCACACTTGGTATGGTTGGAAAGGTCGCTTAGCAAGGAATAGAAAGGTGAAAACCGCAAAATTGTCGGATGATTCCTTCTGGAGATATTCTTGAGCATATGGACTCTGTTTAGGCGCAACCGCTAGCTCGTGTTTTTGAAACACCGCCTGTCACGGCAACGGGTAGGGTGATGACTTAATAACGCGATTGTAGCCTAGGGTTCAAGTTCCGGCCTGGCACACTTGGTATGGTTGGAAAGGTCGCTTAGCAAGGAATAGAAAGGTGAAAACCGCAAAATTGTCGGATGATTCCTTCTGGAGATATTCTTGAGCATATGGACTCTGTTTAGGCGCAACCGCTAGCTCGTGTTTTTGAAACACCGCCTGTCACGGCAACGGGTAGGGTGATGACTTAATAACGCGATTGTAGCCTAGGGTTCAAGTTCCGGCCTGGCACACTTGGTATGGTTGGAAAGGTCGCTTAGCAAGGAATAGAAAGGTGAAAACCGCAAAATTGTCGGATGATTCCTTCTGGAGATATTCTTGAGCATATGGACTCTGTTTAGGCGCAACCGCTAGCTCGTGTTTTTGAAACACCGCCTGTCACGGCAACGGGTAGGGTGATGACTTAATAACGCGATTGTAGCCTAGGGTTCAAGTTCCGGCCTGGCACACTTGGTATGGTTGGAAAGGTCGCTTAGCAAGGAATAGAAAGGTGAAAACCGCAAAATTGTCGGATGATTCCTTCTGGAGATATTCTTGAGCATATGGACTCTGTTTAGGCGCAACCGCTAGCTCGTGTTTTTGAAACACCGCCTGTCACGGCAACGGGTAGGGTGATGACTTAATAACGCGATTGTAGCCTAGGGTTCAAGTTCCGGCCTGGCACACTTGGTATGGTTGGAAAGGTCGCTTAGCAAGGAATAGAAAGGTGAAAACCGCAAAATTGTCGGATGATTCCTTCTGGAGATATTCTTGAGCATATGGACTCTGTTTAGGCGCAACCGCTAGCTCGTGTTTTTGAAACACCGCCTGTCACGGCAACGGGTAGGGTGATGACTTAATAACGCGATTGTAGCCTAGGGTTCAAGTTCCGGCCTGGCACACTTGGTATGGTTGGAAAGGTCGCTTAGCAAGGAATAGAAAGGTGAAAACCGCAAAATTGTCGGATGATTCCTTCTGGAGATATTCTTGAGCATATGGACTCTGTTTAGGCGCAACCGCTAGCTCGTGTTTTTGAAACACCGCCTGTCACGGCAACGGGTAGGGTGATGACTTAATAACGCGATTGTAGCCTAGGGTTCAAGTTCCGGCCTGGCACACTTGGTATGGTTGGAAAGGTCGCTTAGCAAGGAATAGAAAGGTGAAAACCGCAAAATTGTCGGATGATTCCTTCTGGAGATATTCTTGAGCATATGGACTCTGTTTAGGCGCAACCGCTAGCTCGTGTTTTTGAAACACCGCCTGTCACGGCAACGGGTAGGGTGATGACTTAATAACGCGATTGTAGCCTAGGGTTCAAGTTCCGGCCTGGCACACTTGGTATGGTTGGAAAGGTCGCTTAGCAAGGAATAGAAAGGTGAAAACCGCAAAATTGTCGGATGATTCCTTCTGGAGATATTCTTGAGCATATGGACTCTGTTTAGGCGCAACCGCTAGCTCGTGTTTTTGAAACACCGCCTGTCACGGCAACGGGTAGGGTGATGACTTAATAACGCGATTGTAGCCTAGGGTTCAAGTTCCGGCCTGGCACACTTGGTATGGTTGGAAAGGTCGCTTAGCAAGGAATAGAAAGGTGAAAACCGCAAAATTGTCGGATGATTCCTTCTGGAGATATTCTTGAGCATATGGACTCTGTTTAGGCGCAACCGCTAGCTCGTGTTTTTGAAACACCGCCTGTCACGGCAACGGGTAGGGTGATGACTTAATAACGCGATTGTAGCCTAGGGTTCAAGTTCCGGCCTGGCACACTTGGTATGGTTGGAAAGGTCGCTTAGCAAGGAATAGAAAGGTGAAAACCGCAAAATTGTCGGATGATTCCTTCTGGAGATATTCTTGAGCATATGGACTCTGTTTAGGCGCAACCGCTAGCTCGTGTTTTTGAAACACCGCCTGTCACGGCAACGGGTAGGGTGATGACTTAATAACGCGATTGTAGCCTAGGGTTCAAGTTCCGGCCTGGCACACTTGGTATGGTTGGAAAGGTCGCTTAGCAAGGAATAGAAAGGTGAAAACCGCAAAATTGTCGGATGATTCCTTCTGGAGATATTCTTGAGCATATGGACTCTGTTTAGGCGCAACCGCTAGCTCGTGTTTTTGAAACACCGCCTGTCACGGCAACGGGTAGGGTGATGACTTAATAACGCGATTGTAGCCTAGGGTTCAAGTTCCGGCCTGGCACACTTGGTATGGTTGGAAAGGTCGCTTAGCAAGGAATAGAAAGGTGAAAACCGCAAAATTGTCGGATGATTCCTTCTGGAGATATTCTTGAGCATATGGACTCTGTTTAGGCGCAACCGCTAGCTCGTGTTTTTGAAACACCGCCTGTCACGGCAACGGGTAGGGTGATGACTTAATAACGCGATTGTAGCCTAGGGTTCAAGTTCCGGCCTGGCACACTTGGTATGGTTGGAAAGGTCGCTTAGCAAGGAATAGAAAGGTGAAAACCGCAAAATTGTCGGATGATTCCTTCTGGAGATATTCTTGAGCATATGGACTCTGTTTAGGCGCAACCGCTAGCTCGTGTTTTTGAAACACCGCCTGTCACGGCAACGGGTAGGGTGATGACTTAATAACGCGATTGTAGCCTAGGGTTCAAGTTCCGGCCTGGCACACTTGGTATGGTTGGAAAGGTCGCTTAGCAAGGAATAGAAAGGTGAAAACCGCAAAATTGTCGGATGATTCCTTCTGGAGATATTCTTGAGCATATGGACTCTGTTTAGGCGCAACCGCTAGCTCGTGTTTTTGAAACACCGCCTGTCACGGCAACGGGTAGGGTGATGACTTAATAACGCGATTGTAGCCTAGGGTTCAAGTTCCGGCCTGGCACACTTGGTATGGTTGGAAAGGTCGCTTAGCAAGGAATAGAAAGGTGAAAACCGCAAAATTGTCGGATGATTCCTTCTGGAGATATTCTTGAGCATATGGACTCTGTTTAGGCGCAACCGCTAGCTCGTGTTTTTGAAACACCGCCTGTCACGGCAACGGGTAGGGTGATGACTTAATAACGCGATTGTAGCCTAGGGTTCAAGTTCCGGCCTGGCACACTTGGTATGGTTGGAAAGGTCGCTTAGCAAGGAATAGAAAGGTGAAAACCGCAAAATTGTCGGATGATTCCTTCTGGAGATATTCTTGAGCATATGGACTCTGTTTAGGCGCAACCGCTAGCTCGTGTTTTTGAAACACCGCCTGTCACGGCAACGGGTAGGGTGATGACTTAATAACGCGATTGTAGCCTAGGGTTCAAGTTCCGGCCTGGCACACTTGGTATGGTTGGAAAGGTCGCTTAGCAAGGAATAGAAAGGTGAAAACCGCAAAATTGTCGGATGATTCCTTCTGGAGATATTCTTGAGCATATGGACTCTGTTTAGGCGCAACCGCTAGCTCGTGTTTTTGAAACACCGCCTGTCACGGCAACGGGTAGGGTGATGACTTAATAACGCGATTGTAGCCTAGGGTTCAAGTTCCGGCCTGGCACACTTGGTATGGTTGGAAAGGTCGCTTAGCAAGGAATAGAAAGGTGAAAACCGCAAAATTGTCGGATGATTCCTTCTGGAGATATTCTTGAGCATATGGACTCTGTTTAGGCGCAACCGCTAGCTCGTGTTTTTGAAACACCGCCTGTCACGGCAACGGGTAGGGTGATGACTTAATAACGCGATTGTAGCCTAGGGTTCAAGTTCCGGCCTGGCACACTTGGTATGGTTGGAAAGGTCGCTTAGCAAGGAATAGAAAGGTGAAAACCGCAAAATTGTCGGATGATTCCTTCTGGAGATATTCTTGAGCATATGGACTCTGTTTAGGCGCAACCGCTAGCTCGTGTTTTTGAAACACCGCCTGTCACGGCAACGGGTAGGGTGATGACTTAATAACGCGATTGTAGCCTAGGGTTCAAGTTCCGGCCTGGCACACTTGGTATGGTTGGAAAGGTCGCTTAGCAAGGAATAGAAAGGTGAAAACCGCAAAATTGTCGGATGATTCCTTCTGGAGATATTCTTGAGCATATGGACTCTGTTTAGGCGCAACCGCTAGCTCGTGTTTTTGAAACACCGCCTGTCACGGCAACGGGTAGGGTGATGACTTAATAACGCGATTGTAGCCTAGGGTTCAAGTTCCGGCCTGGCACACTTGGTATGGTTGGAAAGGTCGCTTAGCAAGGAATAGAAAGGTGAAAACCGCAAAATTGTCGGATGATTCCTTCTGGAGATATTCTTGAGCATATGGACTCTGTTTAGGCGCAACCGCTAGCTCGTGTTTTTGAAACACCGCCTGTCACGGCAACGGGTAGGGTGATGACTTAATAACGCGATTGTAGCCTAGGGTTCAAGTTCCGGCCTGGCACACTTGGTATGGTTGGAAAGGTCGCTTAGCAAGGAATAGAAAGGTGAAAACCGCAAAATTGTCGGATGATTCCTTCTGGAGATATTCTTGAGCATATGGACTCTGTTTAGGCGCAACCGCTAGCTCGTGTTTTTGAAACACCGCCTGTCACGGCAACGGGTAGGGTGATGACTTAATAACGCGATTGTAGCCTAGGGTTCAAGTTCCGGCCTGGCACACTTGGTATGGTTGGAAAGGTCGCTTAGCAAGGAATAGAAAGGTGAAAACCGCAAAATTGTCGGATGATTCCTTCTGGAGATATTCTTGAGCATATGGACTCTGTTTAGGCGCAACCGCTAGCTCGTGTTTTTGAAACACCGCCTGTCACGGCAACGGGTAGGGTGATGACTTAATAACGCGATTGTAGCCTAGGGTTCAAGTTCCGGCCTGGCACACTTGGTATGGTTGGAAAGGTCGCTTAGCAAGGAATAGAAAGGTGAAAACCGCAAAATTGTCGGATGATTCCTTCTGGAGATATTCTTGAGCATATGGACTCTGTTTAGGCGCAACCGCTAGCTCGTGTTTTTGAAACACCGCCTGTCACGGCAACGGGTAGGGTGATGACTTAATAACGCGATTGTAGCCTAGGGTTCAAGTTCCGGCCTGGCACACTTGGTATGGTTGGAAAGGTCGCTTAGCAAGGAATAGAAAGGTGAAAACCGCAAAATTGTCGGATGATTCCTTCTGGAGATATTCTTGAGCATATGGACTCTGTTTAGGCGCAACCGCTAGCTCGTGTTTTTGAAACACCGCCTGTCACGGCAACGGGTAGGGTGATGACTTAATAACGCGATTGTAGCCTAGGGTTCAAGTTCCGGCCTGGCACACTTGGTATGGTTGGAAAGGTCGCTTAGCAAGGAATAGAAAGGTGAAAACCGCAAAATTGTCGGATGATTCCTTCTGGAGATATTCTTGAGCATATGGACTCTGTTTAGGCGCAACCGCTAGCTCGTGTTTTTGAAACACCGCCTGTCACGGCAACGGGTAGGGTGATGACTTAATAACGCGATTGTAGCCTAGGGTTCAAGTTCCGGCCTGGCACACTTGGTATGGTTGGAAAGGTCGCTTAGCAAGGAATAGAAAGGTGAAAACCGCAAAATTGTCGGATGATTCCTTCTGGAGATATTCTTGAGCATATGGACTCTGTTTAGGCGCAACCGCTAGCTCGTGTTTTTGAAACACCGCCTGTCACGGCAACGGGTAGGGTGATGACTTAATAACGCGATTGTAGCCTAGGGTTCAAGTTCCGGCCTGGCACACTTGGTATGGTTGGAAAGGTCGCTTAGCAAGGAATAGAAAGGTGAAAACCGCAAAATTGTCGGATGATTCCTTCTGGAGATATTCTTGAGCATATGGACTCTGTTTAGGCGCAACCGCTAGCTCGTGTTTTTGAAACACCGCCTGTCACGGCAACGGGTAGGGTGATGACTTAATAACGCGATTGTAGCCTAGGGTTCAAGTTCCGGCCTGGCACACTTGGTATGGTTGGAAAGGTCGCTTAGCAAGGAATAGAAAGGTGAAAACCGCAAAATTGTCGGATGATTCCTTCTGGAGATATTCTTGAGCATATGGACTCTGTTTAGGCGCAACCGCTAGCTCGTGTTTTTGAAACACCGCCTGTCACGGCAACGGGTAGGGTGATGACTTAATAACGCGATTGTAGCCTAGGGTTCAAGTTCCGGCCTGGCACACTTGGTATGGTTGGAAAGGTCGCTTAGCAAGGAATAGAAAGGTGAAAACCGCAAAATTGTCGGATGATTCCTTCTGGAGATATTCTTGAGCATATGGACTCTGTTTAGGCGCAACCGCTAGCTCGTGTTTTTGAAACACCGCCTGTCACGGCAACGGGTAGGGTGATGACTTAATAACGCGATTGTAGCCTAGGGTTCAAGTTCCGGCCTGGCACACTTGGTATGGTTGGAAAGGTCGCTTAGCAAGGAATAGAAAGGTGAAAACCGCAAAATTGTCGGATGATTCCTTCTGGAGATATTCTTGAGCATATGGACTCTGTTTAGGCGCAACCGCTAGCTCGTGTTTTTGAAACACCGCCTGTCACGGCAACGGGTAGGGTGATGACTTAATAACGCGATTGTAGCCTAGGGTTCAAGTTCCGGCCTGGCACACTTGGTATGGTTGGAAAGGTCGCTTAGCAAGGAATAGAAAGGTGAAAACCGCAAAATTGTCGGATGATTCCTTCTGGAGATATTCTTGAGCATATGGACTCTGTTTAGGCGCAACCGCTAGCTCGTGTTTTTGAAACACCGCCTGTCACGGCAACGGGTAGGGTGATGACTTAATAACGCGATTGTAGCCTAGGGTTCAAGTTCCGGCCTGGCACACTTGGTATGGTTGGAAAGGTCGCTTAGCAAGGAATAGAAAGGTGAAAACCGCAAAATTGTCGGATGATTCCTTCTGGAGATATTCTTGAGCATATGGACTCTGTTTAGGCGCAACCGCTAGCTCGTGTTTTTGAAACACCGCCTGTCACGGCAACGGGTAGGGTGATGACTTAATAACGCGATTGTAGCCTAGGGTTCAAGTTCCGGCCTGGCACACTTGGTATGGTTGGAAAGGTCGCTTAGCAAGGAATAGAAAGGTGAAAACCGCAAAATTGTCGGATGATTCCTTCTGGAGATATTCTTGAGCATATGGACTCTGTTTAGGCGCAACCGCTAGCTCGTGTTTTTGAAACACCGCCTGTCACGGCAACGGGTAGGGTGATGACTTAATAACGCGATTGTAGCCTAGGGTTCAAGTTCCGGCCTGGCACACTTGGTATGGTTGGAAAGGTCGCTTAGCAAGGAATAGAAAGGTGAAAACCGCAAAATTGTCGGATGATTCCTTCTGGAGATATTCTTGAGCATATGGACTCTGTTTAGGCGCAACCGCTAGCTCGTGTTTTTGAAACACCGCCTGTCACGGCAACGGGTAGGGTGATGACTTAATAACGCGATTGTAGCCTAGGGTTCAAGTTCCGGCCTGGCACACTTGGTATGGTTGGAAAGGTCGCTTAGCAAGGAATAGAAAGGTGAAAACCGCAAAATTGTCGGATGATTCCTTCTGGAGATATTCTTGAGCATATGGACTCTGTTTAGGCGCAACCGCTAGCTCGTGTTTTTGAAACACCGCCTGTCACGGCAACGGGTAGGGTGATGACTTAATAACGCGATTGTAGCCTAGGGTTCAAGTTCCGGCCTGGCACACTTGGTATGGTTGGAAAGGTCGCTTAGCAAGGAATAGAAAGGTGAAAACCGCAAAATTGTCGGATGATTCCTTCTGGAGATATTCTTGAGCATATGGACTCTGTTTAGGCGCAACCGCTAGCTCGTGTTTTTGAAACACCGCCTGTCACGGCAACGGGTAGGGTGATGACTTAATAACGCGATTGTAGCCTAGGGTTCAAGTTCCGGCCTGGCACACTTGGTATGGTTGGAAAGGTCGCTTAGCAAGGAATAGAAAGGTGAAAACCGCAAAATTGTCGGATGATTCCTTCTGGAGATATTCTTGAGCATATGGACTCTGTTTAGGCGCAACCGCTAGCTCGTGTTTTTGAAACACCGCCTGTCACGGCAACGGGTAGGGTGATGACTTAATAACGCGATTGTAGCCTAGGGTTCAAGTTCCGGCCTGGCACACTTGGTATGGTTGGAAAGGTCGCTTAGCAAGGAATAGAAAGGTGAAAACCGCAAAATTGTCGGATGATTCCTTCTGGAGATATTCTTGAGCATATGGACTCTGTTTAGGCGCAACCGCTAGCTCGTGTTTTTGAAACACCGCCTGTCACGGCAACGGGTAGGGTGATGACTTAATAACGCGATTGTAGCCTAGGGTTCAAGTTCCGGCCTGGCACACTTGGTATGGTTGGAAAGGTCGCTTAGCAAGGAATAGAAAGGTGAAAACCGCAAAATTGTCGGATGATTCCTTCTGGAGATATTCTTGAGCATATGGACTCTGTTTAGGCGCAACCGCTAGCTCGTGTTTTTGAAACACCGCCTGTCACGGCAACGGGTAGGGTGATGACTTAATAACGCGATTGTAGCCTAGGGTTCAAGTTCCGGCCTGGCACACTTGGTATGGTTGGAAAGGTCGCTTAGCAAGGAATAGAAAGGTGAAAACCGCAAAATTGTCGGATGATTCCTTCTGGAGATATTCTTGAGCATATGGACTCTGTTTAGGCGCAACCGCTAGCTCGTGTTTTTGAAACACCGCCTGTCACGGCAACGGGTAGGGTGATGACTTAATAACGCGATTGTAGCCTAGGGTTCAAGTTCCGGCCTGGCACACTTGGTATGGTTGGAAAGGTCGCTTAGCAAGGAATAGAAAGGTGAAAACCGCAAAATTGTCGGATGATTCCTTCTGGAGATATTCTTGAGCATATGGACTCTGTTTAGGCGCAACCGCTAGCTCGTGTTTTTGAAACACCGCCTGTCACGGCAACGGGTAGGGTGATGACTTAATAACGCGATTGTAGCCTAGGGTTCAAGTTCCGGCCTGGCACACTTGGTATGGTTGGAAAGGTCGCTTAGCAAGGAATAGAAAGGTGAAAACCGCAAAATTGTCGGATGATTCCTTCTGGAGATATTCTTGAGCATATGGACTCTGTTTAGGCGCAACCGCTAGCTCGTGTTTTTGAAACACCGCCTGTCACGGCAACGGGTAGGGTGATGACTTAATAACGCGATTGTAGCCTAGGGTTCAAGTTCCGGCCTGGCACACTTGGTATGGTTGGAAAGGTCGCTTAGCAAGGAATAGAAAGGTGAAAACCGCAAAATTGTCGGATGATTCCTTCTGGAGATATTCTTGAGCATATGGACTCTGTTTAGGCGCAACCGCTAGCTCGTGTTTTTGAAACACCGCCTGTCACGGCAACGGGTAGGGTGATGACTTAATAACGCGATTGTAGCCTAGGGTTCAAGTTCCGGCCTGGCACACTTGGTATGGTTGGAAAGGTCGCTTAGCAAGGAATAGAAAGGTGAAAACCGCAAAATTGTCGGATGATTCCTTCTGGAGATATTCTTGAGCATATGGACTCTGTTTAGGCGCAACCGCTAGCTCGTGTTTTTGAAACACCGCCTGTCACGGCAACGGGTAGGGTGATGACTTAATAACGCGATTGTAGCCTAGGGTTCAAGTTCCGGCCTGGCACACTTGGTATGGTTGGAAAGGTCGCTTAGCAAGGAATAGAAAGGTGAAAACCGCAAAATTGTCGGATGATTCCTTCTGGAGATATTCTTGAGCATATGGACTCTGTTTAGGCGCAACCGCTAGCTCGTGTTTTTGAAACACCGCCTGTCACGGCAACGGGTAGGGTGATGACTTAATAACGCGATTGTAGCCTAGGGTTCAAGTTCCGGCCTGGCACACTTGGTATGGTTGGAAAGGTCGCTTAGCAAGGAATAGAAAGGTGAAAACCGCAAAATTGTCGGATGATTCCTTCTGGAGATATTCTTGAGCATATGGACTCTGTTTAGGCGCAACCGCTAGCTCGTGTTTTTGAAACACCGCCTGTCACGGCAACGGGTAGGGTGATGACTTAATAACGCGATTGTAGCCTAGGGTTCAAGTTCCGGCCTGGCACACTTGGTATGGTTGGAAAGGTCGCTTAGCAAGGAATAGAAAGGTGAAAACCGCAAAATTGTCGGATGATTCCTTCTGGAGATATTCTTGAGCATATGGACTCTGTTTAGGCGCAACCGCTAGCTCGTGTTTTTGAAACACCGCCTGTCACGGCAACGGGTAGGGTGATGACTTAATAACGCGATTGTAGCCTAGGGTTCAAGTTCCGGCCTGGCACACTTGGTATGGTTGGAAAGGTCGCTTAGCAAGGAATAGAAAGGTGAAAACCGCAAAATTGTCGGATGATTCCTTCTGGAGATATTCTTGAGCATATGGACTCTGTTTAGGCGCAACCGCTAGCTCGTGTTTTTGAAACACCGCCTGTCACGGCAACGGGTAGGGTGATGACTTAATAACGCGATTGTAGCCTAGGGTTCAAGTTCCGGCCTGGCACACTTGGTATGGTTGGAAAGGTCGCTTAGCAAGGAATAGAAAGGTGAAAACCGCAAAATTGTCGGATGATTCCTTCTGGAGATATTCTTGAGCATATGGACTCTGTTTAGGCGCAACCGCTAGCTCGTGTTTTTGAAACACCGCCTGTCACGGCAACGGGTAGGGTGATGACTTAATAACGCGATTGTAGCCTAGGGTTCAAGTTCCGGCCTGGCACACTTGGTATGGTTGGAAAGGTCGCTTAGCAAGGAATAGAAAGGTGAAAACCGCAAAATTGTCGGATGATTCCTTCTGGAGATATTCTTGAGCATATGGACTCTGTTTAGGCGCAACCGCTAGCTCGTGTTTTTGAAACACCGCCTGTCACGGCAACGGGTAGGGTGATGACTTAATAACGCGATTGTAGCCTAGGGTTCAAGTTCCGGCCTGGCACACTTGGTATGGTTGGAAAGGTCGCTTAGCAAGGAATAGAAAGGTGAAAACCGCAAAATTGTCGGATGATTCCTTCTGGAGATATTCTTGAGCATATGGACTCTGTTTAGGCGCAACCGCTAGCTCGTGTTTTTGAAACACCGCCTGTCACGGCAACGGGTAGGGTGATGACTTAATAACGCGATTGTAGCCTAGGGTTCAAGTTCCGGCCTGGCACACTTGGTATGGTTGGAAAGGTCGCTTAGCAAGGAATAGAAAGGTGAAAACCGCAAAATTGTCGGATGATTCCTTCTGGAGATATTCTTGAGCATATGGACTCTGTTTAGGCGCAACCGCTAGCTCGTGTTTTTGAAACACCGCCTGTCACGGCAACGGGTAGGGTGATGACTTAATAACGCGATTGTAGCCTAGGGTTCAAGTTCCGGCCTGGCACACTTGGTATGGTTGGAAAGGTCGCTTAGCAAGGAATAGAAAGGTGAAAACCGCAAAATTGTCGGATGATTCCTTCTGGAGATATTCTTGAGCATATGGACTCTGTTTAGGCGCAACCGCTAGCTCGTGTTTTTGAAACACCGCCTGTCACGGCAACGGGTAGGGTGATGACTTAATAACGCGATTGTAGCCTAGGGTTCAAGTTCCGGCCTGGCACACTTGGTATGGTTGGAAAGGTCGCTTAGCAAGGAATAGAAAGGTGAAAACCGCAAAATTGTCGGATGATTCCTTCTGGAGATATTCTTGAGCATATGGACTCTGTTTAGGCGCAACCGCTAGCTCGTGTTTTTGAAACACCGCCTGTCACGGCAACGGGTAGGGTGATGACTTAATAACGCGATTGTAGCCTAGGGTTCAAGTTCCGGCCTGGCACACTTGGTATGGTTGGAAAGGTCGCTTAGCAAGGAATAGAAAGGTGAAAACCGCAAAATTGTCGGATGATTCCTTCTGGAGATATTCTTGAGCATATGGACTCTGTTTAGGCGCAACCGCTAGCTCGTGTTTTTGAAACACCGCCTGTCACGGCAACGGGTAGGGTGATGACTTAATAACGCGATTGTAGCCTAGGGTTCAAGTTCCGGCCTGGCACACTTGGTATGGTTGGAAAGGTCGCTTAGCAAGGAATAGAAAGGTGAAAACCGCAAAATTGTCGGATGATTCCTTCTGGAGATATTCTTGAGCATATGGACTCTGTTTAGGCGCAACCGCTAGCTCGTGTTTTTGAAACACCGCCTGTCACGGCAACGGGTAGGGTGATGACTTAATAACGCGATTGTAGCCTAGGGTTCAAGTTCCGGCCTGGCACACTTGGTATGGTTGGAAAGGTCGCTTAGCAAGGAATAGAAAGGTGAAAACCGCAAAATTGTCGGATGATTCCTTCTGGAGATATTCTTGAGCATATGGACTCTGTTTAGGCGCAACCGCTAGCTCGTGTTTTTGAAACACCGCCTGTCACGGCAACGGGTAGGGTGATGACTTAATAACGCGATTGTAGCCTAGGGTTCAAGTTCCGGCCTGGCACACTTGGTATGGTTGGAAAGGTCGCTTAGCAAGGAATAGAAAGGTGAAAACCGCAAAATTGTCGGATGATTCCTTCTGGAGATATTCTTGAGCATATGGACTCTGTTTAGGCGCAACCGCTAGCTCGTGTTTTTGAAACACCGCCTGTCACGGCAACGGGTAGGGTGATGACTTAATAACGCGATTGTAGCCTAGGGTTCAAGTTCCGGCCTGGCACACTTGGTATGGTTGGAAAGGTCGCTTAGCAAGGAATAGAAAGGTGAAAACCGCAAAATTGTCGGATGATTCCTTCTGGAGATATTCTTGAGCATATGGACTCTGTTTAGGCGCAACCGCTAGCTCGTGTTTTTGAAACACCGCCTGTCACGGCAACGGGTAGGGTGATGACTTAATAACGCGATTGTAGCCTAGGGTTCAAGTTCCGGCCTGGCACACTTGGTATGGTTGGAAAGGTCGCTTAGCAAGGAATAGAAAGGTGAAAACCGCAAAATTGTCGGATGATTCCTTCTGGAGATATTCTTGAGCATATGGACTCTGTTTAGGCGCAACCGCTAGCTCGTGTTTTTGAAACACCGCCTGTCACGGCAACGGGTAGGGTGATGACTTAATAACGCGATTGTAGCCTAGGGTTCAAGTTCCGGCCTGGCACACTTGGTATGGTTGGAAAGGTCGCTTAGCAAGGAATAGAAAGGTGAAAACCGCAAAATTGTCGGATGATTCCTTCTGGAGATATTCTTGAGCATATGGACTCTGTTTAGGCGCAACCGCTAGCTCGTGTTTTTGAAACACCGCCTGTCACGGCAACGGGTAGGGTGATGACTTAATAACGCGATTGTAGCCTAGGGTTCAAGTTCCGGCCTGGCACACTTGGTATGGTTGGAAAGGTCGCTTAGCAAGGAATAGAAAGGTGAAAACCGCAAAATTGTCGGATGATTCCTTCTGGAGATATTCTTGAGCATATGGACTCTGTTTAGGCGCAACCGCTAGCTCGTGTTTTTGAAACACCGCCTGTCACGGCAACGGGTAGGGTGATGACTTAATAACGCGATTGTAGCCTAGGGTTCAAGTTCCGGCCTGGCACACTTGGTATGGTTGGAAAGGTCGCTTAGCAAGGAATAGAAAGGTGAAAACCGCAAAATTGTCGGATGATTCCTTCTGGAGATATTCTTGAGCATATGGACTCTGTTTAGGCGCAACCGCTAGCTCGTGTTTTTGAAACACCGCCTGTCACGGCAACGGGTAGGGTGATGACTTAATAACGCGATTGTAGCCTAGGGTTCAAGTTCCGGCCTGGCACACTTGGTATGGTTGGAAAGGTCGCTTAGCAAGGAATAGAAAGGTGAAAACCGCAAAATTGTCGGATGATTCCTTCTGGAGATATTCTTGAGCATATGGACTCTGTTTAGGCGCAACCGCTAGCTCGTGTTTTTGAAACACCGCCTGTCACGGCAACGGGTAGGGTGATGACTTAATAACGCGATTGTAGCCTAGGGTTCAAGTTCCGGCCTGGCACACTTGGTATGGTTGGAAAGGTCGCTTAGCAAGGAATAGAAAGGTGAAAACCGCAAAATTGTCGGATGATTCCTTCTGGAGATATTCTTGAGCATATGGACTCTGTTTAGGCGCAACCGCTAGCTCGTGTTTTTGAAACACCGCCTGTCACGGCAACGGGTAGGGTGATGACTTAATAACGCGATTGTAGCCTAGGGTTCAAGTTCCGGCCTGGCACACTTGGTATGGTTGGAAAGGTCGCTTAGCAAGGAATAGAAAGGTGAAAACCGCAAAATTGTCGGATGATTCCTTCTGGAGATATTCTTGAGCATATGGACTCTGTTTAGGCGCAACCGCTAGCTCGTGTTTTTGAAACACCGCCTGTCACGGCAACGGGTAGGGTGATGACTTAATAACGCGATTGTAGCCTAGGGTTCAAGTTCCGGCCTGGCACACTTGGTATGGTTGGAAAGGTCGCTTAGCAAGGAATAGAAAGGTGAAAACCGCAAAATTGTCGGATGATTCCTTCTGGAGATATTCTTGAGCATATGGACTCTGTTTAGGCGCAACCGCTAGCTCGTGTTTTTGAAACACCGCCTGTCACGGCAACGGGTAGGGTGATGACTTAATAACGCGATTGTAGCCTAGGGTTCAAGTTCCGGCCTGGCACACTTGGTATGGTTGGAAAGGTCGCTTAGCAAGGAATAGAAAGGTGAAAACCGCAAAATTGTCGGATGATTCCTTCTGGAGATATTCTTGAGCATATGGACTCTGTTTAGGCGCAACCGCTAGCTCGTGTTTTTGAAACACCGCCTGTCACGGCAACGGGTAGGGTGATGACTTAATAACGCGATTGTAGCCTAGGGTTCAAGTTCCGGCCTGGCACACTTGGTATGGTTGGAAAGGTCGCTTAGCAAGGAATAGAAAGGTGAAAACCGCAAAATTGTCGGATGATTCCTTCTGGAGATATTCTTGAGCATATGGACTCTGTTTAGGCGCAACCGCTAGCTCGTGTTTTTGAAACACCGCCTGTCACGGCAACGGGTAGGGTGATGACTTAATAACGCGATTGTAGCCTAGGGTTCAAGTTCCGGCCTGGCACACTTGGTATGGTTGGAAAGGTCGCTTAGCAAGGAATAGAAAGGTGAAAACCGCAAAATTGTCGGATGATTCCTTCTGGAGATATTCTTGAGCATATGGACTCTGTTTAGGCGCAACCGCTAGCTCGTGTTTTTGAAACACCGCCTGTCACGGCAACGGGTAGGGTGATGACTTAATAACGCGATTGTAGCCTAGGGTTCAAGTTCCGGCCTGGCACACTTGGTATGGTTGGAAAGGTCGCTTAGCAAGGAATAGAAAGGTGAAAACCGCAAAATTGTCGGATGATTCCTTCTGGAGATATTCTTGAGCATATGGACTCTGTTTAGGCGCAACCGCTAGCTCGTGTTTTTGAAACACCGCCTGTCACGGCAACGGGTAGGGTGATGACTTAATAACGCGATTGTAGCCTAGGGTTCAAGTTCCGGCCTGGCACACTTGGTATGGTTGGAAAGGTCGCTTAGCAAGGAATAGAAAGGTGAAAACCGCAAAATTGTCGGATGATTCCTTCTGGAGATATTCTTGAGCATATGGACTCTGTTTAGGCGCAACCGCTAGCTCGTGTTTTTGAAACACCGCCTGTCACGGCAACGGGTAGGGTGATGACTTAATAACGCGATTGTAGCCTAGGGTTCAAGTTCCGGCCTGGCACACTTGGTATGGTTGGAAAGGTCGCTTAGCAAGGAATAGAAAGGTGAAAACCGCAAAATTGTCGGATGATTCCTTCTGGAGATATTCTTGAGCATATGGACTCTGTTTAGGCGCAACCGCTAGCTCGTGTTTTTGAAACACCGCCTGTCACGGCAACGGGTAGGGTGATGACTTAATAACGCGATTGTAGCCTAGGGTTCAAGTTCCGGCCTGGCACACTTGGTATGGTTGGAAAGGTCGCTTAGCAAGGAATAGAAAGGTGAAAACCGCAAAATTGTCGGATGATTCCTTCTGGAGATATTCTTGAGCATATGGACTCTGTTTAGGCGCAACCGCTAGCTCGTGTTTTTGAAACACCGCCTGTCACGGCAACGGGTAGGGTGATGACTTAATAACGCGATTGTAGCCTAGGGTTCAAGTTCCGGCCTGGCACACTTGGTATGGTTGGAAAGGTCGCTTAGCAAGGAATAGAAAGGTGAAAACCGCAAAATTGTCGGATGATTCCTTCTGGAGATATTCTTGAGCATATGGACTCTGTTTAGGCGCAACCGCTAGCTCGTGTTTTTGAAACACCGCCTGTCACGGCAACGGGTAGGGTGATGACTTAATAACGCGATTGTAGCCTAGGGTTCAAGTTCCGGCCTGGCACACTTGGTATGGTTGGAAAGGTCGCTTAGCAAGGAATAGAAAGGTGAAAACCGCAAAATTGTCGGATGATTCCTTCTGGAGATATTCTTGAGCATATGGACTCTGTTTAGGCGCAACCGCTAGCTCGTGTTTTTGAAACACCGCCTGTCACGGCAACGGGTAGGGTGATGACTTAATAACGCGATTGTAGCCTAGGGTTCAAGTTCCGGCCTGGCACACTTGGTATGGTTGGAAAGGTCGCTTAGCAAGGAATAGAAAGGTGAAAACCGCAAAATTGTCGGATGATTCCTTCTGGAGATATTCTTGAGCATATGGACTCTGTTTAGGCGCAACCGCTAGCTCGTGTTTTTGAAACACCGCCTGTCACGGCAACGGGTAGGGTGATGACTTAATAACGCGATTGTAGCCTAGGGTTCAAGTTCCGGCCTGGCACACTTGGTATGGTTGGAAAGGTCGCTTAGCAAGGAATAGAAAGGTGAAAACCGCAAAATTGTCGGATGATTCCTTCTGGAGATATTCTTGAGCATATGGACTCTGTTTAGGCGCAACCGCTAGCTCGTGTTTTTGAAACACCGCCTGTCACGGCAACGGGTAGGGTGATGACTTAATAACGCGATTGTAGCCTAGGGTTCAAGTTCCGGCCTGGCACACTTGGTATGGTTGGAAAGGTCGCTTAGCAAGGAATAGAAAGGTGAAAACCGCAAAATTGTCGGATGATTCCTTCTGGAGATATTCTTGAGCATATGGACTCTGTTTAGGCGCAACCGCTAGCTCGTGTTTTTGAAACACCGCCTGTCACGGCAACGGGTAGGGTGATGACTTAATAACGCGATTGTAGCCTAGGGTTCAAGTTCCGGCCTGGCACACTTGGTATGGTTGGAAAGGTCGCTTAGCAAGGAATAGAAAGGTGAAAACCGCAAAATTGTCGGATGATTCCTTCTGGAGATATTCTTGAGCATATGGACTCTGTTTAGGCGCAACCGCTAGCTCGTGTTTTTGAAACACCGCCTGTCACGGCAACGGGTAGGGTGATGACTTAATAACGCGATTGTAGCCTAGGGTTCAAGTTCCGGCCTGGCACACTTGGTATGGTTGGAAAGGTCGCTTAGCAAGGAATAGAAAGGTGAAAACCGCAAAATTGTCGGATGATTCCTTCTGGAGATATTCTTGAGCATATGGACTCTGTTTAGGCGCAACCGCTAGCTCGTGTTTTTGAAACACCGCCTGTCACGGCAACGGGTAGGGTGATGACTTAATAACGCGATTGTAGCCTAGGGTTCAAGTTCCGGCCTGGCACACTTGGTATGGTTGGAAAGGTCGCTTAGCAAGGAATAGAAAGGTGAAAACCGCAAAATTGTCGGATGATTCCTTCTGGAGATATTCTTGAGCATATGGACTCTGTTTAGGCGCAACCGCTAGCTCGTGTTTTTGAAACACCGCCTGTCACGGCAACGGGTAGGGTGATGACTTAATAACGCGATTGTAGCCTAGGGTTCAAGTTCCGGCCTGGCACACTTGGTATGGTTGGAAAGGTCGCTTAGCAAGGAATAGAAAGGTGAAAACCGCAAAATTGTCGGATGATTCCTTCTGGAGATATTCTTGAGCATATGGACTCTGTTTAGGCGCAACCGCTAGCTCGTGTTTTTGAAACACCGCCTGTCACGGCAACGGGTAGGGTGATGACTTAATAACGCGATTGTAGCCTAGGGTTCAAGTTCCGGCCTGGCACACTTGGTATGGTTGGAAAGGTCGCTTAGCAAGGAATAGAAAGGTGAAAACCGCAAAATTGTCGGATGATTCCTTCTGGAGATATTCTTGAGCATATGGACTCTGTTTAGGCGCAACCGCTAGCTCGTGTTTTTGAAACACCGCCTGTCACGGCAACGGGTAGGGTGATGACTTAATAACGCGATTGTAGCCTAGGGTTCAAGTTCCGGCCTGGCACACTTGGTATGGTTGGAAAGGTCGCTTAGCAAGGAATAGAAAGGTGAAAACCGCAAAATTGTCGGATGATTCCTTCTGGAGATATTCTTGAGCATATGGACTCTGTTTAGGCGCAACCGCTAGCTCGTGTTTTTGAAACACCGCCTGTCACGGCAACGGGTAGGGTGATGACTTAATAACGCGATTGTAGCCTAGGGTTCAAGTTCCGGCCTGGCACACTTGGTATGGTTGGAAAGGTCGCTTAGCAAGGAATAGAAAGGTGAAAACCGCAAAATTGTCGGATGATTCCTTCTGGAGATATTCTTGAGCATATGGACTCTGTTTAGGCGCAACCGCTAGCTCGTGTTTTTGAAACACCGCCTGTCACGGCAACGGGTAGGGTGATGACTTAATAACGCGATTGTAGCCTAGTGTTCAAGTTCCGGCCTGGCACACTTGGTATGGTTGGAAAGGTCGCTTAGCAAGGAATAGAAAGGTGAAAACCGCAAAATTGTCGGATGATTCCTTCTGGAGATATTCTTGAGCATATGGACTCTGTTTAGGCGCAACCGCTAGCTCGTGTTTTTGAAACACCGCCTGTCACGGCAACGGGTAGGGTGATGACTTAATAACGCGATTGTAGCCTAGGGTTCAAGTTCCGGCCTGGCACACTTGGTATGGTTGGAAAGGTCGCTTAGCAAGGAATAGAAAGGTGAAAACCGCAAAATTGTCGGATGATTCCTTCTGGAGATATTCTTGAGCATATGGACTCTGTTTAGGCGCAACCGCTAGCTCGTGTTTTTGAAACACCGCCTGTCACGGCAACGGGTAGGGTGATGACTTAATAACGCGATTGTAGCCTAGTGTTCAAGTTCCGGCCTGGCACACTTGGTATGGTTGGAAAGGTCGCTTAGCAAGGAATAGAAAGGTGAAAACCGCAAAATTGTCGGATGATTCCTTCTGGAGATATTCTTGAGCATATGGACTCTGTTTAGGCGCAACCGCTAGCTCGTGTTTTTGAAACACCGCCTGTCACGGCAACGGGTAGGGTGATGACTTAATAACGCGATTGTAGCCTAGGGTTCAAGTTCCGGCCTGGCACACTTGGTATGGTTGGAAAGGTCGCTTAGCAAGGAATAGAAAGGTGAAAACCGCAAAATTGTCGGATGATTCCTTCTGGAGATATTCTTGAGCATATGGACTCTGTTTAGGCGCAACCGCTAGCTCGTGTTTTTGAAACACCGCCTGTCACGGCAACGGGTAGGGTGATGACTTAATAACGCGATTGTAGCCTAGTGTTCAAGTTCCGGCCTGGCACACTTGGTATGGTTGGAAAGGTCGCTTAGCAAGGAATAGAAAGGTGAAAACCGCAAAATTGTCGGATGATTCCTTCTGGAGATATTCTTGAGCATATGGACTCTGTTTAGGCGCAACCGCTAGCTCGTGTTTTTGAAACACCGCCTGTCACGGCAACGGGTAGGGTGATGACTTAATAACGCGATTGTAGCCTAGGGTTCAAGTTCCGGCCTGGCACACTTGGTATGGTTGGAAAGGTCGCTTAGCAAGGAATAGAAAGGTGAAAACCGCAAAATTGTCGGATGATTCCTTCTGGAGATATTCTTGAGCATATGGACTCTGTTTAGGCGCAACCGCTAGCTCGTGTTTTTGAAACACCGCCTGTCACGGCAACGGGTAGGGTGATGACTTAATAACGCGATTGTAGCCTAGGGTTCAAGTTCCGGCCTGGCACACTTGGTATGGTTGGAAAGGTCGCTTAGCAAGGAATAGAAAGGTGAAAACCGCAAAATTGTCGGATGATTCCTTCTGGAGATATTCTTGAGCATATGGACTCTGTTTAGGCGCAACCGCTAGCTCGTGTTTTTGAAACACCGCCTGTCACGGCAACGGGTAGGGTGATGACTTAATAACGCGATTGTAGCCTAGGGTTCAAGTTCCGGCCTGGCACACTTGGTATGGTTGGAAAGGTCGCTTAGCAAGAAATAGAAAGGTGAAAACCGCAAAATTGTCGGATGATTCCTTCTGGAGATATTCTTGAGCATATGGACTCTGTTTAGGCGCAACCGCTAGCTCGTGTTTTTGAAACACCGCCTGTCACGGCAACGGGTAGGGTGATGACTTAATAACGCGATTGTAGCCTAGTGTTCAAGTTCCGGCCTGGCACACTTGGTATGGTTGGAAAGGTCGCTTAGCAAGGAATAGAAAGGTGAAAACCGCAAAATTGTCGGATGATTCCTTCTGGAGATATTCTTGAGCATATGGACTCTGTTTAGGCGCAACCGCTAGCTCGTGTTTTTGAAACACCGCCTGTCACGGCAACGGGTAGGGTGATGACTTAATAACGCGATTGTAGCCTAGGGTTCAAGTTCCGGCCTGGCACACTTGGTATGGTTGGAAAGGTCGCTTAGCAAGGAATAGAAAGGTGAAAACCGCAAAATTGTCGGATGATTCCTTCTGGAGATATTCTTGAGCATATGGACTCTGTTTAGGCGCAACCGCTAGCTCGTGTTTTTGAAACACCGCCTGTCACGGCAACGGGTAGGGTGATGACTTAATAACGCGATTGTAGCCTAGTGTTCAAGTTCCGGCCTGGCACACTTGGTATGGTTGGAAAGGTCGCTTAGCAAGGAATAGAAAGGTGAAAACCGCAAAATTGTCGGATGATTCCTTCTGGAGATATTCTTGAGCATATGGACTCTGTTTAGGCGCAACCGCTAGCTCGTGTTTTTGAAACACCGCCTGTCACGGCAACGGGTAGGGTGATGACTTAATAACGCGATTGTAGCCTAGGGTTCAAGTTCCGGCCTGGCACACTTGGTATGGTTGGAAAGGTCGCTTAGCAAGGAATAGAAAGGTGAAAACCGCAAAATTGTCGGATGATTCCTTCTGGAGATATTCTTGAGCATATGGACTCTGTTTAGGCGCAACCGCTAGCTCGTGTTTTTGAAACACCGCCTGTCACGGCAACGGGTAGGGTGATGACTTAATAACGCGATTGTAGCCTAGGGTTCAAGTTCCGGCCTGGCACACTTGGTATGGTTGGAAAGGTCGCTTAGCAAGAAATAGAAAGGTGAAAACCGCAAAATTGTCGGATGATTCCTTCTGGAGATATTCTTGAGCATATGGACTCTGTTTAGGCGCAACCGCTAGCTCGTGTTTTTGAAACACCGCCTGTCACGGCAACGGGTAGGGTGATGACTTAATAACGCGATTGTAGCCTAGGGTTCAAGTTCCGGCCTGGCACACTTGGTATGGTTGGAAAGGTCGCTTAGCAAGGAATAGAAAGGTGAAAACCGCAAAATTGTCGGATGATTCCTTCTGGAGATATTCTTGAGCATATGGACTCTGTTTAGGCGCAACCGCTAGCTCGTGTTTTTGAAACACCGCCTGTCACGGCAACGGGTAGGGTGATGACTTAATAACGCGATTGTAGCCTAGTGTTCAAGTTCCGGCCTGGCACACTTGGTATGGTTGGAAAGGTCGCTTAGCAAGGAATAGAAAGGTGAAAACCGCAAAATTGTCGGATGATTCCTTCTGGAGATATTCTTGAGCATATGGACTCTGTTTAGGCGCAACCGCTAGCTCGTGTTTTTGAAACACCGCCTGTCACGGCAACGGGTAGGGTGATGACTTAATAACGCGATTGTAGCCTAGTGTTCAAGTTCCGGCCTGGCACACTTGGTATGGTTGGAAAGGTCGCTTAGCAAGGAATAGAAAGGTGAAAACCGCAAAATTGTCGGATGATTCCTTCTGGAGATATTCTTGAGCATATGGACTCTGTTTAGGCGCAACCGCTAGCTCGTGTTTTTGAAACACCGCCTGTCACGGCAACGGGTAGGGTGATGACTTAATAACGCGATTGTAGCCTAGGGTTCAAGTTCCGGCCTGGCACACTTGGTATGGTTGGAAAGGTCTCTTTGTTCGCTTTTGAAAGAAGCGATTGTAACTTGGGGTTCAAGTACCGGCCTGGCAAACTTGATATCATTGGGAATGTCCATTAATAAGCGATTGAAAGATGAAAACCCTAATCGGATACTTCCTTCTGGAGATATTCTTGAGTATACGGGCTCTATTTAGGCGCAACTGCTAGCTTCGCTACCTTTTTGAAACACCGCCTGTCACAACACCTGTTAGGGTGATGACTTAAGACTGCGATTTTAAGTTAGGTTTCAAGTTCGGGCCGGGTATACTTTATAACATTAGAAAGGTCTGTTTTTTCGCAATTGAAAGATGCAAATCACAGTCCAATCGGATGCTTCCTTCTGGAGATATTCTTGATCGTTTGGACTCTAGTCGTGACCTAACCGCTAGCCTTAGCCGTAAGCCAGGGGTGGGGTGATACCTTAATATGGCGATTCCAAGTTAGGGTTCAAGTTCCTGTAGGTCAAACTTTATATCATTAGAAAGGTCTGTACGCTATTGAAAGATGTGTATACAGTCCAATCGGATACTTCCTTGTCGAGAGATTCCTGATCGTTTGGACTCTAGTCGTTGCCTAATAGCTAGCCGTAAGCCGTAAGCCAGGAGTGGGTAAGGGTAAGCCATAAGAAATGTCTGTGTGCTTCTTTATTGAAAGATGCAAACCACTTTCGAATCGGATGCTTCCTTCTGGAGATATTCCTGATCGTTTGTACTCTAGTCGTCGCATAACCGCTAGCGCGCTAGCCTTAGCCGTAAGCCAGGGTTGGGGTGATACTCTAATGTTGCGATTCAAACTTAGGATTCAAATTCCGGCCTGGCAAACCTGTGGATTGACATGCCTTGCGCTTACTTTCCTTGGAAAGTTGTCTGAGAGAGAAAAAAACAGGCGGCTCGCGAAAACAACATTTCTTTGCGCGCTATTAAACTTAAAATTAAACTGATGTATTCTAGCCTTGTTTCAAAGCAGACAGTCCTTGTTGTACTTATGTTGAAGACTAAATCTTCAATCTTAAAATGTTCGATAACGTAAGGGAAAAATTTCAAGTCAAAATCCAATCCTCTAGCAACATCCATTTTCTGCCGCACAGCCTGGCCTTCAGTTACGTGGTGACCTCTTATGACCTCCTTTGTTTGGCAAAACTGCCAGTATAGTATCGTTGTTAGCAACACCAACCACGTGGGTCGTTCCCTTATGTTTATCTGTTACAGACCCTAAGAAATTCAAAGAAGCATATAGATATCAGTTTATTTTGCTTGTATATGTCTTGACAATACGCTTTTAAGTACATACTCTCATACCATTCCAAAGTAGAGGTAGGCTCTGGAACTCGATATGGCGAAACGCGAGACGCGAATATCACCATACAGAGAAAAATTTAGCCATCTTGTTTTTTTCGCCCCATCTAGCTATTATTGCAGTCTGCAGAGGATGTCATCCATAAAATTGCTGTGGCCTTGCGATTGTCAACATAGAGTACGTTGTCGGGGTTTGGAATCATTAACGTACAAGACAAATCGAAACAATTTACAAATCATGGACGCCAAAAAAATGAGACTGTGTGACTGTGTTCTTTCTTACATTTATCAAAATAGGTGTACGGAAGTTCCAAAAACTTACAAAAGTTTAGAATAGATTGTACGAGGGTGATACCATTGGTATTGTAACAGGCTCATATTTGCATCGAACGAGTTAGAATTTGGCACAAATTTGAAGGCATATATCCTCCTATCTGTGATTGAAATATTCAATTCGTTGTTCAGGGTTTTATGCGTGGCTGAGTTAAGTTGAAGATCACCACACCCTTGGTAGCCCGTCAAAAAAAATGAGAGGCTCAATTTACATGTAATTGCATTTGTCGTTAAGCCACATGCCTATTTTCACTTTTGAAATCAGATCAGTTTTTCTTTTTTTTTTGTTCCTGGGGTAAAGTACTGGGGTGGGGTATTACAGTTGTAGTCAAGGTCGTGGATCAGGGGTGATCAAAGTAAGGAATAGAAAATACATTGATCGCACTAATTTGAATTTTTTGTAACGTTACACATTCATATAAGACATTATACTTTACATCTATGCTTCGAAATCTGAGTTATGCTTATTATTGCTGGGTGAGGCCGAGAACTTGTTGATCACCCCTAGTACATTCTATCTACCAGATGGCACCTAGCAAGTTTCGCCGAGCGTTGGTGGTGTAATGGTCAGCATTGTTGCCTTCCAAGCAGTAGATCCGGGTTCGATTCCCGGCCAACGCAACGTCACATTTTATAACTATCAAATGGTCACAAAGGTCACAAAAATATGAAGAGGATGTGTCAATTTTAACAAGCAACTAATGTTTGTGATTTTTTGATTAGGCCACAGCAAATAAATTCTATGGATGACATCCATATTTTCGCCCGATTTCGTAAAAAAAAGTTTTGGTAAGCTATAAGGCAGTTACTCAAGCAACTGGATATGATTTTAGAAACGGTCAAAACCCGCCAAGACCGTTTCCAAAACCATATCCCGTTGCTTGAGTAACTGCTGGTTTTCAAATATCTTCTTCAGTCTACAAACAGTCTACAGTTTAAGCTGAGCAAGGAAATAAGGGGGCGCCAAATTCATTTTGTTCTTTA
Source organism: Branchiostoma floridae x Branchiostoma belcheri (assembly GCA_019207045.1). NCBI lineage: Eukaryota > Metazoa > Chordata > Leptocardii > Amphioxiformes > Branchiostomatidae > Branchiostoma > Branchiostoma floridae x Branchiostoma belcheri. The sequence continues at coordinate 15,317,477 of CM033032.1, read as the reverse complement.
CCCAAGATCAAGCTGCAACCAGGGAAAACATCGCACTAAAACTTAAAATTGTAAAGGCACACTGAAGAATACATGACTTTTTCCCCTCCTTGAGCATCTAGGGATTGGCACATACTGTGGAAGGGCCTTATATGTATGCACTGTGCAAGGACAGATGTGTTTACTTTTGAGTGTATTGTGGGTGCATTTATTCGGCACCAGGGACAAGTTTGTTAACATGATGTGTGCGTGGATGGTGTTCACCACCAAGGACAGGTTTACTTGCCTTATGTAAACAAAATATGAAACAGTTCATGCCCATAGGCAAGTGCAAGTGCATGGTACAAATGAATATAGGAGACATACATGTGACAATGAAGAATGATAAACATTATTGTAAAAGGAGACTACATGTACTCGAATACTGACGTAGGTTATACCTAAACAGGTTGGTTTTGACTTCTATTTTGGAAGCGGGGGAGTAATACGGCCCACATTGTCTAACGTGACAACAATGAATGAATGCCGGTATAACTTCATATACTTAGCCGTCAGCAAGAAAAAAAACTGCAACCGTCAACACTACTATCTAACTCGTTCGCAAGATTTAAAGTTGTCCCCTCCCTCCCTCCTTTTAGTTGGATTGTTCACGGTCCAACAGTGCCCTCTAGTGATCAGAAATCAAAATGCAGATCTTGCGTTCAAATCTGGAAGACAAAACTTGAAGTTGATTGGGTAACGCTGACTCTATCTTTAATATGGTTGGACAACAATAGGTGAATTTGATAGACAGGATATAATATACAAAATATACAGGTGTTAAATTGACAAGCTATCATTGGTTGGCGTGGATAGCACCTCCACCAATAGAAATGCTTAAGACATTATGAGTTGACCAATCACATATAACAAATCAAAATCTTTCCACCTGGAACAATGGTAATAATAACTCTGTCCGCAAGGTGACGCCTCTGAATCAGTGCGCCATTACACTGTTCAGATATTGTTGTCGTTTGAGTTATGACATTAGTACTAGTAGATTGTATTGATGACATTTTCACCTGGTCCTCGGTGGAGGGTAAGGCAGTATCTATTGGCCAAGCAGTATCCATTTGCCATTGTAGGGCCATTTGCCACATACGTGCCGTGCATTTATTTGTACTTTGAATATTAAACAGTTCACTTCAGTTCAAGGCGGATGTTGTGGAGCCCCTACGACCACTGAGGTTATGGGCCGTGAGTGAGTGAGTTCAGTTCAATACTACAAAACTAATCGTATATACCCACAAGTGACTGTACTTAGTTTGGTGAAGTGATGCGTTACATGCACTACAAACTTTACAATATTGATATAGAGACTGTGAAATATCCATCGCTATCTTCGCGGAAGTATCTTTTAAAGGAGAAGTTTATTTGCAAGTTTATTTAAATATAACGTTAGGGATCATGATCCTTGTCTGGGCTTTAAAAAATGTTACGAAGATATCTCTGATAAGGTGATACTGACCATCATCATTATTTTCATCTTCCGTCTACTTAAACTATATCGAAGAGATTTCTTCATAGCCTTATTGGAGAGAACTTCGATCCTAACTCATAGAGTGACATACGCACCAGAGCTCCACTGCATAGCCTGGTTAAATCTCGCTTGTAGCAGCCCGTCCAACATCCGCAGTTACGGCCCCGTACAGCAGAGTGTGTGATACACAGACTACAGCTACATGCAAAATTATTCAACTCTCCTCACAATTTGGCTATTTTTGTTGAAATAAGAAACATTATAACTGTAGAATAGTACCAAATCACATGACTGGTGTACAGATAATTTGTAATAATTTCATACAAGAGCAAAATCAATATTTTATTTCATAGTTCATCAAAATATGCAAATCTTATAGAAAAAGCAGGTTGCAAAATTATTCAACCTCCTGCAAAGATGTGTCTTTAGTTCTTCGTGTAGCACCCCTTAGCTGCAACTACCTGCTGCAAACAAGATGATAGCCTATCACAAGCTTCTGGCAGCACTCTTTGGGACCATTTCACTTGTGCAATGCCAATGGTCTCCAATCCAGCAATGTTTTGAGGTCTATGTGCTACAACAGCTTTCGTTGGATCCCACCAGAAATTCTCAGTTGGATTTAACTCTGGAGACTGTTACGGCCACTTGAAATCCTTCCTGCTTTCTGTAACTACACTATTGTGGATTTTGATGTGTGTTTGAGATCATTGTATAGGATCATACAGTGCCGTCCATCGTCGTGCTGTAAACCCGCTAAGAAAGAAGCAAGACCCCACCCCGGTACAGCACACACGGGATGGTAGTCTTACTTCTCACTTCGCGGACTTCAATGTTTTCTTCGTGCTCGTGTCCAGGATTGAGAGTTTGGGCATAGATGATGTAGCATGCAGATGTCTTAATGTTGTATAAGTTGTTGCCCCGACAAATATGCTCAAAACTATATCGTCATCGGAAACTTGAAATATCTAACACGCACTCAGACAAGTAATACACAAAGAAGAGAGTGAATATTTGAAAATCAGTAAAAAATATTTAATTCTTCAAGCAAATTAATGAGACTGTTATACAAACATGCTATGAGTATACGTATCTAACGTTAAATGCCATGGCTGGCTGATATGTATTTTTGAAATTTTACATCAAGTATATGATATGATGATAATGACAGCAAATTATTCGCAAATTTTGTATTCAAATTGATTATTTGTAGTAGATTGTCACATGAGTTAAGATGTGCAAAAGCATACATAATGATGGCAACAATTTCATAATATGATATATAATATTCAATTCATAACGTTTCCATATGATATATTGGCTCTTGATATATGAGATATATTAACTTTCTGCCAACTACGGAAGCTGCAGTCAGAAAAATTCGTCGTCTCAGCTTCTGCAAGAAAAAGAAGGGCAATTTCAGATGCATATGCAACTAATGCGATACGTTGAATAAAACACTTTGTACACATACGTATTATGACAAATCCATATTTCTCATATATGCATTAAAACACCTATTTTCTTACATGTCTATCATTACACACAACAGGGGAGAGGTTGAGTCCACATATTGTTGTATCCACACTAGCTTGTGTACAAAAAATCTTTTTTTATGAACTCTCCTTTTTCTGACCTGTTCTTGCTACCCCAATGGAACAAATATGTCCAACAATTATCTTCGTTCATTCATTAGAAGTGAATAATGTCCATAGTATAACGTTATCATCGTTCGCTTTTCGCACATCCCGCGATTCGTTGCTTATTGAGACGTAACGAGAAAGAAGTCAACCACCACCCGGGTCGCACATACCAGCCGGATGGTTGGCTAACTTCTCACCCGTGCCGACTCCGTGCCGTGAGAATAGTCCTTAATTTCTTTGGTATACTAGTACCGTTTAGACATGCTATGTATTTGTATCCTAAATTGTCAATCAGTATGGCCCCCCTTACACACTAGTTTCAATAACGTCAAATGACTTGTCAGAATAAGACTCTAACCAACTGCTCCTTCAAGCTATCTTGTGAGGATGCCTTTACTATTCTAAATGACAGGAGTGACACTTTATAGTGTAGAATTAGAATTTGGAAACTAATATAATTATGAAAATATTCAGCACCTCTATTCTAGATTTCCTAACAGTAGCACATAGCCTACTGCTGTGTTATATCTCCAGAAATGAATGACAGTACGAAAACGCACCTTTCCATTATCATATCCTCTTCTTTCATCTGAAGTCGACTGTCACTGATGCCCCACCTCTCGCTGGTTGGCTGCTTCCATTCTCACGTTGGTTGTTTCTGTCAGGTTGGTTGTTCAGGTTCTCCGGCAGAACGCCATATTTGGTGAGATTGACGGATTTTCTCTTGCCGGCCACCCTGCTGATTATGGACTCGACGCCGCTCTTGCCAACCTTGGAGATCACATACAGAAACCGAGAGTGACTAACAAGGTAGTCTTAAGAAACAAAAAAGGAAGTGTCAAAGCTGATAAGAGAAAAAGACTGAGGTGAATTTGACAGATATTGAACAGCTACTTGATTGGAAACCCAAAGAAGGTAGGCGAAGGCATTAAAAGACTGAGCAAGACTGACATGGTAACTAAGAGCGTGGTCACATAGGTCGTGCGATCGTCGTACGATTTTGATACCATAAGATTTTCAAGTAGGCCGGGACAGAACCAACAACAAACATAGATCCAAAACAGCTTTTTGGGTACCAAGGCAGTTGAACTTTGCAGGAGACGTATATTTCTGTCCTCAAAAATGCCCGAAGTTAGCGATGGTACTACGTATACGATCACACGACCTATGTGACCACGCCCTAGATACAGAGAAAGATCTACAAGTCGGTCGGCTCTTGCTGGCGCCGAGAAAAGAATGTGCCAGAGAAGAAGACACTGGACAGACTAAGACATACCAAGAGTAAAGTGTTGACCGTGTTGCCTACCTTGGGCGGGCCCTCGTCGGCCCACGGAACGTTGTTCATCCTGTTGACGGACTCGTGCGCGTGGTCCCAGCCTCGGGGGAGGTTATACTGCTGGAACTTCATCACTACGGGTTGCTACACAATACAGAATGACGATAATCATCATGATTATATAGTCATATCCACCAGGGTTAGATGGCAAAGATGTGATTTGAGATGTAAATTATTGATATCATGATGTACGAACTTACATTGACGGGCAGGCGTCCCGGTCTGCTGGTGACAGGGTTGTAAGTGTAAGGCACAAAACCGGCTGTGTTGTCGATGTACGTCAGCGAATACAAGCTCTGCAGAGAATAAGGTATTGCAATTGGTAAACAGGAATTGATAACGCTAAATTATTGTCTTTTGTGTCGTACTATGCTTAATCTCCAAACAGACCCTTAGGTGGCGTAATATAATATCAAAGCCGGCAGAGAAGGTTAGCTTGCCAAAGTGAGACCATTGGCCTACGGTGGGTTTGGTACTATATATTATGCCACCGTGGATCTGGTTTGAGATTATACATGTACTATGTTCACAGTACATGGCCTATTACAGTGTGCATTGAAAGGTGATGGTGGTGATGATGATGATTGATGAAAGATGTTCCTTTCATCCATTGAGAAAAATTGAGGACAAGAGATAAGTATATTATATCATGACATAGAAATTGACATCATGTAAATAGAAATTGATATTGAATTCCCATCACATGGTAAATGTGTTCTCTCTCTAAGTAGAGGTTGGCTAATTGCATGGGAAGGTTGTGGCCGTCTTGTTATTCTGATTTGCCCCGTTTTCAGAAACCCTAACAATTTTCCAACTGAAAATCTGCTTGGAGACGTGTCTCTGATACGTAAGATGCAGACAGAGGTACTTACGATGTCTTGGTCCTTCTTCTTTTTCCTCCCTGCGCCGCAGATCCAGCAGCAGAGGCACAGCAGCAACAGCAACAGGAACAGGATACACAGCGCCACAATCAGCCACACCCACCATGGTGTAACTGTCCGGAGGTAAACAACAATAAACAAACAAACAAACAAAAACGCACGTGAGTCAAATAACCAGATACGATGCTACATAACTAATGAATGCTCTTCTATTGATATTCTCCGTTTTTAAAAAGCTTTATCTTAACTTGAAGGTGCACTCTGAGGCTTGAACGCTGAACTTGAGTCGAGAGTTCAAGTTGAATTCATATTAAACCAAAAATACTGATTTATATTGCTTCCAAGCGAAACTATAGCTTTACTTACAGTAGCTATGATCTCAATACCGTCCACAAGCAAGCCTACCTAGCACATTACACTTACAGACAACATTTTGCGAACTATCAATTTTCTTGATGTTATCCCCCAGTTGCCAAAGCCTAAAATCGAAAAGAAACAGAAAATGTTCAACGCACCTCTGACCGGACATGCAGCGTTGACAACAGCGCCGTCTTGCGAGCCCAGCGGCCTGCAAATGTCGTTGTTGTTGACATCTTTCTCCGGGTAGTTTCTCTCAGCGATGAACAGACACAGGTGGGTGTAAGAGGAACAGTCTTCCCTCGGGAGACTCACATTGGCCGATGCAGTCAAGAACTGGTGCATCTGACCGATTGGTAGAGCTTTCCTCAGGTTTGTCTGATCTCCTGGTTGTAGCTTGAGCGGTATTGGAGGTGACAGCTTGGTGGCCTGCTCGAGTTCTGCAGTGTTGCTGAAGTACAGCACGGGGGCGTAGTTGTCCCTGGTGTTGGCTGCAAGGTTCCCGCCTCCCGGCAGGTTTGTCACGTTGAAGGTCATTGGTAGCTCGGTGGGTGAATCGGCGCTGAGTTTGTCATTGTCTCTTGAGTTGACGATCCAGTTTTCTGGTTTTAGATCTAAGGAAGACAATGTGGGATAGTGAATAGATCTTGCACCGACCACACGAACAAAGAAATACACAAACAACCGATAAAGCAATAACCAAGTAAGCAAACAAGCAACTAACCAACCAAAAATAAGGATAGAGAACCAATCATATTCAGGCAGCGTCCTTACCATAGAGTGTACAGTCGAGTTTGATGTTGCTCCCCGATGTGGCGTTTCCAAATGACGTGCACAAATCCCCGTTGTTGTTGTTCTTGTCTTGATATGTGGAGGTTGAGGCGGGGTCCACATTCACACAGAAGTGTGTGTAGTCCGCACATCTGATGGAAAGAAAACACACGTCCACATTTAGTCTCAGCTATGTCCACCGGCTGTCATCACGTTCCAGTTTAAGTTAAGTTATGGAGCCGCTATAGATCTAAGTTACGTTCATCTATGTACCAGAATCCACTATCTCAATACCAGGCAAAATATAGCATTAGAAAGCATACATGAAGCGATTTGTAACCAAATGCACCAGAATAGCTGAAGCATAGAGCCGCTTAGATAACCAGGAAAGGGTCATCAGTACAGGAACGCCCTAACACCTTTCTTTTCAAAGATAAGGATTAATTATCATACTTATAATTTCATGTCGCACTAGTACATGTTCCGAACAGTTATTTTTTTCATGTCCGACATACTGGTTAATACAACATATACTTTGCTGTAGAAAACAGTTTACCTGTCCTTGGGAATGGTGAAAAGTGCGCTTCCTCGTAACGTGATAGACTGCCCCGCTGGGAGGCCGTCGGCCAACCTTTCCTGTGAGCTGGGGTCCAGAACGACCTCGACTGGAACCTGGTCTGTCGCTCTCCTTGTTCGTACGGTCGCGTTCTCCAGCTCCGAGGAGTCTGACAGGACGATGGCGGGCAAGAAGTTCGGGTTGCCGCTTGGGTTCGGTCGGACGTCCGCCGTACCGTTGCTGTTCGTGAAGGTGAACTCGAAGCTGACGTTGACGGGCCGACCTGGTACAAGTACGGCCGGGTCCGTGCCGGAGATCTTGAAATCGGAAGTCTGCACATCTAGGAGTGGAAGTAGACAATTCACAAACGCTTATTGGTTGTGAAGATGCATGCACTGAATGGAAATCTAGCAACATTGCATTCGGTATAAAATGGAACCCAAACATTTACATATCAGAACAAAAATGAAAGGCAGAGGATGCGACTACCAAGGGTGAATTTGAAATGGAACCCAGTAGGTTAGAGAAATCGAGTCCAGACAATAACTTGGATGAGGGCAGTGAGAGTAACACCTTGTAGGGATGGGTGACAATGAGACAATGGTGGAGAACAATGACAATGTAGTTACTGGTACACGACATACAATGATGAATATGGTGATATGGGGATGAGCAATTAAAAACGTTATCATACCTGATCGACAGTCGACATCAAATGTTTGTCCGTTGTTTGCTGGGAAGCATCTTGTATTGTCTGTGGAAACGGAGTCGTTGAATGTGGCGCTTTCCGCAGGTGTGATAACGACACACATGTGGGAGTACTGGTAACACTCGCTAGAGGGAATCCTAACCATCGCGGTCGCGTTGCTGAAGAGGAGTTCGTCACCAGCCGGTATCCCCGATCTCAGCGTGTTGGCTCCGGTAGGATCCGGTTCAATCCGGTATGGCCCGGATTTCTGACTCGCCGTGTCGAGGTTGTTACTGTTGGCCAGGAAGACCGACATGTTGAAGTTGTTTCCACTCGGGTTGACAGGGATGTCCTTATCAGAGGGGTTGGCGATGGCGACGTCCAGGGAGATCGGCACTTCCCCGGCAGGAGAGAACACCGGCGGGGCGGCGTTAAGGATGACACGCCCAGCGTTTACGTCAACTGTAGCCAGAGATTAAACGTAAATGACGTTACGGTATAAACGACAGACACGTGACAACGGTAGTGCCATATGTAGCCTTGTAAAAACTGCAAGGACACCAATCATTACTAAGGAAGATTCCCTCAAAGGGCTCATGAAATGTAGGCCTCTATGTGTATGAAACATAAAGAAATATTTGACGCATCTCATAGAAGATGAATTACACTTTGTTATGAAATGTCCTACCTACAGTAAAGACAGAGAAACATTGTTTAAGAATATTAGAACTAAAACACACACTTCTCTTACTGGTACAGAAAACGATATTTTCCATATATTGCTCTCATGTTCGACTCATGTATCCGTCTACGTAGGCCAGTTTCTTCATAATGTATTCCAAATGCGAGACCAGATTACTCATACATAGCTGTACTGTTATCGATAATGTTTTGTTGTTGTTTTGTATGTAGCCTCTTAGTACTATTGTCTGTATATCTATTAGTTGTTATTAGTTGCCATACATTGTACCTTGTGCGATTGTTGAGCAAATAAAATTCATTCACTCACTCACTCTCTCTAAATATGCAAATACACCTGATAGAGTACTACTATGACAGAAACGACATACATGATGTATCCTAGTCCCACCATATAAGTGCTGGAGGAGAGATCAAGCACGTTAAAGAACCCACCACACGTACTCATCAATAATAAATGTAAGTGGATAAGGTCTAACAGTCTAATCTACAGAGGGGTTATGCGAGCAGACAAATACAATCGTAAACGTACCGTCTACGACCGGGGGGAACGTTGTTGGGATAGCTGAAGATGGACTAACAGTCGCAGTGATCACCTGTTGATATATTGTTATATATTGTTACTCACGATAACAAGACAGAGTTAATCGTCATACACAACGAAAAATCAAAGACAAAACTAGAAAATCTACGTCTTGTGCGATAAAGTCCATAACGAAGAAAAATGGACAATCAACTTACCATAGATGGGCTTGGCTGCACTGACGAACTTGGTATTGGAGATGACGTCAGCGACGGAGTCATGGTAACACTCACTGCAGGAGTTTGTGATGGAGTGAAAGATGCTGTTACTGAAGGTGACACACTTGGTACTGGAGTCAACGATGCTGTTACTGATGGTGACACACTTGGTACTGGAGTCAAAGATGCTGTTACCGATGGTGACACACTTGGTACTGGAGTCAGGGATGCTGTTGGTGACACACTTGGTACTGAAGTCAGGGATGCGGTTAATGATGGTGACACACTTGGTACTGGAGTCAACGATGCTGTTGCTGATGGTGACACACTTGGTACTGGAGTCAACGATGCTGTTACTGATGGTGACACACTTGGGACTGGAGTCAGGGATGCTGTTACTGATGGTGACACACTTGGCACTGGAGTCACGGATGCTCTTACTGATGGTGACACACTTGGCGCTGGAGTCAGGGATGCTGTTACACTTGGCGCTGGAGTCACGGATGCTGTTACTGATGGTGACACACTTGGTACTGGAGTCACGGATGCTCTTACTGATGGTGACACACTTGGTACTGGAGTCAGCGATGCTGTTACTGATGGTGACACACTTAGTGCTGGAGTCAGCGATGCTGTTACTGATGGTGACACACTTGGTACTGGAGTCAGGGATGCTGTTACTGATGGTGACACACTTGGTACTGGAGTCAGCGATGCTGTTACTGATGGTGACACACTTGGTACTGGAGTCAGGGATGCTGTTACACTTGGTACTGGAGTCAGGGATGCTGTTACTGATGGTGACACACTTGGCGCTGGAGTCAGGGATGCGGTTACTGATGGTGACACACTTGGTACTGGAGTCAAAGATGCTGTTACCGATGGTGACACACTTGGGACTGGAGTCAGGGATACTGTTGCTGATGGTGACACACTTGGCACTGGAGTCAGGGATGCGGTTACTGATGGTGACACACTTGGCGCTGGAGTCAGTGATGCTGTTACTGATGGTGACACACTTGGTACTGGAGACAGAAATGCAGTAAGTGATGGTGAAACACTTGGTACTGTAGTTAAAGATGCTGTTACTGTTGGTGACACACTTGGTACTGGAGTCAGGGATGCTGTTACTGATGGTGACACACTTGGCACCGGAGTCAGGGATGCGGTTACTGATGGTGACACACTTGGTGCTGGAGTCAGGGATGTTGTTGCTGATGGTGACACACTTGGCGCTGAAGTCACAAATGCAGTAACTGATGGTGAAACACTTGGTACTGGAGTCAGGGATGTTGTTGCTGATGGTGACACACTTGGCGCTGAAGTCACAAATGCAGTAACTGATGGTGAAACACTTGGCACTGGAGTCAGGGATGTTGTTGCTGATGGTGACACACTTGGCGCTGGAGTCAGGGATGTGGTTACTGATGGTGACACACTTGGTGCTGGAGTCACAAATGCAGTAACTGATGGTGAAACACTTGGTACTGGAGTCAGGGATGTTGTTGCTGATGGTGACACACTTGGCGCTGGAGTCAGGGATGCGGTTACTGATGGTGACACACTTGGTACTGGAGACAGGGATGCGGTTACTGATGGTGACACACTTGGTACTGGAGTCAGGGATGCGGTTACTGATGGTGACACACTTGGTACTGGAGACAGGGATGCTGTTACTGATGGTGACACACTTGGTACTGGAGGCAGGGATGTTGTTACTGATGGTGACACACTTGGTACTGGAGACAGGGATGCTGTTACTGATGGTGACACACTTGGTACTGGCGTCAGGTATGCTGTTGCTGATGGTGACACACTTGGCGCTGGAGTCAGGGATGGTGATGGTGACACATTTGGTACTAGAGACAGGGATGCTGTTACTGATGGTGACAAACTTGGTACTGGAGTCAAGGATGCTGTTACTGTGGGTGACACACTTGGTACTGGAGACAGGGATGCGGTTACTGATGGTGACACACTTGGTACTGGAGACAGTGATGCTGTTACTGATGGTGACACACTTGGTACTGGCGTCAGGGATGCTGTTGCTGATGGTGACACACTTGGCGCTGGAGTCACGGATGCTGTTGCCGATAGTGGAACACTTGGCGCCGGAATCAGGGACATACTTGGTGACGTAGCTATAGATGCACTGACTGTCGGTGACACAGTTAGAGATGGAGCTACAGATGGACTGACCAAAGGTGACATTGATGAAGATGACATTGATGGAGATGGAGCTACAGATAGGCTGACTGTTGGTGACACTGCTACAGTTGGACTGGCTGTCGGTGACACTGTTTGAGCCACAATTGGACTGACTGAAGGTAACACTGATGGAGATGTAGCTACAGTTGGACTGACTTTAGATGACACTAAAGGAGCTACAGATGGACTGACTGTTGGTGACACTGATGGAGATGGAGCTACAGAAGGACTGACTGTAGGTTGCACTGATGGAGATAGAGCTAAAGATGGGCTTACTATAGGTGATATTGATGGAGATGGAGCTACAGATGGACTGACTGTAGGTGGCACTGATGGAGCTATAGATTGACTGACTGTAGGTGACACTGATGGAGCTACAGATGGACTGACTGTCGGTGATGGAGCTACAGATGGACTGACTGTTGGTGACACTGAGGGAGCTACAGATGGACTGACTGTCGGTGACACTGTGGGAGATGGAGCTTCAGTTGGACTGACTGTTGGTGACACTGATGGAGCTACAGATGGACTGACTGTCGGAGATGGAGCTACAGATGAACTGACTGTCGGTGACACTGTGGGAGATGGAGATACAGATGGACTGACTGTCGGTGAAACTGTTGGAGATGGAGCTACAGATGGACTGACTGTCGGTGACACTGTTGGAGCTTCAGCTGGACTGACTGTCGGTGAAACTGTTGAAGATTGAGTTACAGATTGACTGACTGTCGGTGACACTGTGGGAGATGGAGCTACCGTTGGACTGAGTGTTGGTGAAACTGTGGGAGATGGAGCTACAGATGGACTGACTGTTGGTGAAACTGTTGTAGATGGAGCTACAGATGGACTGTCTGTTGGTGAAACTGTTGGAGATGGAGCTACAGATGGACTGACTGTAGGTGACACTGATGGAGCTACAGATGGACTGACTGTCGGTGATGGAGCTACAGATGGACTGACTGTTGGTGACACTGATGGAGATGGAGCTACAGATGGACTGACTGTTGGTGACACTGAGGAAGCTACGGATGGACTGACTGTTGGTGAAACTGTTGTAGATGGAGCTACAGATGGACTGACTGTTGGTGAAACTGTTGGAGATGGAGCTACAGATGGACTGACTGTAGGTGACACTGATGGAGCTACGGATGGACTGACTGTCGGTGATGGAGCTACAGATGGACTGACTGCTGGTGACACTGATGGAGATGGAGGTACAGATGGACTGACTGTTGGTGACACTGAGGGAGCTACAGTTGGACTGACTGTTGGTGAAACTGTTGTAGATGGAGCTACAGATGGACTGACTGTTGGTGAAACTGTTGGAGATGGAGCTACAGATGGACTGACTGTCGGTGACACTGATGGAGATGGAGCTACAGATGGACTGACTGTCTGTGACACTGAGGGAGCTACAGTTGGACTGACTGTTGGTGAAACTGTTGGAGACGGAGCTACAGATGGGCTGACTGTTGGTGAAACTGTTGGAGATGGAGCTACAGATGGACTGACTGTTGGTGAAACTGTTGGAGATGGAGCTACAGAAGGACTGACTGTCGGTGAAACTGTTCGAGCTTCAGTTGGACTGACTGTTGGTGACACTGATGGAGATGGAGCTACAGATGGACTGACTGTCTGTGACACAGAGGGATCTACAGTTGGACTGACTGTTGGTGAAACTGTTGGAGATGGAGCTACAGATGGGCTGACTGTTGGTGAAACTGTTGGAGATGGAGCTACAGATGGACTGACTGTAGGTGACACTGATGGAGCTACAGATGGGCTGACTGTTGGTGAAACTGTTGGAGATGGAGCTACAGATGGACTGACTGTCGGTGACACTGATGGAGATGGAGCTACAGATGGACTGACTGTCTGTGACACTGAGGGAGCTACAGTTGGACTGACTGTTGGTGAAACTGTTGGAGATGGAGCTACAGATGGACTGACTGTTGGTGAAACTGTTGGAGATGGAGCTACAGAAGGACTGACTGTCGGTGACACTGTTCGAGCTTCAGTTGGACTGACTGTTGGTGAAACTGTTGGAGATGTAGCTACAGATGAACTGACTGTTGGTGACACTGATGGAGATGGAGCTACAGATGGACTGACTGTCGGTGGCACTGATGGAGATGGAGCTACAGATGGACTGACTGTCGGTGACACTGATGCAGCTACAGTTGGACTGACTGTCGGTGACACTGATGGAGATGGACCTACCGATGGACTGACTGTTGGTGACACTGATGGAGATGGAGCTACAGATGGACTGACTGTCGCTGACACTGTTGGAGCTACTGTTGGGCTGACTGTAGGTGATACTGTTGGAGCTACAGATGGACTGACTGTAGGTGACACTGATGGAGATGGAGCTACAGATGGACTGACTGCTGGTGACACTGATGGAGATGGAGCTACAGATGGACTGACTGTCGCTGACACTGTTGGAGCTACTGTTGGGCTGACTGTAGGTGATACTGTTGGAGCTACAGATGGACTGACTGTAGGTGACACTGATGGAGATGGAGCTACAGATGGACTGACTGTCGGTGACACTGATGGAGATGGAGCTACAGATGGACTGACTGTCGCTGACACTGTTGGGGCTACTGTTGGGCTGACTGTAGGTGATACTGTTGGAGCTACAGATGGACTGACTGTAGGTGACACTGATGGAGATGGAGCTACAGATGGACTGACTGTCGCTGACACTGTTGGAGCTACTGTTGGGCTGACTGTAGGTGATACTGTTGGAGCTACAGATGGACTGACTGTAGGTGACACTGATGGAGATGGAGCTACAGATGGACTGACTGTCGCTGACACTGTTGGAGGTACTGTTGGGCTGACTGTAGGTGATACTGTTGGAGCTACAGATGGACTAACTGTAGGTGACACTGATGGAGATGGAGCTACTGATGGACTGACTGTCGGTGACACTGATGGAGATGGAGCTACAGATGGACTGACTGTCGCTGACACTGTTGGAGCTACTGTTTGGCTGACTGTAGGTGATACTGTTGGAGCTACAGATGGACTGACTGTAGGTGACACTGGTGGAGATGGAGCTACAGATGGACTGACTGTCGCTGACACTGATGGAGATGGAGCTACAGATGGACTGACTGTCGCTGACACTGTTGGGGCTACTGTTGGACTGACTGTAGGTGATACTGTTGGAGCTACAGATGGACTGACTGTAGGTGACACTGATGGAGATGGGGCTACAGTTTGACTGACTGTAGGTGACACTGATGGAGATGGAGCTACAGATGGACTGACTGTCGCTGACACTGTTGGGGCTACTGTTGGACTGACTGTAGGTGATACTGTTGGAGCTACAGATGGACTGACTGTAGGTGACACTGATGGAGATGGAGCTACAGTTGGACTGACTGTAGGTGACATTGATGGAGATGTAGCTACAGTTGGACTAACTGTTGGTGACAATGATTGAACTACAGATGGACTGACTGTCCTTGACGCGGTTGGAGATGGACCCACAGATGGACCGACTGTAGGTGACACTGATGGAGCTACAGTTTGACTGACTGTCGGTGACAAAGTCCGACTTTGACCTACAGTTGGACTGACTCTCGGCACTGTGAACACAGATGGACTGGGAGATGGAGCTACAGTTTGACTGACTGTCGGTGACACATTTGAGGGTCGCTGAGAAGGAGTAGGGGTTGGAGTTGCAGATGCTTGAGGTATTTGTAAAGACGTTGAAGCTGTTTGTCCTGTAGAGCATTAAAACATATTGTAAGCAAAATGGCGGATTTATTCTAAATTCATTCTTGTTTGGTTCTTGTCGATAATGCCAAGTTATCTATTAATGAATCACCGTTAAATTGTAAGTTTTGTTTAAACGTAGTTTTTTTGGGTAATCTTTATGATGAGTTTGTAGCTTCATATGGTGGCTAAGGCAAAACAACAAGCTACTTCAGTACTTTTTTAATCACCGTTGGATACCATGGAAGACCGTACCTTGAACAAACAGTTTACATGTTGATCCCATGACCAGTGCAAGGAGAAGCCAGCGCCCAACCGACGGAGAAGTTTCCATTCTGAAGATGTGTTCCTAAATCCTGTTGAAAAGAACACCAAAATGCCATTACACTGCGTCCATACAAAGATCTCATTTCTAAACGTCGATTTAGTGACCTTTATAGACAGCTGTAAATCAATTTTTTCATAGAGTTTAGGAACTTCCTATCTTGTGTACACACTTAAGAAAAAAAAAATTTTGTTCCGTTTTTCATGTGTAAATTGTTACAAGCTTATATCTAAACGCGTACCTTTATGAATGGGTTGCATACAGTCACTTTGCTGAAAGCAGGTTATTTCGGGTCACTGGATTAGAAAATTGGTCACCTCTCAAGGTGCCGCCATACGTAGGGCGGTGGGTACACCTGGATCGCAACATATCACCTAAACTTTTTGAGAAGTTGTCGATTTGATCAAATTTGACAAAATTCTGTCATATTGTGGGGGAAATTGTGTGAGGTTCTGCAGAGAAGATAGTATTTTGTCCCGCTGACGGTCAGGGCGGACCCACCGTGTACAGACACGCCTGGCAAAGGAATTGTCCCGAGGCACACTGTGGCCCTGTCGGTGTCGGGTCTTTAACTCTCTATGGCGGCGCATACCTGTCTGCTATTTACACCTGGTTATCCGGTCTTCACGTAACAAAGAGTCGGATCTTTTATAACCTAAACCTTGACGAATAGTCGGGGATCTAGATAAAGAATATTGAAACTGTCACAAGAAATTTAAAAAAAAATAAGAAGCAGGAAGGACTTAGATAGCTGACTGTTATTTATCCCAATTATACGGCCCATTTGTGAGAAAATTCCTGATTCTTTATAACCTAAACCTTGACAAACAGTCGATGATCTATACAAACAAACAAATAAACAGTAAAGAAAGCGCTTTAGAGATTTAAACAGACAAGGCGAAAGGGATATGTCAGGCCATGTGACTAATCTAAATATGTACGACAAGTGGATGGATTTTAAAGAAACAATTAATAAGCACAGTGACCTTCAACTTAATTCAATTCAATGGGCATCTTGTTGGATTATTATGGATAAGATTAGTAATGTAAATATGATGTAGATTAGGTGCATCTTGCGGGTTTTGTTTTCAACAATTGGGGGCGATTTTGAAACCACAGGAAAGATACAGATTATGCCAGTATGCATGTATCTAATAGTGTAGTGTGTAGAAAGCGTCAAAACTTAAGAAACTCTAAGATGACCTTGAATGGAAGAAATCTTTAAGTACCATTAAGGTCACGAGTAGTTTCATCGTTAAAACATATAACGACAACCACTATTCAACAAGAAAGGATAAAACACAAGGACACTAATTATGATGAAGCTTAAGAATGTGTTCCACGCCCAATTTAAACTCAATCCAAAATTACAGTTGACCTGAGTTGTCATGACCTCACTGGGTGTGGTGCTCTGCACCAAGCCACGATAATTAGACTATCTGGTGTTGTTATCAACATGTTGAACCAAAATCACTGCAAAGATACAACCGTGTACCTTTAAAATCACAGTTCATTAACTTTAGTAATTGTCTATCTTAAGAACGTATTTGCCAAGAATTTGACGGAGGGTTCTTCTCCTCGGCAAGGTGACAAGAAACATAAGTATGTGGAGAATATGAATCATAACCTCTTTGACACTGAGTCCCACCCATAGATAAGCAAGTCGTAGTTTTCAGAAAGGGTTAACAATGTAAGAAAGGAACAGAGACTCATGTAGACCTAAACACAGTGATATTAGTAGAAAAAGGACATTTGCAAGTACGTACCGTACGTAGGCATGCAGACCCTGTACGCCATAAGCTAGGTAATCTACTGAGAATTTGATCAGTACAAGGCAAGTTTGCTGACTGTCACGGTGTCAGAAGTGCAAAGATTCATTTCGCCCAGTGTCCAAGACAGCACTTGGCGGTCTTGACAGGTTCGTAAGGAAACAAAGTGACTATTGTATATTTAGGCCTGTTACTTTGTGAACAAGTATACACTCAAACAAAATGGTGACCAGCTCTTAACAATAACACATACACATGGACTTTTCTATCAATCAGTATTAATCGTTTGTTTGTGAGAACAGATTGTGGTTACAAAAGTCAGCGATTGACTTGAAACTGCAAATTTACTTCATTGAATCGGCACAGTATACTGCTTTCTATCTTGACACGCACAATGAGGAAATGACACAGAGTGCCTCACCCCATAATTTTGAACTCGGGCGGCTCACCTTTATTCTGTAGACTTGAAGGCAGCCTTGTTGTTGAACGTCTCAACCTCGTCGTACGACGCTTCTCGGCTTTGTTCGTCTGTTTTCTGTATCTTAGCGGGGAAAAGACAGTTCTCCCAGCGCTATGCTGTGCGCGTAGGCCCCCACCGTGACTTCTGACGTTCTTTCAGAGGTAACCGTGGTCCGCCCAAACCGTCTACGTCACAGCTGCCGTAGGACTAAACTTGTCCGGCAACTTTCCACATCGGACTCTTTTGTTCATCCTGAACAAAAAAAGGTGTGCCTCGGTTAGAGATGACACGTAATTGCAGCAAGGGCAGGGATAAGTAAAATTACTCCGCTTGATCTTTTAGCTTTGAGTAATTGGTGGGCGGTGCGTGCACTGAAGGTGGGCACAAACAACGTATCCACTCAAGTGTGCAGTTTTGAACTGTGACAAAAACTATGAAATCATCCATAAGAAAATCTTCTTGTGTCTTAAGAGCCATCAAAGTGTCATTGAACAGCATATAAGTCAGGAAAAAGCTGTTACTGTCTTGTTGGTTCTGCATAACGGCCATATTCTGGACCAGTCTAATTGGTAACCGAAAATTACAAACATAAACTATGGTGCTATATGTCCCTTCCCACAATGTTACTCAAGAATTACTAGGTTTAATTTGAAATTAGTAGGATTTGGTACTCTGATAAACACGATTTATTTTGAGTTTGGGCTTTATTTGCAGCCAAGTAATGGACAAAAAACGCTTCAAGCGAAGAGTTAACAATGCGCCAAGTAATGAACAAAATGGCCTTGAGACAGTGTCTCGTCTAGTATGCCGTTTTGAGTAAAACCGAATAGAGATTGTTAATAAGTCACCAATTGTCAACGCCACAAATGTTTAAGAAAACTCGGCGAAGTACAGCGTTTAATAATGTGATTTGAGAGTAAGTCACTGATTTTGTTATTTTGTCATTGACCCTCTAGCCAGTCAGAAAAATTAGTTGCACACGTAGAATTGGATGTAAATAAATGAGTTATTCTGGCGATGTTCAACCACGCACAAGTCATTGCCAGACTCAGCTGGGTACTAAGACGGAGATAATATGATTGTACAGAAGACTGGAAATGAACTATGTTAATCTCTGTTTACGTCTTAGCATCATTGACCAATGTCGCCATTTCTAGGTCTAAGTTCAACTGAACAGAGGGAACATATCTAGATCACATGGAATAGATATAGCTAGAACTGGTCATCTGAAAATGGTTTTATATGCCGAATTAATGATGAATTTATGCAAACGTGTAAATCTGTGTGAACGAAAATATCAGAAATAAACATGGAAGATAGTATGAGTCAAGTTCAAAAGTCTATCGTCAATTTCGCGCTCATGCAATCCACTAACATTTTTAGGTTAAGCCTCGGGATTTACGTATTTCTTAGTGGCTCCAGAATTAGCACCTTGTATATAGACTGGATTACCTGAGAGAGACCTTGTCACCTGACGACGTCTCGCTGAGTCTTCTAGAAGACGCTTGTCTTCAGGTGTTGTCGACGTCTGCGGCACCGCATGATCCCGTACCGCGGCTCATCAGCGCTGTCTGGGGCGACCGGGCCGGAGTCTCTCGGAGGCGGGACCTTCGTGTTTCCGCCGCTGTGTGGTCCTGTTGTGATCATAATAGAGACTATCGATGCTGATGCCAAGAGTAAGTGCCAAGCATGCACGTACATCGTACGATAAGCTAACTGCAACAAACTTGACGGCATTCTTTCGAAATTCATGAATGCATCGTTGAAATTTCTTTTGACTAGAAAGGTTGTCACAATCCTTGACAGAAGGCGGTAATGTCACGGCTTGCTTGACTCCACAAAATCGCACTACTGCATATACGGCGATATTTTGATACAGTGCGGCTAACGAATATAGATAACGAATATATCTATATTCGTATATCGGGAGCTGTTGTTTCTACCAGCGGCGGCGCTGTGTCAGCTAGCTACCCCACAGTCAGACGACACGACCGTCGCCGCTCCTGCGATCCCTCCCACAGACTTTAAAACAAGATAGCGCTTTTCACCTGCCCATAATAGAGACCCAGCCCTGGGCTACACATGCCATCCGCCGCACCTATACAATTAAGCCGTTCATATGTGCCCTTGTCCAACCAGTGTGGTGCCTTGGCCGTTATCTGGCCAAGGATGGACGCGGGGAAACAATAGGAGATTGTCCATAAAAATGGAATTTGCAAGCAGAAAACTTTGAATGCAGACAGCTTTATTTATTGTCATCTGGCCAAGGATAGACGGAGAGAACATACTAGGTCCAGTCTGTCCATAAGAATTGAATTTGCAAGTAGAAGACAGTGTATGATAGCCTCCATAGCAGGCTTTCTGTGGCTTTTTTTTGCTCATAATACACTTTTGCTGGCCATTTCTTTTTGTAGTGGGTCGCCAGGGACTAGTAATCAGCGAAAGCTGGCAATAAAAAAAGAAATGGCCAGCGAAAGTGTATCATGAGTCAAAAAAGGCCCGGAGAGCCTGCTATGGAGGCTAAGTGTATGCAAAGAAGTTTTCTAGTCCAAGCACAACGATTTGTCTTTGACATGGTTACATAACTTTTGGGGTACATGAATACTTAGTCTGCGCTAATATGCTACAAGATAACGTTCTATAAGAACTAAATATAGTTTTTGGATGGCGAATTTCAACAAGTTAGCAACACTTCATATAATGTGCACAGACCAAATTGAAAAGACTCTTATCAGAAAAATCCAACCTCACGACAATTTAACTTACCACTGATATTCTATCACAGTAACCATGGAGACAATATCAACAGTTCTGCAGGTTGCTCCGCTGTATTTTTAAACATGAAAACGATTACACTTGGTGAGAAATATGCCCACCGTCTATCTGTGTCGCCGCTGCGCCATTTTCCATTGACCCGAAATAATAACCAGTGATTCCGATGTGACTATCAATCACTGCGTGCCCACCACACGGCTGATTTCAGCCGTTGACACAAACTGTCGTAAACTACGAATGACTTTCTTACCTGGAATGCTTTCGTAACATCGTGGACATAGCTAGGTACGGGCGGACCTCCCCCAAACATCTGTACGGGGTTGGAACAGCTGGACTGGACGCTTTTTTCGTGGTCAGACTGACTCCCACCAAGCGCGATAATAAGGGTCGCCTATTAAAGTCTTCACTATTAGAGACTCTCAAGGCTGGATCTAGTAGAACCTGTTTAGGGCGCGCGCCTGCGCACTGGGCGTCGGTGGCGTCTGTCTCGTGGCGACCTTTTCTGCTGACCTTGGAGTAAAAGACGCCACGTTCTATACACGGGACAAGGCTGCCATATTGTACAGTGCCCCCCTCCCCCAAAAGTACACGCCTACAGAATCATACATAGAGGATATATGCATAATTGCGGCGTTTTCCTACCGGTCTTCTTCATATATGTGTTATCACCAAATGACAATTATCAATTGACCTATATATAGGCACCGCACACTCTGTTGTTTGGTGGTCTGTTCAATATACAAGTGAAATACTTCAAGCGAAATCTTACAACTGCTTCATTCCACTTTAATTGCCATTCGACAGGTGTCATCGTAAGTTCATACGAAATGTCCTTCCTAGAACAAAGACACAAAGCCAGCCGACAAGGACAGCTACAAAATAGGGACTATTATTATTCTTTCATCAGTAGTCCTGATAGTTTTAACTTCAGTGATAAAAAGTTGTCGTCAAAACTGTTTATCAAAGCAAAGGATGACTTTGTCTATATTTTTCCTCCAAAAATGTAGAGAAGGAAACAAAATTTTAAGGTTCATCATCTTGAATAATAATATACCTCGATCATACCCAATCATTATGAAGGCGATCGTGGTCTATAATTATGAAGCGTGGCCTTGTCTTTAAACACCTTGTGAGGTTCATACTTCTCACGCACAATAACTCATTGTCTAACGTTATAGTTTGTCACCTATCATCATTAAAACATGTTTGGAATTTTCTTATTCAACGCACTTCTGGCGTTGGTACTGAATAATGACTCACAACAAAGGTATCCAAAATAGAAATTAGAATTCGTCAGAATTTTCGTTGTGACGCGTTCAAATTGCATCATCACTAATTTTAACAACTTAAACGTCAGAAAGGTCATGTGATACAGAGAACAAGTTTGGGCGTCGGTAATGTCAATCTGACTTCAGGCTATTTTGTGATGTGCTTTTGTCAAACAGAAATGTTGCTGTCATGGTATTGAGATCGCTCATACAATGAAATGAGATAAGAGAGCGTATAAAGTATACAATTCTTAGTCTGTACAAAGTTTTGAGTCAAATCATCAGTCTGCTGTTTCTATAAGATTCGCTAGGTGGAGACCATTCTGTTCTTGCCTGGTGTAAAATGACTAACGACTTCATGTATCATGGCGTTGTGGCGATTGTCTTTTTATCTGTGCTCCTAGTATCCAAGTCTGACACTCAACATTCACTAAAGCTTAGTCAACACTAATATTTTGTTAACAAATTTGTAACATCAAATATACGCCTTTGTGTATAGCATAGTAAAAATGGAACATTTTACGAACTTCGGCATTTTCTTCCAACGTCATTCAGCTGGCCTGTGACGCAACCCAAATATAAGCAGTTCCCCCTAGGGCTGAAGTGCATAAATCTTCGTGATACTCTCGCTTTATTGAAACCTTGTCCACTTCGCTTGAATGAACAGGATCTTAAAATTTAATTCAACAGCCAGCACAACCACATAGTAAAAGTCCAGACCCTCCCATCTTGTGTACGCATTGGGTAAGACTGTATGGTTATTTCGTACTTGGTGTCCACTGCCCCCACCGATTCATATCGTTTTGACATTTTCCCATAGTTTAGATAGCAGGGCAATGTTTACCCGCCAATTAAACATACCTTTATCTCAGTATGATATCGCAGGTAAAATTTCACAAGGTGAGACGGCATGCTGGTTCTATTGTCTGGCTGTCATCTTGATTGATGGATTTTTAGTCCCCTTTAATAGGACGTAAACTGCGGATTGATAATTGGACACCGGGTGAGAAGGTCAAGGCAGGAGAAGAGTATGGTGCTTTTGTCATCTACGAACAGTGATTTATTGTCTGTCCGTCTGTCTGTCAACATGTCTGTCTGTCCATCCGTCTGTGTGTCTGGCAATCTGTCTGCCCGCCTGTCTGCCTGTCAATCTGTCTGTCTGCCCAATTGTCTGTTAATCGGCCTGTATGTCGATCTGTTTTTCTGTCCGTCCGTCTGTCTGTCCAACTGTCTGCCCGTCTGTCTGTCAATCTGTCTGTCTGTCGACTGTCTTCCAATCTGTCCGCCTGTCTGTCCGCCTGTCTGTTCGTATATCAATGTGTCTGTCCGTCTGTCTGTTCGTCCGTCTGTTTGTTTGTCTGTCTGTCTGTACGTCTGTCTGTCAACCTGCCCGTCTTTTTGTTCGTCTGTCTGTCAATCTGTTTGTCTGTCTATCTGTCTATTCGTCCGTCTGTAGCATCAGTTGTTTGTGTTTTCGTCTGTCTGTCCGTCAATTTGTCGCGATTCAAAATACACACAATGCAATATGTTGGCCTACATGCTGCTCTTTTATCCTCTCTCCAAGCAGAGGTTAGGCTCCGGCTTAGTCGTTTTTATCGGGCTTTCTATTTTGTATTGTATCTTGCTGTGCACAGCAAGATACAATACAAAATAGAAAGCCAGATAAAAACGACTATACAAATGTTAAAAAAAAACAGCCGGAGCCTAACCTCTGCTTGGAGAGTAGGTCCCAGAGCAGTGTGAGCAAGCTAGCTTTCGGCTTCTCTCTCTCTCTCTCTCTCTCTCCTTCTGCGCGCGCGTGTGCTTGTGTGTTTCTGTGTGTGTGTGCGGGTATGTATTTGTGTGTGTGATAAAATCAAAATACGTCGTGTTTATTTTTCATCTCTAGCTATGGAATACCTTATGAAAGTCCCTGACATTGTTGTGTCATATGTATGTCGTGTGTCTATACGAGACGCCCTGGTCGAGTGAAAAAGAGGTAAGCTCGAGTAAAATTCTGCCTTCCTGACAGATCTCTACAACTTCTTCCACTCAACCAGGAGGTCTGGTACAGACTAGCCTGATTATATCTCGCTTACAGCAGCCCGCCCAACATCGGCCGGCCAGTTACATACCAGGACAGCAGAGTTTGTGTTACACCGACTAGGTACAGACAAGGAAAAAAGACTTAGACACAGCTAATGGAATAAAAACATTTTAAAATGATTTTTATTGATTTTTCAAGAAACAGGAACATGTAAAGCACAAAAAGAAGGGTGCTCTCCAATTTCCATTCAATCATAAAGAAATACATATTAAAGAAAACTAATCAGCTTCCCCCAATTTACTAATATGTTTTTTCAGCTTTGCTTAGTCTTTTAGAAATAAGACTGTTTAATTTGTAATAATACGAAATATAGAAAATACAAGATTCTAATTTCAGATTAAACACAAAAGGCGATGTTTCAAATTGAAATGTTTACCCAACAAAATAAGATAAAAACTTAACGTCAACAGTCCCCAGCTGAAGAAAATTCCCTGTTACATTTTGATATCATTATCTCTGAACCGGAACAACATCCTGGTTCCCACCAAGTGCCCTCCAACTATGACGTTTCATATTTTCTCCGTTCCCATGGCAACGATGTCAAAGCTTATTCTACCGAGTGCCCCCTTACCGACGGGGACCGTCCACTTTCGTATTGAAGTGGGACACATGGGGTATTTCATCACACAGTTCAAGCACCCACTCATCACACATAAAGGTTCCCCCCTCCCATTCGACTGTTAGCTCTTTGTGTGAGTAGAAGGTGGTTACCAGGCCAGTGATGTGTAGAAGTGAAAGAATGCGCGGTACAGTGGCCAGACGGGAGACGCGACCAGCCAGGACATGAAATGCTGCGTTAAAACAACTTTCATCACCGTCAATCTGATCTTTATGGTAAGTCGTCTTCGTTTCGTGTCATTTTGAAGGATATCTGAATTTCATGTTTTGTGGGCACTGAAATTCTGACGAACTGAAAACACTACAGGACACGAAATCTAACCGTTATCACTTTCAATGCAAGAAAAACAGACTGCTTTCTTGTAGGCAAATATTGGTTAAAACAACTTTCATCACCGTCAATCTTATCTTTATGGTAAGTCATCCTCATTTCATGCCATGTAGAAGGATAGATATATCTAAATTTCATGTTTTGTGGGCACTGAAATTCTGACGATCTGAAAACACCACAGGATCATGAAATCTACCACTTTTGAGGCAAGACAAACAAAGATTAGTTGTTTTTATCATTATCAAAGCTTAGATTGTGCTAACTTATGGTGCACAAATTTTAATACGTCATGATGGGCATATTTTGGTCACAATTGGTTGGTGGATAGTTTTGCATACGTTGGTCACGTTGTTATTGTTGATGCCGAAATATTTTGCATTCTGCCCATCTCTGAGCTGCCCATGTTCCTACTGCTAATCTCTGACCACTAATTCAATAACTCTGCTTGACCACAAACCTGAGCGATGGACATTGTATGATTTATGTATATCGAAAACCCACTGCCGAAGTACACAAAAACAAATAGAACTTTTCTTCATGTTTTAATATTAGTGCTTAGATTGTCGATAAGCTTTCACCACACAACCATATCTAATTTTTGCTCCATGAATGTCGATATACAATGGGATATTGTTGCCACAAAATCATATACGGTGCAGTACAGTAGAAGCGTGTCCATATGGGGGTACTTCGATTTAGAAAATGATTATTTTTGAAAAGACAAATTAGGTAACTTTGCAAAAAGTCGGGTGCATTTGTATCCCAAAATATCATCTATCAGTAAATAACACTCGCGTCTGGAGTGGAATACATACCACTTTAACACACTATGTCAAGAAATGACTAGAAATCTGACTTTGCAAATCTGATTCTCAAGTCCTGATACTACATTGAAGGCCTTTCAGAACACTGCATAGCCCTACAAACAGATAGACCGTTAATACAATGACTCAATGCTACATGAAAGCGATATGACCGTCACAAACTGCATGCATGCACATACAAGGAAATAAAGTAGCAGAACAAGAACTCTTGAGGTGATCTCGTAACGGGTCGTGATATCGTCCTGATTATCTCCATGACGACAACAGTTGTTTATTTGTTGACACGGCGTACTTCAACCACTTCAGCTGTGTGCGCGCCTTTGTCCACACGCTGTATATGCAGGAGTATTGGCAGTATTTGGGTGTAGTTTCCGAAACTCGTTTGTTTGATAAATGATGGACATTATATAACATCCTTTGATGCAGAGGAACTTTCAGTTTTGCGTGCGCGTGCACTCGTCCCTGCGAAAAGCATCTACTAGTAACTACCAATTTAGAATGTACTCTCTAGATATGCTGTAACGTTTTATATCTGGAAGAAGAGAACACAGAATCTTTATTGCAACTTCATGCCCGAAGGCTAATTGCAAATACACGGAAGTACAATTGATGATAATGATACTGTATAGTATACGATAAGAAAATGGACATAAAATAGAATAGGGGTCATCAAATAGCGATTCTTCTAATCTAAAATGTGAAGTAGAACGAGAGGAAACAGTTAGTTTATAGTTACTCTCCATTACTCTAGATCTATCAACTGAGGGGTCTTCCTCTAGCCCCAACATATTGGTACCCGGCAGTTTAGATCCATGGTTGGTTGGCATTTCAATTGTTAATGTGTACAGATGTAAGAATATTGATGGGAGACTTGCCACAGTCCCGTCTTGAAATAAGCCAGCGAAATGGTTGGTCTCCCCAAGGACGACATATAACGTCCTTGGTCTCCCCGAAAGGGGCGGTATAACCCCGTCGTGTGTAGATTATCTCACTGCACTTGGGGCACCGGTGCGGCACTGCGCGGGGTTCGAAGATTGCCCAACGAATTTCAGAGAAAGATAACATTTTTTTTTAATGTTCGGTGTATTTTGTTGTCTTCTAAGTCATACTCTAACGTATAACGCAATATCTAAATTATAAAAAAATCGGCGAAAATAACACAACAGTGCCGCAGTGAACCAACCCCGCAGTGCCGCACAAGTGTCCCAAGTGCAGTGAGATACCACCTTAAGCACGTCGACCGATGATGATGATGATGATGTGAGAATTTCTTCCCGCCATATTCTTCCCGCCCACAGGTAGCGGGAGCGGGGGCGATCGGGGCGGGAACATGGGTGATGGTGACGTCACCAGAGCAGTTTGACTTTCTGCAGTATCTTAACACCAACCCGGTAGGTGGTATCCCAAAACTCTCTACATTACCTAATCTCTAAAACAATCGCTCTTAAAAAGTTTTAAGACGCTTGTATTGTGGTTTTAACTGTCTTAAGGTGCCCTCTTACTGCACTTGCGTCACGCTTGCGTCACTGTGGGGTTCGAAAGATGCTCAACTAATTTCAGAGATAAAGAACAAATTTTCTCACTTTTTTGTGTATTTTGTCGTATTCTATGTCATACTTTTACGTATTACGCAATATCGGAGACAATAACAAAACAGCGAGGCAGTGAACGAACCCCGCAGTGACGCAGGCTTGACGCAAGTGCAGTGAGAGGGCACCTTTACCTCATTGAGGGTTCAAGAGTCGAAGAAAACAGAAAAAAAAATGTGACACTTTCAGCATCTAAGTTTTTTTTACAGAAAATTGAAATGTACATATGCCAAGATCTGTCTGAAAAATGTCAATCAATTGTCCCTGTAGTTTAGCTTATGTTCCTACATTAACTAGTCTGCGTGTATCCTATAAATTGTGAGGAATCGCGTACGTCGTTTTGGATGGGGACGCACAGACTTATGAAGAAGAGTTGGGGTGACCCTGTGAGCTTGGCTGAAAACCCAACAATACTTGAAAAAGCGCCATGCTTCAGTTCAATTGAGAATTACAGCTCAATTGTCTTTTCTTGCCTGTCCCCATAGGTGGTGATTTACGGTATAGTGATGCTGGGATTCCTCATGTTTCTTGTGGGTAAGTTTAGACGGACGACACTTCTGTTCTGCATTTTCATCTTTAGAAGATTGTGGTGGCATTTCTGTTGCTTTAGGTTCTGTATCAATTGTATTGATTCGGTAATTCTTTAGACTGCTTCTTTTCATTCTTGTGATTGTTTGCTGTTTTTATTGATAGTAAATTGCCGTTTTGCCGTCACAGGTTTGAATGGTTGCGTTGGGGGTTGCAGAGAAAGCGCATGCGTACTAGATTTGGTGAGTATACCGATTTGCGTATATATCTTTTTAATTACCGTGTTTTGGTTCATTGCAGTCACAGAATTCAATTTTCAAACGTAGCACTTTCATGTGAAATTCCTCAACATGTTGATTAACGTTATATATTTGTCCGAAACATAGGTTGACGAGAAAATGCAACAACAACGAAATGCAATATGATTTAATATGATTATTCTGTTCTCTCACAGTACCAAGGTATCGTCATCTTTCTACTCCTGGGCGAAATTTCTCTCATCGTCGTCATCATTCTTCAGAGAAACGAGGTTAGTGATAAATAGTTTTAGAGCAGCCAATCATAGTCTCTACCAGACTCCGGATCGCTGGAAAAATCGTAGAAATGGAACAAATAGAGGAGTAAAGCCGGCCAGAGGAATATAACTGGGTAGGGAACAGCACGCGATCCACGGAGTCTGTCGACAGTCTGTCCAAGCCAATCATTGAGTAGCCAATCATTGAGTAGCCAATCATTCAGCAGCCAATCATTCAGCAGCCAATCATTCAGCAGCCAATCATTGAGCAGCCAATTATTGTGCAGGCAATCATTGAGCAGCCAATCATTGAGCAGCCAACCACAGGGATCACATACAATGACCACTGGAGTGTGTTGGTATGTTTGTGCGATTTATAAAAAATGATGATTTTCTTTTGTCATCACCGTAGACGGTAGTAAAATGATCTTCTGCATTCACAGTTGGAGCTGTTCACAAGTCAGTTGTGGGACGCCCTGAATGACGAGACGAAATATTTCTTCCAAAAACAGGTGGGTAAAAGTCTGCATAACTGTTTCCTTTGGTGCGTGTGTGCGTGCGTGTGTATCTGTGTGCGTGTGTGTGTGTGTGACTACATTTCTCTCTGTTTGTGTGTATGTTTGTGTGTGTCACTGTGTGCGCGCGTGTGTGTGTAAGTGACTACATTTCTCGTGTCTGTGTGTGTGTGTGCGCGCGCGTGTGTGTGTGTGTGTAAAGGTGGGGTCACACCTGCGTATATACTCAAGTCCGTATGGGGCGCGCATAGGAGTATTTACCTCCACCAGGCCCTACAGGTCGTTGGAAAAATAATAGAAATTGGACAAACGTAAACAGGTAACATGTCAGACGAGTTAGCTGGATCGCTAACCATACTTCTCGGTCAGCTAACTCATCTGGCATGTTATGTTATGTTATGTTATGTGTCCAATTTGTACTATTTTCCCCGCGACCTGCGGAGCCTGGTAGAGACTAAAAGCTTCATACGCACCTCAAACGGACTTGAATATATACGCATGTGCAGGGTTCGAAATACACATACTTAACTTGCAATTTGCACATAATTTTTGAGATTTGCATGTAAAATTATTCTGAACTTGCAATCTTGCATGTTGAAAATACCTGGCCTATTGGAAAAATACTGAGGAATTAGACCCCCTACTCTTAGACAAGAAGACATATTGACGTGTGTCTTAATCCTTTCTTGTTTTTGCCAGTAACTTTCTCCGGTAACTTTACTAGATGTAATCAAAATTCACCGATTCAAGCTAGCGATACTCGTCGCCATCGCCGCCTAGTTGTATTTTGCATGTAAATTTTTCAAATTGCACGTAAAATGTTTGCCAACATGCAATTTTGCATGTAGCAAAAAAAAAGTATTTCGATCCCTGATGTGTGACCTCACCTTAAGTGACTACCTTTCTCTCTGTTTGCGTGTGTGTGTTTCTGTATGTGTTTTTACCGAAAGGAGTTAAGGCATAATTGTGCACGTGGAATCTCATTTTTTCTCTTTCATGACGCATGATTCATAGTCAAAGTCAGGCTTCATTCTGCAACAGTTGCAATGGGTCTGGTGTAGGAAGAATTTTTGATCAGTTATGATTAACAATTCTGGCATACGTTTTCCCCAGTTTGAGTGCTGTGGATTCCAGAACGTGACGGACTATGCGCTCCCTGTCGCAGAGCTGCACCAAAGTTGCTTCTCCATCAACAGCACCGTCCCCGCCTCTCTATACGCGGTAAGAATTTCTGAAAAAAAACTTTCCACAACAGTCATGCTATGTCTGAAATTCGTTAAGAGTTTTAAAAAAACTTTCCACAACAGTCATGCTATGTCTGAAATTCGTTAAGAGTAATCTTTCTAACGCCGCAGCGCCGCACCGGTGCCCCAAGTGCAGTGAGATACGACCTTAAATCTCACATTCTGAAGCAGGAATGTTTGTGATTGTATTTGAATTTGCCGATATCTGAACAGAAATGCTAACATTTAAGTCAATTTTCAATATGCGCAAGAACATGCAATTTCTGAAAGTTTTACTCATTTAAACGTGATTTTACAGAGAAGTGAACATTTTGTGTTTTTCTTTTATTTTGTCCAGAGAGGTTGTTTCACGGGAGTGGAGACCTGGGCCCAGGACAACATGGATGTGCTGATCGGGATAGGCGGGGGGCTGTCGGGAGCAATCGCGCTGCAGGTAAGGATATCAGTGGTTACCACCACAACAGTCATGCTATGTTCTTACATTGCGTCTTTTCAGAGGTCTTCATCTGAACGTATTCTTACGCAGGTTACTAAAAACGTCCTCGTTATCTGAGTAATAATAAGTTCAGATGAAGACCTTTGAAAAGACTCAACCTGAGTCCACAAATATTTTACTTGGGGGTTGATCATCAACTATATATATAAGACTATAACACGTCATAGCAAATGTCATTATCACATTTTTGTGATTTCCTGTACCGTTTCCTAACTTTTACATACATACATACATACATACATATTCATACTCATTTATCGAGTTGAAGCATTGACAAAGTTCCGCTTCCACGGTGTGCTCTATCTTTCATCTTTCATCAGTTCAATGAGGTCCTTATCGTATAGTCAAGTCTCTGATTCAATAAAGTTCTTTATCGTGAGTTATGGAATTTTGACTTTCCAAAAATCTTTCTTCCAGACCTCTATCTCTCACTGTGCCTCTCCCTCTGTCCGTCTTCCAAGCTCTCTCTCTGTCGCTCTCTGTCTCTCTTTGTCTCTCTGTGTCTCTCTCTGTCTCTCTCTGTCTCTCTGTCTCTGTCTCTGTCTCTCTCTCTCAATCGTTTCCTTCCTAGTATAGTATTCATCAGATGTTTGCCATACACGTTTTCCCGACAGATCTTCCAGTCCATGATGGCGTGCTGCCTGCGGTACTTCATCGGGAAGCAGCGGCGGGTTGTGGCTGTGCCCCCGCTGCCCAAGAAGAGCGAGCGCGCCATCCAGACGGACACCAAGAAGGACGCGCAGTCGGGACCAGAGGCCAAGCTGGACATCGACACAAAGCCACAGATGAGAAATATGGGTAAAGTTTTTTTTAAATAATAATAATAATGTAATAATAATAATGAAAGTAATAATAATACTAAAGTAATATCGGGTGTATTTGCAGCCAGTAGGTACCCAATGTCTTGAGTAATGAGACTGATTTACGTGGTCGAGGACTAAGTGTCTTTTCTGTCAAACTCGGGTATACAATGTAAAAACTTGTAGTGGAGATTGTCTCTGCATCGGAATCACCGGTGGGGCCTGGCCATATTGTAACGATGTTTTGGCACCAGGTGGTCCCTTAGAATATTTTTCCATTAACACAGCCATTAATAATCCTGTCTTTAGTGGCTACACGTAGCTGTCTACAATGACCATTTTCTGTACGTACGTCCATGGGGTGCACTGCACTGTACCAATAATTCTTCGTCTCAAAATCCATGGCCAGTTAAGTTTTCCAAGGGCATGACATAGAATGACATTCTATACAATGTCCCTGAGTTTTCTCAGAACTTTTCACCCAGTGTCGTTCAATTTTCAAAGGTTGCTAGGTATAAGCCCTTAAAGACCATCTCCCTTTTCCTCCCTCCTCTCCAGAAATCCAAGTTCGAGAAAATTCCCGGGAGAACTTGAAGCTCCCGTGGCCCAACCATCTCCAGAGGGCCTACGTACAGCCAGTCATTTACACGAACAATGACAGACCCCGAGCCTATAGCGCGCGGCGAGGGAGGAAAGGGGGGACGGGACCGTACGACCCGCTAGGCTTCTAGAGAAGAGACAGAGAGAGGTAGGGTGAAGGCGTAGAGCAGTACAAAAGAATAAAACACTGCTTTTCTCTTGGAAGCCCACTTGTATTGGTAGTAACCATAGAACAATACTAAGCTTTCTTCCATAAGGTATACACGGATCAACTTTTCAACGACCAGTCTCGCCTTCTTCAGGATCAATACTGATGACTGATCACTTCAGAACGTAAACTCGCGAGAGTTACGGGCACATGATCTTCACAACACTTGATCTTCTGGATACGTGACGTCAGCAATTGGTCAAACGTGCCAGAAAGTTTATAACTCCAACCGTCCGAGTCTCTTCAGTGATGGTTGGAATGCCCTGATGTATTTGGTCTCCTTTATACCTGTAACAAAGTAATCCTGTTCTTGCTTTTTCTATATTCGCCGTACGGTTTTCTCCTTGAACACTTAACACCTGCGTGGAAACCATATTGACCGACCGAAACTACAGTGCAAGAATGTAGATAGTGCGGGGATGTCCTAGCAAGTTATATACATAAGACATGCCTGTGACGCTGTTGTTATTTTGCTTGCAGTGAGAGGTAGAAAGGCCGGTCCCATATCTGACGAGCGGTTCCAGTGGAACGAGTACTCCACACGGCTGGAGAAGTACCGAGACAGGCGCGACCAGTGGTGGCAGGACGAGCCGGGGGATAGTTACAGTGTCGGCGTCATCAACATTGCCGCTCCGAGCCGTGAAAGCGGGGTTGGCTCTAGCGTTGGGACCGCTAACAGTGTTGAAACTGGCGTGGGGACTGATGAAGGTGTAGAAACTAGCGATGGGGCTTCTAGCGGTATAGCATCGAGCTAGTGGTAGTATGAACTGAATTCGAAATTTGCGTTGGTTCTAGCGTTGGGACCGCCCAGTGTTGAAGTTGGCGTGGGGACATCTGATGGTATAGAAACTAGCAATGGGGCTTCTAGCGGTATAGCGTCGGGCTAATGTTGGCGTCAACACGGCTGCCTTGAGTAGTGAAAACAGCTAGCGTTGGCTCTTTTGAGCTAGTGTTGGGACCGTTGATAGTGTTGAAGCTAGCGTTGGGACTTCCAACAGTGTAGCCGTTAGCTTTGGCCGGGAACTCTGAGGATGGACCAAGAGCATGAACACATGCAGTCTCCGGTTAGTATGAATGTGAGTATGAATGTGAGCCTAGTCCAAGTGACTCTGTCTTTACGTGCGATAACGCCAGCGTTGAAACTTTTGAACGGCAAAAGCTGGACCAGTGATGGTAATTTGTGCAACCTTGAGTATAGGTATACCAGAGAGACGGTTAGCGTCAGCCTACGTCCCAGTGCTGTTGGAATTAACACTCGTATGATCATAGTAGAGACAATGCCTCTACTGCCCCAACCAGCTAGTTACGTAGAGATTTTGTGGAACTATATAGTATATGTGAACGTTATATGCAATGTATAACATTTACACGAAGTTAATCATAACACGCTTGGTAAACTTGTATACAAAATTTGTCATGTTGTATTAAGCAAATGTTTCGAAGAAAAGTTCAACAAATGATTGTGTGTTACTGTAGATATCTGTGCACCTCGAATTTCACCATAGTTTCTGATAAGGGCTATTTTTACACCATGTTTGGAAATGAATTATATTAAGTATGCAAACGTAACTGTTTACGACTTGTTTTCTACAGCCTCTATTTCTTAAATAAAAAAACAAAACATTTTCCCAAACTTTGATCTCCCTTTCTTTTAGCATGGCTGTGTGTGAGTAAATACGTGATCTATGTATTTTGTGCCCCCTCGAGACAATGACAATACACGTAGCTACTTGTGCACACCTTGAATTACTATGTATAAACCTGTAACCTTTTGGATGTTGTTCGTGCAACGATCAAAGTTGTCCGCGCACACACACACGCACGCACGCACACACACACACGCACACACACACACACACACACACACACGCATACACACACACACACACACACACACACACACGCACACGCACACACACACACACACACACGCATACACACACACACACACACACACACACACACACGCGCGCGCATACACACGCATGTATGCACGCACACACAGACACAGAAACACACCGCGGACGCAACGAAATAAGAAAACAAACGAGATGGCAGTCAGGTACTCTGTGTTCAGATGAAGTAAGCCAAAAAGCAAGATCAGTTTACAAGATTTTCACTTCAAACCATTTGGAAGGCAGTGTGACAATAATGTATGATTTATGTGATTCTTGTATTAAGAACTGCACTGCTGTGGGTGGCACTTCAGAGTAAAACTGCTAGAGGGCGCTGTTTTCAGTTAGCTCCAGAAAGCTCCAGATAAGCGTTCTCCTCATCCTTGTTTCCCTCCTCTACCTCTTCCTCATTTTCTGGATTCTCTTCCGATTTCGGGTTCGCACTGTGTTAACAACAACAACGACGGCAACAAATTAAAGATCACGCATGCAACCGATCGGCTTTCGTTGAAGAAATGGAGTAAATAGATGGTGAAGAAGTTCAAACACACACACAAAAAAGTTTTGGGTTGAGTCATTTGACTTACTCCATGTTGGGTTGGTTGA
Organism: Branchiostoma floridae x Branchiostoma belcheri; assembly: GCA_019207045.1. NCBI lineage: Eukaryota > Metazoa > Chordata > Leptocardii > Amphioxiformes > Branchiostomatidae > Branchiostoma > Branchiostoma floridae x Branchiostoma belcheri. The sequence continues at coordinate 15,282,919 of CM033032.1, read as the reverse complement.
TTTGTGAGGGAGTCAGGTGCACAATGTCCTCGGCACTAGTACCAGCAGGGGCGAGGTACCTGTGGACAGAAAGGAAAACAAATATATATATATATATATATATTGTAGAAATGTTTCCTTACATTGACGACCAGTACTGACAAATTGATTTTATTCTTGTTATTATCGTTTATTTTGATCAATGGAAGTACATACAATAAACATCATAGATGTAAGCCGAATTTATGTATTAGAATAACTTTTAGAACCCTTTCGATTTGTATGAGAGGTCCTGGCACTATCAGATATTTATTGCCACATTTGTATTTCATCAAATTTGCATTTGTATGCACGTTAGCTAGTCCGACACAGAATGATTTTACAATATAAAGTTCAAGGTTAGTTATGTTGATAATCCTGTGAATATTCATAATCAATCATAAATCCACTGAAAAGTGTTCTTTGTACAATCTCTATATTTTAACCTAGTACTAGTATAAGAAAGCTCAAAGACTTGGCATAGAAACTGAGGCAATCATATGCCAAGATGGTATGTATCTTATGCAAAGTCTAGTTTTCACAATCTCTCGCTGGCAGGGGTTTATGCCCCTCTCCCAGGGAGCGGCTACTGCCGCTGGGAGAGCGATTTAAATCAGGCTATAAACATAACATAACATAATGTTACAAAAAAAAATGTCTCGTCCCCATATAAAAACCGAAGATGGGACTGTGGCCGGGCAAACCGTATCTAGGCTCTTCTCCAAGCAGAGGTTGGGTCGTGGGGCTAATAGTGGCCGGATCATTATCCTCGAGCGGTAAAATTCCTGTGACCCAAATCTCTGCTTGGAGAATAATCTAAGCTAGCATTAAAAAGAAGAGAATTTCACCAGAAACAGCCAATATTCCATCCCTACAGCACTCACGTTTTCCCGCCAACCTTGACCTCACTGAGAGTCAGATAGACGTGCTCTGCAGACGGCAGGTTGGGCAGCGACCTCTCCGGTAGGGTAGAGTCCGGGCGTCTTTGGAAATAAAATCGGTAAGACTGATCAAAGAAGACATCCAAGACCACAGAAACAATGACAGGTTTGTGGTAAGATGCGTCATTTGCTAGCTTTTGTCTGCGAACACAAATAGTTACTGAAATTGGTGGAGGCGACTCTTAAACAGCCTTGTCTTTTCAGCATCTAACGTCCTCTTCTATAGTTGGTAACGTTACATTGTAAACGTAGCTAGGTATCAAAGCAATCATTGATTTGTTTCAAATGTGACTTGTTTTAGTATCTTTTTAAAGGGTCATCGTGTTTCATTGAATCTTGTAGTTTTTATCCAGGGGTATCCTAAAACAACCCGCAGTCTGATTTTCATTTCATTTCATTTATTCTATTTTACGTAAAAATCACACTCAGGCTACGGCCTGTTTTTTCAGGTGTCCCTGGAAAGATACAGAACTCAATGTATAACTGGTACATACACACATAGGACGTAGAAATACACAAATGTGCTTAGACTGAAAGCAGGTTAGATGTGTGCAAAAGTAAGTGTCTTACGGAGCTATGGGAGGGGGGCGGTCAGGCATGGAGCTCCTCTTCTTCAGATTAGCATCCCTCTTCCTCTCCAAGCTAAATAAGTTACACAAACGCTTTGGCTGAGTCAACTAGCATTTCTAGAAAGAACCGCTTTTGAACTGCGCTGTTTTGGCCGTTTATTCGGAAGGTATAGCTAGTCGTTTAACCAGCGAACAGCGACTTTTTAATTGTCATATAGCATGGAAATACTAGTGCATGTACATGTATTTTACAGTCATCATTATTGGCCCTTGTCCGTCTTTCACAGACGACGGTCAAAGTTGGTCCTCACGTCTTCTTTGGGGACCGAACAAGCTGATTTCAATATTTCTGCTTACTAAATGTGTAAGAATGGTGTGGCAACGATGACGTAAACTTTGATTTACATCAATGAATAATTGGAACTCCTAAAATAGCCTGGAACTTTGCTTACCGTGAGAACCTGTACTTCTGAATCTTGGGCATCAGGAGTAAGACGGCCAACATCGCCACAAGAAGGGCGGCCAGCACCGAGACAACTATGATCCCCGCAACATAGCCTGGAAACCAGATTTCCGTTAGAGCAAAAAAAAACGAAGTCGGACTCTATATAGATTTAAGTGCTACAAAGCATTCAACCCTCAGCTTAAGTAATCTTGTAGTAGTTTAGCTGTATATTTGTTCTTGACTTACAATCTTTCTCACTGGCACCTCGACAACAAGAATGGGAAGCTTTTTGAATATCTATATCATTGGCCCCCAGTGTCTATATATTAGAGGACGTTAAATATCAAAACGGACAGTCTAGGTATAAGAGTCGGGTCCACTTTTCACTGGATGGACACCATTGAGCGATGCAAAAGTACATGAATCATTTGAAAGACAAAGACAGGCATTCCTTTATAGTCTGATCTATGCTTGACATTTGGTAAAGTTGTCCAACGATCGCTGCCCCTGTGAAATCAGTGGAAAGGGTATATTAAGAAGTAAAGGCGTCCCACCTCTTGCATTCTCGCACTCGTTCTTGAGCGGACAGGCCTCCGCCACAGTCTGCTCCTCACACAGCCCCCGCACCCTGCAGGCACGTGTCCTGGTCCTGTAGCCGGTCCCGCACTGCCCCTGGCACCGGCTCCAACGGGTCCACTCCGCCCAGATCGGGTTCTGCATCAGACGCATCATCAGCTTCGCCTGGACGATCTCATCATTATCCATCCCGTCATAATACTCGTAGTCCCTGGCCTGATCAAACATGGCGCCTTGGTTGTTTTTCTCAGTTTTTGCGCTTTCCCATAACTGTGGAGCCACTATGACGCCTCCGGACTGACGTTGAACATCTTCGGGCACGTTCGGACTTTCCGAGTCTTCCCGACGGTTTACGAAGGCAACCGACGGTTTACGAACGTCGTGGTCGCGTTGCTCGCTCACAGAGGCTTTCAGCTGCTCTTTGGAGAGATCTCCGGTTTCCTCTGAAACTTTCCCCATTTCGTTTGGAGCTGCTGTGGCAAGATTCTTTTCGGCCTGAGCGCGGCGTTTGAGAGCTTTTCGAGCTCTCACGATCGCGTGGCGAATTTGTGCCAAGCGCCTTGGATCGCCATTGGCCCATTCCATTTCCTCCTGGATTTGCCTGATCAGATCTTCAGGGCTTTGTTCACTATTCAGTTCGTAGACGTACGGGTCATACAAGTCGTACAAGTCGTCGTCAGTGACGTCTGTTTCGCCCAGTGGGAAGTTGTCGTTGTCGTTGTCGGGGTGGTATAACGCAGACTTGAACCACTCGGTAAGTCCCGTGTTTCCACGAGCATAAGAAGGCGCGAACTGATTCTCTGCACATCCTAAAGAGTGATAATAGATACATGTAATGTTGCTGTAGTTTTGAGTATGTTACGTCCACAGTTGGTCTGTATTAATCAGTGGTGTAGGGTTGTATTCGTCCTTACTTGTGCTGGTGGTGGTGGTGGCTTCAGACGTCAGTCAAACCTCTAGCACTTAAAATGCCCCAACACACTTTATAGGAAAGGGGTAATCTTGTATAATTGGCTGAAAACGTTAGCAGTACGTTAACGAAATCGCATCGCACTACCACCACCAACTTTCTACCTGGCTTTGCCTTACCAGTAATGTGAGTAATGCACATCTTATTCCGTGTTATTTGGCATACGAGAGTAACGGGCACTGCCCTGGAGACCAATACTGGCAATAGAAGGTGAGAATATGTCTCTTCCAGCAGGTGAAAGGGATCTTAACACGGCTGTTACTCAACTTCCTCAAAATAGGATGATACGTTTGGAAGTCTGGAACCACGAGTTTTCTCTCAAGTATTTGACAGCGGTTTCCTTGTTTAAAGTGTCGATGTTTTTGATATTGGCATTTAGCTCTGACTGACATTGTCCAAGGACATATTGTCCTTGCATTGTCTAAGTTGAATAAGATGGACTCGCTCTAACAGGTTGTTCCTATGGATGAATCCATTATGTCTATGGAAAAAAACATTGTCTTACTGGTTGATAAAAACCGGAAACGTTTCAAGGACAAACTCAATTTTTTATAACGTTACATGTTTACAGTATGACGTAATGAGGTGTCGCTAGCGAGACAAGGTCAACGGGAGGCTGCGGAATAAGTTTACATGGCACTGATTATTAGATGTCAATTTTACCACGTAAAGGCACCCCAATAAAATGTGATAAACTGTATTCCTACCTTGCATGCTTAAGAGGGTTACACAGAGTAACCAGACACAAGCAGCGGACCGCATGTTGGTACGTTGTGATGACCCTGTGTGTGTAGGAACGGAGATCCGTACTGAATGTGTCGTGTTCTAACGGCACCATGGTGACCAACAATACTGTTCTCTCACATGTTCTAGAACATTCCCGGTCAAAAGGACGTTAATATAGAATACACCGTGTTGTATTTTATTTATATCATCATGCCAACCTGAGAAAACTCATGTTTATCGCAAAAAAAAAGAGAGTAAAAAACATGTCCTTCATGCACATTGCAACAACAACTTTATTCGTCCATTCGAACAAAAGAACCAGGTAAAGGAATAGGCTTCGAACCAGTTCACGGAACATGCTTCGATCTCACTTTGAGTTCATCTGAGTTCAGCTAATAACTAGGAATGAAAGTTCATGATAACAGCTTGATTTGTTGCGATGTCAAGGCGCTGTCCAGAGGAATAGCTTCGGTTCACATTGAAGGCAGAGTTCGGCCAATATCAAACTTGTAACGTTAAACATTTGAAACGCACAGAACGACAGTCATAAGTTTGTACTGAATTTTGATCTGCTGCGATGCCAATGCGCTTGAGGAAGCTCGAGCCGCCGAAGTTCCAGGTTCCCCCTTGGATCGTTGCTAGCTCCGGCAAAAGTTATGTGGACAGTGGGTTGCGTGGAAGGGGTCGGACACACAGGCGATAGTGCTGGTGGATTCTCGACAGTCCCCATGATGATGTCACTCATTTGCTTTTGTTGCTCCTCTGTGGCAGATGAGTATGTAGTTGTTGACAGACTGGAGGTTTTTGTGCCCGGACAGCTGCACGATTCGCGTAGGGGGGAGGTGGGCGGACACGAGCGTTTATATCATTGTCTTTCTTGCACTATGGTTGACCTTACGGCCCGACAAACCTGCTTTCTCATGCAGCCATGATGCGCATGATGCTCCCGATTCTGTTCTTCCCCATCGGGGCATTGACAAACCATACTTCAGCACCAGCTTTGCGCGCTTGGTTGATTCCAAGGTAAAAAGGTGCCGTTTGCAATTGGATGCATCTGCGTCATTGATCTGCGCTTTTGGTACTCTCTGTACAAGTTGACGGGGCATACAGATGGGCGCTCCGGACATGTGTAGGCCCGTGGCCGAAATGGTCGTGAATCAGAGGTGGCGCCGCTCTTGGTTTTAGTCGCCCGCTCACTGAACTCTAGTATACTCCGTCAGTATATATACTGTCGGTCGTTTCCTCATGTCCCCCCAGAGTATGGTGCAATGCTCCGCACGGGACCGCATGCCAAAGAGCATGGTAATATTTATCCACAGGGCGCTGATGAGGCTTTCAGGGTTGTACGGCCCGATAAGCTTATTTTATTCCAAGAGCTTCATTTCGGCTGCGCTCAGTGGCTCCGCACGGTTTGGCTTACTTCCCTTCCCTTCTTTCTTCAGGCTCTTCCGCTTCGCCACAAGGCATTCACGTGAATGTGCAAAACGGCGATCAGTCATGATCTCTGCTGGGTAGGCCTTCTCTTTTAGATAACGGGCAATGGACCGATGCTTGCTGGGTAAGCTGTCTGACTCATATTCTTCGCCACTATCCTTGCGTATGCCTAAGAAGAATCTTCCCAGCAACTCATCCAAGTCTTCCACCGACATGTTCTCCGGCCTCCTCTCTTCTCCATTTGCCTCCAGGAACAACAAGAAGTGACTGATGTCGGCCTCTGTCTTCCTCTCCGTGTTGAGGTTCTTCTCCTTGTCAATGTAACTCGAGGTTGAAACATGATCATACTCTTGAAAAACAATACTTCTCTTCATTTTGGATGCCGTCATCGTAAAAATGTAACAATTTGGTTCGAGAAGCCAGTGTTCGATCAAATTTTCGACGGCGCGTTCTGTTTAATCGATGGGCCCTGTGTGATACGCCTTTCGAACCTGTGCGATACGGAAGTTATGGCCCGGTTCGGAACACCCGTATCGAACGTTTTCGCGTCATAGGTATGATATAACATCACAGATAAAGAACACCATCTCTCTCTGAGAACTGGAAAAGTAACCGACCTCTTGTCCACACGAATGTTCACAATGTAGCATGCACGCCAAAATGCATTGAGCTTGACATGGACTTGTAACCATATGCATGCGTGGTCATACCTGCAGCGACAGCCACTTTATTTGCGGTCAGGAAAATAGAAGCTATTGATTATTGAAGCTTTGTCTACTGTCTGTTGTATTCAGCACCAAGGACAGGCATATGGGACCATGGTGTTCAGCGTCAGGGACAAGTTTGTTTACCTGTGTGTATATGGTGTTCAGTACCAAGGACAGGTGTACTTGCCTTATAATGCATATGGATAAATGCAGAAATCACATCACATGCACATCTAGTCATGGAAATCGCAAACCAGAAAAGCCTGCACCAGTCAACGTGGCTATGCATTATAAATTGTTCGGAAGAGTTGATGTTGCCCACCTTCCCAACAAGCGCAACCCTGGTATCGATCCAAATCTAGCTCCGGATTCGACAGACGCGTTCAGAGGAGCACATCACACTGACAATAGAATAGATGCAATGCTTTGTCTCATAGAAGCGTTTTTTTCCCGACACGTTTTCAGTTCACAATTGATCATAGTCTCACAGTCTCCCTAGTGATCGGAAAGCAAACTGCAGGTGCTTCATCGACATGGGAAGACGGAAGAGAAAACTTGAAGTTCATTGGCTATTAAAGGGGGAGTCTACCGTTGATATGATTAGACAAAATCACAAAACTAACCAATGGCAGATAGGCAGACAGCATCTCTTTCTGTGGTGCCTGGACCAAAATGATTGCAGACGGTTCATATTTTTTTACGTTACTAGTAATTCCCAATTAACACACGCGGTATACCAAGAAACCTTATCACCAGAACACACACGCTTACATAATATTTTATAATCTTAGAAAAAACCCCGATTCAAATCATTCTGAAACTTAATCTAACACTTCAGCAGAGCAAATATGTCGCAGAAAGGCGTTTTCTGCATCTGCATCTGCATAGGATACCCCCAAATGACCCCGCGAGGGGCAAAAGTAGGGGGGGGGAGCTGAGGCTCCCGGGTTAGGGCGGGCAGGCCGCCTGCCTGGCACAGAAGTGCTCAACGTTGGGAGCGCTTACAACCGTGCCAGGCAGGGCATTCCACTCGGGAATTGTGCGTGGGAAAAAAGAATGTTTGTAGATATCGGTGCGTGCAAATATGTGTTGATATTTGAAGTCGTGACTACCCCGGGTGCGCCCTTGGGCAGGCTTCAGAATATTGCTGGCGTCTATGTTAATATTATTGTTGACTACTTTGTAGAAAAAGGTGAGGCGGGCGTTCCTCCTCCTTTCGGAGAGAGGGCGCCACTGCAGGTCTGAAAGCATTTGTGTCACGCTGCTAGTCTGCCGGTAGTCATTTAGGGTCACTCGGGCTGCCCTGCGCTGGACGGCCTCCACCGCCTGTATCCCTTTGTTGGTGTACGGGTCCCAGACGATGGCACTATATTCCAAGTGAGGCCGTACCAGCGCTTTGTAACAAGTGGCCTTGACCCTAGATGGACAATGGGTCAAGTTGCGCCGAATGACTCCTAGGACCTTACCAGCTTTGCTAGTGGCGTGGTTGATATGGGTGTCCCACCGCAAATCGTCGGACAGTTGTACTCCAAGATAGGGGTGGGACTTAACACCGGTAAGGGCTTCTCCACAGAGGGAGTACTGAGTTATGATGGGGTGCTTTTTACGGGTGATATGGAGGATGTGACATTTAGAGGGGTTGAACGACATGAGCCAACGATTTTGCCATTCTGTTAGCGCATCGAGGTCAGACTGCAGCCCTTGTGCGTCAGAAGGCTTGCTGATAGTTCGATAAATCAAGCAATCGTCAGCAAACAGTCGAACATGTGAGTCTACGGAATCGGGTAGGTCATTAATGTAGAGCAGGAATAGCAGAGGGCCTAACACAGTACCCTGCGGAACTCCAGAGGTGACCTTGACAGCTTTAGATGTTCCACCGTCAAAGACAACCCTCTGGGTTCTCTCCGTAAGGAAGGCCCTAAGCCAAGACTGAAGGAGGCCAGAAATACCATAGTGCTCGAGCTTGCTCAGCAGACGTTCGTGTGGCACAGTATCGAATGCTTTGCTAAAGTCAAGCACCGCGGCATCGACCTGTTTGTTCTGGTCCATGTTCTTGGCCAGGTCTTGGAGGGTAAGCACCAGCTGGCTCTCGCAGGACAGACCCTTCCTGAAGCCGTGTTGCGCAGGGGACAGAATGCCATGAGCGTCTAGATGTTTCATCATGTGGCTGTGCACGATGTGTTCGAGCACTTTACCACAGACCGATGTCAGAGACACCGGCCTATAGTTTGATGGCAAGGTTCTGTCCCCCTTTTTGAAGATTGGAGCGATGTTAGCTGTTCTCCAATCTTCAGGAACATCTCCCGTGGATATTGACTGGGAGAATATGACCTGTAATATTGGCGCAATTTGTTCGGCTACGGTCTTCAGGAGGCGAGGTGGTAATCCGTCTGGTCCTGTGGCCTTGCTGGGGTTAAGACAGGAGAGCTGTTTGGCTACCCCCTCCACTGTGATGTTAAGGGAGGGGATAGTTGGAGCTTTGGGTTCGCCAAGGGTAGGAACGGTGGTCTTATCCTCCCTGGTAAACACTGACTCAAACTGGGCCCCCAGTGCATCAGCCTTTTCTTTGGGGTCAGATGTTAGCACCCCCTGATGTCTTAGGGCGGACGCACCAGTAGAGTCTTGTCTGATGGATTTGACATAGCTCCAAAAGGCCTTGGGATTATCCTCGATGTTAGACTCCAGGTAATTGGAGACATAATCCCTATGGGCCTTCCTAACTCTCTGCTTAACGCCCTTCCTACACCTCTTGAACTTTGCCCAGGCTTCATTGGAGTTGGATCTCCTAGCCTTGGAAAAAAGTTCAGACCGCTTACGCATAGCTTTGCGAATCTGGGGAGTTTTCTCTGAGATAAACACCCCGATCTTTTAAAAAATGGTTGGTTCCAGAAAGGTCAACGTTCGTACGGTGATGCAATGCGGTGTAACAGGCATGGCGTGATCTTTGCGTGATCGCATGGCGGAAAATCCATAAAGCTGTCCTTCTTTTCATACACAAAACAACGCTCCAGACAGTGCAGCCGGGTCGTTGGTAAATGCAGGTACGTTTGCCTTTACTTTTCCGACTGGAATGTTTGCGAAATAGGGAGTACAAATATATAATTTCTTGCCTTTGAAGAGTGGGGAGGGGGGGGGGGTACGGGCGGGGGCAAAGGTGCTAGGTGTGCACTCAGAATTATAACGGTGGTGGCCAATAATGTATCGAGACTTTGAATTTACAAAAGAATGCTGCAACGTTGGCTTGTAGACTGTATGTAGTCTTCAAGTACTAACAATAGTGCTGAGAATGGTCACAAGAATATATCATGCTACACCTGGCAATTATAAGACATTTTCTTGCATAATTTACAGGCCTGATAATATTCTTCTGAATAGCACTTCACTGATCTGTCAACCTTAATTTCAACCCCTTGTATAACCCTTACCTTGAGGATGATTTTGTATGATGGTGCAAAGAATGTGCCGTAATAATCTACGACAAAGATTGAGGGCACTCAAGATGAAGAAGAAGAAGATAGGACTACAAAACATAGTTATGAGCCGGTCAGCCTTTTTACCGGAAAACAGGGGAAAACACAGTTAAACACCGGAAAACACATGAAGGAGTGTATAATCTACTGAAATACAGTATGTTTTGATGAGTAAACATGACAGGTCGCTATGTTTTGCCACAGAATAATCTACATATGGCCCTGGAATGAAGAAATCGTCAGAAAATGCTTGAGACTACGGGCCGGACCGCCACCGCCACTCGGCGGACTGGACGTGCTGATTGTGCAAAATTATGTAACGTTGACGGCTAGAAGAAGCAAGCTTTAGTAAGAAATACAGAAAACAGATTCTTATCACAATCCAAGTAGATTCATATATATTATATTTATGCCAATATATAACAGATTTTTGCACTGAAGTTCGGTAGGTATCAGCTGTCTTGTTGTGAAAGTATCAGACCCCGCTAAACAAACATGTATTCTGCAATGAAAACAAACATGGCCGCCGGATGGCGGCGGTCCGGCCCGTCGTCATGCATTTTCTGACGATTTCTTCATTCCAGGGCCATATGTAGGTTATTCTCTGGCAAAACATAGCGACCTGTCATGTTTACTCATCAAAACATACTGTATTTCAGTAGATTATACACTCCTTCATGTGTTTTCCGGTGTTTAACTGTGTTTCCTCTGTTTTCCGGTAAAAAGGCTGACCCGTTATGAGCTTGATCACCTTTACTTATAACACAAACTAACGTTATATCTGTATAGAAAAATGCCACATAATTGTATTTGGGGCCCATTTACAGACCCATGTCTTATATCCCACCATTTAAAGATTCATGACTCCCCAATAAAGCATATCTACTTCATGCGCCTTGCGACAAAAAAAAGCCTCTCTCCTTCCCTTGAAAGTAGGACTATATTATGAGAACTTGCCTATCTGTATCTGTTGTGTAACATTGCAAACAAACTGTTTTGTATGGCATTTTGTTGCCTGCAAGCCACCTGCTAGTAACACCAGCTTTTATTTTTCACTTGAACAGACCAAGGACTCTCTATTCTTCTAACATCCCCTGTCTGCTTGGAGTTGAATAAGTAATACAATGATAATCTCCAAGCAAATATTGTGACCTGTCTTATCATACGCTAGAGTTTATTTCTGCCAACCCCACCAACTGTGGAAAGAAAATGGGGCATGTGATAAGAAAAAGTCACAAATTTATCTTCCCCATCAACCTCTGCTTGGAGAAGAGCCAATGGGTCATTGACCTAGCTAAGCATCTTCTTTCTCTTATCCCTGGTTGGAAAATAGGTTATTGACCTACTAGTGACATCTCTCTCTTAAAAAAAACAAACTTATCTCTAGTTGGAGTGGGGAGAGAATGAGGTTACACACATAGCTGTTGCTCCCAACATCTACTTGATAATTTGATACCAATATGTTATACATGCCTGTGATGTATTATTTGTTGCTGCTGTTGTCCTTGTAGACAACTCCAAACATTTATTTGTTTATGAATCTTTAGCGTGGTCCCTTCAGTTGACCAGTAGGTTCTTTCCAAGTTGACCCAGTATCATGTTATGAAACCAGTAATGTTACTAGGTCATGGGCTCCATTAATCAAAGGAGACACACTATGAGGTCATTCGATACCCTTTGCTGGTTGGTTGCCAATGGTTTGGTGGGCGGAGCTAGCTGTTGAAGCAGGCAGTCTGGCATGACTAGGCAAATTGTTGGTAGCTTCCAAAATGGGTGTGGTGTCGTTTTAGTTTAGCAAAAGAAAAACAAATGATAGCAGATAATCAATCAATGACTACTATAATAGATTTAACATGGATACTCTATGTAGAAAAATCTTATTTTGTATAGAAAAATACCTTATGAAATAATTGAAAAGCTGTTTTTGTGCAGCTTTCAAATTGCCCCACCCTTGCCTGAAGTGGTACCTCCCACTTCAAGGGTTGGAACTTCAGTGAAAGGACTTGACATCTCAATCTTTGTCATATTGACATTCCTCCAGGGCAAATTCTAACCACAGTGTGTGCTGGCTCTGAAAATCTGAGGTATTGACTTCTTTTTAACTATTTTAGGCAGAGAATTTGGGACCAGATACCGGTAAAGATCCAGGTTTCACATGTACATTTTGAGTTAGGCTCGCAAACCCAACGTTACTAGTAGTAACTCAGTCAATGCAAGTTTGTATGTAACTGATTTGCTACTAAAATTCTAAACTATTTAGAAGTTTGAATAAGCAAAGTCTGCCTTGAAATTGTCCCTTTTCTAGAGATTTGCAGAATTTTTTCCCTCTCCTCATTTGTGCTGTCTAAATCTAATTCTTAGGTATTGGCAGAAATATTTTTTAATCTTTTAAAATATGATTTTCTAGAATCTTGGTTGTTTTGCCAGGTGCCTCGATAACCAAAGATCTATGGAAGTCACATGTAGTCTCTACCTGAAATGTCTGTTAACACAATCTATCTTGTTGTTTGAGCACAACTAATAATATCTTGCTTTTATATACTCTTTCAGTTTCATCAAAACTGACTTCCTTTCACGTATATGAAGAAACCCTATAAATCAATTACTGAACTTCTTGATACCATCTTTGATTATAGCTCAATTGCAACTGTTTTTCTTGTTAAGAAATTGTTTGAAGAAATCTTTTTATTTCAGTAATTTGAATGTGTAGTTGTATGAAAAAAAGAATTGTATGAAAAATGATTTTTTAGAAAGGTATTCAAGTATGAAATAGCCTGGCACTGGGTACCATCTGGGTAGTAGTTTGCTCCTATGTTCACTTCTACTACCCATGTGGGGAACTGTATATTAAAATCTATTGGTGGCAAATTGAAGAATGGGTTCTAGAGCACTTTTTTTCAAATAGGAGTTCCAACAACTGTTCGAATACAGCAATCAGTTAATCATTTCAAGTTTCTTGTGACTTGTGGGGTAGGATCAGAGCGTAGGGACCAATCAGCTAGACTCCCTTGCAGTCTTCGGACGGGGCTGGTTATTTTTTTTGGGGGGGGGGGGGGCGTTGGTTCGCGATTTTCAACGTTGGCCATGGTCTCTTGTGTCGGGAAAGGGAGTTTATCGAGGAAGGGAGTTTGCTGTGGAAGGGAGTTTGCCGTGATAGCGAGTTTCCCCCCGTCCCGAACGCTATCACGTCAAACTCCCTTCCACAGCAAACTCCCTTCCTCGATTAACTCCCTTTCACGACACAAGAGACCATGGCCAACGTTGAAAATCGCGAACCAACGCCCCCCCCCCCCAAAAAATAATAACCAGCCCCGTCCGAAGACTGCAAGGGAGTCTACTAATCAGCAACCTAATCCAAAATTTGGACGAGAATTGGATAGATGTTGTGCTACATATCCAGTTTAAGATTGATACGGTGAGATCAGTGACCGTAGATCACAAAGTGCTTCACTGAAAGTCCGGCCATCTGTAGCGCCCTTGTCTAATCGGTAGCTTCTACCAGGTAGCTTCGAATTCCCAATGGCTGTCTGTAAAAGTGCTAGGGTTCTATTAGTATTACTACATGTAGTAGTGCTATCGCCAACTGAAAGCCACTGTGGGAACTTCATTTTCTCCCTACTGCAATATTAAATCCTTAATGTGACAGCAAATGGGATTGACCTTCATATGAATAATTGATATAAAGCAATCCAGATAGTTGGGTGAGCAGATCATTGGGTATTTTTGTTGATATAAATTGGGGGTCAACTGTTACAGTACAGAAATCAAAGTATGTAAGCAGAATGTTCATCAGAATTCAGATTGTCCTTAAATTTAACCTCCCTTTGGTAGTCTGTTGTGAACTCTCAGGATACCTAGCAGAATTTTAAAAGTTAAAACAGGTATGCTGGTTTTATCATTTTCTAGTTAGCAAGAAAGAAGCATGAAAAGGGAAATTTTTGAGGAAGAATATACCTCAATCCGTGAAAAAGTACCTCAGAATTTTGGAGGTACATGTTTCTGACTTTCAAAGTGTCACTGATTGAGGAATATTCTATTAACACAGTAACAGAGGGTAGAATTTTTTCTTCCTGTCACAATCCTCTAGTTTATCATTAACAGTCAGGCTTAAATGAATGGAATATTACAAACTAGAGATGTATCATTGTCATGTACATTTCAGATCTCATACATGTAGCTTGACCCTATGATTATGTAAAGCCATTGGTCCCAAACCTTGTTCAACCTGTTCTGCAGGAGAGTGACAACTGTTGTATGACTAGATAAATGAAAGTTATGCAAATTACTACCACAAAAGAAAAGCGAAAACCTAATCTTCGTTGTTGCCTCAGGAATAGACAAGGTTGTGAGATTTTGTATTCAACATACTATTAATACTGTTGTTATAAGCTGATATTATACTGTTGTGGGAACAGCAGAACAGTTTGTTGAGTACAGGTGGTAAGCAGAGTTCTCTGCTACAGTGGATGGTCTGTTATTCCAAGGACGTAAGTGTGGCGTAAGTGTTTAGCTTGAGGTCAGGAATGTTTCACAATATCCTATGGTTTGTCCTCCCCTTTTTGTTTTCTCTGAATGTTTTTTAGCCTACTAGTACAAATAGCAGCCTGTTGTTTTGATGGTGTTGTGGGTAGAGTTTAGTAAGTAGCATGGTGTATTGTTAGACAGTCTTTTGGACAAACATTAGTGACCCAAGTCTTTACTTGACTTGCCAGGTCAGTCATGAGTGCCGACCCCACCCATACTGACCACCTTTATTCCAGCGGACTGATAGCGTCTTGTACATTTACGTCAACAATAGTCTTGAATCTTCATATGTAAAGCCAAGCTGAGAGCCCCGGCGGATAAATGATAAACTCAGAAAGGTTTAAACTTTAATGCATCATCGAGATATTGTTTGATTAGGAATCTCTCTTGATAAATAGAGATGTTTGAGTGTAGTCAATTATTTACAGCCTTGGTCTTTGTTACTCAGTGATGAATATGAGACGTTTCCTAAAAAAGTTAATGAACTGTGTTTTATATCATATATGACTTTATAATAATATTTTATCTCTTCTTATACAGACGTGCAGGGATTGGTCCTTGTGAGTTCCACCCGTGGAATATGAGAGGTGCCCATCCCACAGCGTTCCTTACATCGTGACCAGTCTTCAGAAATGAAAGATAGAATGGAGGATATCCAGCTGCAGGATGTGATGGGGAGTCAGGGGACGTGTACCGGAGTGCTTCACACGGATGTCGTGGTCATAGGTATGAATCTATGATCATCAAGTCTTACTCTCATGTCCCTGATAAACGTACCGGGACGTTTATTTTTTTCCCAGGAAAATTCCACCCGGTACGTTCTTATTAGGGACGGTACGTTTATTATTTTTTTTTTAAATTGGGGCTTTGCTAACCAGGGACAACCGCATAATAAAAAGTTTGGGGTTTTCTGTCCATATGTCCGCGGTATTTTCACTATTTTCGGCCAAAGCTGCTGGGATTTCCCCTCCACTGTGACCCAAACATCCTAGCGATTATGTAAAATATCGGTCGATTTCGCTATGAATGTACAAAGTAAATGTTATTATTAGGAGAATAAGCCGCCACACTGATGTTTTGAAGCACATTTTTAATTTTTTTTATAAACAACTTTTAGTTTTACCAAGGTTTTACAGTCTCTATTTACATCGTAAATGAACACACTGATCACATAATTTTAGCATGTACAGTATATTTCCGACCATGTGGTTCCATGCGCTATCGGCAGCGACAACGGGGCGAAAGAATAATTCCTTCACATAAGAAACAACAATAAGAACCTTCTTTCCCTTGTAATGTGAGTTTTGGGGCCGCAAATTCTCCAAAAACAGCAGAAATCCGTCGGTAAAAACAGCTTTAAACTTGAAGAAGAAGACCGAAACTGATCCAACATGGCTGCCAGGAATAACACGCACTGACAGTAAAGCTACCACGCTGTTGCAAGGCAGATTTGAATCACTAAAATGAGGCCGTAAACGGGTGAAAATGATTTTATTTCGGTGTAATGATGGGCACAAAATGTCATATATATTTTCAGAGTGTTGAATTTCAGAAATAATCATAAAATTTTCTAATTTTAGCGGTTTCTAGTGTCAAAATATAATCTGTAACATATTTAGTATTTGTGGCCTGAATGCTGGGCTACTTCACAGACGAGCTCTCACAAAAACTTTGTGAACAGATATATGTGGAGAAGGAGACCTCAGCCAACCGTAAAAAACTTTGTGAACAGTTTGTGTCCATTTTGGGAGTGTTGATGTGTGTTTTAATTGGTGGTAATGTCTAAAACATATATGGTTGAGTACTTGGAGCTATATTTATAATGATTTTATTGATATGCCAGTAATTTTAAGTAATGTACAAAAATATTTATTGATTATTTGCTTCAAGTTCTGAGTAGAAAATTCATGTATCATGTATGATGTAAATTTTCACTTGTTGAATTTGAAAGCACTGTTGGCCCCCAGTTAGGAGTCTGCATACCTTTCATTAGAAAATGGAGAAAATATTATAATTTGAACAAGATATCTATAGTTATTCAATATTCATTATTCATACAGCTAATTGATTTGGTGCTCAGGTATAAGTAAATAAAAATAACCTACCTGCTTATTATCTTCTTTCCCTTGAACAGAAGTAGCATGGACACAGTCTTCATGTCAATTTGGTCATTTTCCGGGGGGTATGTTTATTCCGGGGGGTATGTTTATTAGATTTTGAAGATTTGTCCGGGGGGTATGTTTATTCCGGAAGGTATGTTTATTAGGGACATGAGAGTACGCACATTTTATGTGAAATTTTCTTGGTGTTAATGTGTATGCATCAGAAATGAATTGCAAAGACTGTTAGTTGTTTGTAACTTGATTATGCACTATGCATACATCAGGTGCTTATTAACAATGCATCTTCAGAACACAGGTCTATTTGGTTTTCATTTTTTATATGTGTATCATTAACAAAGTTGTTGTCTGTTGTTTTACAGGAAATGGTCCCTCGGGTATCTGTCTGTCCTACCTGTTGTCGGGGAACTGGCCTTATGTGAACAACCACCCCCATCCCAACCCCTTCCTGGAGCGCAAACTGCGAGAGAATCCAGACTGTTCCATACTTCAGCAGGTAATTGTGCATTTACAACTTGTCCAATTAATAATTTTACACTTTAAATCCGTGCACAAAATAAAGCCCTTACTTACCAACACGCTTTCGATCAGTCCTCTGATCCTTATCAAGTCAAAATGACCCAAAGCCTAAGTCACACATTCTGACCAGAAGTGTGACGTCAGCAATGGGTCAAAGGTGCTTGGAAGTCGGTATCAGCCCCCGTCTCGGTTGAGGGAAGGTTGGTGGGCTCTGATGTAAATGGCCTCTTTCACTCCCCTTAGAAAGTAATCCTGTTTGGAATCCAGTATATTCACCTTGTCAAACCATGATTACCATCACAGATGATCTTACATTCAAGTATGAATTGTCCAATGTTTAGAATTCAGGAGCAATTTAGGTACAATGCAGGCATTCTGTACAAGCTACACAAAACTGTAATAAATTAATGCAAGACATGTTGTTAGTTTAACAGCTGTGTTTGAAACTCATGCCCCATAGCCTTAAAAAGGTAGTTTTAACTACAGTAGATGCAGAAACTTTACGGTGGTTTAATGTTCGCGGTTTTTGCGATGGCTGTTTTACCGCAAACTCAAAACCGCCGCGGACATTTTTCCATGGTAGTAAGAGACTACAGTGCATTGTGCTACCGCGAACTCAAAGCCACCATGAAAAGTCCCTTTTCCTGCTACCGCAATATTAAATCCCGCTAACTTTAATGCGTTTACAATATGTTGTGTGATACCCAAAGTTGTTAATGTGCAATACTCGATGTTGTTGATATCAGGATCTGCAGTACCTGTCGGAGGGGTTAGAGGGCAGATCTAACAACCCGGTTGCCCTGCTGATGGACACCCTGTGCCACCCCAACGCAGACCTGGGAATGGATGAACCCTCCTGTCTGCAGTGGAACCACCATCCAGCTCGGAACATTCCACATGTGGTCTTGGGGAGGGGACCGCCCGGAGGGGCATGGCAGGTAAGGGTTGTGCAGCACATTGCTGGGAAGGAGTTAGCAGAGATTTGTCTATTGTCTTTGGGTGAATCGTGGGTAGGTTGGAAACAAGATAGGAGTAAGTCAGCAGTAGTTATGGCGTGGTTAAGATTTAAATTTGACTGCTGACTCACACCTGAACACCAGCTAAAAACCAGCCTACCGAGCCAAACACCAGCAGATCACTGGCCAACCCATTGCAGACCAGCCGTGCAGATCGGCTCCAAACAATAGTCGTGAGAGAGTTGGGAGCCAAATTTGGCTTTGAGTATCCTAGGCAATCAATGAAAAGTATAGAAAACAAATCATCAGCCAGGCCAATTGATTGCCTGGAATCTTTAGCATATAAACATGTGCATGATGTGCTAAGTGTGCCCATGTCTTCTATCAGGATATGGATGGCTCCATGCTGACCCTGAGTCTGGGAAACTGGATGGAGTTACCCCAGATGGACTTCAGACAATGGGCTCAGCACCACAGAAGGTTAGTCTTCTCACTATCAACTAATAACAGGATTTAACTATGGACATTTGAAGACTTACATGTAAATAAGTTTATCTTCACAATCAGCATGAGTACATGTTCTAGCATAGCCATGATGGAGCATGTGACTTGGTGACAGATTTTGTCATAGAAAGAATAGTAATATGATTACATCGTAACATGATAAATGGGAATATGCCATTTCTAACACATCATAGAAAACATTGATTGAAATAACATGACAACACTCTTGATTGCCTATCTAAGTACAAATGTTTGGGCAACTAGTATAGTGTTGCGTATCTTTTGGATTAGAGCATACAATGTATATTGTACAAATGAAGTCATCATCACAACAAATAACCCGGAAAATAGCTGTGACATGTTATGAGGTACGAGATTAGCTAATATAGGGATTTAAAAAAAGCAGCTTGATTCATTTAACCTTACATGTAATACCAGTACTATATATTGCATATCCACAGACCCCCTAAGTGCCATTAATCGTCCTATCATTACATGTATAATTTTGGTGTGTTTGACTCATCTTAGTGAGTTTGAATGACACTTTTTGCTACCACAGTGAGAGGAAGAGGACTTGCATGCGATGTGGCCAAACACACTGCATTAGCTTGACAAGGTAACCAGCCAAATTCTGGTTACGCCGGTCTGGTCGTCCTGAAACCTGTCAATTTCCTTAAAGTCCTCACTACTTACTAGGCCTTGTTTCCTCTCAGACTTCTACCGAATCTCCCCCCTCCCCCTAACAATCTTTTTGTCCTATGGGTTTCCTGTTTCACTACTTTATTTCTTTAACAGTTGATGTGTCTTTTAATCAGATTTGTAAATGATCACATGAACATTGCTAACCTCCTTGTGGTAAGTCTGTCACTTACAATGTATACTAGGTTTTTGTGCTGGAACAGGATATTGATATACAATGTAATACCATGAAAATACCTGTATCTGTAAATACACCTACATGGGTTTTGTGACTAAAATATGCACTTGCTATCATGAAGATGTTAAACTGGAAAAAGATGGAAACATTTCTGTCTTTTGCTCAAAGATCCTCTTGCAAGAGTACTCCATGGTTATATCATGAGATTGTGAATGTCCTGATTAACAACCCCAATGACATGTACACCCAATAAATTTGCTGTAATGTTACTCCATCAACTTAATTCATCATTGTACTGTGTAATACAATGTAGATTGTAATATAGTCCAATAGTTAAGGATTATACCTCTTTTCCCCTCTGTCTCCCTTGTCATTCATGTATAGAAACTTTAAATCCTGAAAACAGATCTCGATGTGTGACTTAAACATGTAATGAACAAGGCCAACCTACTAATTTGTAACTGCCATTGTCACATACTGAGATTGCCGTCTGATCTCAAAACTTGGGACATGCATGTTTCTCTCAAAAGTCAGCTTCCTTGATACTGAAAATGCCACGATCTACAATAAATATGACTGCAACATTAGCGGTATTGATTATTTTCTGAACAGTCATGTCAATGAGGTTAAAAAAAATGTTAAATCATTTTCCTCTATCCCCCCTCCAGATCTCAGCACGGTGGTGTAAACTGCGCCCGTCAGGACCGGGCGTACATTTCAGACGTGGCGCAG
The DNA here is from genome assembly GCA_019207045.1 of Branchiostoma floridae x Branchiostoma belcheri. Taxonomy (NCBI): domain Eukaryota; kingdom Metazoa; phylum Chordata; class Leptocardii; order Amphioxiformes; family Branchiostomatidae; genus Branchiostoma; species Branchiostoma floridae x Branchiostoma belcheri. The sequence continues at coordinate 15,262,831 of CM033032.1, read as the reverse complement.
TACTACAGCGACTATGTGAAGCACATGGGCCTGGAGAAGAACTTCCTGGTGGGGTCAACGGTGACGTCTGTCCGGCGGCTGGTGGTGGACTGTGCCTTCATCAACCAGGAGAGTGGGGAACAGGAGGCATCGTGTCAGGTACTGGCTGTCATCTGTAATTGTGATTATATAACTGTGCTAATCATTTATCAACACAGCAAAGTACAGTGGCTTTTGTAAGGTCTATTGGATAGACATATATTGAACTTATAGCTTTCTCCGGGCATGAACTTGCATATAAATTTATTTGTTAAAGAGACTTGGCCCAACAAAATTTACTTCTGACAAAATACATGTATTACCCTTGGGGTAATGTCACCTTAAATATGGCTTGTTTCTTATGTTGTACAATAGATTTATCAGAGCGAATTGAGGTCATTTTTCTTGTGGTTGTTGATCTGTTCATGCAGAATTCAACTGCATGAAAAAAGTCAGCAGCAGATTCTTGTCAATTTTCAGTTCTTTCATAGATGTAGCCATACCGCAAATTGAGGAGGAAACCACAAAATGTATAAACATGTATGTGACTGTGCTTCAATATATACATGTAGTTTGCAAATAGAGATTATTACTAATAATATGAACATAAGCATTATGATGATGTTTACTTTCACAAGTTTGACAGTATTTTGTTGAACAATGCAGCTCCACAGGCCCGAGTGCTGCCGGAAGAACATGTGGGAAGTCAGAGGCGTCCTGCAGGTCGACGACCTCCAGCAGCCATTCTGTTACCACGCACCCCACGTTGTCATGGCAACAGGAACCACCGACATCCCCAACAGACTCGACTTCAAGGGAGACAACGACAATGACGTTGTTGTACACGACCTCAGGGAAATCGAAAAAGCTATAGCAAACAAAGAACTTGACGAACACTCTGATCCGGTAATGGTCGTTGGGGCGGGTCTCACTGCTGCGGATGCCATCTTGTGTCTGAGGTCTCGTAAGATCCCCATTGTCCACGTGTTCCGTAGAGATGTCAAAGATCAGGGCCTAATATTCAAGACCCTCCCAGACGGGTTGTACCCCGAGTATCACACGGTGTATCAGATGATGAAGAGTAAGGATGGGTACCCTGGGTACAAGAGCTATCCCCGGCATGAAATACTGGAGATGAGGGCTGACAGGAAATGCGTTCTTAAGGGGCCAGTAAGGAGATGTCTGATCGGAAGGATGATGGATTGTCCCGAGAAGGTGGTCCATGTCTCCAAAGTCCTTGTCCTCATCGGTGCAAGGCCGAATTTGTCTTTCTTGGGGAACAATGGGATGGACCTGGCCGTAGACAGTACCAAACAAGTCTCTTGTAAGAAGAACCCCATAGATGTGGATCCCTACACATTTGAGAGTGCCAGGGCACAGGGGCTGTATGCTGTAGGGCCTTTGGTGGGGGATAACTTTGTCAGATTTGTGAAGGGAGGACCTTTGGGTATTGCAAGTCATTTGGTCAAAACAATGATGGACAGTGACGCTACCATGATGTAAACCTGGCTTGTCCACTGGAAATATTAATTGGTCATTTCCAGAGGTAGAATACCAACAGTTACTAAATTTGCTCATCATATATCTCTATTAGGATCATGTTATGCTTAGCATATACATTTAGTAGAGTGGACTCATTCCTCAGCTGACATTTATCACACCAGTCATCCCTCGGTAAGACATCTACAGCCGCATAGTTCTAGTTAAGAACTTTTATTCCAGTTAATCAGGTTGTGCTTAGTACATGTACATGTTGTAATAGTAAAAAGTGCAAGCTGCAACTTGTCTCCTTGTACACTGATATCTTAACTACCACAACCACACTTTTAAACTGTGATATCTTCTCGATGTAGTGCAACCCTGGCCTCTCCATGAATGTTGTAGATATTTTGTATAATGTTTTTCTTGTCAAGTTTCCTTTGTTTGCAAAGGACCTTTGGGAAGACCAAGCTAACTGTTGTGTTTGTGGCTATGTCACTGTCAAGAAAGACTGTAAAAGAGAATAATTACATAGGTGGTGGAATTTGTCAGTCATTTACTCCTAGACTTACTTACATTATAAACTTGTGCAACTAAGATAATAAATTGTGAAAGTTGTTTCCTTCTTTTACTTTTGTTTGCTTAACATTTTATTTGCAAGGGGTCTTATTTTTGAACATAGATTTTTGTACATAACTATGTATGTATGTACAATGTATCGTCCTGGACAGATAAAAAAGTTGAACTTCCTGTTTGGTTGATTTGTGTACAACTTGTTAAATTCTTGATCAAATTCATGTTTAAGTAAAACATATTGTGAAAAGAATAATACAATAAATATAAAACGAAGATAATATCTTACATGTGCTTATTAAAAATCCCCTTTTCCAATGGAGACAATCTAAATCAAGCTATCATGAAATTGACTTGTTTGACTATGCTGTATAAAGGGTATGTGAATGAAAGTTTGAGTATACATTGTACATGTAGATGTATAATATTGATAGTACCGGTTACTATGTACACCTTAGCACGGATGCAATTTTGTATACAAAACACAGAAAAGTCATTGAATTCAACACAGTATGCTTTTTTGTAGTTGGATGTGAATGTCAGAATAAAAATTTTCCTACGGATTTTGTATCAAAGCCATTGTCTTGTGTTATCTTTTCCTTGGTAAGTCAAATCTTTCTGTAGAAGAATGAACAAAAATGTATCTTTTGTACACCAAGAAATGACAAAGTACCTTTTTTACACCAAGAAATATGACAATTGCATGACTAGAATGTATGCTTTAATGCTTTCTGCAGCCTTTTCTCTCCCACTTGTTCCACCTTGTGTCTTCAATGTGCAGTGACCTGAAAGAACAAAGTTTAACGTGTTACTGCAGATACTTCAGTTTTAATACTTACTCACCTACTGTGCTGTCACAATCTGTAAACCCACATATATTTACAGTACTAGTATATACATTCCATTACTGGAAATTTAGCATCGCACCAAAACAATTCTATCCCACATCATTCTTTTCCTTATATGATTCTGTTCAAATTAAGATACTTCTATATCAGCTACAGTAGTTCATAAGGAAAGTGTAAAAATCACACAATTTAAGAATGTTGGACCATACAGCAAAATGTCTGAAAAACTGACATACAAAATTAAGTACCAATCTAAAAGAATCTATGTGCATATCATTTCACACTGACCCTTCTGAAAGCTCCTACAATAAAAGACAGCCTCAAGTTTCTTACCTTAGTTCCTATCATAGCTGTGCATCACTACGTCATTGTAGGACTCAAAGTATAAACTGAGGCAATAAAGGAAACAATTTTGTCAACCTGAGCTTCCTATAAACATGTAGGTCTGTTGCCTAGGAAATAGACAAAATAAAGAGGACAATCATTGTGGGTCTCAGATTTGCCATTGACGATCATGCCACAACAGCAACCATGGCCAGTCACATGATCACCCTGGTGAAATGTACAGCCTCCTCCATACAGCCCTGCCATTGGCTCGCCACAGAGCTGTGCTAATATATAGAGTTGACCTGTTTACTGTTTGCTACCATGGCATGCTGAACATTGAACTTATAATTCCAGCACTTAAGCCACAAAGCATGATGGGATTGATCATGTGACTGTGCTGCCATGGAAACAGGATGTGGCTCAGACCTTTTACTACTTCATCATAGACCCATAGAATTCCAGAAAATTGTCAGGCAAAAAAAAGAATAAATCTTACCATAATTTCATCTCATATGGGAGTCCCCATCTTGCACTGCAAAATTAATACATTATACATTATACAATTAGATATTGTATAGACATTTTTTTTTATTTTAGCTGAATTTTTGCTAACTGTAGCTTTATTCTAGCCTGAGTACCATCCCGTAGTGACCGCCGGCTCATTTCTTTGTCTTGCGAAAGTATTGAGCCAGCGATCACTATGGAGGATAGTACTCAGGCTAGCCATATTCACATTCAAAACAGTAAATATACGTTTTAAATGCTTCATGAATCATTTAACTACAAATTGAACAATCATTCTTTTTCTATCAAGACTTAGCAATGCTATAAAACAGGATCTGCCCAAGGGATTACAAAAAAATCTGGGTCTCAGCTTGAAAACTTACAGTCATACCAAACCCCATGGACACCCTCACAGTACAAAACTACAAATCCAGAAAAAATGTAGGCCCCATCTTCTTGCAAACAAGTCTATCACTCCAGACTCGTGCATTCTTCCTGGGCCACTGATGTTCAGTACACAACGTGTTTACATCCGAAGCTGCCAATGTAAACATGTATTTTGTTGTGTACATGTTGTAGTCTTGTCACTGTGAGATATCACACGGGGTTGACATAGGGGTCATACATATAAACAAGTCATCATTGACCCAGATGAGATAAGTCATATGTATGAAAGCAAAATAGACATATTTAACAGCTTTATGGTTCAAAGTTTCATGCTTGAAGCATAATAGGTTATTAGCATAATTGTAACACTTGCCTTTTTGTATTCATGAATAAGTCTTGACATCTGCTCTACATCCTGCAAAGCATGAGATGTAAAATGTAAGAGGTTAACATTTATGTTGTTACATGAAACACTTTCTATCTAGTAAGCATTCTCATACGAAATCTAGGTTCTTTTGAAATGTAACGTTGTATAAATTCAATCCATTGCTATTAGCAACACAACATAACACTACAAAATAGAAATGAAGCATAGAAAGGAGCGAATGTAATCAGATGTACCAAACTAATAAATAAATCAGTCAGTCACTAACGCTAACTATCCGGTTTATCCGGTACGTTCATTAGTTGTTGCAAAGAGGTTGAAAGAGGGAAACCTCCTTGGTTATTGCAATATGTTATTGACTTTAATATCCAGAAAGACACAATCTTACCTTTTCTGCAAACTCTCACAAGCACTTGAGTCGAATCACATATTCAGCATCAATCAGTCAATTCTTACCAAAAACTAATACGAAACATGATCTGCCAGCAGAACATCATTGTTTATTGTTATATCTTTTCTACCAGTAATGCAACAACTTTATATCCTTGAATGGTTTACAAAACATAACACTCCAATTTCCTAAACCCTCAACCTCTTACATGTATACAAAAGTATAGGTTAAGATATGGTTATGTTAGTTATATCAGACTGTCATAACATGCTTGACTGGTATGTCTTTATGATAATAGCTTTAAGCCTTGGTCATATTCCGCTTTTATAATACTATAAAAAAAATGTTAAGTGACTGTAAAATAACCAGCTCTTTGTGTTACATAATCTCTTTAAACCTCAGACACGGTTTCAAACCTTTATGAGTATGGCTAACTTAGCGCCACATTTGACTATTATGTCTCTACACTAGTTTTGCTTGAGCCGACAGTCTCATCGCTTTCTTGTCTTCTTGAAATCAAATCTGCAATCGCAAAAAAAATTGTCATAAAATCAAACACTGCTTAGCAAACAGGAAATAAAGACATGTACTTTAAAAGTAATAATTTGATGATTGTGAATGTTAAATTTCACTTGAGGTTACTTTTTGATAGCCCAAGTATGAGAGTCCTGGTAATCTAACTAGGATGACATTCAAAGTTAGCTTGGTAAATGATTTCAGTGGAAAAATATAATAAAAACTTACTTGAAGAGGTCATCTTCTTCTTCCTCAGCCTTTGCCCTTTGACTCTCATCCTGTAAGGAATAATGTAATTTTAAAGATCTGTATATATGGTAATATCTGCAACAGTATGTAATTACGATCAAGATGACTAAGCACTTTTCAAAACCCTGGTGCTGTTTTTCTGAACCAAGTGATATGCTCACTGGGACATCATTCCTGGATAATCAACTTACAGTCTACTTATCTAGCAGCATCCTCCTATGCAGGGACATCCAACAGTGAAACCGCCTGTCTGGATGTATCCTGCTTTCTCAACCGTCACTATTAGTTCCTGCGGACGTCCCCCCAAAACCAGCTGTCAGCCAATCAGGGAATAGGCCTTTCAGTTTTCAAAAGGGGTCTCGCATATATAAGGGTAACCTCATTAATATCTATAAGTAGGGCGGTCAGGAACTAAGGGTGACGGTTGAGAAAGCAGGGTACATCCAGACAGGTGGTTTCGCTGTTGAATGTCCCTGAGTAGGAGGATGATCTAGCAGCAGAAATCTAGTGACAGAGGCATAATTCTGATGGTGTGACATTCAGTAACAGGAGAAGGATAATGTATAGTTGGGGTAAACATCCATATTGAATATTATGTTACAGACAATCAGAAAATGTTATATTTTTGTGTTAAGAACACTTAAAGCACAAGACTCAGTAGCAGTGAGCCACGCACCTCCATCTCATCCAGCCAGAAGTTGTGCATCTCATTACTAACCCTGGAGGGTACGTGTACCACCAGGTCGTTACCACCAATGATGCGAGGCAGGCCTCTCTCCATCCCAACATATGGAACCTGAAACACACAGGAACAATATTTTTCACAAAATTAGAGTCTTTTTCGTTTTTATATGCCCAATAAATCTGTCCTAGGACACGCCCTGCGCGTCGAACGTCGTAGAACATTTTTACGACATGTAATTTTTTTGCCTCATGTAAACTGGGCCTAAATTGAAAAAGGCAGGCTCGCTTAGTTGCTACATGTATCTTGGATCGACTCCAACTTAAGGACAAAAAGACGTTTACTGCTTAATCAATGATGCCAATAAATGGCAGCTTCAGACATTTGATAAAAAGGCTAATCATATCACAGTTCTGATTTCTATATGACTACTTCTGAATCTGAACAAAAAGAGCACCAACCTTCCTGAACTTCTTGAAGTTCTTGACGGGCATTTTGTTGGGATCGTCTGTTTCTTCTGTGTACCTGGGTTGGACGGGGCGGGCCTTCCTGACTACCAGGGACACCACGTCAACAGTCGTCAGGTTGGACGGCTGGTCTCCCTCTACCTCACCACACGAGGGGAGGTTCTGAAACATGACACCTATGTTAGGCTACATCAAGTATATTCTATGGATGATATCCTGTGCAGACAGTCAACAGGTTTGTAATAGCAAAACCTGTATCATTTTTCTCTTAACTTGCAAATAAAAAAAATGAACAGGCAAATCTGAGAAGCAACAAATAAATTTGGTGTGGCCTAAGGGCGAAAAAAAAGAAGCAAAAAGGCCTGTTCAAACAAAAGCCAGTCATAAGATTAAACACTGACCATATCCAGTTTTATCTTGGAAGTTGTCTTCCTTTCAGAGACTGCACCGGCAGCAGTATCTCCATTCTTTGTTGCAGATGTCTGTGCGTCATGAAAAGAATATATTTGCATAAAAAAATTAAATGTGTGAATCAACATCATTTGTAACTGTAAGCCTTGTACTTCAAAAAACATGGCAAAGTAGCCTAAAATTTTGAGAGAACTTTACAAAAAATTAAAGCTTCTGTATGATGTCTGCAAAAGGAACATACAGAAGGAACAAAGAAGATAAAAGCAACATACTGGCTTCTCTTCATCCTCTTCCTCTTCTTGCCTTGGTCTCTTCCTGTTGCCATGACTACTGACCACACCCTCCCCTTGTCCCATCTCTTCCACCACCTCAGACTGTGCCTCTTTTACTTCCTTCTTACTTCGTCTCATCTCAACAGGATCATCACTCTCCGAACCAGCAAACTCTTGCAGTTTTTGTCTCTTCCTGTTGCCATGGCTACTGACCACACCCTCCCCTTGTCCTCTCTCCTCCACTACCTTACAACGTGTCTCTTTTGTTTCTCTGTTACTTGGTTTCACCTCAAAAGGATCGTCATCTTCCCAACCAGGTATCTCCTGACGCCTTCTCTCCCTCTTTGGTCCATGTCCAAAAAGATCCTCCTCTTCGTCCGAAGACCTGTTTCCTTCCATCTGCCTTCCATCTTCCATCTTTCTAGGCGGTGATCGCTCTACTTTAACTTTCACTGGTTGATCTTTCTTAGCCTCCACACTTGCCACTTTTTGTGGATGAGCTTTCTTAGTTACCACACTTGTCTCTTGTTTTGGTGGTCGAGTGTCAACCTGAGACGTGCCAGCTACAGCTTTGGAAGAAGCGCTTGGACTTGGAGATCTTTCTTGTTTAATCCTGATGTTCTTTTCGCTGATGCCCATGCTGGTGTGAGGGGTTTCTGTAATTTCTGTGCTATCCTCGATCCTACGTTGTTTGGCCTCAGAGTTCTCAGTTGCCTCTACATCCTCTCTGGCCCTGTACAGTAGAGGGTAAGGTTAAAGAAAGGTCATGGTCAGAATATGCATTACAATGACATACTCTAATGCATGCACAAAGAAAAACAAACCAGCGAAAGATATTTCTGTGGTCCGTAAGATTTATGAGGGAAGTACTGTAAATTCATTTTGTTTTGCAAACTTAAAGACACAGCAAATACTGTAAATGCGTTTACAGAAAAAGGACTTTTTGCGGTGGTTTTAAGTTCGTGGTAGCACCATGCACTGTAGTCTCTTACTGCCATGAAAAAATGATCGTGGTGGTTTTAAGTTCGCAGTGAAGCGGCCACTGCAAAAACCGCGAACATCAAACCACCGCGAAAGTTTCTGCATAGTATCTCTGAGGTCCACAAAATTCATGAGGTAAGTAATGTAGAATCATTTTGTTTTGTAAACTTAATAACACAGCAAATATTTCAAATTCAAGGTAGCATGGTGTCACCAGAAAGCCATAGTTCTTTCCAAAATATCATTACTCAGTTAGGGTCTTCTGAAAGCTCTTGCCTGGTTACCTTTTCTTGGAAGAAGAAGGTCCAAAGTAACTCATGAGAGTGTTCTTCTGATTGCTTGGTTTCTTGGGTCTTGAAGACTGCTGACTTGTTCCTGCTGGCATCTGGGACTGCCCTGTGTATAAACATGCACATCATCATCATCATCATCATCTTCATCACCATCTTCATCATCATCATCATCATGACCATCATCAACATCACCATCTTTATCATTTTCATCATGACCATCACCATCATCTTTATCACCATCATCATTCACACTATAATTACCATCAGCATCATCCAGAGTTTGATCATCATCATTATCAACACCATCTTCTCAACATCATCTTCTTCTTCCAAAAGAGAATTTGCTGCATTTTACAGTATCATGCTTCATCAGTCAACCTATTTAGGCCACACCAAATTTATTTGTTGCTTTTTGGATTTTTCCAGAAAAAAATTGTACAGATAGGTGCCGACAAAAATTTTTTTTTTAAAGGTCTGGGCTTAAATAACAAAAAACAACAACAACAAAAGCCTGAGGAGTTAATTGGCACATTTTATACATTGAATCCCTTCCTTTGACTTGCAATTAATTTCTTTTGGGGGAAAATGGACAGGTGAATCAGATGGTGAAGCAACAAATAAAATTAGCATGACCTTAGAATCACTAAAGAAAAGCTTAAAATATTTCATACAAGACAACTCTGTGCCCAATAGAAGAGTCCTACCCACCTGACACATTACTGTCAGTGATTGCACTTCTTCCTGATGGCACAGGACCCTGGGACTGAGATGACTCCGTGTTGGACACATACACCTCGGCACCCTGGGAAAGAGATTGTGAGGGGATGGCCTGGGACTGGAACAGCAGGCAACCTGGGAAGTAACAAATGAGCTTCAGTCACAAATTTGTACATTGTTCATTATTAAAGTCTTGTAGACATCTGGGAAGGGATACATATTCAATTCTACCTTTGACAGCAATGCGTATTAGATCAAAGAAAGGAAGAACTGGAAACAACAATCTGGTCCATTCAAATAATGACATCTTTCTAATCTAATATAGACAGCAAAAACTTGAACACATTGGAAAGCAGGCTTGGTTCAACTGATATACTGTAAATGTAGAAATGTTCATGGTGGTTTTATGTTTCCAATTTTCACCGTGGCCGCTTCCCCACGAACTCTAAACCACAGTGAAAATTTTTCCATTACAGTATGTGACTACAGTATATGGTGTTACTGCGAACTAAAACCCACTGTAAACACTCCACTTTCCCACTCCTGCGAGTTACAGTAGTTTGTAATAATGATCATTGTTCAGATACAGGTATGTCCTAACATTGTGTAAATGCATACTGTGTTCACATATATAGTAATACATTTACCTGGATCAATCTCAGGATTGCAGTAAGCATCGACTGAGGAGTGAAGCACAGCTAGCCCAATCTCCGACTCTTGGATTGTACGATGAGCATTCCTGTACAAGGGCCATTCAAAACATGTTTAAGAACCAGATAGAAACAGTCACAGCAGGGTTGGACAAGTCCACAAGCCCTATTTTCCAGGGCAAGTAAAAGTCCTGATTGGGCAAGTGCGTGGCCTACCCCACTTGCCCGATAAGACCTTTCCGTTAAGTGAAATTTTGATATACTTGCTACATTTTACAGTCATGACATCATAGAAAAATTTAGGTAATGATAAAAATTTAATTTGAATTTTGGGCATGTGAAAAGTTGGTTCGGGCAAGTAAATTTTTTATGTGCTTGCCCGATAGGACAATGTCAAGTGAATTTTAGAAAACTTGTCCATCCGGCACAGAAATCTGGTAGTAGCAATCTTTAAACATTTCAAGAGTAAATAAAAAATGCCGTAATCCAAGACAAATGCAATCCAGACCTCTAGACACTTAAAAAAACTGCACTATTTTCCAGCTATGTATGTCAAAACTAGGGGGCAAACTTTTTGTAGCTCTAACAATGCAAATGTTGTCTTTTTCCAGGGCTCGAAATACTTTTTTCTGCATAACTGCACTGGTGCAGGTAAGGCCACGTTGATTTGATTATATGGATGACATCTGCGCTCGCACCAATTTTCGGCCATTTCCAAAAAAAAAAAGGTTTCGACCACACAATAAATTGTGCAAAGCAGCTGTAGAATGAGCACAAATGTTCGGTGTACCGAAAGTGCGAAAAGGAACGAAAAGGAACGAAAAGGAACGAAAAGGAACGAAAAGGAACGAAAAGGAACGAAAAGGAAAGTACCGAAAGTGCGAAAAGGAACGAAAAGGAACGAAAAGGAGCAAACGTTCCTTTTCGTTCCTTTTCGCACTTTCGGTACTTTCCTTTTCGTTCCTTTTCGCACTTTCGGTACTTTCCTTTTCGTTCCTTTTCGCACTTTCGCTACCGAAAGTGCGAAAAGGAGCGAAAAGGAATGGAGTATGAAGCAAACTTAAATAAAATCAATGAGAATATAAGGAATCGGTACTGCGGGCGTTAGAAGCCTATGAAACGTGTTTTATTTTACCGAGAATTTGACATTATCAAATTTTTACAGCGCTGTTTCAGGCTGTTGTTTTTGTGTGGCTAAATTATTCTTTGAAGATCTGCGAAATACAAAGAAACGGAACTGAGATAAGAAAGTAAGGACTAAAATTCATTGGGTGGTAGATGAATATCGATTATTATACATTTTCAGGATGAGGCAAGATTGTAACGTTGTTGTTGTATTTGGGTGGCTTTTATTCTCCCTAGAGGGGAGCGCCGCATGCAAATGACCCGCGAAATCCGGTCAGGAAAGATATGCTAATAAACTGCTGCCCCACGAGCATGACAGCTCCTTTTAACAGGGCCAACAACATGGTTTTCTGGAGACTGGAGACATATCTTCTCGCTCGTTCACAACGAAAGAAAAGCTGTAAAAGGAGAGACATATATACATTGTACCAAAGAGATTTCATCAAGTTGTACCATGAGTATTCATCATTTTGGCGGGAAGAAAGGTGCCAACGTGAGGAATTTGTGCAAAGGATGTTGGTAAATACAATTTCTGTCAACAAATTTCCGTCATATTCAATACAAATAAATTTCTGCCTCTTGCGACCGACATCAGGCCCTCGCTGATGATAAAAAAATCCCAATGCCGGGTTTAGATGTCCTGGTTGCAAAACAAATTTAAGGCGTTGTATTAATATTAATGAAAGTGTGAAAAAAAAGGAAGGAAAAATAATTCCCAACATGCTGGGCTCGAACTTCCGATCGTCGACTTCCCTGGGTTCGAACATGCGACCTATATTTCTCTAAGGTCAAGTTCTTACAAATTGTGCAATACATATACTTGTAACTTTGCTATCATTGCATTTTTTTAGCAACTATATCCACATAGTATGGCTTTTTATGATAAAATATGCGCAATCGTTCTCGACATAATCCATTTCTTGTGAAATTTTATAATATAAATGTAATATGGATATTCTAAGGAATGTTATAACCACATTAACACATACATGAACATAGATATGCATAGATAGGTCTCATCAATATTCATTCCTCCATTGAACCATTGCTATAGGGATTTCGTGGAACAAGCCGCAAAATGCATTTGCCGATCACAGTTTACCTTTTCCTAATATTACCATTGATTTTATTTGAATTTGCTTCATACTTCGTTCCTTTTGGCACTTTCGGTAGCGAAATTGCGAAAAGGAACGAAAAGGAAAGTACCGAAAGTGCGAAAAGGAACGAAAAGGAACGAAAAGGAAAGTACCGAAAGTGCGAAAAGGAACGAAAAGGAACATTTGCTCCTTTTCGTTCCTTTTCGTTCCTTTTCGTTCCTTTTCGTTCCTTTTCGCACTTTCGGTACTTTCATTTTTGTTCCTTTTCGTTCCTTTTCGTTCCTTTTCGTTCCTTTTCGTTCCTTTTCGTTCCTTTTCGCACTTTCGGTAGACCCCAAATGTTCCGTCGATTGAAAAAAAAAGTATCAGAAAACAGATAACTAATGCCATAGAATGCCAAAAGGAATCTAAAGTCAAAGAATAAGATGTGAAAGGACAGAAAGAAAAAAATCTATTGTTGGTTTGGGGGAGGTACCAGTACAGAAATTTCCAGGTCCGGACATGAACCTGGACCTGATTGTCTGTGGAAACTTGAGAACTGGCAATACTCAAAACAATGGTAATTGGTCAATTTTGCTACAAAGGAATCTGTTTGGTGGATTATTGGACTCCCACTGCATTTTAAAATCCCATCTCCATGTAATAAAGGCTAACAAATTGTACCTGCACCACTCTGAATTTAGGAAGTATGGATCATACTAAAATTGTTTAGTAATCATTTTCTTTTAATTTTATACTTTATAGGTGGTAACAGTCAATGCAGCTAATAACAATCCATATACATATACAGCTACATCTACACAGCACATTTATGTATAAAACCCAGTACATGGACCAGTGCAGGTTAGGTGCAGGTAGACATCAGGAATACCTGCACAGCTCCAATTTTACCTGCACTAACCTGCAGGTGGTATTTCGAGCCATTTCAGAATACTCATTACAAACAATTTGAGATAGAAAAATTGTTCTTGCAAGAAACCCACTTTGTAAGAAAACTTGTGCTGTCCCTGATCCACTTCTGTTGTTGGGGGTCAGTCACAGTGCCAGCATCACACGACAGGACAACAACCCCCTCTCCCAGGAGTGTGTTCTTCCAGTCGGGGGGCGGAGTCTCCATCAGAACAGTCTCCCCTCCACCCATACTGATGACTTGTCCAAGGTGTTTCAGCTGAAAACAAGACAGTGAATCTTTCCAGTTAGGATGGTGCATCAAGCCTATACACCTTTCTCACGCAGTGGCCATGATAGATCGAAGACGAGGCCAATGAGGTAAACAGACAAAACTTATTTCTAAAATCAGCTCCAATTTAGTTTTTCCCCAAACCACAAAAATTTTAACAATACAATAGTGTTATGTACCAAAAGATGTAGCAATTTAGAGTAGCGTAGACCATATTTTCTTATTGCCATGCTATCATTGGTTGAACTGATAATTATGATGGACAGTCTTTTATTTGACTCATTGAAATTGTTTTAGATTTATCATGGCCGCCGCATGAGAAAGGTTTACAGAATTTGGCACACAGGACATGACAACATAAGATAGGGTAGCATGACAGCACTACTTAATCACAAACCTTATTACCTCTCTTTAGATCTTGAATGTGAAATTCTATAGCTAAATCTAAGAAGTAATGCAGCAGAGGTCTTCTTATTCTTTCTTGCACTGAAATGTTAAGAATATGTTATCTACCAGTGTATCAAAGAAAGGTACATGTACATGTACATAACCCAACATAAATATCCAGGTAAAGTAATCAATACCACAGAATCAGAAGTTTCAGTGAATATATATGTCATATAGTATATCACATACATGCCTTATCATCTTTAAGTAGAATTATCATATTCATTCAATTTGCACAATACTTACATACACATGCAGCCACATTCAACTAGTAGAACATTTCAGCTTCAATTCTACAAAAAAATATTTTCTACTCGACAAGGAACTGTTTTGAATTTCTATGTAGAAAATTGCCACTACTAGTGCTAGGAACATATTAAATGCTGTAAAGACTTCAAGTGTACCTGTTTTGGGGTGAAGAAGATAAACTTCAACTTCTTGAAAAGCGTTCTTCTCTCTCTGTTGGACTTGAAGGAAACCTCGTTAGGATTGATGGTTGTCTCGGCAACGGGTGGCTGAAAGCTGTCAATCACAAAACCCAGATTCAAACAACAGTGTACAACTTCGACTGTTCCAATACATGTTATCTGCTCGGTATCTAATTTTTTATGTCCCCTGGATTTTGAATGGAAATCCTGTTGAAGGCAATGACGATCCAAAGGGGTTCGGGAGCATGCTTCCCTAGGAAAATTTTGAAATCTGGACCCTCTGAAATGCTATTTCATTTATTTTGAGGGGAAAATGTTGTGGGTAGACTCAGTTTGGTTCAATTAATATCTTTACAATTACATGCCGATTTTTGTCCATCACAGCGGATAGAATAGGCAAAATTTCTGTCCGTCCCCAGCTGCAAAATTCCAGCGAAGGACGGACGGTAGGATTCTGGCTAGAGTTTTAGTATCCAACCAATTCCTGTTCCAGCTTTGTCCTCTGTTCACTACTTCGCAGAATAGCCCCCACATCTATTGAGATAAACTTTTGAATTCCTAGCTGAATCCTATTTCCCTACTCTTGTGAACTGTGTGACTTGGAGCCAACCAGAACTTTCCTTCATCTTCGGGAAATATTCAAATGTGAATGGTTGTACCTATACATGAAGTTATGGTAACAACTGTGTACTATTCCATGTATATGTACATTTATTTGACAGCAAGTAAAAAGGACATATGTTAACTATTACTATCAGATCTTATCATGGAAGCTTGTCTGTGCCGGTACAAATCATAGCACAATGCTAAACCTTCTTCCAACACAAAGGTATACGTATACACAGATTAAATTTTCAAAGAGCACTGTTGCCTTCTTCATGATCAATAGTTGCGAGAGTTACAGACATGTGACCTTATTATTACTATTAGATCTTGCCTACACTTGTTGAGAATGTTATGAATTAGCCTTACTCTTCAGGATCTGGCATCTGTGCTCGACTGCTCGCTGCTTCTAGCATCTTCTGGAAGAAGTTGGGCAGCACTATAGGCTTACAGCACACCATGGCCGAGATGGTCTGTGTGAGCAGAAGAGATTGTTTGCCACATGTCATAGGTCAATTTCACAGTTTTGTCTGGCTCTCTGCTCAGACGTTTTTTGACGGATACTACTGCCTTGAAAGATGGCTCGAACTCTAAGGTATTGCCAAAAGGCAACCCATTCAGAATCAGTCATTACATGTATAAGAAGAGGTTTCAACCATCTATATACGTAGCTGTTCTGAATATAGCAACCGAAACAAAGACAGATATTTGAAAGTGTTTCAGGCTTAAAAAAGAAAAAGTTAGAAAGTTACAAATGGGTAAAACCGCTTGATTGATTTGTTAGGTAACGGCAATTGTAGGATGTTTCAATTGAAGATGAAGTTATAATACTATGTATCAGGCTGTATTTTGATTCAATACCTATTGTGCTTCAGATTCTTTTAGGCGAAAGGCATGCTATCTGAAATGTCTCCATCAAGTTGTTTGTATAACTTTTGTAGCATGTGTCGTACTACAAATGTATTTGGCTGTCTAGCCATCATTAACATAACTGATTGATGACTGTACCTTGACAGTGACCTTGACACTAGACATGACAAGGTGTGTGCATTCCTTGTGCCACTCAGTGACAAGATGGCCGCCCAACTTCAGGAGCAGCTGCTTGAGTTTCCTCTTCGGCGAGGCGTCAAGCATGGACGATGTGACAACCAAAGGCTGGTAGTGAACCCTGGTGAGAGACAGTAAAAATGTTTAACCTTCTTTATGCTATGGTAGCCTTTTTGCAACAAATCTGTGTTGGTTTAAGTGTAGGGCTACTGGGAAATGGTTGGCTTTTAACAAATGTAACCTGTCAATATTGCAGTAAGTGGTAGTGTAACTCTAGATTCCAATTGAGCTTGGAATCTAGAGGTCCCAGGGTTTGATACTTGCCATGCCCACATTGTGACCTTGGGGAAGGCACTTTACACAATTTCCTTGTCGGTGGAGTGACGCCCACCGAGCCTTTTGGCTAATCTGTCAATAGTGCTACAAAAATACACATTAAGAACTGTAAATCTCTTCTGTCTTCTAATCCAAGGTAAAATGCTATTGACCTGGGGAAAAAAAACCTATTGACAGGAACATTCTGTCAACAGGGCAAAAATTTTTTTTTTGACAGGTCAATAGAGAAAATTATATCATGTCAATAGGCTAGGCCTAAAGCCACGTCTGTCTCATAATATAAGGAGCAACAAAAAAAACAACATTTGTCCAATATAGGGGCAGATTAGTATTTTAGGAAATGTAACCATAACAGTACGTAACAGGTCAAAATAAGAATCTTGCATGAAAATACATGGAACCCTAGTGTATATATCAAAAATGTTTTTCTTAACAGGAAATCATAACAAGGCCTTACTCCCACTTGCTACCCATGGCACCAAAGGTGATGACATCATTGTTCTTCAGGATGGCTTGACCCTTGACCTTCTGGTCTCCCACCAATGTTCCAAATTTGGAGAGATCCTGCACCGTCAGGATGGGAAGTTTCCTGTGGTCACCCTGTGAGGTACACGGACAATATCTTGTGTCTAATTTAAAAAGGACAATTGAACAAATTTACAAGCATTAGGTCGAAACAAGGGCCATACTATTGCAGAGTAGAAATCGACAAGAAGAGTGAACCACGGGCAGACTCCTGTGAGAATTTGCTGTTATGTAATTTACGACCACAATCCCATAGATGAAGTTCTCAAAATGGTAAGAAGAAATCATTTATGTCAAAGCTTTGGAAGCTCTCTCATAAAGATATTGGTGAAAACCGCGCGAGCGTATCCTTTAGAGATAAGCTGAGGCAAGTCCGAGAGTTCAGACATGCTAGTCAGTTCCTGTCTGTTGACAGTGGGCCAGTTGGTGGCACGTGACCAAATTCTCACGGGGTCTACGAAGTGAGTTCACCCGTGTGAGCTTCTGCTAGAATAAGTTGGATTCCTGGCCAATTAAAACTAACAAAAAAGGCTCATAGATACATACCAGATTTGGCTCAATATGAGACACTTTGAGGACGGCATGTTTTCTGCTGATGGAAGAGTCTCCTGTGATCAGTATTGGACAGTCTGGAAAAAAGTAGTACCGCTATAAGTAGCAGAGTCATCATGTGCTGTACCAAGGAGGTCGAAAAAGAACGATTGGTTTTACAATATGATTCGTGTACAATTAATCTCTCTCCCTCTCTATCTCTTTAAATACAAATAAACTGTAATTCACTTCGTCTTCTCGGTACCAAACTTTCATGGATCATTGGTCTGAGAAACAAAAACTTGTTCTCGGAACTAAGTAAATGTTCACGGTGGCGGTAGGTGTGTGTAAAAAAAAGTTGGCAAATTAATTGTTATTGGTTATGATAAGTAATAATGTTACAGGCATCAAGGTGAAAATCGTGAACATAAAACTACTGTTAAAAAAATCAGGAATTACAGTATGTAGCCATTTGCAATTGTTTTTGAAGCACTATGTACATGCCCAATGCAGCATCTTTCAAATCAAATGCAAAAAAAGTTTATATAGTACAAGCAAATTGTGTTGCGGTGTTACCACCGCGAATCTCAGATAAAATTAAGTTTCTTACCCTTTCTTCCAACCTGGTACTCTTGGTCGACTAGGAGATGATACTCACAATCTGTGGGGAAAATTCAAAGCACATTGTTGATGGAAGGAAAAACAATAAACAATTTTGTTGACCTATAAGCCAAACATATTTGTATAAATTAATTATTCCCTTGGCCAAATTATGCTGCCCTTGTATCCATCCATCCTATTCTACAGGTGGCTTGGTTCACCCTCTGATTGATTCCCTTACAGAATAGAAAAAGTTTCAGGTCTAGAAAAACTTGACATAAATTTTGTGGGAGTCGCTGCACAGTAACTCTGCATATCTTTAGCAAAAAAAAAGCTAGTGCTCTGGGCAATATAATCAATCAAAATGAAAATAGACCTGCTTGTGAAATGTTGGACAGGATCCACATCTTCACTGTAGCCTATAGTCCAGCTAAGCCGACATTTGGACGCACACAAGAACGTCAAAATCTCCCCTCTTTCAACCTCCTTGCTCTTTCTAAGCACGCTGACGACATCTCCCGCGAAATGCTCAAAATGGCGCTGTTACTGTGAATCATGGGAAGTCGGATTATACCATTCGCAGAGAGGGGGGGTAGCGACCCAGATTATTAAACGTACGTTACGACGTTACGGCCGGGCAAAGGTATTGTTCGTTCTGTTGTTTGGTGGTAATGAGATGATTGTAGTTCACGAAATATATTGGTCTGTTGACTTATATATGGGGTGGCCAAGGAGGTTATCCTTAGTAGCTGTGAATTGATATGTTCAAACAACAGGAGCTAGTTAACTAATTTGCATCAACGTAGTCTTAACTTGTCTTACATTTGTAGATTTTAGACCTTTGAAAAAGGCTTCCACCCATTTTTGTACTTTGATTTATACTTAGGATAAACTTGTTCTTCAACTAGATCTCTTTTACATCTCAATTCACAGCTAGGATATATAAACTCTCTCCAACAAGATCTCTTCAGTGTCACTGACAAAAACTGCTGGCCGCATGGGTAGCAGTTGAAACGTCTGACCGTTTCCAAGACCATATCCAGTTGCCGCAGTGAGTAACTACTTGTTGGGTAGGTAGAGATTTTTTTTCCTTGTAATTTTCTAGGCTGGCCAAAACTCTCGTGAGACATATGACAATACAGTTGAACAAATTAACTGAAATGCATGAATACACTTGTCTTTCAATGTCAATTCTGTGCATAATAGATCCATTTATCATTTATTTAGATAGGGCAAGCAGTGTTTTTACATCAATAGGAAGCAGACTTAATAAAAATTCTAACTGGAAGCTATGTGGCCCCACTGCACACCCACCCAAAAAAGTCTAGAGTCGGCAGGTATTTCTAGGATAGGTAGGGAACAGGAAAAAAAACTTTCAGGCCTGGGGGAGATCACATTTAGGCATTGTTTAGTTCTTTGTATGGCGGGGTGATTACTTCAAATGTATTTAGCGCTACAGGTGGCGGTTTGAATTGGTGTAACCCTCGTTTATCATTAAAAAAAAGCGTACTCGATGATATTTCATTTGCGATATGTACGATGTAAATTGTATCGCTGTCATAGACTTTGTCTGACCCTTGCCCCTTCCCTCATGACTTCAATGAGATTTGCTTGTAGGATCGCGTGGCGCTGCGGCAGCGTGTTTGGCTCGGGACTGAGAGGTCTCGAGTTCGAATCCCTGCCGTGTCACCGATCTTGTGTCTTTAAATTTGAGTAAGGCGCTTTACACGGATTTCCTCAATTCACTGAGATACTTAAGATATACCTGAGATACAGGTGAAAATGAGGACCTAGATCCACCCGTCGGATAGGGCGATAAATGGAGGTCCCGTGTTTAATTGGGGAGCCACACTCACGCACGTTAAAGAACCCGTCGCACCTATTTAAAAGTGTAGGGGACCTGTCAGGTGTGAGCGGATCAAACCTACAGACTAGTCTCCGGGTTGACATTTTGAAAAAAGGGATATATAGTCACCTGTTATGTCAATCCTTCCACAAATGTGGTAATTCTAAATAAATAAATGAAAAGCAGGCCGAATTGAGCATTCATGAATAAAGAAAGTTAAAAGAAACAAACCAACGGTGTCCCAGTTGTCGTCGTGTGCCGCAGGCAGTGCTTTTCAGGTCGAAGGTCACTCTCTTGACAAACCAGTTTACCGACACGAGAACACAAAGTACAAGTATGGCAGAAAGCAAAGAAGGACGGCTGACTGGGCGACTGGCTCTTGTGACTGGTAAGAGGAAGTTTATTACTCTCATGGATAGACCCCCTCCCCACTAGGACGGCGCTCTCGCCGCGTTCTCACTTCGGCCTAAAATTTGACAGATCCGAAGTTCAACGAATTTGTTGTAACTTAATTCTAGTCGTTCACAAGTCGATCGCTAAATTTTCATCGTAGCAACTTTTTGAACGCAAAATTTTCCAACCCCCTCCCTCTTGCCGCGGCACTGATTAGGCTTAGGTCACATTTCCAAACCGGGGCCCGGCCGGGATGTTTTAAGAAACGAAAAATTAAACTGTATACCTTGAAATACACAAAATCATACCATATTTTGACATTTTGTCATAATCCTATTTTGACATTTTGTGTACTTTGACTTAAACCATTATTTTCGCTCCCAAAATCTGTCAGGCCGGGCCCCGGTTTGGAAATGTAACCTAAGCCTTACTATAGTGTGGTTATGATAATACGTTCACGATCAAGCTCTATTTCTTTACCAAAACATGCAGACATTAATGCTACATATTTTTGTGATCTAACGTTATATGTTCTACTGTACGGTGAACTGGAAACCGGTATAAGAACACGTGGCCGTCCCCACATCGTTCAAGGATGTTGTTAAACGGGACTTAAAATACCTTGATATGGACGTCAACACATGGGAGTCACTTGCAGCAAACAGATGTCTGTGGAGTTAAGTTAATAAGTTGTGTTTGAAACGGCGGTGGGGGAGGGGAGAAAAGCAGAGACATGCTTCAGAACTTAGATCCTTAGACGTACAAAGCGTAAAAGGTACATTATGTAGAAAACGTAATATTCATAGTATTACGAAACTGACGGATGTCTACTACTATCGCCATAGGTAAATCCTTGATGATCTGTTGTTTACAGGTGGTGGGAGTGGTATTGGCCGAGCCGTGTGCCAGGCCTTCGCTAGGGAAGGAGCCAAGGTGGTTGTTGCAGACATTAACGGCAGCGCCGCCAAGGAGACTTTGTCATTACTGCAGGGCGATCCAAAAAGCCACCGACAGTATGAAGTTGATGTGCTATCTTCAGAGGCGGTAAGAGACGTTCGTATATGTAGAATAGGTGGTACTTCAAATGCATTTAGCGTTAGCTAATTAGAGGTCGTTTGAATTGGTTTAACCCCAGTTTATCATTTGAAAAAAAAGCGCACTTACTTGATGATAATTCATTTGCGGTATGTCTACGATACATTAGTTTTTGGACTATTTGCATTTTCATAACGCTTCAATTTGTTGACTACAAATTCATATAATTCAACTAAGAACCTACCTGAAATTTGTTCATCTTTTCCATCATGAAGTATGCAAAGAAGGTCTGAAAATATGTCATTTTTAGCTCAACCAGTTACTTTTAAGAGCGTATCAAATGTGCCTTAACGTCATTCTATTAACCCCATTTAGGTCCAAGAGATGTTTAAAGTGGTTTGCAGTGAGTACAAGACGGCGCCTAGTATCGTGGCACCTGTGGCAGGAGGGACTCCCCTGGGGGTTGGGAATATACTGGACATGTCGGAGAAGTCTTTCAATCTCACGATAGATCTCAATCTCAAGGTTTGTCTGCTAACACACATGTTAATAAACTGACACGTATAGTTTTCCTGAAGATTTGTAAAGTAAGTTGTACGGTATCATGAACTATTCAAAGTTGAATTGGCCGAAGGTGGAAAACATAAGTTCTTTAAACTAAGTTGTTTTCAAACGAGACAATGCAACGGATAAGCAATATAGATGGCGGGCGTTTTCTGAAAAAATTTCCTGCATGAAAATAGGGAAGTTATTTAAGAAGAAAGAACTGAGTGACTGGTTCACCGTAGAGCGTAGCCCCCATGTGGTCATAAGGATTTATAAAATTGCCTAGTGTTCGCAATTCAATGTAGTTCTTGAATCCTTTTAAAAATAATATAAGAGTTATATTAGTAGAGTACTGCAGACGTACTGTACTTTAGAACTAATGCCTCTTTAGCAGACATGTTAACATATTTTTGGTCATTAAAGTCTTACTTCTCCATCTCGCTAGGGGACGTTCCTGACCGTGAAAGCTGCTGCAAAGGCGATGGTTGACAACAATGTTAACAACGGCTCTATCATCACGATATCCAGTAGGGTAGCGGAGGTATACATTTAGATATATAGATTTTTGTTTTGCTTGAGAAAAGGCATATGATTGCAGTTTGGTACTCATTGAAACTTCACATCAAAAGAATCACTCGTAAATCTTACAAATGCTTACCGGCTTTATAGCAACATTTCACAACTGCACATTTTCTTTCCTTCCTGTAAGACTGAATTTTTGCTTGCAGCATATCGTCTAAATTTTCTTACTTTCTTTAGGGGGGGTCGTCGCTCGTACCTCGTACATGTCTGACAATGTCAACGGTCCTAGAGCAGCCGCCTGCGACCCATCCTTACTGCAGCGTAATTAAGCTCCAGATCTGATCAGCCATTAGCCAATCAGATGCTAGTATCATGCTTCTCCTCTTGTTGTTGGAGGAGACGTTACCAGCCAATCACGTTGTCCGTAGGCGGTGACGGTGATTGGCTGATGATGATGGGAGGGACGTCAGCTGCAGGGCAATTGCTGAATACATGCAGGCGTCGGGATTTCATGTCAGGTGTTTTTTCTTCGTCCTGTTGATGATTTTAATTAACACAGTTTCATCGATATTTTGTTTCAGACTCCTAGGGCTGGATGGTCCAGCTACATAGCGGCAAAGGCGGCCGTGCAACAATTTACCAAAGTTGCGGCATTAGAGCTGGCTGAGTAAGTAACACATATCTACACGATATCTGAGAATAAATCTTAAATGCCTATCATTTGTTCCAAAAATGATACTGGAATGTCTAGATCGACCTGGTGAAATCCAGAAATATGAAACTTCAATACCTATGATAATAGCCTTCTTAAATGTAGCTTTATTTACCACGAAAGTGAGAACTAAGGCTTGGCACATAGACTTTGCAGGGCTCAAATTACAGTGGCAATGTGAACTATTGAGCGGATTTTGTTCAGTACTTTTGCTAAAGTACTATCACGTTCTTTGGTGCAGTATGAGAACTCACCGTGGTTCATCTGTTACAGACATGGCATCCGATGTAATTCTGTTCTTCCGGGAGCAACAAGAACGCCTTTCATGGACCATCTTACGTCCGCTGGAGGCCCACTTCAAAACCACTACAAAGCAGCGGTAAGTAAGAGAAATTGTTTGTATTATCACCATCGACATCATGATCCATTGTCAACCATATTTGTCAACTAAACCCGTGTATTTTTTGTACCTCTCAATGTTTGATTCATGACAATTATGTTGTATTTTTGTTTGTTGCTTTTTTTTCTGTCACGGAAAACCGATTTGTTAGTCGGAACTCTAGTTTTGTAATTGTTGCCATAGTTTCAAAGACCCCTCACCATTTCTTCCCAACTACAGAGTGGAACCGGGATACCATTGGGTCGTTTTGCCGAGCCGAATGGTACGTTTTGTTCGTTTTCCAAGTCTTAAAGCGTTCATCACTTCTTAACATTATTGTGAATGGAGGACTTTAAAAAAGCGAACACGATCTATTCACTGTGTCCAAATGTTCATTCAACGAAACCGAAAGAACCACTCTGTTTAGAGAAGCCACAAAGACTTATCATCCCAACTTCCCCACATTGACAGACGAACAGAAAGCCACTGTTCTCTTGAAATCACAGATCCCACAAATTTTAGAAAAGGTGGGGCTTTTCGTCTCCCTCTGCTTCCAAAAAAGAAGTCAAACCCAACCTGTTTAGAAATAGCCAACACTAGAGTAGAATATTATTCATGACTGTCCATTGTCACCATTTTATACCATGTACTTACAATTAGCCCTCGGACACGAACTTGCAAATAAACTTCTATTGTTATAACTGACTACAAACAACATACGAATCGTTGCACAAATGAGTTTTTTACCTTTTGTTTAACTTCTATTACAAATAGAAATCGCCAACGTCATCACCTTTCTGGCCTCGGATGAGAGTAGCTATGTAAGCGGGGCGTCCATAAAGGTGTCAGGTTAGTAGACTCCGCCAGAGGGCTCTGCTCATGTACACACAGATTCAACGTTTTACGGAAGTGTCACTACAGCATCTAGTATATAAACATTCGTTGATTTAGATAAATAGCAAAGTTATAATCACACACGTCCGTTTGGTATCTTCCTCAGCTGCAGTGCGAAGTATCTGTATCTGTATCTGTATCTATATAGCCGGTATAACCGCCCTTTGGCGTAACACACCAGCTTCGCAGGCACGCGGTGCGGCAGCAGCTGGTTATATTACACTGAACGATCCGTCACACCTAACTTCTGCACATCTATCTGCAAGCGTTCTTTAAAACTATCCAGAGAAGATGCTGCTACTGTGTACAACCAGTCTCTATCAAAATGAGTTAGGTGGCATGGTGTTTTACCTATTAAACCGAAACGTAATTCTCCATCCAAACTATGAAATTCAAATGACAGTAACAATTTGCGAGTCAACAACTCAAAGATGCCCGTCTTTACACTTGGGACATATGCAAGGACAGGGTATAGGGACTAGGGTGTATAAGTCTCGCAAAACATTTTCTTTATGTATAATTTTTCTCTTTTCAGGGGGGTTGCAGTGAGTGCTGTATGCTGTTTGTGGCATGAGGACGACACGTGAGATACTAGTAGCAGGAGATTAACATAGGTGGCGGGAATGAAACTGGAGACCGGTATTGTAGAGGGGTGGGTTTGAGGGCATACCAATACGAAATCGGACCAGAATCAGAGGATATCTGGAGAAATCGCAGGTCATACTCTTACCTCTGCCATTACAATATAGCATGGATTACATTTTACTCCGTAAGAAAGATTTTATCCGCAACAGATCGGAACATTCTCAGGGCAATGGTCAATATGTCGCACAGAATTAGCGAGTCTTAAAAAAGAAAGGTTGTGAAGATTGCTATAGATCCTGGTTTATAGTTTCTCGACATGAAAAGCTATTTCTGTGGACATATAGATAGATCACAGAACACTTATATATACAAGTACAGTAAGCAGTGTTATGTTCGGATATGAATTACAGTGACTTGTTTTTGGTGCGCGATGTGCACACGATAGATAGAGAATCCCTGGATGAATTGAGACGCCATCTTTTTATGTTAGAAATATTCATAACTAATGTAAGGTAGGTTGGCGGGGTTGTATCTGCTGAGGGTGTACTACTAGCTATAACTCAGTATCGATCTTTCATTTTCATTTGAGTACTTGTCTATTATACTTAGATATGATTAATAAGGACATGTCATAATTCTGATGTGATCCATGAAACGAAACAACATACATGACGATGGCATACCTGTATGTAATGGAGAGGAAGATACACAGATGTCAATGATGCAAACGAAGGCCTCATTTATGTAATGAATAAGGACATACATGTACCAGTCCCAGTAGACTAACCATACTCGATTATGACTGATGGCTGTCCATCACATGTACTGTACTACCTTTACTTTCTATGTTTGAATGTTATGTAGAAATGAAGATTATTAGGCATAGATGAGGCACAATTTGCATAATCAACAAAATGACAGCCTTCTGGGTCAGTAAAAGTCTTTCGCGCTTGAACGCACGTAATTTGGAGAAGATGTTAAAGGATTATGCAAATGAGACCTACTTTGAATGGTAGATGTTAACATCATCATAACTTTCCATACAGCTCATGAGAAAATAGTTATTGACGAAGGCATGAAGACGTGTTTTTATTCGGTGTGTGTGTTTCTGCAGGTTATCTTCTACCCGGACTGTACATGTATAGTAAAGGATACAATCTTGATGCTTAATAACATTTGACTGAAAGTATACGTTGCTTGTTGACCATGGTAATGTACGAACGTACTTCAATACAACAACTTGAATGTTGACTTCTTACCTCTCTTAGATCCTTCCACAACTATAATTTTGCATCTACAAACAGGAGATTGGTAACCTTGTATTTCATGAAAACGCCTTTTTATACATAATCTGAAATGATCCTACACCCCCCCCCCCAACACATAGTAATTTCATGACTACAATTCTTCATGGACCTTAGCTACAACGTCGTCTATATCCCGTGCGACCGATTTTAGCCCCGCTCGCACGAGAGCATCCTTTAAGAGTTCGACGGTGGCTGCTCTTCCATTCCTCTGGTGCCACCTGTGCAGAATCTCCCTACATTTGTCCTTGTCGTCTCGATGCCGGATGTTGTGGTCCACCACTTGGATATCCTCGAAGGAGAAGCCAAGTTTTTCCGCCAGATCCTTCCACCTGATGCCCACTTTTTTCACAATCATGCCAAAATGCTTTGTCACGTCCGGTGTCTCTGCATATATGATGAAAGAACACAACCGTTACGGTACATGTCAAAAGCTTTCTTTACATAGTGTATGAAGACGTGTTGCTCAAAGGCAAATTACAAACAAGACAAATGATGAACAACTATTACACTATGGAACATATGGCTGCTATGATATCAATCAGCAATGTTCTATATGTAAATTTGTTGGTGGTTTATCTTGGTCTGTTCCGTGTCTATTTTGTTAAAGGCAACACTGTGTCAAGTAAATATACTTAATCATTTGCATAATATAGTTTAGCTTTGGAAAACACATCGGTGTCTCTTCGGTTGAAACATACAGAGATGGAGACTTCGGATAGTTTCATATCTGTCTTATTTACATCTAATAAGGAATAGATTTGCACCTGGACTTGGAGTTGGAGTGGATGGTTCTTCTGTATCACCTAGCAATTCAAGTTCTATGTATAAAACATCACATAGTTTTTAGTTGTTATAATTTAAAAGTTCATAAACGACATTATGATAATGTATTTGCAAATTGAGCTGCAATTGCAAATGATTAATATCTCAATAGGTTTTCTGATCACTTTAATTCAAAAATATGAAAGTCTTACTATCTTATAATACTACTTTTTAATTGCAACCAGATAACATACGTTCAATATTGGTCACCATAAAGATTGTATTCATTAAACCCCCCTCACATTAGGCGCGATTCGATCGGACGACGAGTCTGCGAGCTCTAATTTACGAGGAGGCATGACCCTGATGCCAACGGAGAAATGGCGGAGTTCCCCCTTCCCGTCAGGGTCATGCCTCCTCATAATTTAGAGCTCGCAGACTCGTCGTCAGATCGATTTTCGCCTAATGTGAGGGGGTATTACCATTTGAGTCCGGGCTGTAGAATGTCCACAGTAACACAGACATCAATACCGCGAGTATGACAATCCTTCCGCACTGTGAAAGAAAACAAAATAAACACATGTAAGCCTAGTGTAGTAATACCCCCCCTCATATTAGGCGAAAATCGATCTGACGACGAGTTTGCGAGCTCTAAATTACGAGGAGGCATGACCCTGACGGGAAAGGGGGAACTCTGCCATTTCTTCGTCGGCAGCAGGGTCATGCCTCCTCGTAATTTAGAGCTCGCAGACTCGTCGTCCGATCGATTTTCGCCTAATGTGAGGGGGTATTATACCCCACTCACATTAGGCGTATTAGGAAGATTTGAACAAATCGATTTTTAGAATGTTTTTTTAGATCAGCATCAAACCACCTTCCTATCCAATAGCCTTATATGTTTCTGGGCTATTACCCGCTTTCATTCGGAGTGTATGGTGATGACGTAACGTATATCATGTGAACCATAACTACCGAATAAACCCGTCAAGTGGCCAGACCGAGTGGTATATATAATGATATGGCCACTGATTCTTTGCACTTTCAAGACCGAGTTATCTTTGACCGCCTGATACCTCCCTCGGGGCAATTCTGACTGGTTTGGTTACGCACTACAAGTAGCCTAGGTGGCGCTGTTAACAGATGCGGTCCTAAATGTAAAGTATTTGCACTATATATACAGGTAGCGCTTGGTTGTGTACAGTTTTGTTGTTGCTTTCCAATCACTTACCAACGTGATGAAACTGTTCACGAATCATGTAGCTCATTCAAACTGCCACCGTGACATTGTTGAAAGCGTGAAATCCCATATTTCTTACAAGTTTGACCATTCACAAACCGTATACTTACTGTTACAAAACCTTTGCCGAAGTCTGTCCCATGTCCATGTCTTTGTGAAGTCTGATACTCTCCTGCAGTTGTTGACTTTGGTACAGTTGTGTCCAACTTGGGATCGGGGGCCTCGACGAAATCTTCATACACTGTGGCCAACAGAATCAATGTTCATACCTGGGAATATCATGGCAAGAACATCATGGCAAGAACAGATTGAAATGTGCCAAATGTCTTCCTCCTCCACGCATACAAATAGCACACGATAAGCACACAATTCATGACAAAGAAATATTGCTAGCCTGTGTGGCGATTATTTCCGTATTGAAAGTGGTGCTTCATTGGCGGATAGGAGGTACCGGTGTTGCTATTCTCCAAGCAGAGGTGACGGTTTGGCTTGTAGTGATTTTAACGTTTTTCTCCCTTCAAAAATCGTGACCAGTCCACTACTACCCCCGACCGAAACCTCTTCTTGGAGAATGCAATCACTCAATTGAAATTTGGCGTTGACTATATATAGACCAGGTTTAACCGCAGCAGCTTGATGTGTATTACTAGTTTGACTATTTATATGACACCAGTAACGTTACATTTATTTAGCCATTCCTGCAAATGCTTCAGACAAGCTAGTTCATTCGTGATCACTATACTTGTGTTGAAAGCTCAAGGCAATGACTAAATATATCTGTAACCGTCAACCACTGCTGGGAAGCTTTTGTTTACCTATGCATATTCTTTGCACAAACAAAACTGACCTCTCAGTCTGGCAGCTATACACAGCTTAGACACAATATAAGATGTAGATACCTTCTATTTCCTCGGCTACAAGTTTCTTGTCGATAGTTCTGAGCGCGTGAATTAGTTCTTGTAAGGTGGCTTTACTTCCATGTTTGTCGGCCCAACGCGTCAACACCTCAAGGGCTGACGTCAGAGTTGCGTTGCGCGGTAGAGGGCAAAAAATGGGAAGACGATTTGGGTGTGACTTAAAATCCTTGAAAATCCTTCTTTTCCTTGAAAATTTTGCCCAATCTGGAGACTTTTTGAGTTAGAAGAGACAGGTAGGGTCTAAGCTTTCCTGTTTGGGTCAAAATTTGTTCAGTTCAGCAGTTCAGCTGGTGTAAGGACAGGTTTTAGTTATAGGGTGCTGCTGGTTGTATCAGGAGGGAAAATGGGTCAAAGGTGAGGTTTCTTTCATAGAGCGAGCTTTTCTCCGAGAATGAGCCAAACAACCCTCTGTTTTCTTTGAATGCTTATAAACTAGACCCAAGTGACTTTCTGGTGGAGGAGAATTTTAAAGATTGAACTATGGGTTAGTACTTTTTTGAAGCCTTCATTCATTGTATTTCAACATGCTTGTCAATGGGCAGCCCTAACTTCGATGTCTGACCTGTACTGCCCCCCCCCCCATTTTGCATTTGAGGCCTTTTGAACCATGTAGCTGTCTCAGATTTGCTGAAACCATGTTGCAATATCGTATGCAAGAGGTTTTGTCAAGTGTGGACCCAGTTTTGTGCATGAATTTCCCAAAAATGTAGCAAAAATGTGATATTTTGTGATTTTTTGCAGCATAAAGTATGTGCATGCATGTATTGGAAGCTGTCAGGAATAACTCAGATAGCATAGATTACTACAAAAGTGGTATGAATTCAATGAAAATGATGGACTTAATGATGATTTAGTCCCATGTAATTGTATGCCTTACCAATTAGGACCTGTCAATCATAATGTGCCCTACTGGTGTTCACCCCCCCCCCCCCCAGCAACACTGAATTGGATACTTTTTGATCCCATGAGACCCTAAAAAGAGGAGCTTTTGCAAATAATACTCCTGAATGTAGTACAGGGCAATACTTGCTGTCCATTAAACAGATTTTGCTGTATGTAGGGACATTTCAGCTGTGTAATGTTGTGTTTGTGTGTACAGTTTGCCAGTTTCATTGAAACAGCATTGTATGAAAACTAGTAAAAAAAGTTGTAAAAAAAGAAAACCCTCTATTGAAAAGTTGCAATTTTACATCAGAGATGTAGAACTGACTATGGTTAGTAGTTATTAAGACTTGCTAAGAGATAAACACCTATGGATTTTGGAAAAGTCACATGACTTTTGGTACACTACCCCACTGCCTTACATGCCTTATTGCATGGGGTAAGCTGTGGTGCACTGGGTATAGATTTGGCTCTAAATTCCCAAGGGAGCAATCAGTACAGTTCATCTTTGGGAAACGCTATCGCATCCCCTCCCTGTATCAGCTGGGATAATAATTTTTCCTCAACTCCCTTATTCGGGTACCCAGTAGGGCTGACGTCAGAGTTGCGTTGCGCGGTAGAGGGCAAAAAATGGAAGACGATTTGGGTGTGACTTAAAATCCTTGAAAATCCTTCTTTTCCTTGAAAATTTTTGCCCAATCTGGAGACTTTTTGAGTTAGAAGAGACAGGTAGGGTCTAAGCTTTCCTGTTTGGGTCAAAATTTGTTCAGTTCAGCAGTTCAGCTGGTGTAAGGACAGGTTTTAGTTATAGGGCTGCTGGTTGTATCAGGAGGGAAAATGGGTCAAAGGTGAGGTTTCTTTCATAGAGCGAGCTTTTCTCCGAGAATGAGCCAAACAACCCTCTGTTTTCTTTGAATGCTTATAAACTAGACCCAAGTGACTTTCTGGTGGAGGAGAATTTTAAAGATTGAACTATGGGTTAGTACTTTTTTGAAGCCTTCATTCATTGTATTTCAACATGCTTGTCAATGGGCAGCCCTAACTTCGATGTCTGACCTGTACTGCCCCCCACCCCCATTTTGCATTTGAGGCCTTTTGAACCATGTAGCTGTCTCAGATTTGCTGAAACCATGTTGCAATATCGTATGCAAGAGGTTTTGTCAAGTGTGGACCCAGTTTTGTGCATGAATTTCCCAAAAATGTAGCAAAAATGTGATATTTTGTGATTTTTTGCAGCATAAAGTATGTGCATGCATGTATTGGAAGCTGTCAGGAATAACTCAGATAGCATAGATTACTACAAAAGTGGTATGAATTCAATGAAAATGATGGACTTAATGATGATTTAGTCCCATGTAATTGTATGCCTTACCAATTAGGACCTGTCAATCATAATGTGCCCTACTGGTGTTCACCCCCCCCCCCCCCAGCAACACTGAATTGGATACTTTTTGATCCCATGAGACCCTAAAAAGAGGAGCTTTTGCAAATAATACTCCTGAATGTAGTACAGGGCAATACTTGCTGTCCATTAAACAGGATTTTGCTGTATGTAGGGACATTTCAGCTGTGTAATGTTGTGTTTTGTGTGTACAGTTTGCCAGTTTCATTGAAACAGCATTGTATGAAAACTAGTAAAAAAAGTTGTAAAAAAAGAAACCCTCTATTGAAAAGTTGCAATTTTACATCAGAGATGTAGAACTGACTATGGTTAGTAGTTATAAGACTTGCTAAGAGATAAACACCTATGGATTTTGGAAAAGTCACATGACTTTTGGTACACTACCCCACTGCCTTACATGCCTTATTGCATGGGGTAAGCTGTGGTGCACTGGGTATAGATTTGGCTCTAAATTCCCAAGGGAGCAATCAGTACAGTTCATCTTTGGGAAACGCTATCGCATCCCCTCCCTGTATCAGCTGGGATAATAATTTTTCCTCAACTCCCTTATTCGGGTACCCAGTAGGGCTGACGTCAGAGTTGCGTTGCGCGGTAGAGGGCAAAAAATGGGAAGACGATTTGGGTGTGACTTAAAATCCTTGAAAATCCTTCTTTTCCTTGAAAATTTTTGCCCAATCTGGAGACTTTTTGAGTTAGAAGAGACAGGTAGGGTCTAAGCTTTCCTGTTTGGGTCAAAATTTGTTCAGTTCAGCAGTTCAGCTGGTGTAAGGACAGGTTTTAGTTATAGGGTGCTGCTGGTTGTATCAGGAGGGAAAATGGGTCAAAGGTGAGGTTTCTTTCATAGAGCGAGCTTTTCTCCGAGAATGAGCCAAACAACCCTCTGTTTTCTTTGAATGCTTATAAACTAGACCCAAGTGACTTTCTGGTGGAGGAGAATTTTAAAGATTGAACTATGGGTTAGTACTTTTTTGAAGCCTTCATTCATTGTATTTCAACATGCTTGTCAATGGGCAGCCCTAACTTCGATGTCTGACCTCAAAACATCGGCGACTGTGCTCTTTGTACATGTCTTCTATTTCCTGAACTTCATTGTGATCAAATCCCAGATGATTAGCTAAGTTGAACCAGGCCCTACCGACTCCTTTGCTGACAATGTCGAAGATTTTCCGTTGATTTTGTGCCATGTTTGAAAAGTTAGTGTTTCACCTGGATTCAAGATGGTTGCAGCGCCAACGCGGAAGTGATTGTGACCGTGTATTCATTTAGTATGTACCATTTATATGTAGGGGTGGTAGGAAATCGACCCATTTAATCTATTTAGAAAACAAATAACTAGTTGCAGCAGTCAGGAGAAATGGAATCATACCATAGGGTTGTAAAACTTTCGTTGAATGAGCTGAGGGTACATGGCCGGTGTACAGTGTCACTGCTATGATGTACTTTAGTACTAAGTTATGAACACCCCAGCCTTTTCTCCTGAGTGAGCACTACCAGTGTACAGGTAGCAGGTGAAATAAACCGTGACCTATATGCAAAGAAAGTGTACATGTACTGTATCCTGCCCGTCTTAAACATAAAAGATACATGTATCTGTAGATTTCATCTATTATATATAAAATCGGTATAAGGCTTAGGTTCAAACTGCACTGGTGCCAGTCAGGGATGTAACGTTAACGTTGGCCCCGGCCGGGCTCCGAAACCACAGATTTACCCGGAAGAATTTTAAAATACCACGGGCCACGCAGGGGTCACGTCAGAAAGTGCATAAAACAGCCCTTGAAGTGGCAGGGCCCCTTTTCCAATTAGGACCTAAGCCTAAACGCAACATTGAACAACCCACTTTTCAGAATCTATACTAACCCCCTCCCTCAAAATGTAATAGTCCCCTTATCAAACTGCAGGTTTCCAGCATCTGTATCCGTAACTTCACACTATTCGTCAACATAAAAGCATGTTGTTGTTTGAGATCTTGTGACTCACACCTTCGAACACCGGTTAATGAAACTGTACACAATGGAGTGCAACACATTGATAAAGTAACAGACGTTTAATGACCTCATTATTACTAAAGTACCATGCATCGCCAGACTGGCATAAGGTTATGTTTTGAGCGGATCGGATGCGTCTGTCTGTCTGTGTGTTAACAGCATAACTCGAGAAGCCTTGGATGGATCATTATAATATTTGGTAGGTGGGTAGGGGTCGGGAAAACGATGGTCAGGTTCGGTAATGGGCCCCTAGCGGCTTTCTAAGGTACTACGGCGGAACTTCCATTTTTGATATCTCGTGTTTGGACTTGCTGTGTTCGTGATTTTTGAGTGGTAGATAGTTTTTGGGGCAGAGAGTAAGTGCTGCCGGTTTCCATTCAAACTTTGGACGAGAATAACTCGAGAACCTGTTGACGGATCGTCATGATTTTCGGTCTGTAGATAGCCTGATATAACCATACATAATGGAATATCTATTATGCAAATCAACAGATAATTTGCATAATTCTAAGTGAAGTTTATAAATTCACTTCATTCAATGAGAGGACTTTCAAACTTGTCACATATGTAATTGAGAAAGAGAGAATGTCAATATATATTAATTCTGCAGATGGCGACCGCATTTTCATAGTTAATAAGAATATAACAATTCCATAGTGGCATATGATGGAAATTTCATACTTACAACATTATGAAGGTGAACATTATCAGAAATAAATCATGCAAAATTAGTTTCATTCACATAATGAAAATGCAAATTATGTTAACCAGGTGCTTATTTACATAATTGATGAAGAAAGTTTACAACTCCCCTGCATTTTAGGGTAAGACCCGATTTCGGGGGAACTAGCTAAACTTATTTAGATCACAAACACAAACGGCGTTACAAATGTAGGTTATACATTAAACATATCATGTAAACATATCAATCAGGTTGTGAAAATGTCCTTGCACAGCTGTGTTTAAGCCATCTTTTTTTTCTTTTCTGTCCATTTCCTTTTCCACTTGAACATGTGTTGTTGCAATTATGTTGATGCAAATTTGTCTGACGAAGTTACTGTTCACTTCAGGAAATATTGTTGTTAATGAGGAAAGTCATTTCAGGCAGCACCTACGCATGGGCGAAAATTGTTTCATTGAGTTTAAAGCCACCTTGTTTAGATGTACCAATCACTATAGCTCTTGGGCCACACTATTGTGCAAGCACTACAGAAGGGGGCTAGTGCGCTGGTAGTGTTGAGTGTTAAATCCAGTACTACTTCCCATAATTGCAGAGTGCTCATCAGAAAAAGCACCATGTTCCATTTTCAAAGTCTTTGGTATGACCCGGCCACACTTGGTGTTGAATTTGGGACCTCCTGGATACAAAGCGAGCACTTTACCACTGGATATGCGGAGGTATATCCAAGGATAGTGGATTGATGATCTCCACAGCTGTGGATTTCATCGATATGTAGTGATGAAATCCACGGGCATTCCGCCGCTAATACTGACATTTGGCTGTGGACTTCATCAGTATGTAGTGATGAAATCCAAGGGCATTCCGCCGCTAATACTGACATTTAGCTGTGGACTTCATCAGTGTGTAGTGATGAAATCCACGGGCATTCCGTCGCTAATACTAACATTTGGCTGTGGACTTCATCAGTATGTAGTGATGAAATCCACGGGCATTCCGTCGCTAATACTGACATTTGGCTGTGGACTTCATCAATATGTAGGGGAGAAATCCACGGGCATTCTGCCGCTAATACTAACATTTGGCTGTGGACTTCATCTGTATGTAGTGATGAAATCCACGGGCATTCTGCCGCTAATATTGACATTTGGTTGGCTGTGGATTTCATCAATATGTAGGGGAGAAATCCACGGGCATTCCGTCGCTAATACTGACATTGGGCTGTGGATAGTAAAACGCCCTTTCACTAATACTTTTACACAGAGTAATCTATTTTAGCTGATTTATGTCAATCGATTGTGTGATACAATATTAATAAGATACCATTTGTAACAATTTGAATTGATTGACTATACAGAGCTAGAAGGTGAAAGTGATTTGCACAAAGCTAGAATGGCTTTATTGGATCGTGGAGTATATTATTTGACAATACTAGTAAACACAACAGACAGAGCCTCCACAGACTCTAACCAGAACAACACAATGTCATGTAAAATATTTCTGGTACATTTCTAAGTTAAGCTGGATTCAAAAGACAAACACCTTTACTTTGTGCATCATATATTTTAGTCGCATGTTTGTGACTAGTGACCTTCTGTTTAATGATCGACGTGCAGTCTAATAACTGTTATCAGACTGCACGTCGATTAGCAAATGAAATGCAACCCCTTTATTCTCTTGTAGACAATTAGAACCTGGGCCAAAATACAATTGTAAGTCATAATCGTAAACCCTTACCACCCAAGCCACAAAGCACAACATTGGGAAGCAGTGCGGTTCTGATGTATACAGTCTGTTGGTTTAGTATTGTTTGTGATTGATTGAAGAACAAAAGAGCATAATAAGCAATTGGCCTTCTCTGGCTGGGAAAGTTGTCTTGCTAAGCAAGAAGCTTTTATCAATCTTGATAAAAGCTCCTTATGCTAAGGGACCAAGAACCCGATTTCCACCTTCCTGATCATACAAGGCACACATTCGGAACTTCTTTTCATTTGTAGATGAAACACAATTAGAACAAACAAGTAGCGTAAGAGGAAAGTTACATGGCTGGAATAAATGTGTAAACATTACAAAGTTTGGACATGACTTTACAGGCGGTCTCACAGCGCCACCTATCTACACTGGTTGGTATTGCAACATGTCCTTCAAGTCGTACAGTGTGATACTGTGCTGGCCGGATGTTTGCGGGCATTTTTAGCATCTTTCTTGAGAGAGTCAATACACTCCAAGCAACTCTGATTTGCAGGGAGTAAGTGCGTCTTTATTCATTAGAATATTTCTTTTATATGTCTTTCTTTTCTTTTGTATTCAAAGACGAATTTTGTACATAAAGATGTAATTTCTTGTTTGGACAAGCCTTTTTGTCGCAAGAATGAGGATCTAGGAACAAGAAAGTTTTGTGTATCCTTTAGGCTGGTGTATCTTAAGAAGAAAAGCGCCGTTAAACGGCTGAAATCATCATTGCAGGCAAACCCGCATCCACAGGAAGGTTTTCTTTGTAACAGGGTAAATAACTAACCTCAAGAAGGTTTTCAACCTCCTTGCTAACCTTAAGTTTAATTGGACATTAAACGCTGGTCAACTATAATTATGCCATGGTTAGATGATATAGTGGAAGATTCATACCACCACCCCATACCCCGCGTCCCAGACAGGTGATGGAGGGATAAGGAGTGCGGAAAGTCCCCATCCCTGAGCAAAGAGCGAGGCGAGTACTTTTCCCAAGCCATAAGAAATTAGAGAGGATGGTTGGGTGTTTAGGGTAAAGATACCTTCTTCTTTATATCTCAACACCCTCATACCCTTCCTACTGTCCCTAATTGACCCGACTTTAATTTTCGCCTGTTTCTGCCAACCACCTTTTGATCTTCCTCCCCAAAGTGAAACTGTGCGCCTTTTTTGTGATA
The DNA here is from genome assembly GCA_019207045.1 of Branchiostoma floridae x Branchiostoma belcheri. Taxonomy (NCBI): domain Eukaryota; kingdom Metazoa; phylum Chordata; class Leptocardii; order Amphioxiformes; family Branchiostomatidae; genus Branchiostoma; species Branchiostoma floridae x Branchiostoma belcheri. The sequence goes on along the minus strand of CM033032.1, from coordinate 15,225,770 downwards.
ATATCTTTCCCTTTTATACCCCTGCACTCATTAGCATACGTGTACATTTGCATAACTCCTCTGATTGGTTACCCTCTAAAATTGAGTTAACTGACCACCTGTCTGTGGCGCGCGGGGACAGATGTGACGCTGTGAATAGTACACAAAGATTACTAGTATTCTGTCTCTTTGCATGCAGTTCTGGTCACCACTGGCTGAGCTTGTCCAGGTAGACCCACGGGCCAGAGCTGACACATCGTCTTGTTGGGAGACTCGTGCAGTAGTTTCTAACACCACAGCTTATGATGGGCACCAACCTCTTCTGTACTGCTGTTCACGGGACATGGAAATACAATGTCAGCAAGGCCACGGCAGGTAAGTTTTATGGATGACGACATCATTAATTTTAAACATGTAGCCATGACCGTAGTTGTAGAAGGGAAACTAGTTCGATGCACATGTAGTAGTCAACTTGGTGAATGATACCAGTCTTCCAGACTTTGTGCATCGATCTTGTATGGCCTGTTTGATGTGATACCATCCAAGTTAGTTTTGACCATGACGGATGCGGGTTTTCCTGCAATGATAATTTTAACCGTTGGGTGGCGCTTTCTTGTCTTTGCCATAGGATGCACTCCCTTGGCGAAGCAATCTTGATGCTGTTTCACGGTCCACTCTGCAATGACGAGAAGACATATCCAAACCAGGTAACATCGTTATTGTCTGAAGAGTCAAATTAACCTGATGATATCCCTACTAACTGCTATAATCCAAGTTTATTTTTAGTTGAAAAGACGCCCTCTTTAGAGTATCAATCTATTCATGTAAAACTACAATCCATATGTTAACAGTTGCAGAGGCTTTATTCTTTGAATCAACGTTTGAACCTCATTAATAAAATAGAACCATAGACATTATTAACAAAGGGGCACAACCTTAGAAGATGAGCAACACGTATAGACAGCGGAAGTTGTAACATTCTATTACAATCTGGGTTCGTATGATTATCTTAGGGACGTAGAAGTGACGGCCCAGAATTGCATGGAATGGCGCAGGATGGTCCACAAGAGACGTTGCCTTGATGCAGACCACTTGACACAACGATGAAGAGACCTTATCAAGTATCAAGTAAGTCAGTATGATTATCTTACGGTTATCTGACGGTTTTTTTTGCGAGTTACTGTGTGAAGGAAAGACAAAGTTATGTTTTAGATAATTGATGTGACGTGTCATAAAAGCGCGACTTGAGCCCCTAACGTTTTTCTGCATCAAAAACCAGGATCATCCCCAGTCCATTCTACTCCACAGCTGCATAACAGTCGAGCCTAACGATTTTCTCATCGCATCAATGTGCGCAGTTATAATAAACCTGCTTCCAGCAAACATAAATCATGTGTTGAGCTATAACTTGTTATGCTACGTGTTATTCAACCATATTTTATCCAATGTGATATCCTAGTCTGTTTTATCAAGCCCCATCCTATGGAATTCCAGTCTTGTGCCTCACGCTAATGTGCCTAGTGCCTCATGCTAATTTTTGCCATCGGAATCACAGCATATAGCCCTCTTCACCGCATGGATGCCACACACTTAGTCTTCTAGTGAAGTGGCATCATGACTCGCCACATTGTTCCCGAATTTTCTAATAGCATTGATACATTACATCCTTTACAAACATTATGTGTCATAGAAAGAAAGATTGTTACTTCCATATTGACGCACTAGCTGCAATTAGGTTGGAATTTGATCTCCCATTTTTTAGTTGTAACTGCGTTTAAGTTGTGGACCTGGAAGATGTATGTCAATACACAGCTGTAAACCCTTTCAAATCCTTCTATGACTGCAAATCCTTTTGACAGCTAGGTATCTATAGATTACATCAAATACCTGGGTGATTTGGGCGTAAATGACGTTATAAAGCCCTCTTGAGATAGGATGTCCCATTGACGTACTTGGGTGTGTTATCTCTTGCGCTATATAATGGGGAATCTTGGTCTTTATTGCGCTGCATTGTCTAGACCTAAGTCGCATTGGCTTTAAGAGAGATGGCTAAAAGCACCTCATTTGAGCATGCAGATTATGGCCATTGGTCATAAAGTAAGAAACAAGGACTCTCATCACTAATGAGTTGTCGTGGCTGGTTAAGACTATATTTCCCTAAAACAAAACACGAACATAATTCAATATATAGTATTATATACTATGTACAATATGATATGTACTATGTACATACAGTAATATATGTATAGATATGGTATCTACAAGGCTGTCCTGATGAACCCGTATATATACGGGATGCACATATATGATTCCTGTAGGTGGGTCCAGTACATACAGGTTTGTGGCATTTCTTACCACAGGAAACCGCATTGATCTGGAAGTCTGCAGCAGCAGCACAGAATAGGTCACGTTTTACTGATCAGATTAAACAACCAGCTTAGGAGGGTTAAATTGACAAAAAAAGAGTGAACAGGACAAAGGATCACAAAGGTCATAAACTTAGAACATGCGAGGGCAAGGAGAGAGTACGGATTAGTTTCCATTGTTCGTATGTTCGTAGCGGGCGACAAAATTTTATTAACACCCACGTGTCAAAAACCCGCATCTGCATACATTTCACCCACGCAAGCTTTTGTTTTCCCTTTGTTTTCATGGTGGGGCGGCCTGGGGATACAAACATTGTGTGTAGCGATCTGATTTTTGCGATTTTGTCGACGATGTTGAACAGAAGAGTAACTTCGGAATACATACAGCGGCGGCAATATTCTCTCTGACTGAGGGTGAAATTTCAAAGCCATACGGCGACCGGACAGCGCCGCCGCTCGGGTACGGGCTAAGCCAAAAGGCAAAATTGTCTGAGGCAAAGTCTACGAAAAAAACTGGTAATATTCCTACAATTAATGATGACTGTGAAAAACCTGACTCAATGATCACAGGGACCAAGTTTTTTTTAAGTATGCAACAGATATATTTCATAAATCGATACAAATACAAAGTTCAAAATTATGCCTGGAGAACTCAAGACATTATATACGAAAACCCGATCGTAACGAAAACCATGAAAACTATGCTCTCCCGCCTTACCTTCACCTTATTCCAGGCCCGATGTATCCTCTAAAACACGGGTGGTTCGACAAAAATGAGCAAGGTTCGACCAACAGTGAACACGCCATTTTACCGAGCACATCATCAACAGTTACGAAAAATATCAGCTAAATGAAGAAAAACGTCATATTTTTTAGTAGCCATCTGAAATACATGTGAAAATCATAATTCTATCGGAAGAAAACAGACCTCGATCCGCGAAAATAGGCCTAAACTGGCCCATGTTTGTTGTACGGCGAAGAGAAACATATCAAACTGTCCGCCATTGTGCCATCTACCGCAAGATGACGTAGTCACATGCCTGCCGAGTTTTCCAAATAAGGGAATCGTCGGAAACCTGACCCACTTCGCCTCTTGCCGATCGGGCTTCGGGCTGGCTCGAGGGCTATGACGTAATGGCGTGGCTCATTAGCATAGAAACCGCGCCAACCGGCGCTACGAACATCAGATCAGACGGGCGCCGCGCAGGGCAGTAAACAAAGCCGGCGCTGCGGGATTTAACGGGCCAAACAAAGGCCCACAGCGGGCGGGTAACTCCATACTCTCTCCTCCTGATAAAAGCTCTCTCCTCCTGATAAAAGCTCAAGAGAAGTAGTATGGGGATTACGACCCCTATATCCACCTACCAAATATTATCAGGATCAATCAAAGGCGCTTTTCGAGTGATGCTGTTCACAGACAGACAGAAAGACAGACAGACAGACGTACAAGCCTAAAACATAACCTTGCCATTCTGGCAAAGGTAATAAATATATCTACCTTCGAAACGCACTTTGAATACGCACAAAGCTCGCTCCAGGCGCGTAGGAAAACGCCAGGTCAAGGTTTCGGGTCAAAGTTCAAATCTGACCGGATGTCTGTAATCCGCACTGAAGGCCTCGTTCCGGTATTACTCCGCGGTGGGCACTCAGAAGTATTCCCTCCGAAATATGAATGGGGCCCCAAAATTGTGTGTTTATGTAGACGATAAATTGCCTTATATCGCTCCCATGTCATATCGAAGGATTTGAGATGAAAGGTTGTGTATTTCCATGATGTAACGTCCTTGGTATTTCTGACAGGATCGGTGGAAAAGTTTCGGCATTCGGGCAATTCTCGGACGTGTACGTTTGTTTGTCCTGAGTAATGTGGTCAGCGGGTCACTGAAGGAAAGCCCCACTTTCTGGATAGTATTTATGGCAGTTATAGATGTTATAAAAACGATCATCACCGGTCAGATTTTTGGGAATTTTTTTTATGAGTACTGGATAAGTGCTTTTTCAATAGAAATTAAAACATCTCCAGTAGAGCTGTTTCTTTATTGGATTTTCGCCCATTAAAGTTGCATATTTAAGCACTATTGTAAATGGGGCAACAAAAGTCCGGTATGAGGCCTTAAGGTTCCGGTACGAATTGCGAAGTACTCCGTGAATATAAGACGCAAATCATAGCAAAACCCGAAAATACGAATGAAGGCTGACCTGGGGGATAACCGCTAACCGCTAAGCGAACCCTTCGGTAACCGCAAAAAAGCGACCCCTTACGATCGGACTTCCGAAATTTCAAACAAAATGTGCGTTACTTTCAACACTTGAATATCATAGTAAAACCCGTGGGCAAAAGGTAAAAAGTGATTTGAGTACCCAAAATTACTTTGTAACTTTTCTACATACGAATGAAGGCTGACCTGGGGGATAACCGCTAACCGCTAAGCGAACCCTTCGGTAACCGCAAAAAAGCGACCCCTTACGATCGGACTTCCGAAATTTCAAACAAAATGTGCGTTACTTTCAACACTTGAATATCATAGTAAACCCGTGGGCAAAAGGTAAAAAGTGATTTGAGTACCCAAAATTACTTTGTAACTTTTCTACATACGAATGAAGGCTGACCTGGGGGATAACCGCTAACCGCTAAGCGAACCCTTCGGTAACCGCAAAAAAGCGACCCCTTACGATCGGACTTCCGAAATTCCAAACAAAATGTGCGTTACTTTCAACACTTGAATATCATAGTAAAACCCGTGGGCAAAAGGTAAAAAGTGATTTGAGTACCCAAAATTACTTTGTAACTTTTCTACATACGAATGAAGGCTGACCTGGGGATAACCGCTAACCGCTAAGCGAACCCTTCGGTAACCGCAAAAAAGCGACCCCTTACGATCGGACTTCCGAAATTTCAAACAAAATGTGCGTTACTTTCAACACTTAAATATCATAGTAAAACCGTGGGCAAAAGGTAAAAAGTGATTTGAGTACCCAAAATTACTTTGTAACTTTTCTACATACGAATGAAGGCTGACCTGGGGATAACCGCTAACCGCTAAGCGAACCCTTCGGTAACCGCAAAAAAGCGACCCCTTACGATCGAACTTCCGAATTTCAAACAAATGTGCGTTACTTTCAACACTTGAATATCATAGTAAAACCCGTGGGCAAAAGGTAAAAAGTGATTTGAGTACCCAAAATTACTTTGTAACTTTTCTACATACGAATGAAGGCTGACCTGGGGGATAACCGCTAACCGCTAAGCGAACCCTTCGGTAACCGCAAAAAAGCGACCCCTTACGATCGGACTTCCGAAATTTCAAACAAAATGTGCGTTACTTTCAACACTTGAATATCATAGTAAAACCCGTGGGCAAAAGGTAAAAAGTGATTTGAGTACCCAAATTACTTTGTAACTTTTCTACATACGAATGAAGGCTGACCTGGGGGATAACCGCTAACCGCTAAGCGAACCCTTCGGTAACCGCAAAAAGCGACCCCTTACGATCGGACTTCCGAAATTTCAAACAAAATGTGCGTTACTTTCAACACTTGAATATCATAGTAAAACCCGTGGGCAAAAGGTAAAAAGTGATTTGAGTACCCAAAATTACTTTGTAACTTTTCTACATACGAATGAAGGCTGACCTGGGGGATAACCGCTAACCGCTAAGCGAACCCTTCGGTAACCGCAAAAAGCGACCCCTTACGATCGGACTTCCGAAATTTCAACAAAATGTGCGTTACTTTCAACACTCGAATAATAGTAAACCCGTGGGCAAAAGGTAAAAGTGATTTGAGTACCCAAAATACTTTGTAACTTTTCTACATACGAATGAAGGCTGACCTGGGGGATAACCGCTAACCGCTAAGCGAACCCTTCGGTAACCGCAAAAAAGCGACCCCTTACGATCGGACTTCCGAAATTCCAACAAAATGTGCGTTACTTTCAACACTTGAATATCATAGTAAACCCGTGGGCAAAAGGTAAAAAGTGATTTGAGTACCCAAAATTACTTTGTAACTTTTCTACATACGAATGAAGGCTGACCTGGGGATAACCGCTAACCGCTAAGCGAACCCTTCGGTAACCGCAAAAAAGCGACCCCTTACGATCGGACTTCCGAAATTTCAAACAAAATGTGCGTTACTTTCAACACTTAAATATCATAGTAAAACCCGTGGGCAAAAGGTAAAAAGTGATTTGAGTACCCAAAATCTTTTGTAACTTTTCTACACATACGAATGAAGGCTGACCTGGGGGATAACCGCTAACCGCTAAGCGAACCCTTCGGTAACCGCAAAAAAGCGACCCCTTACGATCGAACTTCCGAAATTTCAAACAAATGTGCGTTACTTTCAACACTTGAATATCATAGTAAAACCCGTGGGCAAAAGGTAAAAAGTGATTTTGAGTACCCAAAATTACTTTGTAACTTTTCTACATACGAATGAAGGCTGACCTGGGGGATAACCGCTAACCGCTAAGCGAAACCCTTCGGTAACCGCAAAAAAGCGACCCCTTACGATCGGACTTCCGAATTTCAAACAAAATGTGCGTTACTTTCAACACTTGAATATCATAGTAAACCCGTGGGCAAAAGGTAAAAAGTGATTTGAGTACCCAAAATTACTTTGTAACTTTTCTACATACGAATGAAGGCTGACCTGGGGGATAACCGCTAACCGCTAAGCGAACCCTTCGGTAACCGCAAAAAAGCGACCCTTACGATCGGACTTCCGAAATTTCAAACAAAATGTGCGTTACTTTCAACACTTGAATATCATAGTAAACCCGTGGGCAAAGGTAAAAAGTGATTTGAGTACCCAAAATTACTTTGTAACTTTTCTACATACGAATGAAGGCTGACCTGGGGGATAACCGCTAACCGCTAAGCGAACCCTTCGGTAACCGCAAAAAAGCGACCCCTTACGATCGGACTTCCGAAATTTCAAACAAAATGTGCGTTACTTTCAACACTTGAATATCATAGTAAACCGTGGGCAAAAGGTAAAAAGTGATTTGAGTACCCAAATTACTTTGTAACTTTTCTACATACGAATGAAGGCTGACCTGGGGGATAACCGCTAACCGCTAAGCGAACCCTTCGGTAACCGCAAAAAGCGACCCCTTACGATCGGACTTCCGAATTTCAAACAAAATGTGCGTTACTTTCAACACTTGAATATCATAGTAAAACCCGTGGGCAAAAGGTAAAAGTGATTTGAGTACCCAAAATTACTTTGTAACTTTTCTACATACGAATGAAGGCTGACCTGGGGGATAACCGCTAACCGCTAAGCGAACCCTTCGGTAACCGCAAAAAAAAGCGACCCCTTACGATCGGACTTCCGAAATTCCAAACAAAATGTGCGTTACTTTCAACACTTGAATATCATAGTAAAACCCGTGGGCAAAAGGTAAAAGTGATTTGAGTACCCAAAATTACTTTGTAACTTTTCTACATACGAATGAAGGCTGACCTGGGGATAACCGCTAACCGCTAAGCGAACCCTTCGGTAACCGCAAAAAACGACCCCTTACGATCGGACTTCCGAATTTCAAACAAAATGGTGCGTTACTTTTCAACACTTAATATCATAGTAAAACCCGTGGGCAAAAGGTAAAAGTGATTTGAGTACCCAAAATTACTTTGTACTTTCTACATACGAATGAAGGCTGACCTGGGGGATAACCGCTAACCGCTAAGCGAACCCTTCGGTAACCGCAAAAAAGCGACCCCTTACGATCGACTTCCGAAATTTCAAACAAAATGTGCGTTACTTTCAACACTTGAATATCATAGTAAACCGTGGGCAAAAGGTAAAAGTGATTTGAGTACCCAAAATTACTTTGTAACTTTTCTACATACGAATGAAGGCTGACCTGGGGGATAACCGCTAACCGCTAAGCGAACCCTTCGGTAACCGCAAAAAAGCGACCCCTTACGATCGGACTTCCGAAATTTCAAACAATGTGCGTTACTTTCAACACACTTGAATATCATAGTAAACCCGTGGGCAAAAGGTAAAAAGTGATTTGAGTACCCAAATTACTTTGTAACTTTTCTACATACGAATGAAGGCTGACCTGGGGGATAACCGCTAACCGCTAAGCGAACCCTTCGGTAACCGCAAAAAAGCGACCCCTTACGATCGGACTTCCGAAATTTCAAACAAAATGTGCGTTACTTTCAACACTTGAATATCATAGTAAAACCCGGGGCAAAAGGTAAAAGTGATTGAGTACCCAAATTACTTTGTAACTTTTCTACATACGAATGAAGGCTGACCTGGGGGATAACCGCTAACCGCTAAGCGAACCCTTCGGTAACCGCAAAAAAGCGACCCCTTACGATCGGACTTTCCGAAATTTCAAACAAAATGTGCGTTACTTTCAACACTTGAATATCATAGTAAACCCGTGGGCAAAAGGTAAAAAGTGATTTGAGTACCCAAATTACTTTGTAACTTTTCTACATACGAATGAAGGCTGACCTGGGGGATAACCGCTAACCGCTAAGCGAACCCTTCGGTAACCGCAAAAAAGCGACCCCTTACGATCGGACTTCCGAAATTCCAAACAAAATGTGCGTTCCTTTCAACACTTGAATATCATAGTAAAACCCGTGGGCAAAAGGTAAAAGTGATTTGAGTACCCAAAATTACTTTGTAACTTTTCTACATACGAATGAAGGCTGACCTGGGGGATAACCGCTAACCGCTAAGCGAACCCTTCGGTAACCGCAAAAAAGCGACCCCTTACGATCGGACTTCCGAAATCCAAACAAAATGTGCGTTACTTTCAACACTTAATATCATAGTAAAACCCGTGGGCAAAAGGTAAAAAGTGATTTGAGTACCCCAAATTACTTTGTAACTTTTCTACATACGATGAAGCTGACCTGGGGGATAACCGCTAACCGCTAAGCGAACCCTTCGGTAACCGCAAAAAAGCGACCCCTTACGATCGGACTTCCGAAATTCCAAACAAAATGTGCGTTACTTTCAACACTTAAATATCATAGTAAAACCCGTGGGCAAAAGGGGGTAAAAACAAAGAAAAAAAAAAATGGCTTTGAGTACCCCAAATTGACTGGGTTGTTAACTTTTCTACATACGAATGAGGCTGACCTGGGGGATAACCGCTAACCGCTAAGCGAACCCTTCGGTAACCGCAAAAAAGCGACCCCTTACGATCGGACTTCCGAAATTTCAAACAAAATGTGCGTTACTTTCAACACTTGAATATCATAGTAAAACCCGTGGGCAAAAGGTAAAAAGTGATTTGAGTACCCAAAATTACTTTTACTTTTCTACATACGAATGAAGGCTGACCTGGGGGCT